>OX465088.1:83480976-84680976 GCA_949987675.1 Chymomyza fuscimana
AATCCGAATGTTAGGTCGTTACAATCTTTGTTTTCTAAGCGATTAGAGTTTAGCTGATACAATAGCTTCATTAAGATATTTTTTATGTACATGATATTTCGCTTAATTTAGTGTTAATAGCAATATTTTTTGAAAAAGCTCGAGAAATGCTTCCACAGGGCTGAAACATGGTGAATTTGATAACGATAGCACGCATAACATTTACCTTGCTTTAACGCCCATATACGGCCACATTGAGTATACGTAATTTTTTTAGAGTCTCATAATTTTTGCTTGCGCACTTAAACTTTTTACAAAAAATATCTTTTTATGTTCCAGCATAACTCTACTAGAAAACTCTAACTAAAAAAAGCTATTTATAATATTTATTTAAATTAAACCTTTTTTGCTTTTTTTTTATTTCCAATAACAACACAAAAAAAATTCACAAAAAATGCATTTGACAAAAACTAAGCGTTAACTTTATATTATTTTCATTACTAATACCTTCATCTTTTTTTAAATTTTTCCGTCCACTCGAAGACATGTTGTTTTTTTTTAAAGTTGAGGATAAGTTTCGCGTTTTTTTTTTGCGTTTCTGTTTGTTGATCAGAAGTTGCATGGTTATCAAAATTTTAGGGTTGCCATTCCATTTTTTATTTTTATTTATCGCATTGTTGTAATTAATATATTCACTTTAAGAAAATATATTATAACTAAAATAATGAAATTTTCTCAGGAAAATTTTGACTTTTTTTTAGAAATTTTAACTCAATGTGCTCGGCAGCAAATTTTTGATTCTTTGTTTAGAAAACAACTCTTTTTAAAAAAAAACATTTGATGAAAAAGAAGCCTAAAATTTAAGAAATTTTTCTTGTAAGACCCTATAAAATAACTACTTTTTCCCTAACTAATTTGAAATCCTTTGGAAAATAATAAATCTTTCCGTACCTGCTATGCCTTTCTTTTACAAAAAATATTCCTAAGTAAAAGACATTGAGTTGACCAACCTTGACGACAGTCCCCTAGTTATATATAAAGGCGCATACATTTTAATGAGTATTTTTAATCAAGTTAAAAAATTTATATTTATTTATATAAGTATATAAGCATTTTGTTGCTGCGCCGCTTGAAAATTCGCATAAAGTCAACTCAGCGTGAAATTATAGCGCACCAAGGCACAAACACCAAAAACCGTGTACTTCAATTTTCTGTTTGTTTAAGTGTATCTTTATATGTGTGTGTGGGTGTATCTTTATGTGTGTGTTTGGTTGTGAGTCTTATATGTCAAGCACAACACTTGGCCTTTGGCCTGCAGCTGTTGAAGCAGGTTTTCCAGACACACACACACACACACCAAACACGTGGACACACAAGTATAAACAAAATGGCAGCCTGGTGCGCTTCTTAATGCTAACTTGGCCTAGGCCATGCTGTGTACAAATAAATAGAGCCATATTTTTTACATTTTCTCTAAGATTTTCCTTTATTTTTCATGTTTTACTATTCGTTTTTTGTTTAGCGTATTATGTTATGCATTTTATTGTCGGCTACTTAAGTTGTGCACTTTGACCTCAATACAGTCAGCAGAGGTATCCCCCCCACAAACACAAATACTAGTATATAAGTATGAATGGAAAAGGAAACTCATGATTGTATCTGTGGCTCAGCGCACACGGCAAATGCACAAACAGTTTTCTTTCTCGGCCTTTTTCTTTACTTTTTTGTTTTTTTTTTGATTCACTTTTCGCAGGATTCGACGGAAGTCCTGAAACGCAAAAGCGAAGGACATTGCGGAGACACATGTTTGCATTGCCTGCTTGCTATGTATTGGTTAGTTTGCCATTTTGTCAACACACTGGCACATACAGACATGTCCACAAATACACATACATATATGAACATGTGTATACAGAGAATCAAAAAAGTATTGGTACATTGAATTTTTTTGGGAAAAAATTATGCTTATATATGATTGAGATACAACAAATCTGGTGACGCGATGGTTCCAATTTTGGATGGTACTGTTAATCCATAAAACGATTTTAGATTCTTTTTTTTTTGTATGTTCTTTTCAGATTTTATTATAATCTGTATCTATTAGATACGGTTTCATCGGTAGTCTTCCATTTTTGTTTTGGAAAGAAATTGAAATACTAAAAAATAAATATTCATGCGAAATTACCTTTTATAAATATTGGAAAACTAGACATAAGTATTAGATCTGGACGGTCAAAAAAATCTACACCAGGCTAGAAACGGATTAAAGTGGCACTAAATCCTCAGATTTCGGCGTTCACATTACTATGAATTGTAGCAAATTTCTAAGGTATACTTTTAATCCTAATCAGTTCGTAATCCGCTTGATATGGATTTTTATCATTTATTGTGAATTAGAAGAGGCTGGATTTAGAAAACTGGATCGAAATCATCTTGGTATTCAATGGCAAATAAACATTCAACATATTTAATTGGAAGACGCACAGGAAATTTCGAAACAACTGAAGAGTCAAGGCTTTGATAATATGGCGGCTTTTATTACTATATGTGGGACGAAAAAAATGAAAGCAAATAAAAGTGGTTTTGGATGAAAGTACAAGCCACAATATATTCTTTTTTTAAGCACTCTTCGAAAAAACGATAATTTTTTATTTTTAACTTTCAAAAAAAAAATCAAATTTTAACTTCATAAGTTCTCTTATTAGCCTTATTTGGTGATATTATTTTTCAAAACTGTGCCAAGACTTTTCCGATTCACTATAGAACACAATGTATCTCCATGTTTGTGTGTTGCACATACAAAATCATGGCTGTGTTTGTGTAATATATTTATTTGCGGACTTTTATTCCGTAATCTTATACACTTGAGCAAACGCTTGCCGTCTTAAAATAGCGAACATCGAACGGATCCGGAACATGTCTTGGTATTGGTGTTGGAGTGTGTGTGTCGGTGTTTGAGTGTATATATATATATATGTATAAAGGCCTTTCTTAAGCGTATGTACATGCAATAAATAAAATGTTTGTGACACCTAAGAAAAGGGCACTTTGGACGTTTGAATGCCCTTGACCCTTGAATTAAATGGAAATGTAACCAAAACTGACTCATTAAAAAATATAATTGTTACATAAGATAGTAAGAATGAATGAGCTAAGAGCTCTTTATAAAACAGTTCTGGTTGGAACTTGTAACTAGTTTCTGAAAGAAAGTACGCCACGACAAGGTACAATTCAGTGCGAAAGTGAAAAATATTTATTTATACTATGAATATGAAAATACTTTATGTATGAAAGCCATTAATATTCAATATATGGTTTCAGACACTGGTACAATAACCCTGTGGCAAGGATACAAATAAGTTTTTCTCCACAGTGTGATGAATAAAAAAACGCTGCCAATAACTAGTATATAATTTAAAATAGAGACTTTTTGGCTATTTGCAGAAGAAAAGCCGTGTTAAATTAATGTTGTTATTCCTTAAATTGTTTTTTATTTACTTTTTGTTTGAATCGGGCACAACTGCACATTGCCACAAAATAATGTTCTATTATTTCCTTCTTCACAACTTTTGAACACATAATTTGAACCATTTTTTGTGTACATTGGTAATCGATTTTTATTTTTGACAGCAATGGCTCGGTAAGTGTCACAGTGTGAACCAGTGTAATGCTATGACTAAAGAAAATTTGTTTTTGCAGTTTCGAAAACAATAGCAATGGGGCTAGCGAAAAAAAGTGTTTTAAATAAATGCGCACAAAACCATATATAATATTTTTAATTTTGTTTCCAAAAAAAGAACAATATTTTTTTGTTTTAAACTTTAATAAGAAAATTGAATTTAAGCCAAAATTTTTTGTTGAATTACTCAAATCTACTAGGGGGATCTACCCCCCTGCATGCTTCGCACGCCAACCCAGTCTTTTTTTTACAATTCAATTCATCCTGATTATAATGTTCTATGTATATCTCTTTACTTGCATTATTTACTTTCTATATATATTTTAAAATACCCTTTACCAACCCAGGTCGCTCCTCGAATTCATAGAAATTAAAACAACAAACCTTAATCGCTATATTACTTTAAATTTATTTCAACAAAAGTACGAAAATCAAATAATAATGGGTTAGAGTTGAAGCACCTTTTGATATAAGATATTTTTAATTTTGTTATTAGGCGCAAGAACAAATAAAGCGGATGGTTTGCCGACTAGTGACCATGCCACATACAATTGACCATGAGAAAAGCATTCATTTTCTAAGTTCAGCCCACAAACACTCAAGGATTGGCCTTGTGATTTGTTAATCGTCATGGCGAATCGGAAATTGATTTCTTTTAAACTCAAAGGGGACATCCGTTGGTATCACCGGAATTCTCGGAATCAGAACTTCCTCACTTTTAAATTTTCCTAGGAGTATCGTCGCGTGAATCAAATTCATCATCATTTTTCTTACCACCAAACGTTTTCCATTACATACATAGTTTTGGTTGATTTATATTTCTTCGTTTATAACACAGTCAATAGATTTGAATGAATACAAAGTACCAATTTGATTCTGTATTACAAAGTTTAAATCATCTACGTCTTTATTTTTAGCCGCTAAAATTACTCGCTCACTCAGCCATTCGTTAATTTTATGGTTAGCAACTATTTTCGGGAATACTTTGCTGATGAGCTCGTCTTTCGATGAGACAAAAGTGCAAAAATTCAGAGGAAATGAAATCAATCCACTCGATTCATCGACAGGAACACGGCCATTACCAAGGGTCAGCCATTTCTTTAAAAAATCTTGTGCAGATGAATCGTTCAGCAAAGCAACTCTCATATTTTCTGTTAGCTGCGGTATAGGTGAGCCACCATATTAGTAAAAGAATCTCAGAGACTATAAGAGCTACAGAACTGAATTTGTACCAAAAGATGCGCATGATTGTGACGCAGATGAAGATTTTCGATTTATGTCGATATCTGACCCCCAACCTCCATGAGAGAATTTCTCGGTTTACTTCTTTATATATGGTTATTTTTTTTTAAAAAATTTTTTTCGTTACTCTGTTAACCAGTGCGGAGACGAATACAACAAACCATAGATCATCAAAATCGGCCTAACCGTTCTTGACTTATAAACGGTGTAACTAACATAACTTTTATTTCTCTTTTATATGTATAGATTATAATTAAAATTGATACAAATGATATGCAATTTTTCTTATTTGTTAAAAATACAAACTATATCTTCATTTTTATTTTAGAAATTGAAATTATAGATAGTTTCATTGCAAAGTACATCCTATAAATGTGCTAACCATTTTCATCAACTCATTAACTTAAAAGATATATGAAATTATAATCGTTACGACCCATGGTTCTGTTGCAGTGTATATTCAACTGGATCCAAAGAACCTTTTTATGGCAACTATGTAAAGATTTGATCTGAGACTTATGAAATCCTCAAAATCTCCATAGAACAAAAAAATCCAAAATTTTTAAGTTATTATGCAAGTCACACCGTTCTCGAAAGTTTGAACTTTTCTAATCTTTGCAAGTATAACCGATAAGAAATAAGGATCGGAGACTTAATCACAGCCAGGAATTTTAAAAGTGGTCCCATAGCTTTCGGTATAACTGTATATAATAATAATTCTATGCAACTATAATTAAAAACATTCATTAAAATATAATTTGTGAGTTGTTTTTTTTTCCTTGAGTGTATAGTATAGAAAAACATATTTAAAAATTAGTTTACTTCTTTATCAAATATGGGGACTTTTAGTTGAGTGCAGGGTGGTATAGAGAGCGATAATATAATTATACATGATCCAAATTATTCTGAAGAGATGGTACTCACAATAGGACTTTTTTTAACAATTTAAAAAAAAAAAAAAAAAAGTAAGAGTGTAATCCAAGCACAAATATTGTACATAAAATATGTTCTGTTAAAAAAATTCGACTATATATCATCTGCTTTATGCAAGGGCCAGTATGTGACTTGTGGTTTTTGTTACCTCCCCCAAGTTCCTACATATTCACGTCGCAGATGTGCGTG
Organism: Chymomyza fuscimana; assembly: GCA_949987675.1. Classification (NCBI taxonomy): domain Eukaryota; kingdom Metazoa; phylum Arthropoda; class Insecta; order Diptera; family Drosophilidae; genus Chymomyza; species Chymomyza fuscimana. Next base: position 83,486,999 of record OX465088.1, read on the forward strand.
TGTGACTGTATTTAGGTATTTAATTCCTTTCAACCTATTTACGCTAACATAAAAGTTCCAGTCTATATACTAAAGCCCATCAACTTAAACTTTTACAACCAAATGCAAATTTGCAACAAACTTTGATGACCACAAACAACAATTTCAACACGGATAACATGTATGCCAAAGTGACTTCGACTATTAGCATGCTTTTGGTTTTTGCTCTACTCCGACGCTATTTTCATTTAATCTATTTAATTTAAATTACATTTTATTTGCAAACTTCATTAGCAAACTCTTCAACAAATTCATTACAACTCACTTCTGAACCAAAAATGTAGGGCAACTCGGAATTGTGCAACCAAATGCAACCAACGAGGACTGAAGCACGGATGACGACAGCAAACGTCATGCCACATGTAGACACATATGGTGAGAGCGGGAGAGCGAGAGAGTTGAAGAGATGATGGCTCTTGGAGACCGGAAATATTTAAAGTGTCACACACGTAGCTCGGAAATTAAATGTGAATGTTGCCTTATGCCATGAGGACCAAGAAGTGGTTGGGTTTTAGTCTTGTCATTGCTTATCTGTTGGCAGTTCTCGAAGAGAGTTTGCGTTGGGTGAGAGAGTATGTCTGTGTGCGTCCTTAGCATTGTCAAGGTGTGCTCTTGTTGTATATGTATGTTTGACCAAATGCCAAAAGCAAATGGCGGCATTGTCGGCCATTGTTGCTGAGCTTGTGTTGTTCATTGCATACTTTTAAGTGTTTATTGTGCATATTTTTCGACGCTGTTGTTTCTGTTGTTGTAGTTTTTATTGTAGTTGTTGTTGTTGCGAAACTGCTGCGAGCATTTTGCGGTTTGTTGTAAGTGTTTTTATATGTTTTTTCTAGCTCCCTTTTGTGGCATGCTCTGCGGTGCGTATACGTAATATGCGCAGTCACAATGCTCATATATTTCAATAGACACTTTAAAGTTGAAATTTTTGTGGCTTACTGTAGGTATTCATTTTTTAACTTTCTTTTTTTTTGGCTTGGTTATATTTGATTTTCACTCAAATGTGCAGTGCAAGCAAATTATTATGCCTGTTACTACTAGAGTAAAATGGTTTTTATATTTTAACTACCATACAAAAATTGCATTTTAAAAAAATCGAAGGGCTTCCTTCGAACAAATCATGTTAAGTGAATATTTTTTTGAGCGCCTTATCCAAATAAGCAGATCATTTTATACGAGTATATACCTAAACTTCAAAATATACTGGGTGGTCCAACTAAGACCTGCCATCGTTGAATACCTATAATTATGGTAATAATCATTTGTCTTAATTCATTTTTGTATTTATTAGAAAATAAAAAATTAACCCGAAGAGTTAATATAAAACGGTCAAAACAAAACTACGAGTCCAATTCGGCGGAAATTTCGACAGTAGCCGTCTACGAGAATGTACTACACGATAATAAATCTTTCTTGCGATAGTAGCGCCATCAGGCGGTGAGGCTAAGTACTTATCGGACCACCCTCTTACACAGTATATTATTCCATTTAACAAAATTTTCATAGTTTTGACCCATATTTTATTTTTTCACTAAAAAAGCTTTATTATTTTAATTATTCTGATGTAGTGCCAATAAATACATAGAATGGAGTCCTTGTGATGGGCTGAAAAAAGCGGTAGCTTGTAGATGCTTCGAAATATGTATAATTTAAAAACCTATAATCTCTATAATCTGACGACAAATTTGATTTCCGCGACTCCAAAATATACAATAGAATAAATAAAATCAAGTCAGAAGAAGACTTTTTAACATTTTATTTGCGGAGCTGCGTAATCTTGTCAGATGCAGTTTTTAAATTATGTCAATTTATTTCGCTTTTCTAATCTTTCCTGGTTCCAGCCTCTCAAAATTTCGAAATATTAACTTTAGACCTTTGTAAACCTTTTAAACCAAACAATCAGCCATGCTCCGTAAAACGAAATAGAAAACGAATAAGTACTGCTCGTTTTCGTTTTTGCGTGCTCCCAATTCCACATTATTCGCTATCGAAATCTTCTCATATATCCCTTACTCTTTGTCAGCACAGCACCTTTCGATTGGTATTAACCACGACTGTGCCATTTTTATTACAAGGGAATTTTTATTATGCAAGACATGAACCATTTATGCAAGACATCAATCATGTATGCCAAAAATTCGTATTGAGTATGCATGCTATTTTTCCGATTGATTTAGAAAAAATGTTTAAAAATATTTATGAATAAATATCTAACTTGAAATTGGCATAAATAGAATCTAAGAATATCAAAGAATATTTTAAAAATCATTTCAGTTTAAATAATTTTGACTTTTGAACCTATTTTGCCAATTCAACTTGGTTTCACTTGCAACAAAGTAGTCAGATTCAAACCTTTTTATGTGGTAAAACGAATCCGAATAAAATATTATTAAAATACTTGGATTCATTTTTGGGAGCTCGACCGTAAGTCTACTACCTCCACATGCCGCGATTACAATTTGCTTAAACACTTTAAAATAATTAAAATTTTTCTAAATTTAATTCATTCGGTAGACATAACAATAACCGTGAAAAAAATTACCAAAGACAGCATTGGAAATTGGCAAGCAAAGCAAGCAGGTGGCGAAGCCCCTTGTAAGGCTATAAATCATTACATTCAAAATCATTCCTTCATGTTTATAACAAAGTTATTTATTAATTCGTAAACAGACAAATAACTTCATATATTCAACCTTTCGGCAAAGCAAATTAAATGAGTGAAGGCGGTTAGAGAGTCTTCTGGACTGGTGCCCGGCAAGAGTGTGGGCAGCTAAGGATGTCGTACACATGTCAGTTGTCGGCATTTGCTTTTAAGGGGGTACCTTGTTCTGAAGGAACTACAATTTTTAAATGTGGCATCTGGCGGAAATGTGCGACACTTGAAAAGGCAATGACCATGTGGGCACCCCAATGTACCTGCAAGGCATTTGCTTGCTTAAATATCCATTCCATTTATGGAATTTAACGTGCACGCATTGCTTAAATTTAAAGCTTCATTTTAGGACTATAGAAGGTTTTCGCTTCTTAACTGGTATGGTGGCACTGATTTATGAAAAAATAGAATACTCGTCAGTTTTCTGCGAGAATAGGCGCAGGTGCAATTTTCACTATTCAGTTCCAGCGCCTGCTTCGTGTCCCAGTTTTGTCAAGTTTTTTCCACAAGTCCACTTACATGTTAGAAGCTGTAGATGGAACAGTTGGACATAGTGTGGGGTGGACAAATCTTTTTTTTTGCAGTTTTTATTGAAGACCATTTCAAACACCCTTTTACAGAAAAAAATAAACAAACACGTCGAGAGGGTGCCAAATAGAAAGAGATGGTCTGGAATTTGCGTTACTTTTGTGTCTAGCACCAGGGCCTTGTAATAATTGAAGTCTAGAGCATTTTCTCTTCTCAGGAAACTATGCCAGAAGCAATATCGTGTTGAAAAACCTTGTGAGCGCAACGATTCGTTGCCGTTTGGAAAATTTTTAGTAAAAGCTAATCAAACATTGCGAAGTTGGTGCCATTGGGAACGTAGGTTATTCTCAAGGCACACATCGCAATGGTAACCAGCCAAAGCGTCTGCATGGGTAAAATCATAGCGTCTTTGAAGATCATTAGAAGGCAGGATGGGAAAATTTGCGAATTAATCAGCAGGGAGTTTATGCTTGGAGTGAATTTAAAGCCTTTTAGAAACATGTCGATATCTGTTATATGATGGAGCCTTAGAAACATTAAATGATTAAATAATTGATGCAATTGTAGCCAGGTTGCATCAAAGTCTCTATTAAAGAGAAAGAAAGAAGCGCACGACCACTTGTTTATGGTTATCTAGTTTCTCCACTTGAATTGCCTAGCACTTCAGTCTCCAACAAGTGGACATACGCCATCCAACCTCCGCCTAAACAATTGAACTTAGCTTTTTACCTATCGATAGACTAATATGGTGCGATCATATGAGTTGGTTGGCTGCCCGACTGTTCGGTCTTTGCAGCAGAAGCAACGGACATCCTTCATGCAGTATTATCCAGAAAAACTGTTAAAAACCTCAGCAACCGTAACCAGATAGTCAACAAGTATCAGGAATGTATGCATTAAGTTTGCGAAGAGGCAAGTTGCCGCCTCACAGCTGTGATACTGTTTAAACTGCTTGAACTGCTTGGTGAGAGTACGGATTGCTCCCGTACAAAGTTCAGCTTATTCTCGCGACACTGCCAACTAACTCAGCCCGAGATTTGACAATATAATGCAATCATTTTTTTCCAAACCAAATACCATAGTCTCTACTCGGCTTAGCAAAAAAAAACCCCAACATTATGGCTCTATCTGGAAATTTAACAGCCACGCACGACAATATTTAAATAAATAAAATGAAAAAATGTTTTATATAATATTTTTCCAGAAACAAGAGGTATATCGTAGTCGGTGGCGCTCGACTTCAATATAAACAAGTTTTTATTTTACTATTTTGTTTGTTGGGGAAAACCCAAAGCACTTGACGAACTTTTAATTAAGTATTCGAATATTTGTTCAAGTTGACCAAATGTTTGCCAAATTATTTCGCGGAGTTGTTTAAATTCGTTTTCGTATAATTTTCAAATTTTATTTGGTTTGTCACATTTCACGATGGTTGTTGTTATTAGTTTTCTTCTGTACCGCAAAAAGTTTAAACGAGTTAGTTTTGGCAAATGCATTTTCATGGACTCCATTGTTTGTTTTAACTAAATGAATGAAAATTTAATTATATGGTCTGGATAAAATTAAAAATCTGCTCTTAAATGGATGAAATAATATTTCAATATATGTTTATAGTTAAAAGTGTTGTATAAATTTCATCCTAGTCACAAATATCAATGACAATGCAGATTAAAAAAAAATATCAATTGAGTTAAGTTCTTTAAAGGAAGATTGCGCCAGTTGACTAATATGTGGTGGTTATAAGCCGATTCAATTAATTCGTAGTACTTATGGTATACTCTTGTATTAGTACTACTATCTGAGTCGAGACCAAGCACTCAGTCAATTTTAAGGATTTGTTTTTTCTAGAGACTGCATTTCCAACTACTACGATGGGAATCGTATGTAAGTCAGCGCAAACAGCATTTTACGAGACTTTGAATTTGGTACTTAGAAGATATTCATTGGCATCTCCATTTCGAACATCTATCGAGGATTATGTTCATCGAATCGGACGCACTGGTCAGTTGGGACTTGTGTCCATTCGAAAGTTATCTATGATGAGCATATTTATAAATAGGTCATAGTCATAGGTTTTACTTAAAATGTTTAAAGGTAATCCCAAAGTTATTTCATTATTCCTAAACCAAGAGCTCCCAGCGAATCAAAACGTATACTGAGCTTTAATATTCCACTATTTCGATTACTTAGCTTTTCTATTTTGTCACTTATATTTTGCTCAGTTGCTGTTTTATTTGTTTTTCTTTGTGAAGTCGTAAGTCATATTAAATACATTGCCGTTTCTTTTTTTAATAATCAACTATCTGTCTTTCTTTTATTTTTTGTTTTAGTACTTAAAAATACAAATTTTTCAAAATTTTTTTTTTGTTCATATTAATTTTTTTTAATTTTGAAATTTATATAAATTTCAAAGAAAAATAAATCTATTTTTATTTATAGTCTCTAATATTAAAGACAGACATTGCAAAATTATAACTTGGTAAAAAGAATACAAGCGGCTTATGAAGAATTCACGTGTGATTCTCAAAATATTAAATATACACCCATACCTCGCTTTACGGCCTAGATACGTTCCACGAAACTTGGCCGCAAAGCGAAAAGCCGTATAAGGAATCAATTATTCTAATACAAATTCATACAAATTCAATGGGATCGGTTCCAAATTTGTTAATTTGTTAATAACATGGTTTATCATTGAAAATGCATTTTATCTTTTTATTTAATTTAAATCAAAAATACATACATAACAAGTACATAAATTTGTACATAAAATAATAACAGACTCCAAAAACCAACAATAACACTAGTTTACACGAAAAATGAACCTTCCTAAAAAAGTGTTTTTAGGGTAATTTGGGGTCGAGAAACACGAAAATGGCAACATTTTTAACATGCTTTTATTAGCTTCAGTATGTATGTAACAAAATCTTTCAGCTAAATTTTCACCAATTTCAAGAAGTCTGATCATCTTGAAAATTTGCACAGGGGTCAAAGACTGATGACAATACAATTATTTAATAACTTTGTTCTAATGTCCTGACTAGGATCATCAGGATTTAAAAAATAAAATGTACACTAAAAGTAGGGAACAGTTTTTCAAAATAATTAGTAGCTTGTTGACAAAAATCCATGTTTGTTTTTAGTCTTAAAATAAAAGATGGCGTACGTTAAAGTCGGGCGCAGACGACTTTGGGATACCGTGTACCACCACACTGCATTTAAGTCCGGTATATTGCTTAAGAATTCCAAAAGACATCTGATTGCAAAAATTGCAAACAAACGAAACGCAACGAATTTTGTGCACAACAGGTTTTTTGCCCGATCGGCCCTATGGCAGCTAAATGATATAGTCAACCGATTTTGATCCAATTTGGTATATTGCTTGGGAACTCTAAAAAACTTTTAACGCCAAATTTGGTTACAATATCTTCACAAACAAACGAAACACAACGAATTTTGTACAAAAAACAAATTTTCGACCGATCGATCCTATGGGACCTATATGATATAGTCAACCGATTTTGATAAAATTTGGTACAGTGCTGGGGGTTTCTAAAAAACTTCCGATTACCAAATTTGGTTATGACATCTTCATAAGCAAACGAATTATCCATCTAAAACTTTTGCTTTTTTTCGAGGTCCTCTGAAACACCCCTATGGGAGCTATATAATGTAGTCCCGATATCAAAAAATAAAATAAACTTGTCTCCTATGGATTAATAAGGGATCTTATCTGAAAGTTTGGTTGCTCTAGCTCTTACCATCTCTGAGATCTAGGCGTTCGTTCATACGGACATACGGACAGACGGACATGGGTATATCGACTTCTCTAGTCACTTTGATCATACTTTAGGTAACTTTGGGGGGTCTCCGACTTCTCCTTCTGTACGTTACGTACATTTTCGGCTTGCACAAACACAATATACCCTTTGTACCATACGGTACAGGGTATAAAAATTATAGTTTAAAAAAACTAAAAAAACACGCTTTAATAGTAAACCGAACTAAAAAGTAGAAAATAATTTTGATGTATCAAGAGTTTGTATTACAGCAATAGAAAATTCCGACAATCAATTACGACTAATTAATTTGGAATAAGATTAAATTGATCATCCTTGATGTTATAGTTTTTCCAAAATGTTTTAATTGAAGATTTGCCATCGGTTTCCCTTATAAGTTGTCGGAAAGTTCGGCGTAGGTAATATGCCTTACATTTACACCAAGTAGCAAAGTTAATCGTTCGTTAGACACCTTACCTTATATCTACATTTTATATATCGACATCGAAAAAAAGTTATTTTTGCCGTTATAGCGAAACATTTTAGGCCGTAAATCGAAAACGTGCCTTAATTGAAGAGGGCCGTTGTAGCGAAATGCCGTATAAAGAGCGGCCGTATAGCGAGGTATGGGTGTATTTACTTTAAATAAATAATTTAATTGGTAGAACCGCTAAAATTCGAAAAGTTCAAAATTTTTTAAGTTTGTAGCAAAATTTTACATTTTTTTAAACAATATATTTGAGATATTTTCTTGATTTCTATGGAAAAGTATATTAAATTAAATTATTTATTTTTTTTTTTTTTTTTTTTTTCATATTTTTTTATTTGCAAGCTGTCTATTGACATTTAACAAATTTTGTAATAATATTATAAATTTAACAGGATTGGTTACGCTCCATTGAGCAACACCAATTTATATTAATTAAATGGTATATATTACATTACATTATTTATTACATTATTGTTTTAAACTCTATACGGAAGATCGAGTACATGAAACCTTTTTAGACGCCTAGTATCTCTGCTATTGTCTAATAGGTTTAACGCTAATGGGTTTTCATGGTAGTTTAGTCTATTTATATATCTTTCAGCTCGTTGCTTAATTTCTTCTTTAACTAGTAGAATATTGAGGTCTTTGTGAATTTCATAATTGCTGACAAACCAGGGAGCCCTGACTATGCTTCTAAGTGTAGTCGATTGGTACCGTTGGAGGATTTCGATATTGGACGTACTTGCTGTTCCCCAAAGTTCCATTGCATATGTCCATACCGGCTTGAGAACTGCTTTGTAAAGCCGTATTTTATTATCCATACTAAGCTGAGATCGCGGACCTAGAAGCCAATACATTTTTCTTGTTTTAATTTTAAGCTGCATTTGTAATGATTTTATATGCTTAATCCAAGTGAGTCGCCGATCCAAATGCACTCCAAGGTATTTGACTGATAAATTAAATTATAACACGCAAAAATATACTTCATATGGGATTAGATGTACTAATTACTAAGTTACCTCTTCTGATCCATACGTTAGACATATCAGATCCGAAAAGGAATTAAAATAGTAACAAATTATTGTTAGCTTAAATTTAATAATGTATAACGAAATTTCCCTTTAAAAATGCAAATTCGGCAATCCCAAAAAAGTATAGTAAACATGGTCTGACCTGCGAAATCGGAAAATCTATTGTTTTTGTGTGGCTGTAATGTTTTTGGTAAGGATTTATGATATTGCCCAACTGTGCGATGATGCGCCAGGACTCTTAGCTTTTTGGGATTTATTTTGCTTATTCTGACTTCTCCATTCTTTTGTTTTATAAAATTTCTATTTATTCTTCTTCTTTATACATAAAAATATTTTTCACAGAAACCACATCAAAATGGCGGAACCGATTTTAATAAATTCTTATACCATGTACCTTATGGTATATTAAGTTTGAGCAAGCCGAAAATGTATGTAACCTACAAAAGGAGTCGTCGGAGACCCTCAAAACTTACCTAAAATACGATCAGGATGACTAGAGAAGTCGCTATACAAATGTCCGTCTGTCTGTATGAACGCCTAGATCTTAGAAATGGTAAGAGCTAAAGCAACCAAACTTTCAGATTAGATCCCTTATTAGACAGGAGCTTATTTTATTTTTTTGGATTAGGGGTTATATTATATTGCTCCCATAGAGGTGTTTTAGTGGACCTCGAAAAAAACCAAAAGTTTTAAATTGATAATTCGTTTGTTTATGAAGATATCGTAACCGAATTTGGCAAATAAATATCTTTTACAATTCTGAAGCAATATACCGGATTTGATTGCAATGTGGTGGTACAGGGTATCCCAAAGTAGTCCGCACCCGACTTTAACGCACGCCATAATTTTTGAACATTTTATTTTTGCTTGTAAGGTTTTACAAAATTAAATCAATTTATTTTTTTGATTTAAGCTTTTGATATACTTATTTATATTATTTTATATAGAATCGAAGTTCCCTAAGCGATTTGCTACGGTAAAACAAAATCGGTTCGTAAGGAAATTCGTAATACAGAAATTCACATCGAGGATCATGAAAAAAATTAAAAATGAGAAAAGTTGCTTTTATAGAGTTTCTTATCGGGTATACCGCCTGTATTTTTTTCCTCATGTGCAGGTTTAAAGTAGTGTAATATTTTTGGGGAATAAAAAAGTCAGACATACATAAACTTAATTCAACAAATATAGTCTGCTCCGTGGATTTACACAGCTTTTGAAAATATTTTAAGCCTTAAGCTGTTATAGACTTTAAAATCTTTGGGTTCATAACTATGATATAAATAAAACACAACATACTTATTGCCATCCTTATTACGATTTTCCTATAATCTACAAGTTTAAAAATTTGTATAAACCATGATCCAGCTACTAAACGTACTTTTCTAGTTCTAAAAAAAGATTTAAGTGTAATATCAGATTTCTTTCTTGCCATTTTGCCACATAAAGAGTCCAACCAAATGCCATAAAATGCCCAATCAAACAATTTATTATAATATTTTACGACATTATTGAAGTGCATTAAAACATTTTTGATTTATCCCCTACAATTTTAATTTTATTTTTGGAAATTCACTTAAAAGGCTGCCCAGGCATAGACAAATTTCATTTTGACTTCAAGTGCCCAATATAAGTACTCTTGAATGCCGGTTTTTTGTGCCTTTTGGGTTCTTGCTTTATCTCTGTGTCGCAAGTTTTAAGGCCAACTGTTCATTTTTATACCCTGTACCCAAAGGGATAAGGGTTTTCTAAATTTCAGCATATTATGTAACAGGCAGTGTAAAATTTGGATTCGTAGAACCGCACATTCTTTAAAACTTCAACTGACACATTAATTTAATTGAAATTTTATGAAATATTACGCACACTGAGGCTGTACTTTGTCGAAACGACTACGATCATTTTGAATACGGGATTTAATACCAAATTTAACCTATTATGCGTATACAAAAAACTTCAAACTTATTTCTGAGCTACAGACCCCAGACTTTTTGTAGATATGTAAAAATTGATTTTATCTAGATCTGCTATATATAGAAAATAGACTTAATCAAAAACTTTTGACTTTTTCTCTAAAAAACCGTCCCATCTCTGTAACCATTTCCCTTCAACATTTAAGCACTCCCCACACTTCGCTACTAAAGTTGGCGCAGCTATTAATTTTTTTTGGGACAGTGCATCCCACTGTCGGTCATAGCGTTGAATTTTTTTTCCATCTAGTGTGTACCTGGCCTTTTGGCTGGCAAATAAAAAAAGTATGTCGCCACACTTTACATTCACGTGCTTGAACGCCTAGAAGATGTAGATGATGGCCCAAGGGGGTAAAGGCAAGAGCCCTGCATTGGCAGGTGGAACACGGTCGAGTATGACCCTTTTAGCATGTTAAAAACGTGTTTTCATGCTGCATTAAATGGCTACCTTGATACAGTTACAGATAGGATAGCTGCAGGTACTATTTGTGGGTCCTGCCGTCGTCTATGTGCCGCTCGAGGACACAGCTGTATGTAAGCGTATAGAGCACATAAAGCACACTTTGGGTCCAGGTAAACGTGCCTAAATTAGCAGATCCGACATCAAAAATTGTACACCAAAAAACCAGCAACAACTACAACTACAACAATTACAATACCAACCAACAACACTTTAGGTTCCAAAGGGGCACTGAAGGGGCAAGACCCGACTTTGCATGTTAATGAGTTTGAAGCGATTGCTTAAAATTGTTTTGGGCCCAATTCTAAAATGGTAGCTCTACATTTGGCCAAGTTGTGAGGAAGCCTATAAAAGTCAGACAACCTGCATTTAATACCACCATAGTGTGTGGAGCTTTTGATTTACACTGCCCTGAAATTAGCCATTTCAGTATTGGAGGCATTTTGTCTTGTTTTAAGTGCCAGGGCTGACACACATTCGCCATGTTGAGACAGCAAACTTAGATTTATGGCTAATAGAAATTGTCTAGCTACACAGTGAGAAGCAATTATTTAGAGCTGGTTTGGGATTTAACCGTTTACGGACTACTCAGACCACTTCGTAACCAATTGGTAAGCCTCTGTGTGAGGCGTGAGACTTGCAGCAATAGGATGTGTTGTGCAGTTCAACGTGTTGAAGGATATTGCGAGCCAAAATAGCGGCAGTTTAAAAGTAGAAGTTGTAGAAGAGTTTAACTCTGTGGGACATAATGTGTTTAAGCGGAAGATATTATGGCAATGTGATTCTGTAACTGAGCGTCCTATTTCCTTGGGGTTTGGGTAGTTGTGTTCTTCTTCATCACAAAGATCCGAAAAAGTGTAAGTCGTCATAAACCGAAATTGCGTACTTTAAGACTTTTCAAAATTTTGGCCAAGACCCAATTCTAAAAAAATTTAATATTATAATTTTTTTTTCAATTTCACGACAAAAATTTTAAGAAAATTTAAAAATGCAAATGTGATTTGAATGGATCGAAGGAATGTTCTATAAAGGCCACTTGCGATGTCAAAATACAGTCCTGCCAAACCGCTTCTCTTAGGCGACAGCATGACAGCTAATGTCAATCTGTTTTAGAACAAGCAGAATCCTTCGCCAATCATCTTGAGGTGTGTTTAACCCATTTCAGATTGGCCAGACTAACACACTCCACTAATAATGCATTGATGAGATTAAGCACAACTTCAAAAAAATAAAGCCCCGGGTCGTGACGGAATTTCTTTTGCTACCCCGAGAGCCCTCCCAACAAAAGCTCTCCCATTTATTGCATTGATATACAATGCTAGAGTAACGAAGATTGCCTGGGTCAACAAGATCTGTAAACCCGGCAAAGAGAAAAACGACCAAGAGTCGTACTAGTCAGTCAGTCTCCTTTCCACATGGCGCAATTGAGCAGGAGCTGCGAGTCTCAAACCAAATCTGATAGGCGTTTGAGGGCAAAGTGTACTACTCCATAGCATTCGTTGATGTCAAAAAGGCCGTTTCAGCGACTTTGGATAGATGCTCCATTCTTCAACCTTCTGAGAACAAACTTAAGTGACCGAAGCTTCCACGTCATAAGGAAATATGTTCTATCTTAGGCTAGAATAATGAAAGCTGGTTGTGGAAAGCGGAAAACCAATGAAATCTATGCAGATGATTTGATAATATTCTACTCTGTCTCCTGCGAGTACGAAGTAGAAGATGGGATCCAGGAATGCATCTACCTGCTTGACAGTTGGTCTCGCTCGTGGAACATTGCCCTAATCCCATCTAATTGCCGGGAAGTGCTTGTATAGCAGAAAAAATAATTGTTCTTACCCTGGGTGAGGTATTGTGTTTAGACAACATCTAGATAGGACTATAAAAAATTAACTGGCTACAAAACAACCGTAGCCCCTCCCACTTCGCTGCAAGAGAGCCTTGTACAACGGGGTTGTTGGTCCTACTTCAACTTCAAATATATTCGCCTTATTACTGGATGTAAATGGTTCGCACTCGGACACACTTAAGCCTCAGACTGGAGACCGTTGACATCCACATAGGCTGTCAAAAGAACTCCTTAATGAAATCCCAATCACTAGGCTGAAGAGAAGGAGTTTTAAAAATCTAATACACAATGCAAAAAAAAACCTTAAACCAAGACTCGGACTTTTGATGGGTACCTTTCCTGGATTTGTCAGAAAGATACCCAGCTACTCGGGAAATTCACTAAACAAAAGAAAAATAAGAGTTTTAAAACTATTTTTAAGATTGAAACATTATTTTAATATGAAGGTACCTATATAGGTATAACTAAATACCTACTTATTAACTATTACTTATAGTCTACAAGTAGAGTATATGAAAATCGAGTCGTAAAATCATTATCATCATTGGTAATATTCCACAAAGTCATGCCTGCCCGCTTGAGAGCACAAGGTCACTTAAATCCTTAATCAAAATTTGAATCGAACACATTTTGTATTTTCCAACCTTTAAACGTAAGAACTTAATGCCATTATCTGCCTTAGCAGCACTGGCTTTTCAATTATGACAAATGACTGATTAAATAATCCCACAGATTATCTTACCCAACATGGCCATTGCCATAATACCATTCAGTGCCCACAATTCTTACCAGGCTCTAGTTCCATTAAAATTTCAACAGTCAAGTTTTGGAGTAGCTAAAGTCCAAGTGCTTTAATTAACATTCTGCAGCTAACCACAAAATACTGTTTACATTACCAGCTGGGCGCATAACCTTCACACAGTTCCCATAACCAATTTAAGAGGAGCAACCATTCCACAATCATCTACTAGATGAGAGAACTTTAAATAAACCAACAACCGGCTACGACAAATGCCACAAGCGTCTGTCTGTGGGTGGGTCTATCCAGTCTGCCCTGTCCGCCTAGACGCTTAACAGCATAAACTTATTTATTATAATATTATTTATAAAAATATGCAAAACAACGTAAAACATATTTTAAAACAGCTGGCGGGCCTGGGACACTGTGATCAGGACGCCAACGTAAACGCCACGCTTATGTCTCCGACTTTTGTGGGTTCCGGGATGTTTCGTTAAGGGGGCACTCTGTGACGACAGACGACAGACAACGGACAGCTGTGTGCACAGTGTGCTGCTTAATTTATAGCCCTCAGGCTGGGGCTCGGGCACAGGAAGTCACATACATTAGGAGACAGCCTGTCCCACACACCCGAACACTTCCTCCAGAAGCACGTACGGGTATAGTAACCAAGGCACGCTCGCTCGTTCCGATACAAAAGCCATAAACTTTTTAGCTGCGCTTGCCTAGCCACAGTGGCTTTTTTTTTCGGCTACCGATAAACTGGATAAAAGGGATAAAAGGGGTATTGCAGTTTTTTTGCAAGTTATGTTGCAAAATTGGGATGCCATGCGACGGTTTCTTGCAATTCGATGCTTATTATGGAAATTTCTTTAAAAGACAGAAACTTCGAAATTTTTTTGAAATACCTTTCGAATTAGACAAATATCTGCATTAAATAAAAATGCCAGAGGCATTTCAATATTACAAAAAAGTGAAGAGCAAGGTACAAATAATGCATTTAATAATTGCAAAGTACAGGACAGCCCATCTAAGCGTGACCCGTAGAAGTTCGTTGTTACTTTAACACAAGTTGTCAAATCGATAAATTTCAAGGCATGTTGAGAGAGTGATCTTAAAAAGTTATCGGCGGAAGGCACTAAGATTGTTCATTTCTATTATAGTACATCGAAAATAAATTCTCAATCATGGCCACTGAACGTTCGTTGCAACGAAAATTCTCCATTTTTGCACGAAAAGCCTATCTATTAGTGTTAGCCTTATTTTTTCAATGACGAGTTGTCGAGGCGTTATCGAGCTATAGTTATCGATTTGTTTTATTACCAATAGTGCGTAGGAAGCGCAAGGTTGTAGGCCGTTCCGCACTTGGTCGCTTACTTTCCAGAATTTCTGAATTTTACTGGCAGTAGGAATAGGAACGAAGAGTAAAGTGGAATTAGGACAAATATCACACTTGAAACCAATGAGTCTTGTTTATATTGGGGATTAAAAAAGCATATTCGTATTGATTCGTCTCTTCTTTGAAGATAAAAAAGTTTTTCCTCCGTTCGTTTTTCCTCCTTTCGGGTTGCAGCGGATAATTTTGAAATTCGTGAAAAATTTTAAAACCATTCCATTTTTTTTTCGGTTTTTACTTTTTCTTTCCGACAATTTTGCAACTTGGCATGATCTTAGCATATCTTTTGCTATAAACCATTTAGCAGGTGTTGTCGATCAAACACTTGCTTGTGACATCATCAAAATAGAAACTAACCTCAAAATAATAACTTTAAGGCTGCTTATATAACAACATATGTAACAGATATTAATTCATATTATGAACAAAATTTAGACAAGGTCGAGAAATTTAATTTCATATCTTTTTCTTTTCATTCTTTTTGTCTTTCAAAGAAAAACAAACAAAAATAAGGATAAGCACTTTAGTGTCATTTCTAAAAAAATGATGTTAGCTTGTATTATTAAAGCTGCTGCATATCCTGAATACTGCTTGCAAGAAAATCTACTATCTCTACTAGAGATTAGATACCTGAAAAATGAACTTTACAGAAAAAAAACATAAGCGAACTAATGCTGTTGAGATAGGGGGCGTTAAAAAAGAATAATTTTTCATTCAAATTAGACTTGAAACATAAATAAAAAGTTTTTTAATTAATTTGAATTTCATTTTTTTTTTTTATTATTTATTTCTATTTGTAAGCTGTCAGATGATAATCCGAAAATTGAATAAATATAAGCAGATTGGCAATTCCATCTGAAAAGTCAAAAAAAATGAAATTTTTTAGACGTGTAACGTTCTTTTTTTTTGAAGTCAATTTGTCAATAAATGGGGATGAGACCATTCTTATTCTGTGCTCTTGGCAACTTTAAATCCGCGTCCCTAGTTCAATTTCCCCAATTGCGTCAGATTTTGGCGTAACCCCAAAAATCTAAGTATACAAACAATTTTGCACACTAAATATACAAGCAATTCTGCAAAACTTTGATTACTTTTGGTCCCGACCGATAGAGATCTCGATTTTCGGATTTGGTGTCAAAGCAATATCTAAAATTTTAAAAATTAAACAAAAAAATCAAAGCATACCATCAGGGGCTGCTGGCAGCTTTCTTTTCTTTTAAAAACTATTATTTCAGAAACCCTGAATACGATGCGGGGCTTTATTTTGGCCAACAAAATATAATATACACTAAGCATGAACGTGGGCCAGCAAAAATACTTATTATTGTGTGGCTGAGTAATCAATGTACAATGTTTCAAGACGCTAGCTATATTTTTCAAAATTATGCCATAATTGTTATTATTATAGAGCATCCGCTAGCCTGTACCTTTAGAGCACTTGTTGTTTTAATACCACAGCTAAATATGCGTTTTGTTTGCATACAACTGTTGCCTTATATATGCAATATATGTATGTTATGTACTCAGATATTTATGTGTATGTTCGTGTGTTTTGCCATGTGCTTAAGTACCGCCTTCCTTATATATCTTGTATTTATATATATGTGTAAATATATACATACCAGTACGCGTGTGTATGCATTTCATAAAGTTTTTTGGCCGTTTGAAACGTGTTGTTTGAACGCTGAAACACTATAAATTACATGCGTGCCTTTTGCCACACGCCTCTTGTGTGTTGCACTCAAACTGGAATCAGTTTTGCCTCAGATCCATGGCTTCCAATAGTGGTACATTCCCTCCTACATACTTTACCAGCTACCTTAACCCTGCTGTAACTGCCTGTGGCATGTAAATGGTAAAATTCTGCAAATATAATATGCAACAGAGACGTTGAGGCCAAATGTGGCACTGAATGAAATTGAATATACTACTATCTGAAATAAATGCATAAAATTCGCGATATTTTAATGTTGAAAATTTATTCATGAAGTGCGAACAGAGTGGGGTTTGTTTGCAGTCCGGCTTATATGTTGCCACAGACTTGAGGCTCTTTCGGAAGAGTAATTGCAGTCAACTCGACTGATACTTTCAGTGCTGGAAAAGTGGGCTACACTGAGAGATCAAGTGGAGAATGTGAGAAACTGGAAATTGGGGTGTATTTTTTATTTTGAAATTTCCAATATGGGTATAAATATTTTCAACACTCTAAGGCTAATATTGAACGATGCAAAACTGTCCGTCCGTTTGTCCGCCTGCCCGTATTACCTGTTTCTCAAAGACCAAACGACCTAGAAGCATGAAATCTTGCTTTATATTTTCTGCGAAAATGCAAAAGTGCCCAACCACAACTAACACTACAAAATTCAGCATTGCTGCCCTACCGAGATCCTTGATTACGCAAAGTAAATCACTTTTGCCAGTGCTGCAAAAGCATCAATATCTACCTGAACGTACAAAACAAAAATAAAAAATTTTGGTGTGATTGAAATTTAAATAGCTTTTTGTCAACATCTGCCAAAAGCAAGTAAGACCAGTTAAAAAAAAAAAGCAAAGTTCAAGTTAAAATTTCTTCGCAGTGGAAGTTAAAGGCAAATAAACCACGAAAACAGCTGATTTTTTTTCTCAAGTTGTTAGTCAAGCACTTTTGCGTTTCTGCATCTTTGTTATGGTTGCGCGCGTCATTGGTCGGGCACTAGTGCATTTCTGACAAAGTGAGCTAATTCCTACACTTCTGCATTTATGCCCTTTATTCAAAGTGAAGACCCTGATTGTAATATAACATCCATTATCTTTACCCAAAATATACTATATTTATTTACCAGCGTAAGTCGAATATGTTTATGCGGATAAAAATTCTGATATCGAAATTGGTGTATTTTTTAAAGATTTGCAGACGTTCTTAAAAAAAATGTATTCCTAAAAACAAAGTTAAAAAGTTGTATTTTTTTGCGCAGTGTACGTGCTTAAGAGCAATAAAATGGTGCTTATCGTGTATAATAAAATATATGTGTATGCTCTTACAGGCGTATAAGCTTACATACACATACACGCATATGTAACATCCTTCACACACACACACACACACATTCATACAGAGCAAAGTCAAGCTTGGCTACAGTCATTCATAATCGTTTGTCAGTAGTAGTTTGTGGCCATGTTGTTGCCATATGTTAACACCAACAACAACAACAATTGTCACGCCCATTTAGGGCGGAGTATTCACACGCACACACACACACACACTCGCACACGCTCAAAGCAACCGCAGCGTGCGGCAAAGCAATTTTGGTAAAATATTGCGCTGACGCTGGCGTATGCGTAATATTTGTACTGCTGACCAACAAAACTTTCAAACGTCGAGGCCTTAATAATTGAATTTAGTCATAATCAAGTATAATAAATGCTGCAAATATTTTCAAATTATATTAATTATATTGCATCCTAGCGCCTCTAATCAACTCCCAGAGCTCGTGTTGACTATTAAAAAACATAATTTATTTGATTGTGCCTCATTATAAGACCATATGAGGGTAAACGTTGCCACAGGATTTCGACTTGAAATGGGTTCAAGTGACAAAAAAGCCAACAACGAGCACAGGCAGGCACACAATCTGACAGTCAGGCGACCAGGGAACCATATCCTTTTAGTTTCATATTCATTTGCGTGTAAACCCTGTAGCGCTTCTTCACTATTTAGCTGAATTTGTGCCATAGCAAACTATGTAGAGATACTCGTACTTTTGTGAGTGTGTGTATGTGTGCGTGTGTGTGTGTCTGTGACAGTAATTCGAGTCCTGTTGAGTGGTGGTTCATGAACCCAACAACAGCCACAAGGAACCCAAAACTCAACCACACATTAACATTAACGTTTGTGTCTACTTTGGCCTAGACACTTTCAAAGGATTCGGCGACAACTAACCCTATCATTTACTTAGTTATTCATAGGGTTGGACCCACTTAAATCGTTAACCATTCTAATTTTTTGAAATGACAGCTTTACTTTGATTTTATGGGAACTGCAGGTTACGTGTAAATGTGTGCTAATATGGGTTGACCTATTTAAATAGAAAGCACTTAAATAGACAGAAATGATTTCCCAAGGCAATCTACAATGTAGGTCAAAATGTTGTTGATTAGCTGGCTCAAAGTAGAGCACGTAAAAGTAGTATTGCTTTTTGGAAATTAATTGATATATATGCAAATTAGCATATCAATTAATATGCAATAAAAGAAGTTAGCTAGGGAATACGTTCCATAAATAATTGCAGGTTTCAATAAAACATGTTAATGTGTAAAGAAATCTGAAACTTTCAATGGGATATAAATCGAATATATCAGCTGTATCAGGAACATACATTTAATGCAAAGAATTGTATGTTATTGAAATTGGTCTAGATGGGAACTAGCCCATTTCCTATCAAAAGAATTTCTTTATAGAATTGCAACAGACAGTCAAAGGATGGGACTGATGATTAATCTAGCCCGAATAGCACTTTACTTTCTGAGATAAAATTCTTTTTTATGTCCATCTGATTGTTATCAGCGAGATATCGTTGGTAATTGAATAAGCCAACTATGTAGCTAAAATAACTTTTCCTGAAATTCAATAAAAAATATTTTATAGGTACGTTTTCTTAAGTTAATTTAGACAATTAAATCCTATTCAAATCATTAAAGATTATTTACTTATTTTCCAAGAGCTATCCACAAATGTTGGACGACAAGGACTCGATACAATATTATCAAAAATAAAGTCTTGCGAAAATTACATTAAAAAATATATATTAAAATATGTGCAAAATTCTCGAACAATGTAACCCATATCTTACTTATAAAAACTTAGAACTTGGTTGGCAACATTTTTCGTAATATCCAAGATATTAACAACAATTTGATTTAAATTTCAGGAAATACTTTTTCGGTCGAACTCGAAATTAACCGAACAAATTTTCGCTTTCGTGTCTTAAGAATATATGGCGCTTGCACATGAACCACATAGTTATTAATATTAATTATATATTTAGCAATAATTATGATGGATTAAATAGTATTGAAATTTTTCCTGACGACCACATCACCGAAGCCCAACTCTATATCTTCTCTACACAGCGGACATCCCCACTAGCAGACAACTATTAACATCCACGTTTGCTGACGATACAGCTGTTCTCAGTCGCTCTAGATGCCCTCTGCAGGCGACAACGCAGCTTGCCCTTCATCTTGTAACCGTGGAGTAATGGTTATCAGACTGGCGAGTTAAAATAAATTAACAAAAATGTAAACACGTAACGTTTACCCTGAAGAGCAAAGATTGACTCCCGCTTACACTAAATAATACTGTACTTCCGAAAGCAAATGAAGTAACGTACCTGGGCATACACCTCGACAGACGTCTCACGTGGCGCAGACACATTGAAGCCAAAAAAACACTCCTAAAGCTAAAGGCCAATAACCTTCATTGGCTAATTAACGCAAAATCACCTCTACGCCTGGACCTTAGGGTCCTACTCTACAACTCAGTCATAAACCGACCTGGACTTATGGCTTCCAGTTGTGGGGCAATGCCAGCAAGAGCAGCATAGACATCATCCAGAGAGCCCAGTCAAAGATACTGAGGACTATCACCGGGCCACCGTGGTACGTTCGAAATGAAAACATTCAGAGAGATCTAAATATACTACCCGTCAAAGATGAAGTAGTCCAAGCTACGGCAAAGTAATACATCAAACTGTCTTCACACCCAAACCACCTTGCTAAAGGTCTAACACGGCTAAGCGACAGATCTCGGCTCCGTCGTAGGGATCGTCCACCCCAGCAACAATTATAAGGGGCATCACAACTTTATAAAACACAGATAAATTAAAAAAAAAAAAAATGTGGCCTATGAAAGCAATTAAATTTGTAAGTTATTTTTATTCTAACATTTTCGAATCATTATAATAAATTTTTATAAATTCCTTAATAAATTTTATGCGAAAACAAATTATTACAAATTACAAATTTTAAATTTGTATTCTTAAAAACGCATAGCATACGCCTACAAAAAAAGTGGCATGGATATGGATATGGATATATATGGATTTTGAGACACTGAATCAGAACCTGAGCACCCAAAAACCACCACCACGCCACGTTCTGAAATACCCCCAAAGATTCCCATAAAACTAGTTTTTTCAGGGCTATCTCATAAAACTGGCGTGCTGCGACTTCATATACACTCCCCGAAATTCAATTAAGAACACCTGTTTTTATTTAAAAATATTAAGTTTTGAGTTATTTAAAAAGCATTTGTGAGTTACTTAATACCGACTCGTCTAAACAATTATCCCAAATAACCAAAAAAAAGGAAACTTCAAATAGTATACAAAAATTAAATTTATACTGTGAAATTCAATTAAGAACACTTTCTAAAAAGGACCAAAAAATAAATGTTTTGTAAAAAAAGAATTGAAAAATACTAAGTTAATGGTGAGTCCAGGCTCCCGACTTATTTATAACCTCGAAAATTCGGGTTGGCATCGAAAGAACCACTGTCTGAAAATCTTAAAGTGGAATTTGAGCCCATTCTTCGGTAACTGTCCTGCGCAGCTCCTGCACCATCTGAAATTTGGGTCCGCCAGCGAAGACGTGACGGGACAGGTTACCCCACATGTTCTCAATGGGTTTCAAGTCCGACGATCGATGTTTTTGCTTCAAAACCAACCACAACTGGCCGTTGAGACGTGGATCCGAGCATTATCTTCCAGAAAAATAGGATTTTGGTCAGCTTGGTGCTCCAGAAAGTCAATAAGAACGCCATCCAATAATTCTATGTAGCTTCCGAGTTCATACGTGTGGTGATTTTGCAGATGCGTGTCCTATTTTGGTAGTTAAAAGCCGCCCAAACCATCGAAGAACCACCAAAGTTATGTCCGGTGGAAAAGCGTTCCGGACTGTTTATGTCTTGAAAGTAACAATTGAAACCGTCAGGACCATCTAGGTTCAACTTCTTTTCCTCGGCAAACACCACATTTTTCACTCATCAGTCCAGGACATGTGGTGTTTTGCGAAGTCTAACCAGGCCATTTTGTGCGATGGAGTCAATGCTGGTTTTGACTTCATTTTCTTTCAAGTTCGTCAGTTACTACCAGACAAAATTTGTTGCACGCGACGGGTACACACCGGTAACTGCAAAACGGACTTAATTTTTGTTGCAGTTGCACCAAAATCCTATTTTTCTGCAAGATAGTGCTCGGATCCACGTCTCAACGGCCAGTTGTGGTTGGTTTTAAAGCAAAAACATCGATCGCCGGACTTGAAACCCATTGAGAACATGTGGGGGAACCTGTCCCGTCACGTCTTCGCTGGCGGACCCAAATTTCAGATGGTGCAGGAGCTGCGCAGGACAGTTACCGAAGAATGGGCTCAAATCCCACTTTAAGATTTTCAGACAGTGGTTCTTTCGATGCCAACCCGAATTTTCGAGGTTATAAATAAGTCGGGAGCCTGGACTCACCATTAACTTAGTATTTTTCAATTCTTTTTTTACAAAACATTTATTTTTTGGTCCTTTTTAGAAAGTGTTCTTAATTGAATTTCACAGTATAAATTTAATTTTTTTATACTATTTGAAGTTTCAAGCCTTTTTTTTGGTTATTTAGGATAATTTTTTAGATGAAACGGTATTAAGTAACTCTAAAAATATTTTTTGAGTCACAAATGCTTTTTAAATAACTCAAAACTTAATATTTTTAAATAAAAACAGGTGTTCTTAATTGAATTTCGGGGAGTGTATCGAAACAAAATTTTATGGCAATTTAAAGGTTATCTCGCAAGTCTTGGGTATGGGGGTTTTTTTGGGTGGCCCTGTCGAATGCAAAGTTCGTACATTTTTTTCTATGAGCCTGTATATTCTTTCAAATTCGGAAAAAAAAATTGCTTCAAAATTAATAAAAATATTTATTTTGTATATATGTGTATATTATTTTTTTGAGATGATGAAGAAGAAGAACAAGACAAAAAAAATGTTGTAACCTAATGTTATAATTTTAAATGTTTGTTATTTTTTGAAAGAGTATTTTATTTGCCAAGGAAAGCTCTTTAAATTATATTAAAGATTATCTAATTCTTACGGTTCCAACGGTACGACCAAGTATAAAATCTAGCTCTAATAGTTAATGCCCATAGTGCAAAAACTTTCCAAACAAACTTTATACTTAGCTAATGCTTCTGTGATTTAAATTATGCTTTCAACAACATCCTCTATCTGCTTGCAGACCCTTCTCCAATAAATATTCCAAACAACGAAAAGATGCTTCTATCCAATGGCAGCCAAAGACGCCGTAAGCTTCTGAAACTGCTGCATTTCAGCTGCTACTTCAGGGTCTGTCCCTTTGGCTTGCTCTCTGACTAGCCCTCCACCCATGGCTACTCATTATGGCTATGTCCTAATGAGCTGCTGCACGCTCCAAGTACAAAGCACATGTAAAAACCAAGATGAACTTTGAAAACAGCTTGCAGGACTTCTGCAGGTCTCAATGGAATATACTAAACATGCACTATAACCTGGTTAGCCCGCGGATTGGAAAGTTTTGGACAGATAAGGAGGATAATTGTTTAATCAAAATACTTTTGCCATCATTTAGTTTTAACATATCATTTCCACTTGAAATTTTTTTTTTACGAATATTTTTTTTTTATAATTACAACGAAAGACGCTCCCAAATAGGTTCCACTTTTTATTGTCAAACCACTTTTATAGACTACTTTACTTGCAACCGTTAGTGCCTTTCACAAGGAATCACTCTATCAATCGACTCAAGTCCTTTATTGATTACATATAATAATAGATAAATGGTTCGACATACTAATTATATAGACTACATAAAACAATAGACAATAACAACAAACAGCCTGCTATCAAAGAGTGTATGGGTTTTAACCGACTTTGGGATACACTTTTCATATTTTCAACAAACAGTGTTAATAACAGCGCAAAAATACTATAAGGAAATTGTATGCGGTGGATACTGGAATAAGGGTCACTGCTTGATGCTTATTGGGCTCACATGTGCCTATATAGTAAATTTTTTTGTTCTAGCTTTTGTATTAATAAATGCGGACGCAACAGATCCAACAGGATCTGTACTTTGACTAGCTGTCTAAATAATATTTAGATATTCGATTAAAAATATTCCCTATATAAAAGTCAAGATCTTCGAGCTAATGATTTGAAGCTGAAGATTATTATAATTACCATTAGCTTTAATGAAAATGCAAATACTTAAAGGGAATAAAGCACAAATAAATAATTCTGGTCTGTTTGTGACATCCCAATTTCTATCTTCGTCGACAAAGATCATCAATGCGGGTTCAACCATTTTCGAATTTTCGATTAAGTCCTTTTTTCTGAAATTAAAGACACATTTATTTATCCACTACAAAACCTCTTGCATTTAAAACAGAAATCAATCCAAATTTCTTCGTATTTCGTAAATGAACAGCCATTGTGCAAACTAGAAAAGTTCATTCCTCCCAGCAATTCAGTCCATTACTCCCACAATTACATTAAAATATGTATAGAATGTTTGCAGAGTTCATTTTTAATTTTAAAGTGACTTCGCGATTACTCTTCGTGGAATTGGAAAAATAATGCGCACATCTTATTCCCTCGTACAGCCCAAAGTTTGGTTGCTCTAGTGCGTATTACTAAGCTCTGTACGTTCATACAGACAGACGGAAAGATGGACGAATGGAAATGTAATATGTATGTATATAAATAACTTTTTTCCTCCTGATCATATTGGATGTAGCTTTGAGGGGTCACCCTTCCGATTATTACTTGTTCCGGACGATGATATAGATGCGATGTATGGATACCTTTCATTTGTCACTGAATTTAACACAATGTTTTCCTAGGCGTTCAGGCCTGATGCTTAGTCATATCAATCAGCTATGAATTCAGTGCTGATTGACTTTGAAAAGTCATGCCTGAAATCACATGGTATCTAAGAGCTGTCATATAGATGCGGACTACAAGCTAAAAAATCGGACATGAATTCAGTGCTGTTTTATTTTTAAAAGTCAGGTCTGAAATCACAAATGAGTAATTAATACACTGGAACAAATATTCTTCATACATTTTTAACAAAATTTTATTATCAATTTTGTAGCCCTAAAGTTCCGATTTTTCGCAACTACATTGCATTAGGCAGTCTTTTTTTGAAGCCCATGACAGTTAGCTGACACTTGCGCAATTATATTTTGCTCCATATAGTTAATACCTTTAAAATTATTTTATAAAAAAAATGAATGCTTTGAATAATAATATTTAATAAATAATTACCTAGAAATTTAAATTCTCACAGCACCTGCATGCACAAAAACCCTTTTCTTTGTGTAATAAAAGACAACGTCAGAAATAGATACGCACACAAACGCAAACACCAATACTAATTAATGTAAAGTCAAATAAAAAAAAAATATTTACTTTTCTTATTTCTCTTTGCTTATTCCTTTTTGTCTTGCTTTTCTGTCAAAAGAAAAAGATAGACAGATAAATTTTTGTTTGTGTCTTTGTTTCATTTACAAAGCCATGAGCGTTCGCTTCCTTTTCATGCCTGAATTCGGGGTAGCCACAAGAAGCTTAAGAGTTCTTAATACATGGTATCTAAAAGCTGACAGATAGATGGAGATTACAAGCCATTACTAGTAATGGACAATGATTTCTTCCAAAAAAATACAAATTTTTGATAGAAAAATAATGAAAGTCAGTTATGTACTTATATATGGCGCCTGTATTTTTAGACTTTAGGTGTTTTTTTCATGCAGTCTAAAGAAGAGGGTTAAAAAAATGATTCAATTGAAAGTTTGAAGTTTCATATGATCTTGATAATACATGCAACAAGGTAAGAACTCATAGTAAGAGGCTGGGTAGCTGGTGTACGGATCAGGTATTAACATTATAAGGCATGCGGAACTGTGGTTCGTTAGTTTTAATCGTCTCTGAGAATGTACATATTTAGCTATGTCGATACCCGAGACGATAGGGACCCTCTGCTTACAGGGTATTCAAAAAATCCGAAAAAAAAGAGACGCACTTTTGGCCGGCCATTTAATTCAATGACGGACAACAAAGGGTTGCCACTGCGTCGAACACACAATACTGCTGGGCATACCAACAGCTGTTGCGCACACACATACTCACAGTCACACTGACACATGCATACAAGGGCAATGAAGTTGCATTCAGCTGTTAGCTGTTTCTAAGTGTGTGAGTGAGTGTCCGAGTTTCTGCGTATCTGCGTGCGTGTAGGAGTATCTGTGTGTGCTGTTGCGTTTGTGGATGGTTATACAATACAATTCCCCTGGAGATTCATTCAGTTATTCGTATGTGAAAAAGCGCATCTGTTGTTGATTGTGCCAACTTCCTTTAAATCGCTTTGTTTTCCCTTCTTGTTTTTTGTTAGTACGCGTATCGCTTGTTGTTTGTGCTTTTGTGGGTATGCCTGTTGTTGTTCTTGTTGTTTTTGTTGTTGCTCTTGTTATTGCTGTTATCCGTTGCCAAAGGCTCTCTTTCCCATTGCACCTCTCTCTCTTTCTCACCATCTTACTCAGTGTGCAGTTTTTCTTGTCCTTTTATACCCTTTACTCAAAGGTTAAGGGTTATATTTGGTTACACCTGGATAAAAACAAGTAAGCCCCACCAAATACTAAAATGAAGAGAATAACAAAAGAAAAATTATTAATATTTTTAGTGGGACTGGGATCCTAGGTACCTATTGTGTGCCCTGCTAGTCTTAAAGCACTTAAGCTAGTCCAATTTCGAAAGGCTTTTTTTTGGAACCCCACAAAGTTTGCCAAAAAGGAACAGAATTAGCAATTTTACGCTATCAATATCGGCCAAACATACAATTTGTAGCCAAAGAGGACTGCTTGCGAAGTCGAGTCTTCCATTTTTTGTAGATTTCTTTGGCTGCGATCTGTCTAGAGGTTATTTAAAAAATGTTTTTTTTTAATCTTAATAATGGCAGCAGGTTGGTCTGTGCTCTAATAGGCTAAACCAATATAACTTTTGGCTCTAATTATTTCTTTTGATATACCAGTGTACGCTGATAATAAATCTAAATGTGGTTTGGAGGATTTCGATACTCCAATAAGTTGCAACGCCTATGTCAATAATGGCTTTTAAATTGCTTTGTCCACACGTATTTTATTTTTTAAGCTGCCCTTCCTTTAGGAAGTCCTAGAATGCACAACATTTGCCTGGTTAGGGCTTTAAGCTGAGTTTACTTTAACTGTATATCCAGCCTACAATCCAGGTAAACGATGTACTTTACCTCTTCTTCTCCCCTGAGAGACTTTTTCCTCTTAATGTCACGGTTATTTGGACTGATTTTTGTTTGTTTTCAACAATACTCTACCTGCTTAGTAATGTTCCAAAAATTTCAAGCTGTTCTAGAAATTAACAGTATGGATCATCCTGGGTCTCGCTTTTTGAAATAATTGCAGGGTCGAAGGCATGTATTGCAACACCAACGTTTCTTGTTACTGGAGGGTTCGATGTAAGAATTGTACGTAGCCCGGAACAAAGTACGCCAAATTGTGGCACTCCAGCATTCAGCCTCGAGCATTTGTTGGACACGAAATTTTCAGTTCCAAAGGTACTACTTAATTAAGACGAAGTACGGTGCATGACGCCATTTCATGATTTTACGTAGGACGCCTGAGTGCATCAAGGATTGAAGCAGCGCAGTATTGTTTATATTGAAATCCATCTATTATCCTTTTGACAATACATTGTTTTATTGTGCTTTGCCGTCTTCTAAATCCAAATAATATTCTTGAGAGTATCCTTTCGCATCCTTTAGAGGAAGTTACCAGCAGAGTAGTTGATGAAGGCAGGGCTAAGGAAGTTGTTAGCCTCTGTCATTGTTTCCAGGTCGCTTTTGCACCGACTCTTGTCACTGTCGACTATTACAGTATTCTTCTACTACTACTACTACTATTTTGGCCATTACAACCGGTTATCGGTCTTGGCCGCGGAAATTATCCTACGCCAGCGGTTTCTGTCCTGTGCTTGCTGGCGCCAATTGGCAATCCCAAGGCTACGAAGATCATCCGTTGCCTGATCTTCCCATCGCAGAGGCGGGCGACCCTACCGTTGTCGACCTTCCAGTGATTTCCGCTCGAATATTTTTTTCGCTGGAGCATTATCATCCATTCGTGCAACATGACCTAACCAGCGCAGACGTTGTAGTTGTATGCGCCGAACCAGATCAGTGTCGCCGTATAGCTCATACAGCTCGTGGTTCATTCGAATACGAAAATCACCATCCACTCTTATCGGTCCAAAAATACGTCGGATGGATCTAGATTTTTAACTTTTTTGATGTCTCACAATTTTTTACTTCCCATATTTTGTCGTTAAAATCTTTGGTAGCCTTTTTAAATACTATTTACATATCAATTGCATTGCGGCTTGCATGACGCTTCTTTTGAAGGTTCTTTTGTTTTTTTAAGAGTCAATCTTTTGTGTAGAGTAAGGATTTGCTTGGTTGTCTTGTACTCGACTTTGGACTGCAGTATGCTCCAGACTCATGAAAAGCTATAGTCGTTATTTCAATGCCATCATCAATCTAAACTCCAGGCTTATTTTATTCGTTAGCCTGTTTCAAAATTTGTTTGCCTTTATATTATCCTCTTTGCTCCAACTTTGAATCGTAACTGATTATACTTGCAGAGTGGTCGGAACTTAGTTTAAAACCTGCCTCTACTAAGAGCTGAGTATATGTTAGCTGTAATGTTCGTTACACTTCGGGATCACACTCCGGGATCCCTTCCACTAACGTTCAGAATTAAAGTCTCTGCATACTAAAAACGTTTCTGGAGACAAAAACAATAACCTAAAGTTCGATCGATTTAGATATTTCAAAATGCAGAAATTGTATTTTAATTGTGACAGCCTGTGCCGGAGATTTACATGATGAGCTACTCCACATTCTTCTTGTCCGGTCAACCTGTATATACAAATTTTTCATAAGGTGCGTCTTACGGTCCGCTTTCTGATATTGGCAACCCTTGCTCCAATAGAATATTGCAGTTATTCTCTTGGACATTGACACAGTTTTTAATTTATGGCTATAATTTTTTACTGCAATTGACCACAATTGAGATCCTTTTGCCCCATAAACAAAACCTAAATGGGTGGAAAAGTCTTATGTGGTCCCAAATACAGTGGAGGCAGCCGAGCTGATCTGAAGAAGGATTATATGCTCTTGTTGGTAAGGTCTTGTGTGTCTAGCTCTTGTGGTGTCCGAAATCTAGGTGTTCATTTGGGCAAACAGACAGACTTAGCTCAATCGACTCGCCTTCTTCTACCTATTATATATGTACATTGCACAAATCTAGTACACCCTTGACCCTTTGGGTACAGGGAACACGAATTCAAAGCTTGTCGCTACAGTTTCTTACTATTTAAAGCCAAAAGTCTGCACGTAAAATATAATATAGTAATATATCCAACCTATACTTAAGTCGAACAAGAACTGCGAAAATACGGACGGATGCAATGTATATTGTATTCGGGTATGTTTCGCCTTTAGCCGCCACATTTACGCCTCTCGCTCTTTCTATCCTTTATTGCCCTTTCCCTATTTAGCGGCTCCTGCTGCCTATTCGTTTGCACCGAATGCTTCGTTGTTCGACCATTCTGTTTATAATCCTTGCTGGGAATCTTTAGAAACAATTGTCCATTGTGCAAATAACTTTATATGTGTTGCTTTTGCAACCCATCTCCATGGAATGCATTTTCAAGAAAATCCAGCTGAGAATTTTTGCACCAAAAAAAATAAGAGGATGTAAAAGAATTGTTGACAACTCTGCATGGGCCATGGAAGTGGCCAAGGGGGCAAGTAATTGCATTGAGCATTGTGCAATTTATTTATTGCAAGCCGTTTCTTGTGGCACTGTTGAGGACTACGGTATGACAGTCCGCTCGGAATAAGATAGTACCCGGCATTGTGTTCTTGAAATTGTACGAGTATGACATCAAATGAACAACCTAATGAAAAAGTGCACACATGTGGGACTCCAGCTAGTTTACACTCTGTTCAACTAAACCACAACCTATTTGGCACAATGGTTTGGTGGTGTCACAATTCTTAATTATAATTATTATTTATGATATTATTAAAAGGGACTTTTGGTTTTGTATGCGACTTTTGTGGTAAATACAAAAGATCCTGAGCAAATGTGCCAAATTATACCAAGGTGTAAGCACAAAACTTAAAATTTCATCGAAGTTGTTAAGCTTTTTCACGAAAGAACAAAATTTCCACCGAAACTTTATTTTATTCACACTTTTGTGAGTAATGGTTTATTTCCTATTTAAAGAATAATTAAAATGCAAAAATTACTAAATTATTTAAGTAAAGTAAGCCAACATTAGACAGTTGCGAAAAAATTCGACTTTGCCGAAAAAATTCAGAATAAGTTGCTTCATTTAGAAAAATTTATTATATAGTTGCATAGCGGACTTGACAAAAAAATTCATTATCTTTTTCCGAAAAAATAAAGATTTTCAAATCAATCATAGATAAAATTATCAAAGGCCTTTAGGCAACTTACACAAAAAAAAAAATCCATTGGGTGAATTATTATGAGACATAATTTGTATTCATGCACAAAAAGGTAATTTTTGGTTTTCGCAAAATAGACTCAACTTTATTCATGTGTAAAAAAAACCTTTTTTTTGAGAGAGAAAACTGGCACATCCGCTAAAGAAAATGTGAGTATAGATTTTAATTCTAGGCTTAGAAATTTTAATTAAAATCAAAAAATCAAGTCTTTTAAAAAAAGTTTTCAACAGCTATGTTTGGAATTGGAAACAACAACAAAAAATTAGCTAATGTAGTTAAATTTCTGAAAACATATTTAAAATTCGGAATTAAAGCTCGGAATCAATTTATTTAATTGAAATTAAGTTCTTAATCAACAACCCCGAAATCTCTTGTTCAAAGCCAAACTTTTTTTTTTTTTTTTTGATATTTTTTTTTTTATTATTGGCAATCAACCGATCCAAATTTGGTTATAATCCAATATTGATGACAAATTATCTTAAAATGCTCTTAAACATTTCCAGAAAGGAATACCAAGTTTAAACTAAATAAGTGCGTTAAAAAATGTCGAGAAGTCGAATAATTGCGGATTCTATATCTGCAGCCTGGAAGCCACTTCATAAGAAAGTTCTGGAATCTTTAAAACACTTGAAAACCAAAATTTACGTAACTGCAACCATTTTTGGTAATAAATGGTACATAAAGCAATAAAATTCGATGAATTAAACCAATTATGTCTTAAACTTACCCTTTAGAGATTCAGTTTTGTATATATTCAAAATAAAATGTTAATTATAGAATTTCGATTATGATATGATATTTACTGGGTTTTAACTATGTCTGAAATATAATTAATATTGTAACTAATTTACTTACTAACTTAAATATAAAAAAAAAAAAATTATTCTACAAAGGCCTGGGCACTAAATTGCGATTTATCCGAAATTTGTTCGATTTTGCCCATCAACTGTATTCTCATATTTTGAGTAATTTTATAGAAACTTTTTTATAGCCCACAAGATTTTTAGAATACAATTATTTTATAGTCTAAAGAAGTCATATGTGTCCCTTAATTTGCTTTCTAAAAATATAGTAAATTTATAAGAACTATTTTTCATAGCCCGATATACGTTTGGCATAATATTATTTCTGTTTTTAAACCGGTCATAAATCAAGGTACCTTATCCTGAATAGTACCTATATTTTTTATACATCGAATACACTTACGTAATTTTGTCATCTTTATGCATAGGTTCCAGGCTCAAATCCTCTGGTTATTTCTTTTCAAAAAATATTAGAGCTCTAAAACATTTTCTACCATTCGTCTTCATATTATTTTATTATATTATAATAAAAATGTCAATTTGTTCTAACTTACACAAGTTTAATATGCCACTGTAGATCTAACTCTATATAATTGCCTCGACTTTAAAAACCAGACATTCGAGGCATTTACAACACTGTTTGTACAGCAATTTCTCCGTAATTTAAAAATGAAATATAAACCGTCATTTAACGTCTGTACGCATTACTCTTCTAATGTTGAGCCAGGACTATTTATAATGCCAATAAATTCAAATTTAAACAAGACTAAAGCGAATCGCTCTGATGACGTCAATGTTCGCAACATTTCTGAGCAACTGACAGAGTTACCAGCAAAACGCGACGGTAATCCTCAACACTTAGCAAACAAATTGCCACATAAACAAATCTAATTGAGATAAACGATACGGATATCCGTCCGTAGAGCAACACGCACAGGAAAGCCCAGCTTAGTCTCTCCACTGGAATCCCGGCCAGAACTCGTTCCATTACCCACATAACTCGTTTAATTTTAAAGACTAAGCGTAAAGTGTTAACTGCAACTAAGTTAAAACCCATCAGCCTGGCGCCCATAATGCTGTCACTACATTTCTCTCTTCAGGCAGGAGGCGTAGGAGTAGAAGCACTTTATAGTTTCCATCATAAATTTCACTTACTTCTTTAGTGTGGCCGCCAATGCCAAATCCGGGCGTACATCAAAGCGACTCTGCATATAGAAGCGTAATAAATTATCGCGTTCATTTTCACGTAATCCTTCCTCAAGTGCTAATGCGGCCAGTGTGTGATAGGACTCTGACTCCGTGATGCCGAATAATAAATCATAACTGTGCGAAAGAGAAAGCAGAACATTTAAGAGAGGCAGTGTGAGTGAGAGTGCAAGTGAGAGAGAGTCTTTCGATAGTGCGTTGTGTACAGATGACTAGACATGGTTTTGCAAGCAACGCTTGGAGAGGCTTTAGGATGGATGAAATGCGGGGAGATAGGGGGCTTAAAATGTTTGTGGAGGCGTTTTTATGCACAGTCAGAAATTAGCATTAAATGGGCAGAAAATAAATGAATATCCTTTGAGCTCCTAAAAACTGAGCAAACACATGAATTTTGAAGTAGTAATAATTTTTAGCCGTGTTTTGTGAATTCGAAATGTCGCAGTTAATTATGGGGATTCAATAGTATCTTAAAATAAAACTGAGCAATCTAAGCGCATGTAACTTTTTTTTGTCACCTAAAATTTTTATTGGTAACTTTAGTTCACTGGATTTGTTAAAAATGTTATAACTACCAAAGTAGAAAAGGCTAAAAGCTCAAATCCAAGCAATTCAATACATTAAAGATCGTACCATTTTATTATATTTAATTTTAAAGAATATAAGAAATGAAATTAAAAAGATATATGGATGGTTCCATTCAAGAAACTATGTAAAAAATTAAAGAAAAATAATAGAATAAATATGTAGATAGATCCATTGAGGAAACAGGGTTACAAAAATAAGCTTTTACGAAAAATAATTAACAATAAAATAATTAAAAATAATTAATTGCTGTCAAACTTTTTTTGAAGCCGCCACTAGACTAATTTTTTTTAATTTTTTTTTAAACATGGGGTAGGCAAAGGAAAGTATACAATAAATGTTTACCTAGACTTTCAGTCATACTTTAAAAAAGAATAATGGAAACTATAGATAAACATTTTGTTGCCTATTATGATTTTCCAGCTTTTATTATTTTTCGTTCATAAACTATTAAAGATTAACATAATTAATCGCTTATTGCAAAATGTAGGACTTAAAAATTCATTTAGTTACTACTAAATACTTTGTTTATAAAATTTTGTACACCAAATCTATCCGCCTGTATTAATTTATTGTAAAATATGAATGACAGTTTTTAACAAAAAATTATTTAAAGTAACCATATTTTTAATTACCTAAAAAAAGGGAATAGGTTAAAAAAATTTATCTACAAAAAACCCCTTAAAAACAGAAAAAAAAAATTGTTTGAATAAATCAGTTAAAAAAAAAGTTTAAAATTTTTTTTAAAATTATAATTAGATAATTAGAAAAAAACACTAAGCTATCGGAAGAGCTTTAAGTTAATTAAAAAAGTAAATAAAAAAAACGCTAACTTCAAATTTTTATTTAATGCCTCAAGTCCTTAAACAAAAATCGAAAAAAAGTGTTCTCTGATGAAACCATGTAATGTTTTGGAATCGATAAGTCCAAAACCGCAGTCACGTCAAGTTTCCAACTTAACCTAAACTTCCCTATTTCCCTATTTTCAAAAGCTTAAAATGGCGGACGTAAGATGTGATTTTCATTTTTGTGTTTAAAGTTCGAATTGGGTATGCAAATATAAGTTTTCGGGGTCGCTAATCACGAATATGGGTTAGAATTTCGAATTACAAGATGGCGGACCTAATATAGCCGCTCAAATCCCAAAAAATCAATATTGTGTTTAAAGTTGGAGTTGGGTATGCAAATATAAGTTTTCGGGGTCGATAATCACGAATCTGAGGTTAGAATTTCAAAATTACAAAATGACGGACTCTCCAGCGGCATTTGCATACCCAACTCGAACTTTAAACACAAAAATGAAAATCACATCTTTGGGCCGCCATTTTGAAATTTTGATAAACTAATAAGGTACTTATAATCAGCTAACCACAAAAGTGTCTGAAAAGCATATAAAAGGTTGCAATAATGTTTTTCTGAGAATAAGATTAAAAATAGTGATTAAATTATGGAATTACTTCGCCTTTGGCGGCCATTGTAGCTCCGCCATTTTGAAATATCAAAATATAAAAAGTAGACGGCGTTGATATTTTTTGTTTTTTTATAGAACAAAATTTTGCCATAATGTTTTTCTGAGAATAAGATTAAAAATAGTGATTAAATTATGGATTTACTTCGCCTTTGGCGGCCGTTGTAGCTCTGCCATTTGAAATATCAAAAATAACCATACGTCTTTAAAAAGTAGACGGCGTTCATATTTGTTTTTTTTATATAGAACAAAATTTAAAATCCCACAATCTTTCAAGGAATTTCGCATGAAATTACGACAAAAGCTGTCTAAAGCCCTAAATTGGTATTTCCACTGTTCATCGTTTTATTTTCAATGAATGATAACCACTGAAAATATTTGCTATTCCTAAGAATTCTGCTACCTTAAAGCTGAATGCCTTACAAAAGGATTTCCACGTATTTTGTTGCCTACTTTTCGGCGCCGCCATTGCTTGGCAATAAAGCTTACCATTGAAAATCATACGCACTGTTGTTCCTACCACAGTACAGTCGCAGCTAATCCTGTCTCGGATGTCATAAAAGTCGCTGCCTGCTTTTCAGTTAACGTACAAAAACTTAGCCCACCAACACATACTCATCCACTTACACGCACACACACATGACAAGTGAAAAACTTTATTACGCCCCGTAGATACGGTTACGCGAAATGAAATTTTGTTGCCAAGGGAACGCTTGAAATGAAAGCCAAACAATCTAATGCCAACTAAAAAAATAAGAATTAAAAAAATATATTTCCACCTTTTGATCTATGCCGGGGGCATTTGGCCCAAAAGCCAGTAATAATTTTTTTGCCATGTGTAATTTCTGTTTGCCGTCAAAAGCCAAGCGACAAACGTGCCGCAAAAACCAGTTAAGAGCACTAAAAATAAGGCCAAGAGTGCTGCGGCGCGGCTAACAAGGATGCCTGATAAATGTGCGAGCACAACGCGTGAAAATTGCCGAACAAGAAGATATGGCAAAAGTGAGAGTCAACCGGACATGGCCAACGCCAAGCTAAGGTCCATTTTGCGTCCATTGTCGATAACATTGAGAGCCAGTGCAACAAAGAACATTAAAAGTTATTAGTGTCGGACTTGTGGCCTTGCCCAGTTTTCCTTTAGGATAAAGTTTTCCACTGCTGTCGATAAAAGTAAATGCAAAACTTGCTAAATTGAAAAGAAATTCACAAAGAAAAATGATTGCTTCGCTGGCTTTTAAGGTTAGAAAACTAGATGCGCTCCATTGAAAGCGCAACAGTTGAGATATGACTTTAATATAAAATTCTTCTGCATCTTAAAGTTATAAGTGTTTGAAATGAAAGTTTGTGGAAAAGTGTGCAGAGAACGTGCTGCCCTAACACATAATTAATGACTCTTCCTGCCGGCCATTGTTTCCAGTTGCGTGCTGCAAGTTTGATATCCTTCCTCACGTCCTTTTCGAAAAGCAATACAATTAAACTCGAATTAATCACGCGTTTTATTAGACTTAACTGTGCTATTGTAATCTATACTTATGTAACCATAATAATAATCAACCCATGCATCCTGAATTACAAATGAGCTCGTGTTTTAATTGGAAATTTACTACAATTTCAAATAGTTGGGGAACACTGACGGTAGTAAGGCATGGGGTGTACAAACAATGTCTCAGTGTACACTGCCGTGTGAGAGTCCTTTATTGGTTTGGGTGTTGAAAAATTAATTAAGGTGTTTATTATAGCCTTAACACACCGAAGACGACTTGTGTGCTTTTTTTTATTATAATTTCTGCATTAACAGCTCATAATGGCTCGCTTTTATGGTCCACCGTCGAACCAATTGACCGAATTCTGCATTCATGCATGTGCACTGGTAGTCCGCACAGGCCAGGGGCGTGTATTCACAAAGGCAAGACAAAGGTTTCTTATGAATACTGTACCAGCTTCGGTAAAGAAAATATACCATATTCAAAAAATTATCTCGAAAAAAAAAAACAATTTGAATAGATCACCTTATCATTAATTAGAAACAATTATTGGCCTTGAAATGACAAATGGCATCAAGACGTTAAATTTTGTTTAGCTCAAGGTTCAAACACAATGTCAGTGCCTTGGAACTCTTGGCGAGACTAATGGCATGAATGCCCAAAATAAAATATATTATATATTTGTGGAAAAAAAGCCAAACAAAGCAAGCTTGAAGTCCTTCTTATGAAGCACAAAAAATTCATTACAAAAATTGAATTCGTTTTGGTCCTCTGTCTGATGCACAACTAAATTAAATATTTGACCATTTTTGAACGAAATTGACCGCATTTCAACTTTCCCAAAAATAGAATTGCCAACAGGCAATAATCCCATAAATTAGAGCTATTAGCTGAAGTGTTTGTGTCTGGCCAAATCTGACGAGTGACATTAGTGGAAATGTAACTTGCCTGATGATAACCGACCGACGAAGTCAACCAAGAAAAGTGGCTTGTCTAATGGCTTTGACACTTTCTGGGAAGGCAGGTTAAATGCCTAAAGGGACAATTTGATTTCACAAGCGATTTGATTTCACCTGTGGACCCCATGGAGCGACGTAATGATAAAACGAGACTAAAAGTAAATACCAAGTAACTGATCAAGTATAATAAATATGGGACTCTGGAACTAGCATGCGGGGAACTGTGTCTGATATGAAAGACCAATAACAGGTGGATGGATGGAGTTGGAGGAATAGCTTAACAAACCGGCTGAAATGCTCCGTATAATGCCCCATGACCTTGTACGGTTGATTTGGTATAACGTGTCCATCGACAATTGGACCCAATGATGTTGAAAATTGTGGAAATTGTGTTGTTGGTATGTGCAAGATATCCTGGTAGCTGCAAAGAGTACAAAAAAAAACAAGAAAAATGCCATTAGAAACGTGTAAGAAAATGGCGTAAAAAAAAGGTCTTTCAAAAATAAAAGTAGCTGGATTGGTTTGGGTTTGGGGCTGTCTTTCTTTGAGGGATTGCTGTTGCTGGCCAGTCTGACAGCGGTCAATGTTCACTTTGATATAAAATTTCTAATAAATTTTATGTGTGATTTGTAGACACACACACACACTCTAACATACGTAAAGCAGCCCACATCCTGACCCTTGTACATTTCATTTAATACACATATGGTTTTTATTACACAAAAAAGTGGCTAGAGCCAAATGTACAGTCACTTAAGGTTTTTACAAAATCAATATCATCTTTGCAAGAATAACTTTTATTAAAAATTATTTCCATTTGATGTAATTTCATATTTATATGTAATGCGTATACTTCATGTATTGGTTACTACTTTATCGCTGTATCTGTACATGCTCGTATATTTACTGAAAATTTTCATTAAAATGCATAATAAAACCCACAGATTCATATTCAGTATTCACAAGTACACGTTTATATAGTAAAATAGGAAATATATTATTGTGTATTGATGTTTCATTTTGTATGCTTACAAGGTAACTAGTCGACCAGAACTTGCAACATATTAAATACTCTTTAAAATTTGACTTTTGCAAGCATTTAGGATTGAGAAGATTTTAGGCTTTTTTATTTTGAGGCATACAAATTAATAACACAGCTCTACAAATACCGGGGTCATGTCAGTTGTTGCAAAGCTAAGGGTCATTTCCGAAGTAATTTGCTACGTAGAATCCGAATCCGGGGTCAGAATTTTGAGATATTTGAGGTTATGTACCCGAAAAACTGCGTTTTTTCCTACTTTTAAGGTTATGTATAGGTTTGTGGTCTGTCTCTCCAGTTACATCATTTAGTACCACTCTTAGCCTTTAATTTAAGAGTTCAAGAGTTCAAGACCCCGGATTCGGATTCTTCGCAGCAAATTAATTCGGAAATTGCCCTTGGCTTTTCAACAACTAAACCATGTTGACATGTGTAATCTACTAAAGCGTATTTAGTCGGAATCCAGTCTCACAAAAAAATATTAAAAATTTATATAAATTAAAAAAAAAAATATTATTTTTATACAATTTTAATAAAAATATAAAAAAATGGTTTTCTTTTAAAGTTTAAAGTTTGGTGCTAACTTAATGTGTATATACATATACGAAATAGAAATATCATTTTTTTTAAAAAGATGTTTAGATTGTTATAAAATGTTCATTAGTTTAATAATAAATTTAAAAAAAAAAAAGATTTTAAAATTTAAGCTGCAAGAAAATGTTTTTAAACTTGTTAAGTTTTTTTTTTGCTAAAAAAAATAAGAAATATTTATTTTTTTTAAAGATGTTTAAAAAAAGAGTGTCTTTGACAAATTACAATACAAAAAATGATTAAAATATGTTCATTAGTGTAGTCACAATTAAATAAAAAAATTAAAAAAAAAAACGATTTTGAAGTTTTAAGGAAATATTTATTTTTATCTATGCTTCGATATTCCTTATTACTTGTTAAAATTCGTTGGGGATTGTTTTTGTTTTTTTTTATCCAGCTAGATAAACTCTTTGGTAATATTAATGTAGTGTCATATATAAAAACTTAGAACGTTCTGTTAAAATTAAAATATTAAGCTAAGAAAATAACCGCAATTGAATAAAAATTATCGAATTACTTAATTACACTGAGGAAAAAATGCTACCAAAGGTGTCAAGAGCAAGAGTAAAGAAAATTTTAAGAGCATTTCTTGAAGACAGTAATTCTTACTTGGAGTATGTTTAGAACGATTTTAAGAATCATAAATAGCTTCCAAGACAGAACTTCTTAATTTGAAAATATTTCGAATAAGTAAAATAGAGAACAAATTTTTTTTTAAATTCTAGAATAAAGCAATCTTGCTCGAGCTTCGAGCTTTACTTAATATAAGCTCTTTTCTGAATATAAGGCTGCTGGGTTTTTAATTTCCTTTATATTTTGTACATCACTATGGTAAAAGGAAGATCAAAGATACACGTGTCAGTTCTTGATTTTGCGTTCTCAGGTCAATCTATAGTTTTTATTGCAATATAAGTATTTTTTTAGGTGAGAAAAATCTTATATTGTACATCATGTCTGTTTTGTAATCCGATTCCAGTTCTGATTTGTTAATTTAATAATGCAGTTTATCCTTATAGTTGCACTAAGTATTTTCCAAAGCCTACTGTAGATATTTTGCAACAAGTGTAACTATGGCTGCATTGTTTTACCGCCAAATCGGAATCGAAATCCAGATAGATAGATTCTCAAAGAATTTGCCGTTCAGTGTGTGATTACAATGAGACGTCGTCCAGAGCGTTTATCTGTTCGTTCTTTCATTTTGATTTTCGTTTTAGTTTTTTATTATTAAATTAAATATTTCCAATTAATTATTAAAAACATGTCGCCCGCTTTGTCTTTAATGTTTCACTTTGGGTGTAACTCGTTCTACAAAAACTAGTTGGGCGATCAAATAAGCAGTGCACCTGAAAACATAATTCGTAATATGGGAAAATTCGTTGCTGAGGAGTTCCTTGTAGGCAAGTTCGACTGTACCAACTTACATAAATAATAAAAAACAAAAAACAAATTTTTTTACCTTGAAACTCTTTGAACATACATAAATAAGTACATCAAAATTTTAAATTAAAAAAGAAACTAATCAAATTGAATTTTTATACACCACCTTGTTCAAGTCAAAATAAAAAACTTTTTTGTTTCTGTTTATAAGGGTTATACATATAGTTTCCATATAATTTGTTTTGTTTTGCTTTGTGTAATAGTTCATTGAGTCAAAATTAATTTATTCTCTGGTTCAAAGTAAACAAAAAATAATAATTGATTGAGGAATGTGAAAACATTTTTGGTTGCAACTATAAACTGCCTTGAGCAATGTGAATTGAGGTGCACTTCCATTGAGTTTATTGAAATATATCCAAAAGTTGGGATTATAGCTCCTTAAAGGTTATAAAAAGTTTTAATAAGCAATTTTTAAAGATATTGTAATTTAATAATATGCAGCATATGTAGTAAATTACAAATTTTTTTTTTCTGTTACAAACCTATATTTTTAATGAATACATTCGAATTTCTCTTTAAGGAACTGCTTTACCACGAACTTTTCTATAAAATGCCTTTATAAGTTCATTGCTTTGTTTTTGTTCAACGAATTTTTTTTATATAACGAGACAATTATTCTTGGACTATATTTTTACAATTCAATCATATCAAGGTTAATGTGACAACGGCTGCATGTTTCGATAACAAACGATTCTCATATCGATTACTCATTACCGAAGTTTGACGATTGACACTAATGAGGTAACTTTTAATACGATACTCATTGTGGCTAAGACTTTTAGAAGAATTAGGACCAGAGGATCTGTTTTTTAAAAAACCCGGTTTTGCAGAATAATTATTACTACGCATTAACTAAAATATTTTTGCATAACTTTTTTTAAAATTGAGTGTAATTTTGAGTACCCAGTGAAGAATTCTATGATCATAGATTAATCGTAAGAATTATAACAATCGATTTTTTTTGTTTTTCGTAGTTTTAGTCGAGAAGCAATATGACGACTAGCAAGTCTTCTGCATCATATGCCATCGTCCACACGCAAGACCTACTCTCTTAAAGTAGACTTCCAATTTATAGAGTATTCGTCGACTATTAGTATTCGAAAAAAGTTTCCTTTTCCGTCGCGTCTACCTTTCGATTTGAAATATAATCAACACATAAACCTGCTGCTTGAAAAGCGTTTCAATTCCAACTTCGATATATGCAATTTATGTACCCCCTGCTCTTTTTTCCTTCAATGTTGAATTTTTTTTTTTTTTGTGTATGTTGTATATGAGAGCTTTCAGTTATATTGATACAAAATTGCTGCAGCAAATGGCCCTGTGGGGTTCGGGGTACTGCTGCAATTTCTGGTGTAGTTTGCATAAAAATTCGCATGCAAAGTGCCGAGCACAGCATTGGAACAGAACATAACAGAAGAGCACAGAAATTGCCACGAATTAAGAAAAAAATATATATGTATGTAACAAAAAAAAAAAAAGCATTCAAGGAGAAATATTTTTTTGCAAGTAAAAGTGTTATCTCACAAAGTGCAGCTTACCAAATGCCCAAGTCCAAAAGTACGCAAACGCCAGCATATTTCTAGTATTTTTGGTATTTTTGGCAGTACTGACTAGAAGGATTTTTGTAGCTGGTGTGTGTGTGGGACTTAACCTCTCTGATAAGCATTTAAATGCAGTGTCATGTTTGTGTTTTGTTTGTTGCTTTTGAAAGGAAGCACGATAGAAAAAGAGAGAGAATAAATCGAGAGAATGCAAACAAATTTGTTGTGACGTAACAAATGTTTGCCAACAAACAAAAAAGCCAATTAAGATTTATGCAAGTGCTCTTGTTCCAAATTAGAGCCACATGAATCAGCTTACCAAAATTGGTGATTCTAGGTCACATGTCCGATTTTGTTATTTTGAACTAAGTCAATATCTTCACCCGTTCCCCCGTAGTGGAGTTTCGCGGGTTAGCTCCCATAGGACCGATCGGTCAAAAAACCGTACTTGGTGCAAATTCGGTTCTGTTTCGTAACCAAATTTGCTACTTGCTACCCGGCAGTGTACCAAGTTTTATCAAAATCTGTTGACTATATCATCTTGGTTGTTTAAAAAGATATCGAAACCAAATTTGGCATTCGGAAGTTTTTTAGAGTTCCCCAGCACTGTATCAAATAAGATTATAATCGGTTGACTATATCATATAGCCGCCATAGGACGGATCCGTCAAAAAAAAAAGTGTTTGGTGCAAAATTCGGCCTCTTTTTTGTTTGTTTATAAAAATATCGTAGCCAAATTTGGTACTTGAAAGTTTTTTAAAGTTTCCAAGCGCTGTGCCAAATTTCATCAAAATCGAGTATATTTAATAATTAAAATGGTTTATAAAATAAGCAAGTTATTAAAAAGTAAACTTGCATATTATATAATGGAGCTGCGCTAAGGCTAGTTTGATTCATCCTGTTATGCAATCTTGTTATCATATTTTTTGTCACATTACCACTAAGCTACATTTATTTTTTTTGTAAAAACCGGCCGCAAGGATATATAAAAACTGTCTGGTTAATTTCTGTTTATAAAAAAAAAGTAGCTTTTACTTTTATGGGGTGGGCCATCTGTTGGTTTGGTTGTTAAACACTCATAATTCGGAAAATGCCTGTCCTAATTGGATGCTTTTCAGCATATGTATGTCAGGTTCAAAACAAATCAATTTTGTCATGGATCGTTTAACAACAAAAAAAAAACTTATCGAAAATTACGATGTTCGCATACGGGCAATAATATTTTTCATACATAAATGAGTAGTTTCAAACTTGCATTTGGTATATACATTTGTACAATTTTGTTGGAAAATATACGAATAAAATGCAATTAACAAACAAACCAACAAATGACCCACCCTATATTTACTTGTATATATATTTTTGAACCATTATTTTACCATTATACTGACCTTAAAAATAAGTCATAATTTGAGTTTAGATTGTATTCCCTTAACATATAAGTACGAGAAGGTATAACATTTATTCCAATATTATTTTCTTGACATCATTATATAAAAATAAAAAAAAATAAAAATTTTAATATTTAAAAAAAATCTATTTATTTATAATGATATTTAATAGGCAACTTTGTCAAGCTAAAATAAATATTCACATAGAAACAAGGCAAAAGTTGAGCAAATAGTTTTTTACATAAAATTAAAAACATATTTTTGAGGAAACATAAAACTATTCATTCGTTATAAAATGCGTTCAATGATGTTAGCGAACAACTCATTTTCTTCGAAAAATGACGAGGGGAACGCCGATGAGACAATTTGCAATTGGCTTAAAGTGCGTTTTTATTTTTCTAGACTACCGAATACAGGAGCTACATAATATGGCTGTAGCGTAGTGTACTTCGTGTTTAAAATTTGTATATGAAAACGCGTCCAAGGGCGAACTTATAAAGTAAATACCCAAATAATCAGAACAAAAAAAAATGTACATATGAATATCATCTGTTTCGCGGAAATCAAAAGAACTACCACATTATTTTGTCATTAAGCGATTATTTAGAGCTAGTTCATATTTTTTGATTTGCTCCTCATTTTTTTAAGTCATAATCCCTCTAAAATGAGCTCGACTAATTACAACTCAGCAGTCATTGAAATCCGTAAGCAAAGTAGATTCATAAGAACATTAAAACAAAAAATAATTTTTAATTTTTGGTGACTGCACATCCCATCCCACGTCAACAGATTTTTACCACTTGCCACCTTCAATGCAAAAAGTTAAAACTTTTACAAGAGATTAGATGAACATTTCGAACATACAAGCTCGTTACAATAGGATTATAAAAGCGGATGGAACTGTACTGCAGCTGACCTAAATCTTTTTCGTGAACAAAAAAAAAAAATTGTTATTAAAATTAGGATCTGCACCATAATTAAGTCAACCATTTAAGAAATTTAAAGATTCCCTAGAAAAACTGCATTATTTTTTACTCTTAATAGGTAGAATTGTAGTTTGCAGACTATAAAAAAATTTTACAAGTGCTCAAGAGGATTATAGCAACCAGTGCGGGCTTTATATAATTTTTTTGATCATCTTAAA
Organism: Chymomyza fuscimana; assembly: GCA_949987675.1. Classification (NCBI taxonomy): domain Eukaryota; kingdom Metazoa; phylum Arthropoda; class Insecta; order Diptera; family Drosophilidae; genus Chymomyza; species Chymomyza fuscimana. The sequence continues at coordinate 83,531,189 of OX465088.1, forward strand.
ATATAAGTAAAATTGTACAAAATACGCTAAAACCAAACATAGACACGACTTGAATCAACAAAAGAAATAAAATCTAAATAAATCCCTTGCAAGAAAAAAAGACGAAACGAAATTAAATAAATATCACGTATACGCACAGATAATCCAAACTGCAGTTGTTTGAAAAATGTTTGCATTGTGCGCAACTTAATTGCGTAACAAAAAAGGAAAGCATATTAAAAATTCATTAAATAGAAAGCATGAAGGACTAAAATCAGGAACGGAAAAACCAGTCGAACAATTCATACTACAAAGGAAGTCACGACTATGGGTTACTCTCTAAAAATTAAATGGTTTCAAATTAGATGCATTTTATGTTTTTTATTTATTATTTCTCCGAAAGTGGAACACCCTGCATGAAAATATCCCAAAGAAAATACTAAATTTACTTAAGTTACTGGGTTTTTGGGATGTATTGTCAACTTAAATTTGATTAGGTTTACATAAGTCTACATACCAAATTTTGTTGTTCTAGCTAGTTTAATAATGAAACAAAGCGGAATAATTTTGCATTTTATAGGAGGGATAATCACACTTTTTTGCCTATCATTTATATAACTCTTGACACCATGGATACAGGGTTTAAAAAGCAGCATGCATTATACTGCCCCAAACCAACTGGTCTCTGAAGGAACTCATTTTAAAGCTTCCTCTGGGACTGACGTTACTAAGATTCCTTGCCAATATGCTCTGATACCGTAAATTACGTGTAATGGAACGACTAATATTTTAGACACCTGAATCCAGTGTAAAAGTTAAACTTCATAAGAAGCTTTTTTTATTTCCTAACATACTACTTAAAAACATGCTAGCTAACAGGCTAGCTTTTGACTAGGAACTTGTTCATAGGCCGTATTTAGAGATCATAACAAAAAAGTATTTTTGTTAAAAAATGTTCAGTTTCGACGATACAACCAAAACTAATGTGCGGCAACTAAGTGGAAAAAATTGGTGTTAAATATTTATTACAAGGCCGTTAATTATTCATTATTTGTTTTAATCCATTCAGGCAACAAGTGGCACTCCAATAATACAAACAAAGTATTAAATTAATTATATGAAACTATTCACAAAAAACTGAAAGATTCTGCACCATGGTCCCATTATATGTAAATATTTCTGCAACCCCACATATCATAACAAATATTACCAGCTTACAAAAAAAAAAAAAAATACCATTATAAGCCTAGCGTAAAACCGCCTGAAAGAAAACAAAACTTCATATAAAAAAAACACTGTCAAAACTTAGCGCCAAGAATTTTACTCATTAGTTCGCAGTTCCAGTGCTGCCCATTTTTCGCGAAATTGACATGTAGATGGCGCCGGCAAAAACCTCAGCTTTTTATGTGCACTACAACAAAACATTAATATGCAGCAATTTATTTTGATTGCAGACACAAAGTCGCGTAGGCAAAATAGATGCAAAAATTTTACTAAATAGATCATGTGGGGCTCCATTTCCGAAAAAGCTTCCGGATTCTGTACCATGGCTTTGAACTGACAATTTTCCGCAAAATGTGAACGTGTCTACAAAATTTTTCACACTCAGCTCTGCGTATTAAATTTGAGTTTACCCACATACTCCGATTTTTCTTGAGTCTCGCAAATAACTAGGCAATAATGGCAATAATAATAATAAATATTAAGTAATATTTTTATATGACGATTAATTTTTGCACTTTTTTATTATTTCATACACTTGTAACCAATTTGAACAAACACATGGTTTTTATATTTAATTTTTAGACATGGGCCGCACTGTTGGGTCACAAACTCTACCCATACAATTTTTTTTGCGCATAAAATAAGAAGCACTTTTTTCTTTCAGGCGGTTTTACACTGCTGCGTACTAGTCTAAAAGAAAAAAAAATACTAAAAAATTCTTCAAGCAAATTAATTGGCAGTTTTTGTTTGGTAGCATTTTTGACTGCTGAGTACAAGCCCTAACTATCGAAACACACGCCGTTTTCATATTTTTCTTTGCACTCAAAAGGCAGTTATATTTTAAGCCACTGCTTTGTATAACATAGTATTAGTACTAATAATACTAGATCTAGCATCTAATATTCCAAAATTGAATAAATGGTAATAGATTAATTCGTATACAATTTCACTGCGAATATGATGTTTCAAAAAATTATTATTATTTTTTTTCAAAAAGATTTCCTGGACCACATGTAAAAAGTTACAAGGTATTGTTAAAATTTATTTTAAAAAAATTTATAGTTTTAAGACAAATTATTTTGAAGCCTTAGAAAACTACTAAGCTTTAACAAAAAAAAAATTTGTCTTATAACTATCAAGCTTATAACAAGAAAAAATTTGTTAATTAGTGTAATCTTCAAAACTCTTAATAGTTCTCAGCTTGGTTAGTTAGTATAAAGATTCAAGATTTAAAGGTAATACAAATTGTCTTATTTGTAGCAAACAAATTTATTCGTTTGCCAAGTATCTTTCTATTGCCTTTCATCTGCTGTAGGTAGCTATACTTTATACTCTTCTTTAATATTTTAAAGCTAAACCAGAGGCACGAACAAGTAAATCTTCAATGTATTACAGTGTGAGTGCGCAAGTATAAAGTAGTGCAAGGATATCATCAATCTTCGTTGCTGCCACACACACAGTGTTGCCTAGAAACTGGGATACACTGATTTACACACACACACGCAGGGAGCTCTTTCCAGGGAATGTAAAAGAATTTCTGTAACTTGGATAGACAAATTTGTGCAATGTGAGAAGCTTATAGTTGAGTTGTCTGACAAAACTGTCACAATATTGTGTGCAATCTAGCCACAGACATCTCTACACAAGTACGTGTATCCATACATACTAGAAATAAATATATCTGTATCTAAATTAGACCATATTGCATGGCTAACGAGTTAATAGCAAGTCCTGCAACTACTGGTATATTTTGCGCTTCGTCATCTAATAAGACAAGAGCATGTATCTTTAAGATATGAATATAATAAATCACAGTCGCAAATTTCGTTCAACTTTTGTCACAAACAAACCAGACTCTGGATTTTGCCACATTGGAGCCAAAGTTAAAGGCGGCATTTGTAGCCACAAGTTAGCAGCAGAGAAAACAGGCCAACCACATGGCACATAGTACTAAAGTTTTGCATAGAGATAGTGCAAGAAAGACTGAGAGAGGGAGGCAGTTAGTTCAGCTGCTTATTGCTGTCACAGTCAGTCACAGGGTAAAGGCAATCCAATGCATTGACCGCAACAGCAACTCTTGAAATTGAACCCCCCTCCTTGGAGTCTTGTCCAATATCTGTTCGAAATTTACGCTTGGAGTAAAATGGTCTTAACTGGATTACCAAACTGTGCGCAAAGTGTCGATGGAAGATTGCAGATGTTGCCAGAATTAACGACAAGAGTTGCACAATTAACGGTTGCTTTTGGAATTTAACGGTTGTGGTTGACTCCATTGAAGCACAGAGATCAAGGTGTTGCAAGCCTTAAGTGCGTCCTTAATGGGTTAACACAAGAAATGCTGAAAACGGAATATAAAATATTCGACAGAGTTTGGGCCGCTGCTTGAAGGCCGTTTTAAAGGTTGAGTTGGCCCGAAAGAAGTAATAAAAAACATAAATCAGTTAGGGCGGCGTCTAAAAGTGGGATGTCACGCACCCAATTTCCATAAAAAAAGTTATTATCCGCGAAAAGTTGAGTTAAAAAAGCGCCGTTGAGGCGCTTCGATGTATTCATGCTGTGCGAAAGTTGGGGAATTATATCGCTATAATTATTTACGCCACGATATCTCGAATGTAACATACTCGGTACATGCATTATTTTGCAAAGTTTATAAGCCCAAACGATGTCTTGCATGATCATTGGCTTGACTTCTATTATATTATTATAAACTAATTTACTGAACAACTAGAGGACTCCGCCCCATTCGTACGACCCAGTGGGATGGTTACAGTCTTGACATCGGGACATGTACTTCCTTAATTTCTAAAGAGTTTATCCTCTAATTAATAACAAAACGATCGATTCTTGAATTAAGCAAATCATATTTAACCCTAGATTTTTTACTCTCTTTCTCACGGTCGTCACCGCACGAACATCTCTCTCTCTCAGTGTGCTCCGTCGGTATCAAGGTAAACGTTATATAGCGGTGAGTTGACTTAATTCTGATTAGTGCGAAAAATTTAACGTCGCAATGACGTATCCTTATCATTTGTGTAAGTTTTTTAATTATTAATGCGATGAGTTTTAAGTTAAATTGGACGAAAAAGAATCTCTTGAAGGTGTCATGCTGAGTACCAAAAAAATGTAGCTTGTATTTATGTGAGAGATGAACGTAAACCTTAGAAATACGAGTGACAATAACTGGAGTGCAAAAATTATATTTATGAAGACACTTCCTTATCAAGTCTTTGGATGAATGCCAATTCTAAAGGAATTGTCTTCTATCAAAAAATAGCTGACACTAAATAAATGATAAAACTCTTTGTGGCGTCGACAAAAATATATACTTATGTATTATAATGATATTATAATGTTCCATATTTTAAATTGACTAAGCAAAATGTTTTAATTACAATTTGTCAATATTTCTTTCAAAAATGTCTTAAAAGAACATAAAGAACAACCTACGTCGCTCAGACGTATCTTCAGCTTTTTATGACCTAAAATAAAGTTATCTTTTCATCGTTAAGAATCCCACCAATACCAAATATGACGCCTGAGAATTTATGTTCTAGTCAAATATTGGAAACTAAGAAAAAGGGTGGTAAAAATTGGTTGCAAACAGCAAGAACTTCTACCAATTACAGTTTTTGTAAACAAAATATTTGGTTCTAGATTTTACATACTACACTTATCAACAGCAATTACGAATATTTTACATATTATTAAAAAAAAATTTTCAACTCCAAAGACCCCCCTCGAATTTGTCAACACAAACTTAAATATAATATTATTTTTTTGAATCCAACAACTGCAGCTGAAACGAGCATTTAATGGATTGTACATTTGACATATTAAACAAAATATTTAAATTAGTTTTTCAATCTAAATGTCGAAAATATTTTCCATAAATTATTCAAATTGCTTTCCATTTAGCGCTGCAATCAGCTAAACAAAATATTTGCTCAAATCAAATTAGATACATATATAAACATTCAAAACTTCTATAGAACTAAAAGTTTACATACGAGTATGTTTATGAATATTTATATGGGTAGCTGTGCGTGTTAATAAACTGTAAGTATGCTCACTTTAAGGACATCCTAATACAAATGAGAAAATTTGCATATAATGTCAATAATTAAGTCAAATGCAAATATTTGCAATTTGTGCAAATAGAAAGAGACTGCAGGACAAAAAGCCACTTTTGGACAAAAACCGATTGTAGTGGATGTTGTTGTATAGTATTTGTAGACCAAGAAGACTCAAATAAGCAACAAAAAGGATTAAATAAATTATCAAAATGTCCTGCACGCAAAAAGAACAAGTAGAAAGAGCAAGATAGATAGTGTGAGAGTGAGCCAGTGGCGTAGAAAGTGTAGGGAGGGGGTTAGCGAGAATATTTATTGCAAACAAAAATATTAAGCTAAAATGTTATGACATATGTAGCTGCGGTAACCTATTAAACACTCATCCGATTATACGAAAAAAAAAGTTGACAATGAAACCAAAAAAAAAAACAAAGTTATTAAAAGTCACTAAAAATTACGATGTTTAGGAAGCCTATACTTTTAATATTTAAGATAATTATAGTTCAAACCCGACCGCCGGTAGCGTAGTGGTAGTGTACTCGCTTTACAAACCGAGGGTCGGTGGTTCGAATTAATTCAAGACACCGTCGTTCGGATTCGGCGATAAACTGAAGGTCCCTGTTCTCTTTGAACAGTTATTAATAGAGATGCCCTTGCCCCGCCTAGGAGCGACTGACAAAAATTGTCAGACAGGGAAATTATTATTATTATAGTATATGATATAGTCAACCGATTTTGATCAAATTTGGTACAGTGCTTGGTCTAAAAAACTTCCGAATGCAAAATTTGGTTACGATATCTTTATAAACAAACGAATTATCCATCTAAAACTTTTCGTTTTTTTCGAGGTCCTCTGAAACACGTCTATGGGAGCTATATAATGTAACCCCGATATCGAAAAAATAAAATAAACTTGTCTCCTATGGAATAATAAGGGATCTAATCTGAAAGTTTAGTTGACCTAGCTCTTACCATCTCTGAGATCTAGGCGTTCATACGGACAGACAGACAAACGGACAGACAGACAGACAGACAGACAGACATGGGTATATCGACTTCTCTAGTCACCCCGATCATACTTTAGGTAACTTTGGGGTGTCTCCGACGTTTCTTTCTGTATGTTACATATATTTTCGGCTTGTACAAACTTAATAGACCCTTTGTACCATACGGTACAGGGTATAAAAATTGTGCATTAAAAAATTAATTTCATTGAACTTGGAGTTTGACTTGAGACTATCTTCATAAATAGCTATCTTTTGACTAACTTTCATACCATATAGGTAAGTATTGCCAGAAATCCCATCTCAACAAAACTGTTACGCCACTGGAGTGAACCTATGATTGGCTGGTTGGTCTGGTAAGGCACAGTAAAGTGTCATTAAATATTAAAAAAGTTTTTAAGCCCGAAGCTCGTTACAACAAAAGTAATGTGAACAAAACCAAATGCACATGAATGATTACTTCCAAGTCTAAGGACGAGTGTGTGAGAGTATTGTTTATCTAAGTGTTAGAGTAGATAACTTTGAATATACCTACTTGTATGTGGCATGGAAACAAATGCTGTGGCTGTGGCAAGCCCATGTTTGTCTAAGTATTTGAAACATAGATACACACAAGCACACAAAAAAATACCTGCATTTGTTAGTGTATTTGTATGTGAGTATGTTCGGTTGAGCACATTCACAAAGTAATTCATACATAATTCATTGCATTCATTTAACACTCACACAATGACACCGCACAGCTGTGAAACTCTTACTCGCAACTTAACCAAGAGTTGAGCCCTACGCAGTTCTACTTAAATGGAACTTAACTCAACTCGGCTCAGACTTGGTTAGGTTAACTTCCTAGTTACTCATTCATTGGGACATGGGGTTAAGTATTTAAACAGCTCTCCCCATAACAAGCTCAATTCACCCGCTCTTTGCTTAATCATTAACACATTTTACATTCTCTCTCTCACATACACAGAGATACCCTGTATCTTCAAAAAAGGGATATATTAAGTTTGTGTAACATAGAGAAGGAGATGTTGGAGGCTCCCAAAGTAAAAGAAAATAAATTGTTATAGATATGAACGCCTAGATTTTCAAGTTTATAAGAACTACGATAGCCTCAGTAAAGATTTCGATTTTTTTTCTATTTTTTATGATGCTTATTCCATTCTACCATATCATCTTAAAGTGCTTTATTTTTTAAAAATACAGAAATAAACATCTTTCGTTTAATACCAAATAGCACTATCGGACTAAGATTAAAACCGATAATAATAGGTATTTAAGAAGTCAGAAAAAAAAATACTTAAGGGTATCTGATTAAAGTGTTGGCCTCAAAACCTTAAGTTCGGTTTGAGTTCGAGTCCAGTCGACAAAAATTTGTAAAATTTATTTTATTGTGTTTTGTGTTTAAAATTTTAAATTGTTAGTTCTAGTCCCTTAGTCCCTGTTGTTGTTTTATAAAACTTTAATTAATCAAGTCGACTTGTAGATTATTTGATATTTTGTAAAAACAATTCTTCTAATCCCATAACTAATGTCATTCCCGTGGTGTTCACAAGGTGCCGATCGGGAGCAATTAATAAATAGTTATATTTTTATTTAAAAACGTAAAAACGAAGATATAAAGTTTCTTTAGAATGTGATGCTCGCTCCCACCCGAATTTAAAGTTCGCCATATTTTTGTACTTACTTGTTAATTACTAGTTCATGTGGAAGAGTTCTACAGCAAATACGATACGAGCTTCAATATTGACTTTTGGACATTCCTAAAGATATACTAGGTTTTCCATTTATTATAATGTTTTAAATTGTATCTTGAAACCAATGACGAAAGAAGTCTTTATTTAAAATGTAAGTTAGTTTCTTAAATAAACGAAATGTCGCATTTAATAAGAATTCTATTAAACGAAGAAGTATTCTAAGAAGAATTCTATTTGGTCCGAACTTATCTTGAATAGCCACAGGGTCGGACATGTCCACTTTTTTAGTTGCTGTGATTATAGTTTAGACAGCTTTTGGGGATCTTTTGGGGAGGTGTCTTTCTCTGACATTCATATATTTTGGAATTGAACAAACTTTTTGTAACTTAAGGAACAGGATATAAAAGCACCAGCCAACTATGAGTGCTGCCATCTTATTTTTTTTTTTTTATGTTTGGAATTTAACAAGGAATACATATTCATTTTTATGAACTCACTTCATTTTATAAAATAAGCCCCACTGGTATTTTCATAAAAATAAAAATAATTTCGAATTCAATTTAGAAGAAATTACATTTTTAAAAGTTATACCAAATATGTATTCCTTTTTTAGAAAGAAGTTGTTTGAAGGAGCTTAGACCGAAATAATGGTGAAATATGCTTTTTGTGTGTGAGTAAGAGTATCGTGTAAACTAGTAATAATTTAAACTAAATGGAAGTGGACATGGAAGCAGTTACAGAAACAGACGGGTTTTTTTTCTACTTAATTGAAAAATCACATACTCCTACCAGAAAGTAGTACCAAACTATCTCGCTTCAATATCCTATTTTTTCAACAATCAGCTCTACATAGAAATTATTTCCGCACCTATACTTTTTGTGACCCATTCGCAACTACTTACTTTCGAAGTGGTTCAAGCTGCTTGTCTTGCAGTGTAGTTTACTGTATTAAAGTGTTGCAAAAGGGCAAAGAAGAATAACGTTTTTAAGCACATACTACTTATGCACACTCTCTCAACAAAACAAACGCAGACACACGCACACACACGGGCACACAATTACCACATGGATGTCGCCTCCATGTTTGGTTAAAAACAGGGTTGACAATGCATGTAAATGCGTCTGTGTGTATTTTGCATAATTAACATAATTACTATTATTATTATTTTGCTTTTGTTGATTTAGTTTTATATTTTTAGTTTTATGCGCTTTTCATTTGCATTTTGCATGTAAATTTGTTTTTAGTTTTCTTTTGTCTGCAATTTTGTTGCTGCAAAAAGCATCCAAATGAACTCACAATATATGCAAACAACCCTAACCACCCAAAAGAAAAAAAATAACTACTACGTAACCATTCCTCACATTTCAATTTTCACTAGAATAATAGGTTTTAATTCTTACTTTTACTATTTTTCGCACTATAGGTATATTTATTTATTTTATACGACTATTTTGAATTATTTAAAAGGACAATTTAAAAGGTTTAACATAAATTTAGAGAGATGGAACATATTGCATGATTTAGGGTTACTCTTAAGACAGCTCCAAATTTAATAGTTGTAAGCAAATTATTTTTGATTTTCTAGACACGAAGAAATATTTTTTAATATAAAATGGAAATGTTAGACTGTACCTTAAAGAGATAATTAAATTTCAAAAATTGAATCTCATTCTAAGCATCCAAAAAAACGTTGAGTTCTGAAGGTAACAATTTTGACAACAATCCCTAAAAGAATGGACTCTGAGTTGAGTATAACTCGATCTCAACAAAGTTTCAGACCTCGTAGAAGAAAGTGTACAAAGAGAACTTATTTTACAAAGAAACTTTGAAGAACACTTACATATATTTTTATTTTAAATGTTCACATCATTTAAGAAATATATGGCGAATGTCCGGCTTTAAAAAACTCTGTACCATCATATTATAAGGAGACTATATTGTATGTAAATAAATAAATAATAAAAATAAATTCCTCGATTGGTAATAACACTGTGAAACCAACACTCTACCAACTCGTATACACTTATCCACATAAATATATCATTTGCAACTGAGGTGCGATACTACGTTGCAATTATCACCGAATTTGTATCCGATTGAAATGATGTTTGGCACAAGTCGAGAGATTTTTATCTTTCCATAATTTCAAAAATATTAAAATCTTAGCGCTTTGAAAAAATGGAATTATTCAAGGTATATACATACGCCTCCCATCACTATTTTTTTAAAAAACGGTAATTTTAAGTCACAAAAGGGGGGAAAAGCGGGAATTTCAAAATTCCAAAGCGGGAAAAAAAATCGGGAATTTTATAATCATACCTTTTGATAACGTAAGTATGAATTTTATTTATTCAAACAGTTCGACTTTGAATTTCGCATAGACAAGACGTGTCCACGCATCGTTACATCGTTACCAAACTCCAATTTAGTTAAAAACAAACCAACAGAGCAAAACAAAAGAATCAAAAAAAAAACAACAAAAACAATAGAACAATATAACGGATCACTTAGCTCAATAACACATATAGTTGTACCAAATTACATAAAAGTGTATCAAATTTGAGTCTCTAAAATGCGTGACCCTCCAGACATTTGGAGGAAACACCCTCCATCTGAAGGAAAATACCTAGTTATTTCTAGAACCGATGATAAAAACTTTTCGGGAGTTTCCCCATTCGTAATTAAAAAAACTATTGACTATACGTGCGACGGCGAAGTTGAACTTTGCAAAAAAACGCGCGACGGTAACCTTCTTATTAAAACCAAAAATGTTTCCCAAGCCCATAAACTCTTAAAACTGACCTCTATGCCAGCAAATATACCGATTATTGTTTCCGAGCACAAGTCTCTCAATTACTCCAAGGGAGTTATTTACTCAATTGATCTACGTGGAATCGATGAAGCAGAGATTCTGGATAACCTCAAGCAGCAAAATGTCACCGAAATTAAAAAAATTATTTAAAACTTTAACAATGTACTGACAGAGACGGGTCTCATTATTATCACGCTTTCCTCACACAACCTCCCGGAACATATATACGTTGGCTACGAAAAGGTAGGTGTGCGCACATACATTCCGCTGCCGATGCGGTGTAATAACTGCTTACGCATGGGGCACATTGCTAAAGTCTGCAAAAGCAACAGGATTTGCTATAACTGTAGTCAAGAACATCATGTAGACGTGGAAACAGGTGAAATCTGCACAAGAAATCCCGAATGCATTAATTGTTGGACTAAGAATCTGCCAAACTGTGCACACCAGCCGAAAGACAGAACTTGCCCCGTTTTTCACACATATAAGAAAGTACAAAACATAAAATATAAAGAAAAAGTCGACCAAAGATCTGCCTGGTCCATTTACAAGAGTAGACACCCCCATGACGGATCTTTATATTCAACAGTGACGGCGTCAAACACAAATTCAACAATAAAACAGATTCAACCAGCAAATATTCCATCACTACCAGCCAACACTACAACCAAGCAATCATCCCAGGACACTATAAACAACGATCGCAAAATAGTATCTTACAGCGATATTGAAGTCGACTCTATCTCAAACGACTCAGCTAATGACCAACCGACAACAAGTGCACAGGCATGATCAAAGTTAGATATATACCCAAAAAATATATCAAACAAAACAAAAAAACAACTTAAAAATAGTTCGAAAAACAAAAACACAACTCTAACTCAATCTAAATTAAAAGCAATAACCCAATCACAACAAGAACTAAAACTAGGTATTGATTTAGCTATAGACAATATTTAGTGGTTAAACCTAATAAATTCAATAAAAAACCTAGCTAACACAATGGCATTAAAAGTACTCCAGTGGAACATAAACGGTTATAGCAGCAACTATAATGAGCTTTTACTCCTAATTAAAAAATATAATCCTAAGATAATTTCTCTCCAGGAAACACATCTTATTCACAACAGTAAATTTCCTATTCCAACTAACTTTTCAATATACACTAACTTCTCTATCTCTGCTAAAGAAGGAGTAGCCATTATGGTGCACAACTCCATACAACATGCTAAAAGACTTAGAAACTTAGTCTTTCCACAAGCTAGCTCGTCTCAACTAATAACTGTAGATTTTAATAGTTGGCACGCCTCGCGGGGATCACCAAAAAGTAATAGAAGAGGGAAGATATTAGCTAATCACATTAATGACAATAACCTAATCGTTCTTAACAACGGAAAATCAACACATTTTTCAACACACAAAACATTTACACACATTGACATTGCATTCTGCTCCCCAAACCTTAAACCATACTGCAGTTTTAAAGTTAGCGACTCGCTACAAGGCAGTGACCACTTTCCTATAACCATAGAAATTTTCCCCAGCTCAGCGCATAACTCCCATCGTTTTCCTAAGCCATAGATTTCGAACAAAACATGCCAACTGGGTAGAATTTGAAGATCTGACACTTTCCCGCTCTACACAGACACCTTTATCGTCTAACATAAACATGGAGGCCAGCAACATAAATAAAATCATCCTTCAAAGTGCCTATAAAAGCATACCTCTGTCCCAACCAAGAATGAGACCTATTAATGTTCCTTGGTGGAACAAAGAACTAAACAGACTTAAAAACGAAAAAAATCAGGCATGGAAGTGCCTAATTAGGGATATGAGCATGGAAAACTTACTAAAAAATAAAAAACTCAACTCACGATTTCGTAGACTGCTGCGATGTAGTAAGGCGCAAAGTATTCATAAACTTTCCTCAAAGTTGAGGAAGTTCTCAACAACAGATACTATATGGAACAATATCAGAAAATTTTGTGGCCTTCACAAACCTAATTCAATTCATGAAGTATATTACCAATCAAAAGACATAGTCTCTGATCCATTTCTTTTAGCCGAATCTTTTGTAGAACACTGGTCTGCTCAATCTCAAGATGCACACTTCTCTGACCCATTTAAATTAGCTAAGCAAAATAATATTAACTTTGTGAACCAAAGTCCCCCTCAAAGTTCATCAGCCTTTATGGAAAGGGAAATATCAATAATTGAATTTAATACAGCCTTACATAGTCTTAAAGGTCACACCCCTGGCTACGATAAAATCGAATACTCAACGATAAAACACGCATTGAAACCAGTTAAAAGTAGAATTGTTTCCTTATTTAATAACATTCTAAAAAACTTTATCCCTCAAACATATAAAACAAGCACAATTGTTCCTGTTCAAAAACCAACCCTGGATAAGACAAACATACAATCATATAGACCCATATCCCTTAACCCGTGCATATCTAAAATTCTAGACAAAATCATTTCTAGGCGACTATGGTGGTTTGTTACATCAAACAAATTATTAAATAGTCAGCAATTGGGATTTAGAAAAGGGAAATCTGTTCAAGATTGTCTTCTTTATAAAGACGCTCTAATTAACAGAGCCCTTAGATCAAAAAGGCACTTTGCGAAAGCTTTTGAAAATGTTGGCCTACATACAATCAGTGAACAACTACGCAAATGGGGTTGTGGTCCCATAATACGCAATTACATAAAAATCTGTATGACAAATAGGAAAAGTATGGCACGTGTAAAAAATACTTAGTCTAAAATACTTCCCCTCCACAACGGAATACCCCAAGGCTCACCAATTTCTGTAGTGCTTTTTCTAATCGCCTTCAACAGCCTTTCAGAAACCATAGCCAAACATAAAAACATAAACTCCATAGCTTACGCAGACGACTATACCATTATAGTTGATCTTAATAAGTCAAAAAACATAAAAATCAACCTTGAGAATATATTCCAGGATATAGCTAGCTGGTCTCAAACTTCTGGCGCATCTCTTTCCGTTTCAAAATGCAAGCATTTACATGTTTGTAGGAAAAGAAACTGCGTGTGTAAAGTCTCAAACCACACAACAATCATAGAAAATGTTAAGGAACTAAAAATACTTGGCCTTACCTTTAATTCAAATTTTAAATGGAACCCACACATTAAAAAACTTAAAGTATCTCTAGACAAGTCCCTTAACATTATTAAATGCCTTTCCAATCAAAAGTTTAACTGTCACACGTATACACTAATACAAATAGTTAAAAGCATCCTGGTGTCAAAAATAGACTTTTGCCTGCCAATATACGGTCTAGCCCCAAAAACAACCATAAAAGCTACTAAAACAACACTTAATCAGGCTCTTCGAATTGCATTAGGAGCATTTCGATCAACGCCAATGAATAACTTATATGCAGAAGCAAACATTCACACAATTGAAACCAGAATCAAGTATCTTCAAGCGAAACTTTTTAACTCAATAATCCACTCAAATGACTCTCCCCTAAGCCCAATAATAAAAACAATACGGAAAAATACTAATAGCAGATTTAGCACATCCGCCCTACAGAAATGTATTGACGGTTGCACAAAACTTAATTTAATTTTCCCTGCAACCAAAATACCTTCCATGGCACCTCCATTCAGACACAATAGACACACACCTAACATCTCTTAAAAAATCGGACACCAATAAGGATATTTATAGAGAGAATTTGCAGCAACCAAACAAAAACTAGAAAAATATTCCTTTCTGTACACAGACGGTTCCTTAAACAAAGGCATAACTCTGTAACTACAGATGACACAGTTATTAAATTTTCAATATTGCCAAGTTATTCTTCAGTATATTCAGCAGAAATAATAGCCATACTAGAAGCCATACAAATAGCCCTTAAAAATCGTGGAAGGACGTGCATATGCTCGTATTCGTTGTCAGCAATTGATTCGATAATAAATACAAACAACTGTTCTGTTTACGCAGAAAAAATCAGGGAACAACTAATAAAACACTACCCAAAAATTAAAATCCTCTGGGTCCCTAGTCATGTTGGTATAAGAGGAAATGAGTTAGTTAGCTGATGAGGCAGCCAAAAGAGCAACAATATCACCATCATTCACAACAATAAATCTAAATCGTAAAGACATAAATAGAAACATTAGCCAAATCTTCAATAATTCTAACACTAATTTATACCAACTTACTTCAAGTTGGTATAAATCTCTTGCATGCACCCAAAGCAATACGGATCACTACCTAGACTTAAACCATATTCCCCGAAAAGATCAAACCAAAATAGTAAGGCTTCGTCTTGGTCACACAAGGCTAACCCACGAACATCGTTTTCAGAGAAACGCAAACGATAAATGCCACTTCTGCAACTTAAATACCACCATTAGTATTGACCATATCCTTAACGTCTGTCCTTCATTTCAGAACTATCGAACCCGCAGCACTACTCCTGACCTCACTTCACTACTCTCTGACCCATCCCCAAACAACCTATTAGAATTTCTAAAATTTCTAAAAACAGCTAATATAATCAACCTTCTGTAAACCGCACTTAGTTAAATTCTTCTTACTTGTGAATACATATAAGGATAAATAAATATAAATGAATATGTAATATATGTATATGTACATATAAAAAAAGCATACACTGTTATACATTAAGAACTACAAAAATAATAGTTATAAGACTTGTATTAAATATAACTGTATACCAGCCGAAAGCCTCAGTAGCTATGGCTGTCTTTCCCTGTAGCTGTAGTTTCATACTATTAGCATAAAGTTTAAATAAATAAATAAATATTTATTCAAAGTAAATAACAAAAAAAAAATATTACACAATATATATTCTTGTACCGCTTCCAAGTTGGACGACCGCGTTGGCGTCTACATTGAGGAACTCAACTTTAGAAAATCGTTTCGACTCCCAGATTACTGCATTGTTTTTCAGGCTGAAGTCGCGGCAATTCAGGAGGCTCTTACAACAATAAAAATCTTACCAATAGGTAATAAAAATATCTGTATACACTCGGAAAGCCAGGCGGCTCTTTGTTATCATGCACAAAGTCAGTGAACAATTGTTACTCGTCTCTGGAGAAAATGGCAGAATAGTTTTCAATACACCTCATCTGGATCCCGGGACACAGGGATATTGAGGGCAATTGCATTGCGGAGCACCTCTTCTGTCTCTGCCCTGGACTGTGTAGGACAAGGTTCCGCTTCCTCAAGTCACACTTTCTAAATGACTTATCACAGCTCTCAGAACAGAGTCCAAAATGTCTCTCAAGGTTTATTCAGGCCACAGGATGGCTGTGAAAGAGAACATCTAGAGGACCTACTAGTGGGGAAGGGTGGAGGAAGGTCGTGTTTCGACGTCGGAGAGAATTTTCCACACTATCTATTTTAGTTCCCTCTAGCTGTGATGCTGTTCGATACTGTTACGATAATCCTTTCTCCACACTATGATTCGTCGTCATAGTTGCTTGTGTTTGTGTGCAATATACGTTTCTTTTTTGGTTTCAATTTCATAGCTGTGCATAATGTTGAGAGAGGTAACAAACAAATAGATTGACATTCACAAATCAATACATAAAGAAATAAAGATTTTTAAAACAAATAAGAGCGAAATATTGAAAAATTTCTTTTCATTAAATGAATTTATTTTAAATTGGTTAGTTTCTCCGCAATATGTGATGATTTCAGAATTGTTTTAAAAAGAAATTGAGACAAAAAATCATGCAATGTAACAAATGGGAATAAACACGAAAAAACGGAAGCCCGGGAATTGTCTCGAAAAAACGGGAATTCCCGTTTTCCCAAGGCTCGATGGGAGGCCTATATATACATAAGTACTAAAAAAGATATGAACATATTTTATTTTTATTTTTTAAGAAATGTGAAGATTAAAAAACGGACAAAAAAGTTCAACAAGCTTTAATAAATTAAAAACAAAAAAAATCTTAAAAAAGACTAGTTTATTATACCCTGTAACGTATGGTAAAAAGAGTATATTAAGTTTGTGCAAGCCGAAAGTGAATGTAACATACAGAAGGAGACTTCGGAGACCCCAAAGTATGATCAGGGTGACTAAAGAAGTCGATATACCCATGTCAGTCTGTCCGTCTGTATGAACGCTTAGATCTCAGAGATGGTAAGAGCTAGAGTAATCAAACTTTCATATAAGATCCCTTTATATGAAATATACAAGTTTATTTTACTTTTTCGACATCGGGATAATATAAAATATAGCTCCCATAGAGGTGTTTCAGAGGACCTCGAAAAAAACCAAGAGTTTTAGATGGATAATTCGTTTGTTTATAAAGATATCGTAACCAAGTTTGACAAATAAATATCTTTTTGCAATGTGGTGGTACAGGGTTTCGCAAAGTCATCCGCGCCCGTCTTTAACGTACGCCATCTTTTTTAAATGCTTATCATAACCTCGGGTAGCGATTGAGCCATGTCCGTCTGTCCGATCGTCCGTAGGTCCGTTTGTATGAAAGCCTACATCTCGGAGACTACAAGAGCTAGAGACACGAAACTTTACCAAATGGTGCGTATAGTTCCTGAGCAGATGAAGAGTGTAGTGTATCATATCGATATCTTACCGAGTTCCCCCAAAAAAAAAAATCGTACATTTTTTCTTCCTTGAAAAATATCTATATAAGATTAGTTGGTTAAATCAAAGAATACATTTCCCTGTATATTCTTTGGTAAAATCAATGTTTTAGTAAACATTTAAAAAGTTGTGAAACAACTTATTGACTTGTGAAAATTTTGAAGATAGAACTCTTTATTAGCGAAAAAAATATCTTTCGCTCAAAAAATCACGGACTTATGAAGCTACCCTTGTACTTTAAAAATTATTGCTATGGTTATGGCTTTAAAAATTTAAATCTTTCAATACGATTATTTTTTTTTTTTTAGTGCCAAAGCTTTATACATTTGTTAAAAAAATAGATGTTTCATAGTTCTTGAGCGAAATAATTTCATTTTATTTCCATGACATACTTTTTAATTTTATACAGGTAAAATCATATACAGAGCTAGATCCATTTCTAGTTTTCAACTAAAATGTTAATCTTTAAAATATTAATAAATTAGTTAACATTAACAAAAAAAGCATTGCGTTAGTAAAATTCGAATCATGCTTTAAAAACTATAAAATTTAATGTTATTAGATCAATTATAAAATGTAATTGTAAATAACAATTAAAAAATGTAATGTAACTGTTGCCAATAACTAGGTACATATTAAAACTTTAATAACTCAATCAGCACAGCAAGAATTTTTAATAGTTATTGTTTACTAATACAGGGTGGGCCATCTGTTGGTTTGTTTGTTAATTGCATATTAATTATAATATCGCCCAAATGGCCGCCTATAGCCCGTTTTTTTTTTTTGACGAAAACTCATCTCGATATTCTCCCATCCATTAAACGAATAAGCGATGCTGATAACGGTCCATGGGCTTCAATTGTTGCGTCATTTCATTTGTGTGAGCGTCTAAATGCAGATCCTCATGCAAAATGGTCCAAGCAAGGTTTTATTTCCTGCCAACGATGGCGCGTCGATGTTCCCATAGTACGCCTGTACCACTTTTACGAGTTCTTCGGTTGTTAAACGATCCATGACTGAAATTGAGTAGTTTTGAACTTACATATGTCGAACAGCATCCATTTTGGACGGGTATGTTCCGAATTAGGAGTGTTTAACAACCAAACCAACAGATGGCCCACCCCATATTTTAATTTTTTTTGTGCTAAATTGCAAAAAAGATTTGCAAAAAATATAGTGATAATTAATTTTACGCATTAACTTAATAGAAGCCTAATGAAGCATTGTAATTTAAAATTGGTTTTCCGAAAAAACGCCAAAAAAAAAAAAAAAGTGCAAAAAAAATATTGTCAACCCAAATGTGATTAATTGAAAAGCAATTAACTTTGGAGTTGTCCGGGCGTAACTTCACGCATTAAAGTGGAATAAAGTGGGTACAAGAGATTAGAGCTAATCTAGATGCAAATATCCAAAGGAGGACACACACAGATACACACATTTATGCACACAACAAAAGAGCAACAACAATGATACACGCGTGATTAGTTATGGATAGATGGCTGGATGGACTGTCGATACATGTACAGTATACAACTTGTGCGTGGGAGCGGAGCACTTTATGCGTCATTGCCGCTACATAACAGAACTCGTAAATTTACCGTGTCATTAGGCAGACCGTGCAAAGGTCAAGCTCTGATTAGTGGAAGTAAATGACTCAAAGCAAAGGTTGCTCTTTGCTTCCGAAGTGTGGCAATCGATGTCACATTGTAAATCAAATTTTCCACAATTTAAATCAATGAGGATTTAATATGGCGTCTAATGTATAGTACTTATTTGTTACAGAGGTACGTGGGTTAGAGCTTATTAGAGAAATTGGATTTTTCCCTCAAATTTTTCCAATTGTGATTCGAAGAGGGACTTATCTGGGTATTACCCACTAGTATTATTATTATCTTAGGTATTACTAATGTTTCGATTTATAATATGATTTGGCGGATAGGAAATGTTATGAGTCTGATAATGAATTTTATGATTTTTTATTAAAGTTAATTTTTACATTTTTCAGTAGTTAGAAACGAGCACTCCTCGTTACCACATTGATTTTTAGGATCCTCAAGCCTGAGAAACAGTAAAGTATTGGACTGATTTTTTTTTTTTTGAAAAGTCGATCCTCGACCATCGAGTTCCATTCTAGACTCTGTACCATGGTATAATAAGTAAGGTAGAGTAAGTTTGACGCGTCGTTCTATTTGCTGGGGCCATATTTTTCATTCAAGCATTCATAGATTTATAAACGAGTGTCAGTGTGTATGCGTCAGCTTGTGTTGCTTCTCTCTCTCTTACATTTTTTTGCTCTCACAAAATTTATGGCTCCGAGTTCGGCAAACTTACTCTACCTTACTTATTATACCATGCTCTGTACCATGAAGCAGTTGCATCGTGTGACGGACCATATTCTCAAAGCGTTTAAAGAAAGAAAATACTGCAATGGAATTTTTATGGACATTTAGCGGGCAGAGATTGCCATCCCGGATAATAATGTCAGCGCTGCCCTCCAACATTTATATTCTTCTTCACTTATTCCAGAAGGAGCGTATACGGGATCATCAGTCGCCAATAAGAATAGCTTTAGCTGCAGTTCCCCAGGAAATACTTCTGTATAACATATTTGCGATCGATAGTCTTGTACCTAGACATCACCCCTGAAAAAATTCTTCTTGCCGCTTAGGCTGGAGATGTTTGCGTACTTTACTCAGATTCTTGTGAGTACGAAGCAGCGGACGGTCGTTTTCGACGTTTACTTTATATTAACCCTATCACAGACTAAATTAAAAAAAACTTTACATTACGCATTAAAATTTCAACGATGAGCCAATACCGAAGAAGGCGGCAAACAAATATCTAGGTGTTACACTTACTAACATGCCACATGCACTTTATTAAAACCACTCCACTGGTTTCTAAATAAACGTAGTAGCCTCTCACTCCGCTGCAGTCAGATGGTCTGTCAGCAGATCATATTTCATTTTATTCAGATCTGGGATAATGCAGTTAAGTCAAACTGCTATAGGATCCATATCATACGAAATAAGAAAACACAAAATATGTCAGGAAACGCATGTATAGATATCATCTGAAACGCACTCAATCTGATTTAATGAAAAAAACTTAAGCTTGACTGTGCACCACTAAGCACCATAGCATCGAATCCCAACTTAACACTGCCATATCACAGACCCATCCTTAGCATCTATTAAACGTGACAGCATTTTACCGCAGGACCCTTAAGGCCCGAGCACACATGACTGTCTATGTAATTACTGCCAATACTTAGGCATGCCATATATGTATGTACTGAAGCCCCTCTAAATAATTTAATAAGTTGACTCACCTACGCTGACGCAGGCATTCCAATAGAGCATCATCATCATCCGTATTGGCGTTGAGGGGACAATCAAGTGCATTGGCGATTTGCATGGTCAATTGAAGCGTCTGATTGCTGGCTGCCCAATCGGACATGGCCGAGCCGGACATAAGTATGGCACGATGAAACAGACCTGACAATTGTGGAGCACATTATGCCAGAGAATTATACAATTATACGAGTAAATGGAACGCTGGTTTACATACCAGAGGCAACCGGGGATACCATTAGATAATTGACACAAGCCGCACCAGTGCTGTGGCCCATTAAAGTAACGCGGCTATTGTCACCCCCAAAGGAGGCAATATTCTCCTTGATCCAGTGCAGTGCGGCAATCTGATCGAGCAGCGCATAATTGGCTATATTATGCTCGTCGATGCTGGGTCTCAGGAAGCCTGGTTAAGAGTTATTATTATAACTGGTTAAGAGGCTTTATTATAGCAATAGACTTACCCAGTACGCCTAGGCGATAGTTAATAGTGACTACAATGACCTCGCCATAGCTGGCTAATACTGAACCATCATAGGCATTGCCGCTGTTCCACTCAAAGGATTCGCCATGCAAATAGACCAACACGGGATACTGCGTGGGTGCTGATAGTACACCTACAATGGATTCTGTTTAAATATTTGGGTAACAATAGAGCAGTTGAGTCACTTACTCTCATGTGGCACATACAAATTCAAATATAAACAATCCTCGCTCTCGGTCTTTAGATATGGCAATAAACGCTGTAAATGCTTATATCGTCCACGAGACATATTCGCATTACCATCCTTGGATAAGTCCGGTAGTTTTTGTGGACAAACGGGTGGTAAATGATGTGCTATCTTTAAGCCCTGCCAAGGCAACGGTGCACCTGGTAATTTTAACAAATAGACACATAAATAAAATGGAAATGTTTACATTATATGTTTTTGTAATTAATGCAAGTAAACTTTTTTTTAACCCAGAGCTGCACAGGCACTGTGGAACAAAAGTCTTTAAAAGAAAGTTTAGTTTAAGTTTTTCTATGGAGGGCTTTAACATAAAAAATATTTTTCATTGAATATAATTCAAAGGAAGGACAAGAAGAAAACTGTCGTCAGTTGAAAACTCAAGTCAAAGTCAGGAGAGTCGCGAGATGATTTTTTCCGATAAGGATTATGAAGAATGAAATAGCTCAATCGTCGAAGATATCCTTTACACGTCGCACACAAAAGACTTGTTAAGACTCAAATTATGAAATTAATGGGTCATCCATCTAATGACGTATTCTTTTTTCAGAGTCAACATTTTCGACGCCAGCAGTCTCTGCTGAAGCCTTCTTACTTCTGAATGGAAAATGCGCATCGAAAATTGGCTTAGGCATATGCAAGAGTGCATTGATTTTAAAGGAGAATACTTCGAGAAGCAGAAAAGGCTGTTTCCAAAAAATATAAACGTTATGAAGTAGTCCAATTATTATTAGCAATAGTTGAAATTATATATCGAATGTCCACATATCTAAATATCTTGACATAGCATATAAGCAGACGAACCAACCAAATAAAAGATCCAATCAGTCTTCCTAGAAATTTAATCCAAGCAACACGGAACCTACTCAAGGACGTCCAGCTAGCAACAGCTACCAAGTTTGGCATCGAGACTCATGTGAACCCAATCAACAATGAAACGTTGACAATTTCACATAACACCTCATATCCAAATACAAAATACCTCTAGCACAAACTTCGGCTAATAATAGAGATGCAACGCTTGCTTTTACCACAGAAGATGGATTTCAAATATTTTTATGAATATAAATTTCAACATTATTATATTCAACTACATTATAGTGTTGGAAGGAGATGCCGCGAAACTACTATTCTGTTCCATCCCAATGTTCTTAACATTTATTTCGCTCGACATTTTTTCTAAAGAATTTGAAAGGAAACTCCGGAGAACCAACTGCTGTATTACACACGTATATCATCTTTTTTTCCCCCCCATATAGGTATTTATTGCATCTTCACTTTTTTTTTAAGGGACTAACAATATTTTATCAAATCTTATGCTAATTTACTTTACAATTTATTATGAATTGTAATTATCTAAACGGCCCTAAGAAAAAAGTCGCTGGGCTGGAAAGTCGTTTGCGCTGCAGTCGGCTGTGGCTACAAACTTGGGCTAGAGATCTTGCAAGGCGGTTTGGATTTGTTCTTGTTATTGCATTGAAAAGACGACATATGTGTAAGACTGCACTCCCAGGAAGCTCGATGATCATTTTCGGAGTTATCAAATCAAACCCAGGAGATTTTCAGGGTTTTAGTTGCTCTTTGATGACTTTTGCGATTTCGCTCGGCCTAAATTCGATTGGTTTTAATGGCACTACTAGACTGTATCGTAACGAAGATGGGAGCACAAATGAGTTGGTAGCAGGGTTTGGCCGGAACACTTTTTGTAGATAAGCAGCAAATGCACTTACTCTTTCTTCGTCGCTGTGGAGCCAGGTGCCAGTCGAACTTCTTAGTGGCATTGTTGTTTCGATTGGAGCGGATAGATTTCGGTGGGCTCTCCACAGTGGATACTTTGTGCGGGTGGGAGAGAGTTGCTCGATATACTGGCGTTGGGCATTTGCTTCCTCTAGCTTGAGTGCCTTGGTAGCATGCGTGTAGCTACTTTCAGTCTGTGCTTTGCAGTTGGTGATCTATTAGACTCCCACTCCCATCGCAGCCGTCGCTTTTCCAGGACCAGCTGTTCGATTTCTCGTTTTGTACTACTGTGGTTCGAGATAACAAATTTTACTTTTGGTGTTGAGACCTTTGCGGCTGCTTTTAGCACAGACGTAAATTCGTCTGATGAGCGGTTAATGTCGTCCGTGGTAGTCAGTGTTGGAGTTTGTTCGATATGTGAGCAAACGTATTTTTTATACTTCAGCCAGCTTGTTCTGTTGTTTGTGATCCTGTATGGCCGATCGAAAATCTCCGGGTGGTGCAGGAGATTAAAAAGAACCGGGGAATGGTCAGACGATAAGTCTGCTAGCGCCTCGGCTGTTACCATGTTTCGTGGAATCTTTCTGGTAATTGCGAAATCTATAAGTTCCGGGAGTTTTCAAGGATCTGCTGCCAGTAAGTAGGATTACCCGGAGACACATAGTCGAACTTGTTGAGGCAATAAATCGCTCCCCTAGCGTGTTAAAGAATCCTGTGAATTGATCCTCAGAGATCGAAAAGCGAGGTGGGCAGTAGACTGCCCCCAGAGTCACTAAACCGCTATTGGTTTGTAAATTAATAGACGTAGATTGTAAATAGTTCGTTTCAAACCTGTCCAAAAAGTGATGTTTGATGCGATTTCGGGCAGCATTACGTCGATATTTTTGTTATTTAGGAACTGTGTAAGTTCTAGTTTGTGCTGTGAAATGCCATTTGCGTTCCACAGAGATATCCGTAGCGAAGTCATTAAGTTGATCTTGATGACAAAAGTAATTGCATCAGCATACTTTGGTTTCGCATGAGTTCTTGCATAGTGGTTTGCATAAACGTCATAAAGTCAGTAATACTTTTTTGTAGCCGCTTTGTTGTTGCTGATCATTGTGGCACAAATTCGGCAGTGTTTGCTCTGTCTGTGCAGATTGGGAAATTTTTTTCATTGGAGCGGGCGTATTATTTCCCATTGTTACAGCGTTTGCAAAGGAAATGCCAGGAGTAATACCTACAGGAACTCAAGATGAAGGCATAGGAGGCCTCAGTTGCGCCGGTGGGTAGAAGTTCGTATTAGTATGGGGTTGCATTGAGCCAATAGCTCATTGAGCTCCTTATAAACTAGGCAGCCTCTCCAGTTCGCAGTGTGTGTATCTCCACAGTTGCTACACTTTTCTTTTCTGTCATTCTTGCTTTTCGGGCATTTCGCGGAGCTGTGAGATTCGCTACAAACGACGCAGACAGACCTTAAAGTACAGTAGGCTTTGGTATGCCCAAATTCTTGGCAATTGGTGCACTGCACTGGATTTTTACGCTTATGCGGCTCTGCAACAGTGATCCTCCTGTGCAATAGGAACTGTAGCTTGTATGGGGTGGACTTCATTTCTCTTTAAAGATTTGCTCTCTGGTTCGAGCTCAACTTTGAAGAGTGGTTGCGGTTCTTTATTTTTATTTAAGATATTAATAACAGTTTTGGCATTAAAGTTATTATCTTTTAGGGCCGTTATGATTTCCTCAGGTGTAACTGTTGACTCAATTCCTTTTAGGACTACTTGTAGACCCTTGCAACTTTTGAGCTGGTAAGTGTAATAGTTTTTACCTGCTTCTAAGATATATCATCTTCTGGAACTAAAAAAAATGTTTACGTAACTCTGGAAATCGAGCAGGAATTTTTTTATATTACTGTGTCTGTACGCAAAGTAGTCGGACTCGGCCTGACCATCTAAATGACTAAAGTCATACAAAAAAAGGAAGCCGACAAAAATATAAAATTGGGGAACATAAAAAATGGCCATTCTTTTTACAATAATCTTTCTGGTTTCAAAAAGTAAGTATAAGCTAAAGAGAAAACCCAATAAAATTGATATCAGTCCCATAGTGCACTCTAAATGTTCCATAAATGGCAACAGTTATGGCTTGTAGATATGTAGGTTTATGCCGCAGTTGACACTTCTTTTATATATGAGTAGCTAGTATGTGTATGTGTGCATAAATATAAGGGCAATGGTAAATAGAAGCAAACAGAGCAACCATGTCCCGCACTTGGCTCCGTTCCTGTCACATTGCGGAAAAAAGCCATTCAATTTGTGTGCGTGTAACCAAAAAGTCAATTTTGTATTTATATAACACGGTCAACAGCACTTGGACGGGCCGTAAACCAGAGCGCACACACTTGGGAACACACACTTCTACGGGGACATGCATGAGTGCAGCCGGAGAGAGATGAGATGGGTACACTTGTGGTCAAGTTGTCGGCGGTGGGGTCTTACTGTCGGTACCAGTAGCCCATTCATTTGTAGTATGTGAGCATTGGAAAATTGCAGCACCCTCCTCACCACAACTTGGTCAAGTTGGATGTGGTGTTTCAAAATGGCGGCTGGGCATTGTTGTATCTTTGCGGTTGACTGGTTCTACAGATATGCTGCATACTAATGCAACTCCCACACCCTATAGATCTATAGTATACACCTATGCATATATTGGATTGGCTTTGAAATTGCTTACACACTTTAGCCCCAGATTGCTTCAGTTTTGCATGTTTTGCGGTTATTTGGTGACAGTATTTGCCAGGAAGGGATTGAAGTGTTTTTGGTTAATACCAACAATTTCATGGTTATGCAAATGTTGATTAAGTGCTCTTTGTTGACATTCCGATTCGAATTGCATTCCATATTCATTCCATGTTTGATTTGGGTAAATAAAGAGCCATGTACTTGAAATTTACATAAGGGGAATGTTTGCTTATTAGTTGCATTGATTTCAGTATTATATACTAATACTATATACTCGAGTACATAAGTCTAATCAAATAATGGTTTCTGTATTAAATTGAGTACCAATGTTGCCTTTTGGGGCTAACTTATAATAAATATAATGTAACTCAAGGTTATGGAACTTTAACTAATTTCAAAATGAGTGTTGGTTCCCCTTCGGGTCCGAGGTTTTTTAAACTTATTTTATACTATACATTAAAATGGAGGTCACGATTTTAATAAGGGTTGATGTTAACTGGTACTGGTACCTTTTCTCTATGAATAAAATAATTTTTTTCTCCGGAATAGCACCCGTCGATAGTCACTACCATGCACTATTTTTCTCTCCACATCCCTGGTGGCCCCTTAAAGCAACTTCTTCAATTGTCTTTTTACACAGAAATATAAGTGAATTTTAAGGATCTCTTTCAAAATGAACATATCTGCTTATCTGTCTGTCTTTTTGAAATATATTTGCGATTTAAATGTAATGTACATGAAAGCCCATAATTTTTACAAGCAGATGAAAATTTGATAAATCGATGTACAAGATTATTCCAAGCTTGGCGTCGGGTCACAAAATTAATAAGGCCAAATAAATGAAAGACCACGGTTACAGTCAATAAAATTGTCGTCATAGAAAATAAGCTGATTTCAATTGGAGAATTCTTAAAACAATAAGCTAACGCCGGAATATGTCTTGCATATTAACATAAACAGATTTATTCAATACATTACTTTTACGTACCACCAAGGGAGAAATAATATTTTTATGATTATGATAATTTTAATTAAAAAATAACACTTGGATTGATAGGTCAGAGGTTTCTTTTCGGTGACGTTCAGAATATTCTACTTTGTATCTACAGAGGTTGTTATGAAGACTCATGTGAACGTAATAAACAACACAATGTTGATTATTAAAAGGTCCTCCTGCGCATAAATGTAAAATTTGGTGCAAGAAAATCTATTTTTTTTGGAAAAGTGGCGTCCTTCTATAGGACACCGTTTTAACATATTTTTTTTTTATTTAGAGAACGTCAAATTTGGGACAACGAATATATGTAATTAATATGCTTTTTTTTAATTGAAAATTAGAGAGTTCGTTTATTTCCTTTGAAATTGTTCTCATTTTTTTTTGTAAACTAGTATATTAAAACAGTGTTAAGAAATGTTTGGCTATTTCAAAGCTGTTTAGATATTCGTTAGTTCATTGAAGTGTTGCCGCACAATACTATACTAAAGACTGACTTTTATTCCATATAGCAAGCTGGCAATCTTACACAAATAATTATAATTACATAACAGTTGTTATTGCAAATAAGTTCTTTCTATATTCGATCATTCAATAATAATATGTATTATTTAATTAAATTAAACTCAATGTGTATTGTATTCGATTATTCAGTTTATACTTAAGCTGCTCAGTTTGCTTGTAAATTGTTTGAAAGCACATTTAAGTAAAGTTGGCATATACAAGTAAATAATTCCATAACCAAAATTTATACAAAAGCCGTGTTGCAGAATGAAGGCAACCGGATGGAGGCAGATGCGATAAAGAGAGCACTGTGAGCTCTGTCCGTGCATTACACTGAGTACAATAAATATTCGAGTATGTTGCTTGCTATGGCAACATTTGTTGTCACTAAAGTTGGACAGTACGCTGAATATGAGCAGCACATAAGAGGATAGGAGAGGAATGAATGTAAGGAACAGGACCAGAAGCAGAATCAGATCCGGAAGGGCGAAAGTGTTTGTCACGATTTGTGTGCGGTGGCATGGCCGCGATGCGTTTATTGAGCACTTGAGTGGCGCTCACTCAATCCAGAGGACCAGCAAGTCGAGCTGAACTGTGTCTGTGGCAACAATAACAACAAGGATAACGATGACAACAGCAGTGCACAGTGGTCGAAAACTTTGAATCGTTAGGACCGCTTGGTCTTATGTGTTTGACCTGTGTCCCCTTGTGACTTTTAAATAGCTTATCATCCTTCAGGGTAAATAATGAAAATCTCATTTAATATATAATTTAATTTAAGCGCGGAAGACTTTGGGATACCATGTACCAGCAGATTGAAACTCCAAAAGACATTTGATTGACAAATTTGGTTGTGATATCTTCATAAACAAACTATATAAAGACGAATTTTACACCAACAACTTTTTTTAACCGATCGGTCCTTTAGGGGCTATATGATATAGTCAACAAATTCAGATAAAATTTAGTATAGTGCTTAGGAGCTGTAAAAACCTTCGAAACGCTAAATTATGTTACGATATCTTCATAAAAAAATAAAACACGACGAATTTTGTACAAAAAACGTTTTTTTTACCGATCGGTGCTATGGGCGCTATGTGGTATCGTCCACCGATTGTGATTAAATTTGGTACAGTGATTTTTTGTTACGATATCTTCATGAATAAACGAATTATCCATCTAAAATTTTGGTTTTTTTCGAGGTCTTTTAAAACACCCCTATGGGAGCTATATAATATAATCCCGATATCAAAAAATAAAATAAACTTGTTTCCCTGACTTAATAAAACATCTTATGCCAAAGTTTGGTTGCTCTAGCTCTTGCGATCTCTGAGATCTAGGCGTTCATACGGACAGACCGACGAACATCGACTTTTCTAGTCACCCTGATCATACTTTAAGTAACTTTTGCCCCCCGACGTCTCTTTATGTATGTTACATACGTTTTCGGCTTATACAAACTTAATATACCCTTTGTAAAATAAGGAACAGGGTATAAAAATTTTATTTTTTTGAATACCGCCAAAAACTTTAGCCCTTTCATTTTTTTCGTTGGGGTTGGTCGATAAAATCAAACAACCACAATGTCCTACGTCTTGCTAATATACATACTCAGGAAAACGAATCCGAACAATTTATTCGAATTCGCTTTGAAACCAAATGTTTGATGCTCCCAATTCCACCAAAACAAATTTTTCATGTGGTTTGAAAACGAAATTTTTGTTGCAAGAGGAATTAAAACGAATCAGCAAAATAGGTTTTAAAAAGCACGAATTTTTTACTGATATAATTTTTTAAATCTTTTTTGATATTTTTAGATTATATTTTTGCCAACTTTAAGGTAGATATTTATTGACAAGTATTTTTAATTATATTTTTTCTGACTCAACCCAAAAATTAGCATGAGTTGTGCAAAACGAATTTTTTTTTTCGTTTGTATATGTGTGCGTATGATACATGAACACATGGCCGAAAAATTAAGGAAATTTACAAAAAAATCGTTTTTCGGAGCACGCAAAAACGAATCCGAATAAAATTGTTCAGTTTGGATTTTTCGTTTTCCGGAGCACGGCTGACATATTTTTTTGTCTATTTTTCAGATGAATTGTGGTGTTAGATGTGCTTAAGGGCCTTACTCACTTCTTCTGCCTTAAAAAATCGCGACTTCAAATTTCAAGTTTTCAACCATTTTTTTAAGATTTTACTGTCAATTAGTGCTGTACTTTCGGTAACAAACAATAACTGGTGAAGTCACTCTTTCATGGCGCCTTTAAACCTTTGCTGAAGCATGAGCTATTAATTCTACATAAAAACGCCGATCACAGTCGGGACTTCCCAACTAAGCCTATACGCTATAATTTCTCTTCTTAGCTGTTTTACAAATATTATTTAAAATTACTCGCGCTTCTAGGTAAGAGGGCTTAAATTTGGCCATATAGTAAAATAAACTGCACCTAGTGGTAACATTTTTTGCTCCTAGCTCTATTGTTTTTTGAAAAACTGACAGGCATGTTGGTTTAAACGTTGTATGATCTAACTAGTTTTGTTTAAGGTATTACACATAAATTTTAAAATTTTTATCAATATAATTATATGCCTGCAAATTGAGATTTTTGACCACTGTGCGGTTGCAACAACAACAACCACTGTAACAATAACAAAAGGCAAAGCAACTAAGCGATGAACACGGCTATAGACAAGTGCGACGCCATATTTGTCAACGGAAGTTGTTGCTTGTGGCAAACATGGCGACAAGCACGCACACACACACATACAGTAGCAGTTGTTGCTGCAATAACGAGCGGAGTTTTGCAAATATAAGCCAATGCAAATACGTATACGTAATGTGTGCTAAGGATGTGTAACAAACACACACACTCACGCACACACACCATTTTGCACTTACACGTGCAACATTTTGTTTACAAAAGTCTCTCACAAACACAAATACACATGTTTCCCTACCTCCCACGCCAAAAAAAGAAAAACAAAAAGTGAATTTCACACACTTTGAAAATTGTTTTGTACGCCACGCATGTTTTTCGTAGCTGCCATTTTGTATTTGTCTTTGCAACTTCCGCTCAGCTCTCTCTTACTGCGTCTCTCTCTCTGCATTCCGCTTTGGTTTGGGCATTTAGCCACATTTGCTTTTATTTATGTACCAGACGCGCGTCTCCTGTTGCTGTTGTCGAATTTATTAATAACAGAATGCAAATAACTTTTGATATGGCAAAACTCGTGCACATGACGCACTCGTAGGACCGTCAAAAGACATATTTGTGGATCTGTGTATATAGAGCCCATCTGTAACTCCATGAGTCCATATATACAGACTACCATCGATATTTGTGCTCTTTTGCTCTCTGTTCCCGCTTGTATTGGTTTATTCGCGATAGACTTTACAGATTTCTTTTATTCTTCTATTTTTATTACAACTGTAACGCGGCCATTTTGCGTTGTAATCAAATTTTATTTATTAAATGTGTCAATGTGCAAGAGTTTGAATATTTCGAGACGGACTGACAGAAACAGAACATCGTAAATTCAATTGTTGCAAATTGATTTTGTTCTTCTATCATATATTTTATAAATATTTCACATTTAAAGTAATGAGTAGAAAGTATCGTATCGTATATTACTTGTTGTACACGTAGTGGGCTTAGGAATTGATACAACTATTATAAATTTTATTTAAATTAGTGTACCCCATTATAAAAAAAAGTGGTTTCATTCCACCTGAGGCATTAAATATATTACCTTATATTTTGTTTTTATTTTAAAATCGATTTCAAAATAGGTTTTCAAATAAACAATACTTTAGAGAATATTTCTAGCCATAAAGTACTGCATTGCCTTCTTATGTGTGGTGGAACAGAGGGCGGATAAGGGCTTTACGATAAAAAATGTATATAGGTAAATTCATTTGTACGCATACTGTGGAACAATTTTGCGAGTTTTTCTTCAGCTATGAGTGAGGAATGTATAAATGAAAATTCATTTTTTTTAAAAGCTTTAAGACAAATAAAGCAATTTTTCTGAACTTTAATATATAATAAGAATTTTTGAGCATAATAATAGTAGGTATATAAAATAAATAAAGTAAATGGTAATTTTGATTATTATCTCGCAAAGCGTAAGAACCACAAAATAATTGAAAGCTAACTAACCTTTTCGGCAAACCCAATTCAAATTTTATTTCAGTAATTTTTGCACAGTTCTCAAATTCTCGGCCGTGCTCCGGAGAACGACAAAAACAAAACGAACAATTTTATTCGGATTCGCTTTTGTGTTCTCCCAAATCTGAATTTCTTATTGTCGCAATTGATTCATTTTAATAAAAAATTAATAATTTTAGATGGTGATGTGATTTTTGATAGCAAAGTTAAAAAATTAAATAAGAATTGTGTATATTTTTTAAGTATAGCTCCTTTTACTAATAATTTGGCTAAGATATTTTATTTAAATTTTTATTTTTTAGAATCCTAAATATTGATGCTTCAAGGACATATTAGCCATCGACCAATATTTTTTTTTTTTTTTTATGTATTTAAATATTAATTATAATACAATAACAATACTATAACTAATAAACATTAGAGTAACGAGTAACTAGACCTTAGACCCATTTTTTTATTTTTAATTTCTTTAATAAAACTTTTTTTCACAAAAAAAAGTTTTTCGGCATTTCTAAATAAAAATTAATATTTAACTATCATTTTTAGGTAAAAAAATAAGCTATTTTTTAATTTTCATGAAAAATATAAAAAAATGTATTTCAAAAATTATAAGAGTAGCGTTTACTGTTGAAATCAAAATATGCTTCAAAATTTCACTTTTTAATCTTAACTCATAATGTCTTTCATCTACTCTTTACTTCTTTATAACTAGGGCCCCTGTACCCAAGACCACAAAACACATTTTTTTTTTAATTTTCTTCTAAGAAGTATTAAGTCAGTATTATATAAAAAGTGAGAAAACTTTTTGTATGAAACTGAAAT
Organism: Chymomyza fuscimana; assembly: GCA_949987675.1. Lineage (NCBI taxonomy): Eukaryota > Metazoa > Arthropoda > Insecta > Diptera > Drosophilidae > Chymomyza > Chymomyza fuscimana. The sequence goes on from OX465088.1 coordinate 83,563,629, forward strand.
GCGTCAAGATTCAAAAATATAAAGTTATTTTTTTACCTTTCATACCAATCTGTATTTTTACTTCTAAGAAATCGTTTACTTTTTTATACCGTAATCATTTAGACCATTTTGCACTAGCATCCGGTTAAGGGAACCAGGCTCGAGCTTTTCCAAAACCTACTTTCCATACAAATAAAGCAAATGCTTCTCAGTTTTTAAAATCAATTTGCACTGCTGACAAGAATTCATGAGTTTGTTCTGCTTCTTGAAAGTACCCTAACCAAAGAGTCAACAAGTTCAACTGTGTGACAACTTGCAAAAGTTCCGAAAAAATATTTGTCAGAAGCAATATAGTATATACAGATGAGCAGCTGAACAACACGACACGTCTTTGGGTCTAGTGTTGTTTTATGAGCAATGTTTTGAAATCCTAAAACCAGACTACGGTTTTAGTGACGGGAAGCCAGCACTACGATGTTGGCCTAAATTGCGGGTTAAATTTTGAACGGCCGATGGGGTCACAATGTGGACACACACTCGGTTAAAAGCAAAAGTAGAGAGAGGATGACCGAGATTGGTTAGGCAGTGTGGGCCAGTAAAGGAGGCCTAACGAGCCATGATGCATGTGTTGCCAATTTTATGCGACTGCCCTGCAGACAGTTGGCCAAAAGTGCAGTAAATGGCAATTTGCCATCATATTTGTGGTCATAAAGTTTGTTTGTGGGTACAAGTGGGCTACATAGTAGGTAGGATAGATAATAGGTAGATACTCACCCGGCGGCATAAAGCGTCGACTGCCGGTTGGCGCCTCTGCATAGGGCAGACCCAGATACTGATCCACCTCATGCAGGCCTGATGTCACCTGAAAGCGTCGTATTATGCCCACAAGCCGACCCTGTTTAATTTGTATCTCCTTGGTGTACTGCAGCTTATCGGGCACAATATGACGGCGCCCAGTCTGATGATGTGGACCATGCTTCTGCAGCTGTCGCTCAGCCAGCGTAGTTAAATCTATGTCCACGGAATCCACAGTTGAGAGCGCCTCATCGTTGTGCAGTAGCCGACTAAGCTTTTGTTGAAAGTTTAATTCGGCATGTTGGGAACCACCTACCCGTTCTTTGACCTGTTTTAGACCATGTTGAATAAGCTGTGGGTAGTTTGATTTGTTCGCCACGGTTGCTGTGCTTGTCGTTGGTAGTAGGGTTGCCAACGTAGCTGCTTTTGCTGTTGTTGTTATGTCGCCAATAACCGCAACGGTTTGCTTTGTGGTTGCACGCAATTTCTTTTCATTTTCCAGCTCATTTCCTTTGTGTGTCTCGTTCGATTTTCGTGGCATGGAATCCAAAGAGCTGGCTGCAGCTGCCACACCCCCCCACAAGCTGCGCCCCCGGCAACAATCAGCGCCTAATTGCATTTGATTGCCCCCGGGCGGCTGCAACGGCAGCTGCAAGCCCAGAAATGTCAACAGAAATAAGCTAAATGATAGCAAACGAATTTTCATTTTCTTTGCCCTTTTCTTTCTCCTCTTGTCAGCTTGTTGCGTGTTTTCTTGTTATTTTTAGTTTTAATTTGGTATGTTTCTTTGCTGTAGTATTTATTGTTGTCTCTGCTTTTCGCTACAACTTTTCTACATTTCTTTGCTTCTGTCTCTTTGTCCGTTTGGCGGCGTTTCTTTAGTTGTTGATTGCGTTTTATTTCATTTCGCTTTATTTTGTTGTATTTTCATTCTCCCAAATCGCTCACATTTTTTGCAGTTTGTTTGAGTTTTCTCTTTTTCTGTTTCTTTTTCTTTATTCCAACTTATTCTTAAATAGTTTTTTCACTTTCTTAACTTGAAATGTTTAGTTTGCTATTTTTTACGCATTTTCTGTGTTTTTTCGTTTCAGCACCTCTCGCTTGTCTCTTGCCTCATGCCTTGATTTTTTCATTCACTTTTTCGTACCAAACAAAAATAAAAAATTTCAGTAAAAGAGACACAAATTAAATGAAAATCCAAACAAAAAAATCATCGGATTTGAAGTTTAGACAAATTTTTTTTTTCTTCGTGCAACATTTTATGTCCATCTTCATTTGGTATTTGTGCAAATGCATCAAAAGTTTCTTGATTTATATTAACTTTAATTTTCTTTTGTTTAGTTTTAGAGGCACTCTTTCAGTCAAGGGGGCTTCAATTCAACGATTCTAATAAAATGTACAGCCATAGATGAGTAAAGAGAGTAAAGCAGCTTCAATATATGAACAATTTTTTCCATTTTTTTTTAATAAATGAATTCGTTTTTTACCTGACTACGACGGCTTTTTAACGAATGTAATAATATTTTTATATAAATATTTAGGTAACTTCCAAGGCGCTTATCTAAATTTGAAAAAGGAGTTATCGTTGGAAACGCCTTTATCGACCGCGGTTATAAGCTATGTGACGTCATATTAAATTAAAAATGGCGCACTCAAGAGGACATAAGCTCATTAAATAAAAAAAAATTAATTATGCTGTGTTGGGTATCAAGTTTCTCCAATTTCGATGCGGTTTTTTTATTCGATAGAAAAGTAAAAAAGAAAAATTACTATTCTTTTTAGTTTTTTAAAAAATGATTTAAGTCAAACATCTTAATTAATTTAAATTGAAATTCAATTAAAAAATTAAATTATTTTTTTTTCCCCTTTTAATGTATTTTTACTTCATAAATTTTTTATAGATTGTCCCTTTTAGGCAGATAAATCTGCATATCGGTGCTAGATGTAACTCAGTTAGAAGAACCTCAGACAATAGGATGCTTAAGAAAAAGAGTTTCGGAGTGGAACTTTTACCCAAACTTTCAGATTATTTATTAGCTTACGGGTGACAAGTTTATTTTATTTTTTCGATATGGGGGTTTTATTATATAGCTGCCATAGAAAAAAAAAGTGTCTAATTAATTTGTTTATCAAGGTATCGTAACCAAACATTGCGTTCGGAAGTTTTTCAGAGATCCCCAGCACTGTACCAAATTTTATCACATTCGGTTGATATATGGTAGTCATATAGGACCGATCGGCAAAAAAAAAAAAACGATTTCAGCTAGTAGCAAAATTTGGCAACACACTCCTAATTATCTATTCCAAAATGAAAAAAAAAAAAATTCAAGAATTGTAATTAAATTCCAAAAATAAATATTAGCAAAAAAGTTAATTTTAAAAGTGAAATCATTTAAAAATCGTTAAAATGACAAAATTGCAATAAAAATATTTTATCATATTTTTATGATAAATTGCAGATTTAAATTAACCTTTGCTCAACTTGCTAGCTCAAAATCGCATATTGACGAAAATTAAAAGATTTCTTTGTCAAATAAAATCAAGGCTATAATCATATAATTTTGATATAAAACATTAGGCATATTGTTGGCTTGCCAACACTCAAAGCTCTCTAGTCTATATATGCCCACTTAATATTCCAACACCCTACACACAATACTACTTAACATCAATGGATTTTGACGCAGAGATATTCTCTTTTGAAACCATTTCGAGTTGATTTTTTCATATAAAAGTCAATTTTATTACCACCATAGATTGTTATTTATAGCGCCACAAGCAGACCGGGAACTGACTTTCATCATTGTCAAATCGATGTGGCACTTGCTTATGAACTCCCAAAACGAAGGCACTCAATTAGAAATATTATCCAGTGAATGATGTTCTAATAAATTGTAAGAAAATACCATCAAAGACTTTCTGTTGTATACAAATGGCAAAGGGAAAAACAAACGTCTGTCATTCATTTTTCTATTTTTTCCGACACATGCCAAATGAATTTCCATTGCTGGCGCTTTTGCTTTGAAATTTTAGTGCTTTATTTTCATTTGCCTTAAATAAGCAAACACGCACACAACACACACACACATAGACAAATTCCCATGGCGATTAATCATAAAAATACCAATGAAAATTCAATTAGTTTTTCATGACACAGCTAATTTAAGGATATGTTATATACAAACGTCAAGAGCAACAACAAGTTCCGATATCTTGCGAAATTGCAATTCGAATATCTTAAAAATAAACAAGTGCAAAACAAGGCATAAAAAATATTTAACGTGCGTAAAAGTCAACTAAAAACAAAAAACTAAAAAAAAATACCAAAAAGAACATGTGCAAGAACTTAGAATGCATGACGACAAGTGCGTGACTGTACAGCTGTGTGTATGAGTGAATGAGTATATGTATAAGTGTGTATATGTGAATGAGTGAGTGCATGAGTGTGTGCGTAGCAAAATAAACACCAAACTCACTCACACTAAAAGCATTTTTTCTAACAAAAACAAAACAACCCGGTAAAAAAACAATATTCACACCAAGCTAAATAGAACAAGAAAATTTAAGAAAAATTCTTGCAAAAAATAATGTTTAAGAATTTAGATACAGTGTGGATCCATTACAGCTACCGTAACCCAACTATAATATACCCTGTAGCCCACCATCTCAGCAGTTTTGAACCGATAATGATGCGCTTTGAAAGTATTTATTTCATTTATCGCTTTAAATTAAAAAATATCACTAATGAATTATCGTAAGGATAAAGAATTTATAAAGGGCTAATGTGCTAGGAGCACTTAACACATCGGCTGAGAAGTCCGTAGGATGACATATAGATGACGCCACACACGCTGTACCGGCATTATTTTTTGAAAGTACCAACATTTTTAGGAAAAGCCCTGAAAAATTTATGACAATCTGATATTTAGTTCACAAGTTTCTAAGTTTTTAGTGACGCTACTTTTGCGACTTTAAAAAAAATGGCTTCAAAGCAATTTCGTGAGTCGATTTATCATTGCTTTTTAATGAAAAAAAACACCGTCTAAGCCAAAGATTGCCTTGATATGTGTTATTCAGTCTCTGCTCCATTGAGAAAAACGGTGGAGATTTTTGGTCTAGATTATCTATATCTTAAAATAGTTCAATCCTTTACGAACACGTTTGTAAAATTTCATCACTCTAAAAAAATGATTATGGAAATACCAGATTTTTGGCCAAAATATGACAATCTGGGCCCACAGTGCATTGGACCAAAAACAGAAGCAAGATGTGTTTGATCGTCTCGTCATCTTCAAAACAAAGCCTCCACTCTGAAGAATCCATTTAATGTAAGTGATAACTTACAGTATGGTGCCCAGATAAGTAGGCTACCAGGAACCTTAGGTCCGCTCTACCAAGACCTACAATTCTGTTGGCATCCGAGGGTTAGACAAGCACTTTAGCTTGTCTTAAATTTGGTAAAGAGAACCAATATCTCCTGTATTCACTTACGGCCCATTTGTTGACCATAGTTTTCATTGTTGACCAGCTAATGCCACAAAAGGGCGACAGGCAAGTGGTGAGCGAAGAGGAACCCAGTTTCGCGAGCTCATCAGCTGTCGAATTACCTTCCACTCCTGAATGTCCAGGAAGCCAACAGAGTGTGACTCTGTTACGGGAGGACAGGAGTTGGATTTTGTTCACGCATTCCCTAACCAGCTTGGAGGAGATTCTCCACGAAGACAATGCGCTGATAGCGGCCTGGCTATCTGTAAATAAGTAAATGTTAGCACCCCTAGTACCTTTAAGGGGGATACTGTGGACGCAGACCTCTAAGGCGTGAATCTCTGCTTGAAAGACGCTGGGCCAGATACCCATTGTAATAGAGATTCTGGTGTTGGGTCCGAAAACTCCAGCACCTACACCCTGTTCCGTCTTGCCACAGGGGTTGCCTTCAGTCCAAGTCTCACGATTTGGAATGAGAGATCTAAATTTCCTACTACACTTTCCACGAGCCCAGACGTGATCCGCATCCGCAGAAGACTTTGCATAGCTGACTTTTTGATGTCAGTCCCAGGACTGTCTCCATTAAAGCTGTAGGACATGTACGCATAGCTCCCGACAGAGATAGGCATACCAGTCTTTGTAGCTTACTGCACTTTTTAATTGCTTCGCTTTACTGCACCTTGGGCCACGACACAAGGGATACGACCATCATACGGTAAAACCAGTCTATTATGTTGGGTCTGAAACCCCAAGTGCTAGCAAAGAATTTCCCGCAAGCCCTTAAAGCTCGAGTGGCCTTTGAGAGCACCAACTCTAGGTGGGAGTTCCAGTCAGCCGATGTGTTAAGTGCCAAAACGTAGTGTTTAAAACTAAAGAATCACATAAATTCCAGAGGAAATAAAAAAATGCAGTTCTTAACCCTAAGTTGTGGCATTCGAACTTTCTTATTATGAACTACTCTACTAGGAATTTATCAGATTATGAATTTTCATTATAATTAATTCTCTATAGGGAAGTTCGACTGTATTTATAGCTAACCTACTGAATGTAAGATCTCATTAAAAAAAATGTATTTATGTAAGCTATCCCATATTAAAAATCTTCAAATTTTTTAATATACACCTCTCCTTCTTGGCGCTTTATAAATATTTTTTAATTACATTGCTATGATTCAAGAATAATCACTAAGATTTATACAAAAAATGTTCATTTTTTTCTAGTATTATTCAAATATTAATTTTGCTTATTAAAAGTTATTCTAATTTAAAAAAATTAAAAACATTTATTTTTGTAATCCATCATATTTTAAAAAAATTAAAATTTTTATTATAAATAAGCACGTTTATCAACACTTTTTCACACTCCTTCTTGACGCTTTATAAATATTTTTATTATTTTGTACTGGTTTTCGTGTAGAAAAAGGTCAGGGGCTTTAACCTTATTTCACACCAAAAAGAAAAAAAAAAAACAAACAAAATTTTAAAATATGTAGATATATTTGAAATGCATATGTATATTTTTATTATTTTATTTTATATGCATATTTTGAAATTTTGTTATACCCTGTACCGTATGGTACAAAGGGTATATTAAGTTTGTGCAAGCCGAAAATGTATGTAACATACAGAAGGAGACGTCGGAAAAAAAGTTACCCAAAGTATGATCGGGGTGACTAGAGAAGTCGATATACCCATGTCCGTCTGTCCGTCTGTCTGTCTGTATGAACGCCTAGATCTCAGAGATGGTAAGAGCTAGAGCAACCAAATTTTCAGATTAGATGCGTTATTATGTCAGGGGATGCAAGTTTATTTTATATTTTGGATATCGGGGATATATTATATAGCTCCCATAGGGGTGTTTCAGAGGACCCCCAAAAAAAAAAACCCCAAAAGTTTTAGATAAATAATTCGTTTGTTTATGAAGATATCGTAACCAAATTTGAAACTTAATAGTTTTTTAGAGTTCCCAATCACTGTACCAAATTTTATCAAAATCGGTTGACTATATCATATAGCTCCCATAGGACAAATCGGTCAAAAAAACGTTTTTTGCACAAAATTCGTTGTATTTCGTTTGTTTGTGAAGATATTGTAACCAAATTTGGCATTCAGAAGTTTTTTAGAGATCTTCAACACTGTACCAAATTTTATCAAAATCGGTGGACTATATCATATAGCTCCCATAGGACCAATCGGTCAAAAAAACGCTTTTTGTACAAAATTTGTTGTGTTTCGTTTATTTGGCAAAGATATATCTTTTGGAGTTTGTAAGCAATATATCAGATTTGATTGCAATGTGGTGGTACAGGGTATCCCAAAGTCGTCCGCGCCCGACTTTAACGTACGCCATCTTTTTTATAACGTTAAAATAGTTACTAAATAAATATGTAAAAAGACATCCAAAAACCTTTTGCAATTTTTTGAGTTTTATTGAAAAAAGCAAGTGGCTTTAACCTTTTTCGCGCAATGTATATTAAATTTTTCTAGTTTTTGTAAAAACTGATTTTGTTTTTATATTTTCAATCTTTAATTTTTATTATGAGCTATGGGATGGATCTTCTTATTGCCGACGTGAAGTCTATTAAAAAAATTTCGCATGGAATGTTAAAGCTTCATATAAAAAAAAAATCCCATTTGGGATAACCCATATATGAAGGTTTGTCATTCCGTGCGAAATTTTTCGAACTGCATATGGGCCTTTAATTTGATTACAAACTGTAAAGTGTTGAAAGCTTTGAAATAAATATTCGCTCCAAAAAGTCAATGAAGAGAACGAAAAACAATCCAAGAAACATGCTGTAGTTATAAACAGTGTAACCAACACGACTTTGTTATATACTATATAACCACATAATAATCTGCAACAAAAATATTTTTATACCAACGACTTCTTATGTATAACATTTACATTTTTTGCATTTACCTTATATACCCCTTACCATCAAAGTGCAGAGTATAAACATACCAGAAAATATATATAAATAAAATGTATGCCAAAAAGCAAAACAAAATAAAATACACTTAAATGGTTTTGTTATTTATTACATTTTTCCCGAGCAGATGCTGCGTTTTAGTGTGGGTCTATGTATCAATATAGTAAATAGAGTATTTATTTACGATTACACAAGAGTGTCAAGGCACTTGGGTTCACCACAAAAAATTAACCTTCTAAGGGCTTCTGGCGCGATTTTCACTTAAGTGAAACTGTGAAATTTTGAACAGGAATGTGGGCATCATAAATTTCAGGCACAATTAACAAAGTTGTCTAACAATGTGTTAACACGTTGGAGAAGGAAATACGTTTTATTTATGGAGTTACAGGGGTATTCATATAAGGCATAAATATTTTATTGATGTTCTATGTGGTGGACAAATTTGTTTGCACAACTTTATGACAATTCAATAGATGGTGATATATCTATTTTTTTATATAAATGACATATAAATTAGCATAGGGAGTATCCAATACCATGTTACTTCAATTATTCATAAAGCTATATACGTAGTTTTTCGTTTAGAACGAATCATATATAGACAAATGACGTCATAATTCAAAAGCACGACTTATGTACAGAGTATCCAGCAGTTCACAGACACTTGCACATGTTAACAAGACATCTTTATATATAAGTAGTATCAGCTAATAAAAATCTGTTCAAATATTTGCCAGTTATTTATAGAACTAACAAGAACAACTACTAAACATATAGAAATACACTCAAACAAAAAATAAATGCTATTTCTATTTTTATTATGTCACAAATTGAAATCAGCTGTTAAGCATTTTCCATTAAGTGCAAGTAAAGCTAGCAAACAATTCCCCTAAACTCGGAAAATGTCATAAAATGTGCATATAAAATAAACAATAAAATTTATAGAAGAAACACAACAGCATTAAATAAAGGGTGTTCCGAAAGTTATTTTCGCACCTTGACAGCTGATAACTCTGTTTGAGTTAAATGGCAACGCTGGAGTTTTGAAGAATTAAAAACATAATTAAAAAGCGCTACTATATCTAAAGAGTTCCATTGGAGCGGTTGAAATTTTTGATAAAACAAGTTATCTTTGGTGAATCCCAAACGATTCCATAGCATTATCAAGAGTATCCATTGGAATTCTGAAAATCTTACTGGTTTCGGTCAGAAGGGTTTCGAAACAGAGAACGCACATCGAACCATGTTAGCAACCCAGATAACTTGTTTGTAAGTTTCCAAAGCGGTATTTTCTGAAAAAAAGACTCTGAACGAGCGAATTTGGTTACAATATCTTCATTAATTAACAAATTATATCCTAAGAACTAAATTACATTAAAACCCGATTTTAATAAAATTTTGTACATTGCGTGGGAACTTTTTAAAAACTTTTGAATGCTTTGGTTTGGTCGAGTTTGGTTATCTTTATAAATAAATGACAAATTAACGAAGCTACACAATATATCCCTCACATCGAAGAATTGAATAAGCTTGTTTTCCGTAACATTATAAGGGACCTAACTTAGCTTTTACCATCTTAGACGGACAGAAAGACTAACATGTCTTTCTTAATTGACTACTCTAATCACTCTAATCATACTTAAGGTAATTTTGGGGATCACCGAGTACACCTTCTCGAGTCCTTCTCTATGTGCCGTACATTTTCGGCTTACTATTACTAAAGAATGCAAATAAAGTTCAGTGGATAGGATCGCAAATAATAGCCCCAGAAGTCCAAACCCATTTTTTATGTTTCAAATACACCCAATTCTGTTTTTAAACGTTCTTTTTTTTAAACGGTTTTGAAATAACACGGTCTAAAAAAAAAATTGTTTTCACAATTTCATTCGATTTAGCACAATTAAAAAAGGTATTTGATTGAAATTTAAAAGAAAAATAGTTTTATTAACCTGGAATTCCCATTTCTAATTTATTTTCATAGCAGCTTAAGGATTTACTTCATCCCTTTTTTTACACGTTTTTTTCTTGAACGAATCGTGTAAAAACAGAATTGGGTGTAATTATATTCAGGGGGAAGAACCTTAATTTGATTAAAGATCTAACCGGAACAGGATGGGAACTTAAATTATTATTATTATTATTCAAGATATAATCAATATATAGATATAATCAAGATCACAATTTTCACAATTTTTTAAAACGAATCCGTTGCATATTCGACATGTCGAATAACTGCAAAGGTACATATTAAATTATATGATAACACATGATCTGTTTGACTCAAGAGGATATTAAAGCTAAATAGCTCTCGAAAACTAACTTTGAATCAAAATGAAAGACAATGTCAAAAAAATTTTACCTAGTGTTGAGTATTAAAAATGTAAAAATAAAAATTACCTTTGGCTTTTTTTTAATCTAAATCTTTAAATAATTATGCCTTGTATAAGAAAGAATAGTAATACATTCGAGGCGGTGCCCGAAAAAAATTTTTTTCCTGCATATTTCTTTTAAGAACTTTCCAATTGGAAAATTTTTTTTCGGTGCAAAACGATATTTATACCTATAAGTTCAATAAATTTGTACCGATTTTGATAAAAATCGAAAGTTACGTCAAAGAAGCTATTTTAAGTATATGGGGTAGGTTTCAAGTTAAAGATATGTTGATATGTTACGTTTCAAGATATGTTGAGGGGTGTGGGGTTAATCAATTGCGGGGGGTGGGGGTCCGCATCGATAAAATTTGGATGTGGATTTTTCATTAAAGCCACATGAATCAGCTTAGCAAAAATTGTGATTCTATGTCACTTGCTACCATAATTACATATAGTCAAAGACTGTGTCAGTTTATTGGCAAGGGGAGGTGAAATTTGTACATTTTTGGCTATAACTTTTGTTGCGTTTGTCCAATTCTGTTCATTATACCCTGTACCTATAGGTACAAAGGGTATACTAGATTTGTGCAATGTATGTAACGGACAGAAGGAGGCGTGGCAGACCCCAAGTCCTTTATACCAAAATGCTTATCATAACCTCGGGTAGCGATTGAGCCATGTCCGTCCGTCCGTCCGTATGAACGCCTAGATCTCGGAGACTATAAGAGCTAGAGACACGGAACTTTACCTGCTGGTGCGCATATTTCCTAAGCAGATGAAGTTTGTTGAATCTGTAGATTTTCGCGGTTTTTAGCCACACCGTTTAATATTTTCATTTGAAATTTAACAGAGCGATGCGTTGTGGATACTACCGCAAAAATCTACTGCGGGGGAACGGGGAAGATATTGACATGATTCAACAAACTTCTGAGGAAATATGCGCACCAGCTGGTAAAGTTTCGTATCTCTAGCTCTTATAGTCTCCGAAATCTAGGTGTTCATACAGACGGACAGACGGACATGGTTCAAACACTACCCGAGGATATGATAAGCATTTTGGGATAAACGACTTGGGGTCTGCCACGCCTCCTTCTGTCCGTTACATTTTTAGAGCACCCTGTACTTAGGCAATGTAAAATACTAAAAAGACAACCCAATAAATAATAAATGGACAGTGCAATAGTAGAGCAAACCAACATCAATGCAAATTTAAATGGAATAAAATAAGAGGAAATTAAAAATAAACAAAATCAGAATCCACTTTGTGTTTTGTCTTTATATAAATAAACGACTAACACATAAAAATAGAAGCGGAGAGCGAAAATATTCCCGGAATGTCGTTGCAATGTACTGCTGCAAATGGAAGAAAAAAAAATACTAAATCGTATTCTTTATTTTTATTAATTTTATGTAGTATATAGAAATGTTCCACAGAATGTCGTCACTGAGAAGAGCATGGCAAATGACAACAGAAGATTGGCAGCTGGCAAGAGCAGAGAGTTCTTTTCTCGAGGACGGGAGTGGTACACCGGGAGATTGAAATAACTAAATAAAAGGATTTTCGCAAACAGAAACGGTAAAGTTTGGTTTTATGCTTGCGGCATTTTAAAGTATTCTTTAAATTTTACGGCAAGAAAAACAATTTAATCAATGCCTTTGATTTACCGGCGTTGATGGATGAAAAGAGTTTTTGTTTCAAGAGTGTAGGGGAACAAAATTTTTCAGTTTCCGATTTTTATCGATATTTTCCAAAGAAGGAAGAAGAAATAAAGCGAAATGGAAATTAGTGATTGGGTTGTGGAGCCCAAGGAATTTAAATATTATAACTACCTCAAAGATATAACTACCTCAGCCGCCCCTGGGCGGGGCATGGGGATCTCTATTAATAACTGTGCAAAGAGAACAGGGACCTTCGGTTTATCGCGGAATCCAAACGGCAGTGTCTTGAATTAATAGATTTTCTTGGACAAATAGCGTCTTTGAGCTAGCGATTCCAGTGCTAGGCAAAAGTACCAGTGCTACAGCGAGGATTCGAACCACCGACCTTCGGTTTGTGAAGCGAGTACGCTACCGCTACAGGACTAGAAAATACATTTTATATAATTTGTTTATTTTTGCTTGGACTTAAAAAAAAATAACTTCATGTAGTCTCTTAACTTCTCTACGCTTTTGAATTGCTTTTTATTCGAATACACACCACCAAACAGCTGTTATCAGAAGAGCAAAGATATAGATGGCAGATCCAACAGTCAGAGTGGATCCTCACGGCTATCTGACTGTTGTAACAGGCTAATCATCTCCTCGGTTTCTATAATTTGGATAGGTTCGAGAAAATCTCCCAATTGGGAAAGCATTTCCATTAGATACTGACTGGGTTACTTACGAGGCATTGCAGGAGACTCTCGAGGAAGATGGACACTACGGATTCCAGAAACTGTAGACTTTGTAAACATGACTTACTGAATATGAAGATCTTGCCTATAGAAGGGCTTCCCTCTTTGGCGGTTACAGTACCTCGATGCAAGATATGCCGAACTAGAACCGTTGATAATTATATAGAAAGAACAATACAGCAGGATTAGTAGATATGTCCCCCAATAACTAAAAATTTCACAGAGCATATTATTATGATCCGTATGATCTTAAATAATGAAACTAAAATCTGCCGTCTAGGATTGAAAGATATGTTATGACGTCGAAATTAAAATTAGTTTTTTATAATCTGTGGGATATCATTTTTAAAAACCAATTTCTTTAACTAGATTTCCGACAATTTTTGTAATTTTTCACAATATGCTCAAGGTATTCTGTACTCGAATGTTATCCGATGACCCTACAGCAGATTGCACTTATGAATAATGAACGTAAAATTGTAAAGCCATTGGGAAACCAATGGACAAACTGTCGTCACATTTCACTTTCATCAGTCTGACAATAAAAATAAATCCCAACAAGAACGACAACACCGGCAACAAAGTGCTGAATAAATGGCAGTCCGCAATCGTCCATATGCAAAATGCAAATCGAATTTTATGTGCATTCATTCAAAGTGTCATAAATCATACACAAAAGTCAAAAATAAAAACAACACCGAACCGAACCGACCTAAAGAAAACTCGCTGACATTTGTAATGTAAATGATGCCAAACAAAATGTCCGCCGCAATAGCTTCTGCCTCAAGCCCCTTACCCGAATCCGGACAGCATTTCAGGAGCACACGAGTTGAACGCACAATAAAAATTTGCATAATTAGCGCACAGAAGCGTCTGAACATTGGAAGCTGTCACATTTGACACGACACCCGCAAAACAGATGCAAAAAAATTTTAATTATAATAATAAAAGAGCCAGATAGTAAAAAATAAAAAAAAAAAATGTGGTACAGTCGAGGCGGTGCCCGACAGTGGAATACCCTGTACCTTTTGTCTCGAAAAAATTTTTCCTGCATATTCCTTCTAAGAACTTTCCAATTGGAATTTTTTTTTTTTTGGTGAAATTCGATATTTATACCTATAAGTTCCCTAAATTATTACCGATTTTGATGAAACTCAAATATTACGTCAAAGAATTTATTTAAAGTATATGGGGTAAGTTTCAAGTTGGTATGTAGAGGGGTGTGGGAGAAAACACGGTAAATCGATTGCGGGGGGTGGGGGGACCACATCGATTGGAAATTTGGATGTGGATTTGTTTATTAGAGCCACATGAATGAGCTTACCAAAAATTGTGATTCTTGGTCACTTGTAACCATAATTATGAGGAGTCAAATATTGACGCAGTTTATTGGCAAGGGGTGGTGAAATTTTCACATTTTTGACTATAACTTCTGTTGTATTTGTCAGATTTTGTTAATTTTTTACACACAGATGCATGTCACCACAACGCATCGCTCTGTTAAATTTTAGATGAAAATATTAAACGGTGTGGCTAAAAACCGCGAAACTCTACTGCGGGGGAACGGGGGAAGATATTGACATGATTCAACAAACTTCATCTGCTTCCGTGTCTCTAGCTCTTATAGTCTCCGAGATCTAGGCGTTCATACGGACGGACAGACGGACGGACGGACATGGCTCAATCGCTACCCGAGGTTATGATAAGCATTTTGGTATAAAGGACTTGGGGTCTGCCACGCCTCCTTCTGTCCGTTACATACATTGCACAAATCTAGTATACCCTTTGTACCTATAGGTACAGGGTATAAAAATATTACAATAAATAAAATGCCAATCTAAAGCTATGGCAACAAATTAGTAGTTGCCACTAAATTTAGCCAATGTAACCCCAACGAAATATTTTGCGAAAAATAAATAAATAGAAATGGGGAAAAAAAAGTTCAACAAACCCGACAGAAAATGCGCAAAATATTATTTTGAATTTTATGGGAATTTATTTTTGGGTTCCCTCGCAATGCAATCGAAACTGCAGCAAATGCAAGAGGGCGAAATGCACATAACCCAGAAAAAGTGGGCGAAAAACAACCAGATACTAAATTGTATGAAATACCATGTAAATCTAGCGCATTATCATGCAAATTAAGTGAATATTTATTTTTAAAAGTGTGCTCTGACAACGCTTTTAATGCCAAACTGTTTGCACGCCTGTGCTTTAAGAGGATTTCTGTGGGTGTCTTCTTGCAGTATCTTAAAACTATTTTTGGCAAGTATTTGTTTATTTAGAAAAATTTTAAAACGCACCATGAGCATAATATAAATGGCAATCTTATTTTGATATATCGAAAGTGTTTTTAAATTTAATAACTTGTAAACAGAACTGAAAGTTTAGTAAAACTCTTGAGCAATTTGGCATAATGCGGTCATTAACCCAGCTTAATGTTTTGGATAGAGTTTTGGATGTTTCGATATTTGGATGGTAAAGGAACGGTGGTGATTGACACAGCACGACTGAAACTCTCGCATCTGTCACATTAAAAAAAAAAGCAAATGCTCTAAGCTTAAAATGCACAAAATTTTACCGGATCCTAAAGAAACAACGTCACAGTGACCTAGAGGTACGCCATCAAGGTGTGAAAAACAAGGGCCTTTCGCGCTATCACTGGTTAGGAATGGTACGTAGGAAGTTCGACTTTGCACCATGACCTCGGACGGGAGACTATTGACCTTTAGATAAACAAACACGCTGCTAATGCACCGTTAGACTAGCAAAAGGTCTCCTTGAGCAAAACCCATTGAAAAAGATTCAAAAACATAACACTCCATGGGTACCTTTCCATGACCTGCCAAATACATCTCCAGCTCAGGATGGGCTGAGGAAAATGCAAATTCATTAATAAAAATTAAAATTAAATGCTCTAAAGCTAAGCTAATTTAAGATACAAATTTTAAGAACGAGGAATATTTTTGCGAATTCCAAAAAGAAAAGCGGAACTATGCTCTTGACGTCGCCATAAAAGTAATAAATGACGACTTTCAGATACCCTGTACCTTCACATGTTCATTCTGTTGCATGCATGAATGCTATAGTCGGTTCTGCCCGACTTTAAAATAACCTGTTCTAACGCAAGTATGCCTTATCATAGTCAGAAGTTCTACTTCTCTGATTTCCAACGCCCAGGAGAAGAGCGTATGTATTGTTTCTTATCAATTCAAATTTCCTATAATTGAAAAACAATTTTATTTTCTACATACATCCTCTTCTATAAATGTTTCTTAACTCTGACCTAACTATTATTTTATATAGCTCTCCGTACACTTTCTCTTAATTACTGTATAAATGGTGGGACAATATATCTTTCTTGATTAATTATTTTAATGTGAATTTTTTTTTATTGTGCTATTCGGGGTTGAGACGAATCCAACAAATCATAGATCATCATAATCATCATCAAAATCTTTCCAACCGATCTTGACTTAGAAATTGTGTAACTAACACAACTTTGGTATAATAAGTTGGTGCAAATTTCTCCTCTACCTTGGATCGTATCCGGAGTGTTTTAGACCTTGGCATACTGTTTGACCATAAACTCAAATTTAACGATCATATTTGCAATATTGTAAATAAAGCTAGAGGTGTTCTTGCTTTTATTAAGCGTTGGTCTAAATAGTTTAACGACCCTTACACAACCAAACTTCTTTACATTTCTCTCGTCCGTCCAATTTTGGAATATTGTTCCTGCATTTGGAGCCCTCAATACCACCTTTATCAGGACAGGATTGAGTCTGTTCAAAAGCAATTCCTCCTTTTCGCACTTCGCGGCTTAAATTGGGATCCACTTATCCGGCTGCCTCCATATTCCGACAGACTTCGCCTTATAAAGCTGCTTCCTTAAAAAACCGTAGAACATGCCACGGTGTACTCTTCTTGCATAAGTAATTACTCGGCCTTATTGACTCTACTGAACTTCTTAATAAAGTTAATTTTGTTGTTCCTGCCAGAGTAACTCGTAATTTTCGTCCCTTAGCCTTGCAACTTTGTAGATCAAATTTTGCTCTGCATGATCCTTTCCGAGTTCTATGCTCTAATTACAATAGCCTTTTTAATTTCCTCTCTTTTGAACGGTCTATTCCATCTATCACGTGCTCTATCCTAAGTCATCTTGACTTGCCTCTTCGAGCATCCATGACCAATCCTGTATTATGAGGCACTTGTTTCGTCATTGATGCTCTTTTGGCTTTTTTTTTATATATTTAATGTTTAAATTTTATTTGAACTTCCTTTTTCCACTTGGTTATTGTAAATCCAAGTCTCTGGCCAGTTTTTGATGTGAGTCGGTGCATATCGCTAAAAAGTTCACCCACCGGGCTGGCGACGCGGATTAGTTTATATCTATCTATTTTCCTCGTTTAATTTTAAATATTTCTTTTAAACTTTTCTTATAATTTAAGGCCAACTGCACTTTGTTGTACCCCATTTAAATCAATAAATCAAATCAAATCAAATGTATTTAACAGGAAGAAGGAGGCGTGGCAGACCCTGTAAAGTATATTCTTGATCAGCATCAACGGCTTAGTCGATATAGCCATGTCTGTCTGTCCGTATGAGTAAAAGAGCTATGGAGCTGAAATTTTATCAAAATATGCGCATAATATTTTCGATTTAGGTCGATATTTGGCCCCCTTCCCACCGCAAGAGAATTTTGCGGTTTACTTCTCTTCATATGAATTTTTCCGATATTTTATTACTTTACTTATTCTGTTAACCACGGCGGAGAAGAATCCAGCAAACCATACATAGCTCATCAAAATCTGTCCAGCCGTTCTTGAGTTATAAATGGTGTAACTTACACAACTTTGTTATAGCCTGTGCCAAAGGTATAATAAGTTCGTGCAAATGTGTGTAGCGAGCAGAAGGAGGCGTGGCAGAACCCATAAAGTATATATATTCTTGATCAGCATCAGCCGAGTCGTTATAGCCATATCTGTCGGTCCGTCTGTCCGTATGAGTAAAAGGATCTCAGAGACTATAAGAGCTATGGAGCTGAAATTCTATCAAAAGACGCACATAATAGTCACCTATGTGTGTCACAAGGTTCATATGGAAACTCATTTTTTCGAAGAATTGAAGTTACTTTATTCACAGAGAAAAATACAGAAGATAAAGAATGTAAAAAATATACATATAGAATAGCACTGTTTTTTTATTTACAAATATTTTAAGTATAACACACTATGTACTTGAAGAAAGATTAAAAATCGTATACATTTAAGAAATTCTATCCTTTTTTAAAAACTTTAAGAATTTTATTTTTTTTTCAATTCTGAATCCTCCCGTTACCAGCGACAGGCCTGCCAATAATATGATTATATAGAAATAATATATTTTTCGAGGAGATTAATTGCCTTCACTTTTTTCGTTTTAGCCTCTACTAACTCAGTTTAGAATTGTGTGCCAAATTTGGCTACGACATTTATGTAAACAAACGAATTATGCCCTGAAAACCTTTTTTTGTAACCCATGAGGGATAGAGTCAACCAATTTTGGCAAAATTTGATGCAGTGCTTGGGGCCTCTAAAAATCTTTCGAAAATAAATTTGGGTACAATATTAAACCAACCAAACGAAATTCGAACGAATTAAACAATAAAAACGTTTTTTCTAGCAGTCGTTCCTATGGGAACTGGACTCTAATAACTTCTGAACGCAAATAAGGGCGATTGATCGGGATTTTGATAAAAATTTGGTACAGTTCTCGAAAACTATAAAAAAAGTTTGATTACGATAGCTTTATAAACAAACGAATGATGCCTCAAAAACTTTTTTTTTAAATACCCCTATGGAAGCTATAGAATATTACTCTGATATCGAAAAAATAAAATAAACTTGTTTCCCGTGACGCAATAAGGCATCTTATCTGAAATTTTTAGTTGCGCTAGCTCGAATCATCTCTGAGATCAAGGCGTTCAGACAAACTGACGGACTAATATGCCTAGATCAATTCATTTTCTCTTTGGGTGGTTTCCGATGCCTCTTTCTCTATGTTGTATAAATTTGCATAATTAAATATAATATATAAAAAAAGGATTGGATATAGAAATGAAGATTCGTCTCTAAAGAAAAACAAAAAATTTAACCTTTTTTCTCACAATACCACTTCTTTTCATCATAGAAAAGAAAATTATGTTAAAGTAATAATATAGCATATTACTTTAACATAATTTTATGTATATATTTTATGTATATATTGTTCGACTCAGATCAAACGCGATACATATATGTATATACTATATATCAAACCAAACTCACCACATATAAAAATCCAACTATTATTTTTAAATTTAAAATTTAATAGAGATTGATTTAGCTGTACATTTAGTTCTATTTACTTAGATATATGAAGGTAAAGCACTTTGAGTAGAGTTTCCTCTTAGTCACTTCAATTTGTAAGAATCTTAGGAGCTGAGAGTAATTTAAAAAAAAAAATATGTAAGAGCAATTTTATTTTAACCCAAATATGCTGTAAGTAGTCGAAACATGGTAAAACAAGAGAGTTCTTGATTAATAGAAAAGCTTCAAACTAATAGAACTATGTAGCTTTAAAGCTTTTACGTCACTATTGTTTATAAAAACTATTAAAGAAAACTCTTTAATGCGAACTTTCATTGCATTATGTGGCTTTAATTTTTTTTGTTAAGGCAAACTTTGATGAACATTATAAAAATTAAGTACAAACATGTGCTTTAATTGCCTTGACTGAAATATTAAACTACAATGTATAATATAATTATAAAATCACGCATTTTCCATACAATTCCACAGCATTAATAAGGCAGCGAGTATGTAGGGCTGATATTTTTCACATTTTCCAACGCAAGCCACAAAATTATGCATTAATTGATGAAAATTGCAAAAATTAACTCAACCAGATGGTACGATGAATTGTTTAATAAACGGCTGAACGGATTGCTCGGTCCTGTAGAAAAACAAAATCGAGAGATATGTCACTCAATTAAAATGTTTGTAGAGTCGGCGAAAAAAAAATATAAATATTTTCTTTACACTCTTAAATCACTTTTTTTCTATGTCGAATTTTTGCTAGCAATTGATTTCTTTTCGCTTGATTTGTTTATTATTGCAAATCGCTTTGATCCCAATTGTAGGGCTAAATTTTTTGTTGTCACTTTTGATAATTTGCACAAATAAATAAATAACATGCGCCTCAATGGCGACTTAACTATTGGATAATTATTATATACTTTTATAACTGCTAGCTAGACACATACGCATATACATAGTATAAATATATATTCCACTTCAACTAGTTTCCGGCTTGAGGCACAAAAAAAATTGTATACGTCACGTATGCAAATGGCTAATAAATTGCCTTTGCCTTTTCACTCGGGAATTGTGGCACAGACTCACTTTGTGTGGCACAAACATTTTCACTTCTATAAGACTGCCTTATTTTCCTTATATTTTTTTTTAAATATTTCTTTACTATTTTTTAGGGGGGCTGACGGTGACCCTTCGTTTGCACTTGGCGCACGCTCGCGATGTTGTCCCCCTTTTTGTCAGTTGGGGATTTTATTTTTAGCTGCGTAAAAGATTTATCTTGTAGCTATTTGCTCAACGTAGTATTTCCAAAGATATTTTGACGTAAACGAAATGGCGCGACAACCTCGAGAGATACACAAGCGACACGATCGACGTTCGAACTGCAACTGAGGCACCTAGCTCGGTATTTGCCCGTCCATTGGAGCGTCTTCTCGCTGAATCTATTCTACTCTCTGGTGCTCATCTTTTGTAGAGTTCCTTTCGACCAAAAATAATGCCTACAACAAGCGAATTGGCATAAGTGGCATAAATGTAGATTGCGAAAAACTGGCATACATCTGAGATGTCAACGCAAGAGATAAGAAATTGGCATAAGCGTCCTATTTTTATTTTTACTTTTAATTAGAAGTAAACAAGAAATTACAAATTGCGCGAATTTATAGCTAAGATTATGGCCATTATCATAAATAGCGGGTAACTTTTTTAATCGATTTCTTTGATTTTGATAATTTTAATAAAATATTTTCTTAGTAACTTTATATGTTTGTAATCGAATCTTTCGATGTAATATTCCCCAACTTCTTGAAGTCAAGTTAAGCTGAAAATTTACTCACATATTAAACAGCGACGTCAGTACAGTACGATTATACTATAGCTGCTATTTATTAAATTTATTTGTATAATAACTCTACTTTTACATAATAGCTAATAATGATGTTTTGACAACAATCGATACAAAACACCCCACGGTTTTTTTGTAAGAAAAAAAATTTTTTTGTTGCCACTTTAAGAATTATTGAAAATAATTGAATAATAATAAATTGAGTTTCTATAGCTGTTGATAAAATATATGTAATTAAAAATTTCTATCAAAGCGTTTTTTTTTTAACAATAATTTTTTAAGCATATATTTTTGTTTTATTGACGTTCTGAATGAGATGTATGGTATGTATTATAAAAAAAAATGATGTGCATATTTTTTTTTTTAAATTTATTTTATTTTTTTAAACGTACCGAAACGTACCGAAAGCCGGCCGGGTTAAAACTCCAAGTCCAAATACAAAAAAAAAACGAACGAGTGGACCTCGGCAAGTGGCGACCGGTCGGTTCTAATCAGCCTTACCGCACATGCACATGCGCTCTATGCGGGTGGACCCTCCTCTTCTACAAACGAATTTAAATAAGACAAGCACACACCAGAATACCCCTGCATCTGAGGTTCCAAGTCGTTCCTCGGGGCAAAACGCATGGATACACCTAAGATGGCATATAACAAAGCTTCTACTGTAGCGGCAGCAGCCTACCTGCAGACGTCTTTTAAGAGCCTTAATTATAAATTATATTATATTTGTTCAAAAATATTCAGTAGTTAACACAATTAATCCCAAAATGAAAAACTCTTTTTTTTTAAGTTAAGCACTAAGTTTTTAAAGCTAATGTTTTCAGGAACATATTTTTCCCAATATTTTTTTATGCATCATTAATTTTAAAAATCGTTGGTGGAGGTATCCCACTTTTTAAAAAAAAAAAATTTATTTGTGAAACACGGTCGAGCTAGCAAGAAACATCCCGAAAATCTACTGGTCCTTGCCATATTATTAGATACATGCTGGAAATTTACTTTTTTGATATGCTTCTTGCTTTATTATTATACATTATTATTTTTATTTGTTATAAAGTTTTGAAAACCTAGGTGTAACCTCAAATGAAAAAATGCTTCACGAGACTAGAAATGCCCATTTTTATGCATGATGAAGGACTACAACATTTTTAGTTTAAAAAAAGTGTTTATTCTCGACTAGCCAGGAAATTCACCTGACATGAACCCTATCGAGAACGTGTGGAAGTTTTTGAAATCTGAAGTTAGGATGAAACATCTAACCAAGCAAGAGTAATAAAGATCCTTCGTGCTACTTGGAAACACAACCTAGAGATGCCTCGTGATATTCAAGCCTAGGAATCTTTAATAATTTAAACGCTTTTTAAATTCAGCTTTATAAACAGGGTGAAACAATAATTCTAAACAATTTAGAATAAAAATGGATAAATTCAGGAAATTCGTTTTTTCCTAAATGTCCCCAATTCGATCGGCATCGGAACATAAAAGATTCGTTCAGTTAAAGCTCCTCAAAATGTTTCCAAAATAATTAGATTTAGTCCATGCACGTAATTATCAAACAATTTATCTGACCTTATAAGTTGTACAAAATTTATAATTCAATTATACTATATCCGGTCTTTTACCAAGCAACTGACATTTGGCATCAGCTCCAACTTCCTCTCTCTAGCAGGTAAATATTCTATTTGAACTTGTACTTATCAATTCACTTTGATCATGAATGCGATACGACATCAGTTTCCCATACAAGGTTGCACACAACTTGAAAATGTGCAGCTTATCAAACATTTCCTGCCACAAAATCTTTCACTTTGCCAAACTGCAATGTGGCATAGGTATGTGTGTGTGTGTGTAACTGAATCTGTGTGCTATACCATGTGGCTTGCCTTTAAGATTTAAATCAATTTACCACAAAATGCAATTTTATTTACTTGGACCAGTTTTTTTCAAAGCCGTTGCTTTCACTCCATTTTCCTACTCTCGAACTGAACTGTCAGTGGCCGGCCATTTTTTTTGTTCATGCTTAGCCAAACGGTAAAGTTTTTTACAGTTACAGTTCACCTGTTTCCACAACAACTGTACTAAGTGACCCGTTCGACTGCTTCACTGCGTCATCTGGCACTTCATCAACGCTGTTACGTGGGGTAAATCGTTTCTAGAGTTGATTGTCAGCCGGATTTTCTGGCTTGGTCTTCTGCACGCTTTTTTTACGGAACATTTCGTCCTTCACACTTTGTACTTCTGCGTGGGACTGCTGGAGTTTGAGTGAAGGGTTGTCAACGAGGTTGTTGCTCATACGCACCGTCAGCACAAGCCAATTTCGACTGAAGCAGCTACTTTGAGCACACTGACAGAAAATTGTGCTCTTAATTGGAAAGCCAATTTGTTCGAACACCTTCAAAAACTGTTTTCAGAATGTTAACGGCTTGTATGATAACGCCACTAAAGTCAATAACAAAATTTTCCAAAACTTTTTGAGCAGTTGGGCCACTCCTGTGAAAAATATCTTTTCGATACCCAAGTTCACACAAAGTCCTGTAGAAATTATTATTGCATATCTTGATGTCAATGGATGTTTTAAACCATCATCTTCATAACATATTCAAATATGTAATTATTTTTTTCGCTTTTTGCTGAAGAGGCGTGGTTAATTATTCTCTTAATTTTTTTCAGGACTTGCTTATCAAACTATATGTATGATAAGCATCGATGCTATTATTCAAAATTAAATATTGTATATAAATCTTGAGAGGGTAATTCATTAACGGCGAATTTCTTGATATTGTCATTACGATAAATAAAGCAAAGGGATCATCCAAAAACTACGCGACGCTCCAGGGGGTGGGGGGGACTGGCGAAGCGTCACGATCATATGGAAAATCTTTAAAAATATTCCGTCACTGTGTCACAAGAGGAAGGGGTGGGGGGGGGTCTATTTTCAGCGAAAATCAGCGTCACGTAGTTTATGGATGATCCCATAGTGTCTTCTTTTCTGTCCAATCTCGGATTGCGGGTTACCTACATAGTGCACTCAACTTGATTATCTACTTTGGCTACTGAATGGGTTCAAAAATTCAGTTACTAAAATCGTAGGTTAATAAACCCTGCCTCGTTTCAATCGATGGACCCTCCCGTCAAAAATAATGTATATTAAGAGATGTCCAGTAAAATAAACGATGACGATGAGCACTATGACGACAGAAATAATTTTTATATACCAGAGAGAAGTATCGTGACTTCAATCTAAGGACCGCAAGGGACCAGATATCCTTTTTTACTAGCATATAGAATTGTAGGCTGGTAGTCCATGGTAATGGAAGCAGTCCCAGTTAAAAACTGAAGAAGATATGCTACAACCGTCTTCTGCAAACTTTCCTTTAAAGGCAGATTAATTTAAAATATATTCTTCTTACAAATACTAAAATTATGTATGTTAAAAGATATCCCTAAGGCTTGTAAAACTTTAGCAAAAACATATATAAAAACACTAGGAGGTTCGACCCATCGCGTGACATTTGGTGCCACTCGGGACATCCAGACAACACTATAACCTGCGCTTTCCTTAATTTCTGAAGTGCTCATCCGATTTTGAAGCGTAAGAATATAAGAATATGTCAAATAAGTCTGCATACTGATAATGGTGACTGTAGCTTCTTTAAAGGAACATATACCTCTTGAATTTTATATTTTGCTTATAGCTCCCGAAGTTCGCAAAAAATTTTCGTCGAATTGTTGTGGAAACCAAAATTAAACTTCTATCATTTTTGTCAATTTTTTGCAAATCGTAAAAGTTCAAGTTTCTGCTTAGTTAACAAAAAAAAATATAAAATAAAAATAACTAAGAGATAAAATTATTTCTTTTTTTTGAGAATATCTTGCTCAACGCAACTCCCCAACTCTCCTTGTTCAGATGACTTTTTGCTGAGGACATACATAAATAAAAATAAATGAGAAAAAATATTGTTTCTTCCATGAAATGTCAAAATCTGTAATTCGAAAACCAATCTTTTACAAGAAAGAACACCGAAAAGGACTCAAACACAAAGCTTGAAAAATTCTGGTTGCTATCCGAAGAACTCTAAGCTCCCGTAACCCCAAAGCTCATTTTCCCAAGTTTATTTCCCTTCGGTTGCTTTGCGGCCAGTAACCAGCATTGAAAACGCATCGAGAAATTAAGCCAGCTACATTTTAAGGCGCGTTTCAGATGACAAATTTTTTATTATCTAAAAAATTAAAGAAATAATTAAAACCTTATTGATTCATAAAATTAGCTAAAATATCCAGTGTTCCCTGTACCCATTAAAGTCGAAATATTTCGAGTGAAGACAATACGCTTGCTTCTTCTTTTTTAAAGTCCAATGAAGAAATATTTTGAAGAGCTCAAATTTCAACTTAGAATTTTGGAGCACATCATACCTCGCATTTTCCATAATTCGTAATCCAAATTAAATCTGACTTACTGCTTAGACACACAAAAAAAAAAATGTGCTACACCCATTTATCTCAGTGTACTCAGTCTACGAGGCGGTTTATTGGTTTGTTGGCTCTCTTCTTCTCTTCTTTTTTTTGTAAATCCTTCTAAGCAACTTTGAAAATTGACTTTTCCTTGACGGGCTAAGCTGGTATAGAAGCAACAGTTCTTCACTGACATTTTCCGCGGCATATGAAGCTAATTTACGGCCATCAAAGTGCGCCCATAAATTCTCTTTAATTGCAAGTTAATTAAAATCGAAGCCGCGTGCCTGCCACATCCAAGTATTTGCAATCGAAATTTTATTACAGAGGGCTCTTAAAAATAGGAACCCATCGAAGTTGCGACATCATCTAAATACCAAATGGCGTTTATTTATGTATAATCATGCGCCAAAATACCAAAAAAAAAAAAAAAAAAAAAAAAAAGAATCATAAAATATTTAAAAATAACACGCGCCGCTATTCAGCTTGAAAACTTTTTGCAAAAAATCATATTAAACCCGTGAAAAATAAAATAGAAACAAACAAGTTGATTGAATCGTAAAACTGTGGCAGCATGCATGGGATTACAGAATTACAGAAAGTTGAAGAGGTTCAGAGCACTTTGGCACCTTTTATATGGAAAAAATAAAAAAATTATAAACGAAATAAAAACAAAAATAGTTGCATGCATGAGAGATTTTACTACACCGTATGATTTTGGGTATATTAAGTTTGTGACAATGTATGTAAAGAAGAAGGCGAAGATTTCACAAAGTTCTCTACAATATGGTTATAGATCTAGGAAATTTTTTTCGGGTTTGGATAAGCAGCATTGAGATGAAGTTCCAGTTTGGTCACTCCCTATTCCATCCCAAACGAAATTTTAAAGTTTCAGCTTTCAAAAAAATATTTCGAGTAACATCATTATAATCGGACCAAAAAGGCCTGGTTTAGAGTATGGCTGAGGTTATGATATAAAACAGCTACAGGAAAAAGAATCGATTTTCAGATTCGAAGGCTGGAGCAAGTTTTCTCTACACCACGTTTTCTGGAAATTTTTTAAGATTTGTCAAAACTCTGATGTGCTAGGCTTCTTTGGATCCCAAACAAGTATAAAAAGATCTACCGGATAACCGACCATGCAAAAAAAAAAACGTTAGTTAGAATTTTTGGACCCAGGCTCCGTATTCATGGATTTTCTTTAATAAAAGGAATAAAAAAATAATATATTTTTCGGTTTTTTGGCTTGGAAATACATAAAAAGTCAGAAACTGCTTATATTTGAACTCAATATTAGAGTATAACAGATTTTAGTTAAGGAATAAATAATATAGTTTGATGTCAAACACTAATTTTGTAGTAAAATTTTTGGACAAATTTCTATTGTTGCAGAACACAGAACCCACATAGGAAAACTATCCTGATACTTTAGCCTGGAGGACGCTTATGTTTTGCTTTTTTATTAAGGCAACTTATATGCAGTCCATCTTTCCTAAAAACAAAATCCTCTGCAACGAATTTTTGCATACTATATTACAAATTTTTTTTTGTCATGTACTCAGCTATTTTGGTATCCTAAAAACTCTGTATTACTAATTTTCGGAGATTTTTTTTTTTTTTTTTTTTTTTTTTAAATAGGTGGAGCAAATGCGCTTACGCATCCACTAACAGCGTCCCGAAAGTGGAAGCCCGACTTGCATGAGCTAAATCTCCACCCCTTCTTTTGGACCTACTCTACCCCGGAACAGCGGTAAACAATACTACAAGGTAGGGTCCCAAGGTGTCGTTTCTCGACAGTTTTTCATGGCCAGCGTCCAGGCCTCGCTTTGTTTTCTCATGCACTTCTTTTTAAAGCCCGCATGTAGGCTTTCGGCATTCGACTTGCGCCGCGACTCGGGGAAGGCGGGTATGTCAAACCCGTGATTCGTGCCATGGAATCCCCCTGCCTGTAATTTTCGGAGATGAGATTGGGAAAAAAGAAGCTATCCCGATACTGACGTTAAGTACTGAGACCCGTCCCAATCCCCCCAAAAAATTTTTACTTCAAAGCGTTTTTTTTTTGGTAATATGTATAAAGCTATCAATACTAACAAATTATACAAAAATATATTTAAAAAGTTACAAATTTGTTTCAAAAATATACAATGCTTTCGAAACTCTGCACTGCCTGGGGAACGCTTGAAAATTTCGGGATAATTAAAAAATCACACTCATAAAGTTACCTTATAACACTATGTATGTTAAAGAGTATCACAAAGTCGACTCAACTCGACTTTCACGTATGCCATATTTTTTTTATATTTCTGTACCGAGTTCAATTTTCATAAATATTTGCAACACAGATTTATGTAAATTATCAAAAGCTCGTTGCAGCGCATAAATCAGAAATACTGAAAAATGTATTTCCGAATTTTAGAAAATATTTAGTTGTGTCGTATTTGTATTATATGGATTTTCTCTATTTATTAAATAATAATTTCATATAAAATAATTTTAAAAGCAGCTCCTGCCATTTATAGTATAGAGTGCTTTACCCTTGCCAAAGTTTTATTTTAAATTGTTTGAAATTTATATTTTGTTGTTATTTGGATGCAATTTTATCTACAATAAGGTGTCAAAATTTGCATATCAAAAACAATATTTGCATATTTTGTTTACAAACTAAATTTCAGTTCTATTGTCGGTTGAGTGTCAAAATTGAAATTTTGTTATTTTAAAAAGCAACAAATAATAGCTTCTGTTTTTCGTGTGACGTAGGTTGCTTTTTTTATTTTAAATCTGTATTTTGAAGGCAATCAGCGGACCAATCCTAGGGATAATTTGCTATACCCTGTATTTTGGGTACAAATCAATAAAAAGTTAGGGCAAAATAATTGTGTGTATAAAATGTATAAGAAAATGCGAATGACGTCAACACCTTAATGCCAACAAAAATGTGGTACAGTAGAAAAATATATAGTCCTACACATATTAATTTTGCAACTTTAGCATTTCAGTCTGAACTGCATGTACTTGCAATACAAATTTTGTTTGGAGAGTGATGGTGTTTATTTGTACCTATAAGATTCGTAAATTAAAATACAAATAAATAATGAAGAAGAAAATACAAATAAAAAACTATACTTTGATTGCCGCCACGTTGGAGATTTCTACTCAGGGTTGCTTGAATGTCAGACAGCCGTTCTAACCGTCGATTTGGTTAACCTTTATATTCCTTTTCTTAAAAAAAATCACAGACAACATAAAACAAAAACTAGTTATACATTCTATTTGTTCTCTATATTTTTGTTTAAATATTTTCCATGATTACTTTTTTTAATCTATCGGGGCGGAGACGAATCGAACGAATCGTTGATCATCAAAATCTGTCCAGCCATTCTTGAGTTACAAATGGTGTAACTAAATCAACTTTGTTATAGCCTTTGCCAAAGGTATAATAAGTTCGTGCAAATGTATGTAGCCAGCAAAAGGAGGCGTGGCAGACCTCATAAAGTATATATATTCTTGATCAGCATCAACAGCCGAGTCGTTATAGCCAAATCTGTCTGTCTGTCCGTCTGTCCGTATGAGTAAAAGGATCTCAGAGACTATAAGAGCTATGGAGCTGAAATTTTATCAAAAGATGCACATAATAGTCAAAGAAAGCGAATTCCGCGGTTTACTTCTTCTTATGTGAATTTTTCCGATGTTTTATTAGTTATTCTGTTAACATTTTTGACATTTTTAACCGAAAAATTGTACTTTGTGCATCCTACAAAAACCGATTGTAAACAAAGTAAGAGTTATCTCTTACTAATGCTAAAAGTTTTCGCTGGGTAGTGCTGCAAAATACATCAGTATAATTAGTTATTTGTTATTAACACTAAAAGCTCTTCTCAAAGCAAACATTTAAAGCAGCGGTGGGCAAAACTACTAATGCAATTTTTGTGCCTGTGTGCGTAAACAAAAAAGAGCTTTCGCAAAAACCGAGATAAAATGGACAAATAATAATTTTTTTTGGCATAGTTGTCATTAAATTCGACAATATCATCGAGTTATATTCTTTCGTGTCTTGCCATGCGGCTCTGCTTTGCGTTCCATTGTAAAACTAGCTCACACGTACGAGACGAGCTTTTACGGTAAAAAGCTCTTTTCTCGTACGTGTGAAAGCTCTTTGGCACGCGTGCCGTCTAAGTGCCCACCGCTGATTTAAAGAGTAGGCTTTACTTTAACTGTAAATACAGAAGATTTCATTTATCACTGGTAAAGCAGAAGCAGTTTTTTGGTGCAAAATAATTTATTCAAAAATGTATCCAGAAGAATGTGATTATTAAGCAGTCGTTTAAATATGTATTAACTATACAAATAGGTTTGCAAGTGCCGTTTGCGTAATTTGCCGAATAACCAGAGACCTCAAATTGCTTTTTTATTTTCTGGGATCGTCCTTCTGTGTGTTTGTTTACTTTGAAGGTAGCTATTGAAGATGTTAATAATTACACAGGCTCACTAAAAAAGTGGTCTGAACGTTACATATGACAGTTCTATCCTTATGGACTTTGAGCCGCCGAATCTGAATCCGAGGGTTGTAAACAATAGCCCATAGAATATTTTGGGAGTTATGGTCTTCGACGATGTTTTTAATTTGGTTTTGAATGCTGAATCCGAATCCCTAGCCCTAGCACCATAGGGTTAAGAGATAATGGGGACCTTCTGTAGTGGCCAGTTGTTCATATGAACTAGTTAGTATAGGTTTCCAAAACTTCACGAGCCACCCAAGCACATAACTGTTATTTGTTTTTATCAGCACAAAACTGAACAACAATTATCATACGATAGCGTATGCTTATCTTAATAGCTGCAGCTTCGATCATTACCTTGTTATAGTTCGCTGCGTTAAGAAGTGTTTAACAAAAAGCAAATATTGAATATATACACCGTGCAAGTACACGGGTTCAACACGTTTGAATTCTGAAGTGAGTGATTAATTTATTTAAATAGAACCAATTGGGAAAGGTACGTGATTACGCTAGAGTGAAACATTTATTTTATATAAATGAATTTCAGCTGTATTTAGTGAGTTTGGTCCGCCTTACACTTACGTGTTGGAGGGACAGAACGGTCCAAAGTCGATTTGGATCCGTCCATCTTTCCCGGAGGCTACCAATTTTCTTTTATTGGACCCATTCATTTCTCTGGGAACAGCAGAGACGAGAAGTCCGCTAACCTCAACATGACCTCAACCTCGGCATAAGAACCTTTTTTTTGGACGATGATGATTTTGAAAATTGGAATCCAATAGAATTTCGTAACTACCAACCTAGCTTTTTCGGGTGTCTCAGCAAACAAAAGTATTTCGAGAAGTCTAGCTCCAATGATTTATTGCGTGTTTTTGCCTAAAGATACCTACTAATATGTAAATGCACATATTAAACGATATCTGTTCTTTGCTGCGGCGCAGACTTACATTTTCTTTTACAACTTATATAATCTAATACATTAATTTCGCCATTATTATTATCATTATAAATCCAAATCAATATTAATAATTTTGTTAATGGTTTTTAAATAAGTATAGTTACTGCTGAGAAACGAGTCAAAAAAGCCATGGTTTAATTTATTATACATGCATATATATCTATATTATAAATTTTTTAACATTATTTAGAATCAAGACCACAACCCCATCTACGCATCTTGGGCCCAACGATAGCTGCGATGTATATATGAACGATTTTCATCATTTTTTTGAGTAAACTATTGATCTGGGTAAACCAGCTATTTAAATGATATATATTTATATGCACGTTCAACATTAATTTTGACTCTGCCTCGTATAAGGAGATGCTAGATTTTGTAAAGCAAACTCCCTTTTTCTTTTTGATATTTATATTATATATTTTTCCTTTGCTTATTTTTCTTTTTTTTTTTGATTATACTTTGAACGAATATGTTTCGATTTAGTTTAAGAACAATTATGAGAATTAAAATAGATATGAATTTTGAAACGATGAGTTAAGCATATTAATGTGACTGTCGAATATCTGTGTGAAACCAACTTCAGAACTGATGTAGCTTAGATAGTACGTATACTTAAACAAGGGACGATGCAGATCTGATCTGTATTTGTCATGGCAGGGAGGGTAGATTCCCCTATTTTAGGTATTTTTCTTTAAAGCATTTCAATGACGTGTCGGCGCTACCGTTTGATTAGATGCATTATTCCTTACGATTATTAGTTTTGTTTTTTTTTTATAAGCCGCGCATTATTTTTAAATTAGTCAGTGTGCAACCGTGTGTGTAGCAGGGCGAGGAAAAACCCCGACCGCCCGCGAGCTAGACCCGAGCATAGCAAGAATGCGCAACCCCAACCCCAGCTACACCTCGGAACCTTTAAGTCAACAGGTTTTCACCAGTTGACACAGGGCCCAGTTCAATAATGAACGAATATGGATTTTTGCACTTATATGCGGCACACTACACTTCACATGCTGCGGTTTTTCGGAAATCGGATTTAACGTTTAACAAGGTTAGCCTTGTCACGTATAAACTTCAGACAATTTTTTGTGAATATAGTATTTGCTATGAATAAAATCATTTTTTTTTTTTTGTTGTCAACTGTCAACGCAATCATTTATAAAGCAGGCTTTACGATTTTTGTATTCGATTTTATTTATCCCTGATAAATTGTCGAAAGCAGAAGCAGTTTTTAAGTGAAATAAAATTTGGTTAAAAATGATTCCAGAAAAATGTGAGTACTTAAAATTCCTTTGAGGTTGACTTATCAAAGCATATGGATAAGCTTCCAAGTGCGGTGTGCAAAATATGGAGATTAGCTTGAGTCTTCAAGTTCGATTTTACTATCTTTCGGGGCTAACTTTTTGTGTATGTGTTAACTTCTAAGCATATATTTTTTTTTAACACATACGCCTACAGACAAGTCGATTCCTGTATATGGTATACAAGAACCCGTAAAGTCCCGACACGGCTATACCATTGATAAGGAGTACACTACTATCGTTGATAAGTATGCACCAGCTAAGGCAAAACTCGCCCGAGATCGCCAAGAGCGATCTATCCTTGAATGGCCTGTGCGCGTGCGCACTGCACCCAAATTGGTAAATCGCCATGAGGATGCGCAGACGCGTGCTTCCAATGCAGCACAAGAATTTGAAATGCATACCGGAGCATTTGCAAAGCGCACCTTGCCATATGACCGCAAAGATTTGGATGCCTTGTTTATTAAAGAGCCACGTCCCCCAAACGATGTATGTAAAATGGCTCTCCCTGAGTTGTTTGAATCCTTGGCCAGGCAGAACACACTTCTGCGAAACCCGTAAGTTAATAAAATCTTTTGAATATTATTATACAAATTTTGGAAATATTTTCAAAAGAACACTAGTTGCTGTCTTGCGGGATGATGGCGTTCTATGCCGAAGTTTCCGAACTCGTATTTTGAATGAAATAAAGTTGCGCCAGAAAGGACCTCCGCTGGGGGTTCATCCATCTACTGAGGTAGAAACAGCCCGTGCTCGTTTAGTACGTAAATGGGATGAGACAAATAAGAAATTTTAAAAAAATATAATAGCGATAAAATATGCAGCATTAAAAACTTTTGTATGGATGTACTCCTAGTATTATGTAAAAAAATATATAAATTAATAATTTTATTATTTGGTAAAATTGTTTAAATAAAGCGCATAATTAATAACATTCATTTTATTTGGGACTCAAAGGACCATTTGAAATCAAAAAGAACTAAAATTTATTGCATCTGATATAGGTTGTCTTTATCGGGGCAGGAAAGAGTCGGTAAAAAAACAATTTTCTTTTTGAAGTTCGCAGCTTCGTTTCGGATCCAAGCAACCGATTGTAAAGACTGCGCCTTATACTCATACTCTTAACATATTTATACGCGGAATTGCTTAATCAATGTACTTTTATTTTTTCCCAAATTTTTAGTCCAATTCTTATTTGTAGGATCCTTTACGTGTCTAATGTCCTAACTGTAATATATATTTTGCCGCGTATTATTTCTTAGTTTGACAAGTCGAGATCGGAGTCGAAAAAATAATTTAATCAGAGCTAATAATTTAATGCTTAGTCTACTCGGTCGTCATAAGTATTTTTAAAGATCGTCAAATCGTTAATAAATTTTAAAACCAAATAAAACCAAAGACTCCTGTGATTTCACCATCGCAAGAGCAGGATGACACTGTATTATAAACCTAATGGCTGAGAGGATGCATGTTTCCCATAAAGACTTCTATCGTCGTTGCTTTGATTAGGAGAAAATAGTGAGCATCCAACGCCTGCTATGCGTTGCACTTTGTAATAAAAGCACCCTTTATTCGGAAAGATCTGTCTTCCAAGATCTGGATAGTCTGGCAAATCCTCAAAATGGTTCAGCAACGAGAGAGGTAAGATACAACCAGGGTGCCAAACAGCTATTCCACTCAAGCCCATTTATCCCTTTCCGCCCTATAATAATAGCGCCTCTAAATGAAAGGACATAACTATCTTACCATGATGGAAAATTTACTGAGAACCTCCAAAATCAAACTAATCAATGTAACAACACGCAACTTCGAAATTAATCTTTCAAAACATGGTACTTCCCCTATTTAATTTTAAAATTTACCAACACTGCTCAAGCATACTGAGCGTTCCGAAGAAATGATCCTTGGTACAAGTTCGGTTAGACAAGGGCTGTGAGAAGTCTTTTAGTCAAGCAAATACCAACAAATGTTTCCCCCCGTTTTTTTCAAACCCAAAAAATAAACTATATGCATATTGGATCATTATCTCAAAATGTCCAATAAATCAAAATGCAATATAATTCCAAGGGCTTTGAATATTATCATCTAACCAAAATTGTAATTGCTGTGGGAGATGACTCTTCCAGCTGAGTTCAAGCTTAAATGCCGCACTTGCTTCACTCATTCACTCATCAGAGTCCGTTCAAAATTTTTGATGACGGAAGAATTAAGGACAAACCGTTTGTTAACATATCAACATACCAAAGAGACTGATCCAAAGTGAGTACCCAGGAAATTTTATAAGTAAAATAAATGGATTTAAACAAAATAAATGTGAAAAAAGACGAATATAATAATGTTGTCATTTTACAACACGAAGGAATTAATTCGCCCGCCTTAACTGTAAAAATATACCTCAAACTAAAAAGAAGAAATTTTTATTAATCTTCCTAGCCCTGGTAATAACAATAAATGCTTAGCACCTGCATAATCCACAATAAAGTCCAGCACGATGATATCTCTCGGGATTACTCTTGTTCAATACTGCGATTATCAATGTACCAATTAAAATAGGTGAAAAGGAAAAAGGGGAATAGGGATGACATTTACAGAGCATTTAATTTCTTGCTCTACTAATTCCATGCCACACAATTTACCACCATATTCATTCGATGGTCCGTCCAATGGTCGAGTTGGGATTACAATTTGCGCTACTGTTACGACCTAATTAACTTCGATTTCTGCACTGAAGGCATTTACATAATTGCATTACGTGGCGCATAATTTTTATATAGTAGCACTTGACATAGGATTCAGGACAGAGGACTGGCTGACTACTGCCTTGAGATAAAAATCAAGTTAAAAGCGAAAGTTGCACAAAACAAAGGGAAAGGAGCAGTAAGAAAATGCACAGAAATTCGAAAAGCAAAAGAGAATGCAATAATTGTGTTTTGCTGCTATTACAAAATGGTGGCAAGTTCCAGGGCGTAGCTACAAACACATTACACGAGTTAAATGAAGAGCAGTTGCAAAAATAAAGCGAAAAATGCTCTTCTGGCGCAAACACTCTCCCAGGCGTCCACGAAACCAACTCTAATTAAGTCAGCAGTGACCAAATTAAAAACGAAAAAAATCAAGAGCAGCAAAAATATAATTCTCCTAAAATTAGGAAAAAAAAACCAAGTGGACCGATTACTGTCGGACTTTAATATACCCTGCCCATCCGACTATTCAGTGTACCTACTTCGCGCGTTCTTCATACGGTTTGACGCTCATCGGAATAAATTGGGTATTCACTTTGGCGGGCAAAAATGCACAAAGGCAAAGTGAATAAAATGAAATGTGAGCAACAACAGACAGCTTATAAAAAGTAGGCCATTATTTTCCAAAACTGTGCTATAGAAAGGGGTAGTTAGTTTCTAGAAAAAGTCCACTTAAATGATTTTTTAAAAGATACTATTTCCAAACTTTTTAGCTTGCTGTTAGATGCACCCTTGGCCTCCGACACAACGCGATTAACACGATTCAGAGATGGACGTCTTCTATGAAGCTGTATTGGTTTACTTTAAGGTTCCGCTTTAGCCGAGGAAAGAGGAAAAAGTCCGGCGACAACGTGGCAACCCTGTGCTTGGCCAGAAACACCCTCGTATGACCAAATCGTCGGTAATAATTTTTTGGATGGTACCGTACGAAATCCCTAACTCATCAACAATCAGACGAATGTTTTTACACCGGTCAGACTCCGGGAGTACCTTCACCTTGGCCACGTTTTTATTAATCCTTGGAGCTAATATGCGACCGGCGCGCTGCTCATCTTCTCAATCTGGGATCGCGACAAAACTTCTTTCACTCTTGCACTCTCGCCAAGAATAAGGGCTTGCAGGCGACTAGAAAAAATATCGGACTCGTCGAAAGGCTTCCCGCTACCACGCCTAAGTGGTCCGACCATCCTCTACCACTCCGTTCGCTTTACATAAATTAAGTCCTGGTACTTTTTGATCCTACCCTCTAGACTGTTAAATATATAAGCAAATTAAAAACACATTTCGTTTAAAAACTTTGGGTGTGCAATCAAAAATTTTAAGAATTTGGAATAAAAATTACGTATACGCAATGCAGATTTATATGGAAAGTTAAGATAAGTCAAAACCAGATCCAGATCGGTCAAAATAGCTGTGCATGTATTATGCTTATCAGTTCTAAAAATTTCGCAATAGTCAAATCTTA
Source organism: Chymomyza fuscimana (assembly GCA_949987675.1). Lineage (NCBI taxonomy): Eukaryota > Metazoa > Arthropoda > Insecta > Diptera > Drosophilidae > Chymomyza > Chymomyza fuscimana. The sequence continues at coordinate 83,600,176 of OX465088.1, forward strand.
ATGATTTAGATATTACAGGTATGTGATACATGTTCGTTCTACATGTTTGCCGCATCATTTTTGTGCATTAACTCAATGTACCCCTTAGCTTTTGGCTACAGTGTATAAAAATCACAACTTAAAATGCATTTAAGCCACCTTCACATAATTTAATACAAGTGCTTGGAAAAAGAAGCCACAAAAATATAAGCTTAATTGGCTGCTAATTATGCGTTGCCTTGGTCAAAATTTCTACAAAAGTTGAAATTATGAAAGCTCTAAGTAGCTCTTTAGAGCTATAAACGTACTTCATTTAAGCACAATTTTTTAAGCTTAAACTGTGGCAGTTAAGTGCAAATAAATTAGACGAAAAATGTCTAGGAAATACTTTCGAGTTCTATTATTAAATATATATGTAAGTGCTTGTTGTTATTGTTGTTACAAGTGCTGCCATTTAGAGCAGTTATCCGCCAAGTTTGAAATATTTATTAGCCTGTTTTGCTCAAGAGCAGTCGCAAGAAAAACTTGGCCAATGAACTTCTTGGCCTTGGCCAAAGGCACAGCTGGCACTTGGGCGCTATTTTCGCAACAACAAACAACTACAGAACGGGCTTTAAGCATGGACCGCAAATTGACCGGAAACACAATAAAGACAGTCTAAAGAGTCCAACTAAATTCGGCCCAAAGTATGCAACATTTTGGCAACCTTACAGAACGCGCTCAACCTTTAAACCACTGGAAGCTACAACGAAAACTCTAAATTCTACTAAGCTGCCATTTGCCTCAAATCGACCAAGAGTCCATATGCAAATTTAGTGCAGGCTGAACAAACTTTAATTTGTTGGCAGTTAAAATCCCCAAAAGACCTGCTCGAATCACAGTCCAGTGCAGTTCGGTTCAAGTACCAGTCACAGACCATGCCCACTCGAGAAGAAAAAAAACACAAGGACGCACTCCAACTTGAAGTTTACAACTGGGAGCGGCAAAAATAAATGACACTCATTTACACTTGTCGCCTCTTGGTGTTAACCCCGGACGACCAAAAGGACACAGTATCAAAAAAAAGACCCTATATGTAAAATAAACAAAAAAAAAGGGGGTAACTATATAAATGAAGAACACAACAACTAAATCAAAGTGAGTTAAGCAAAAAACTAACAAAACGTATTTCTGAATGATGCATCGAAATACGTATACTCTTACTGATCAGTGCAAAACTGGAAATTCTAATTCTAATACTAGGCGTAGTGATTGTTCAAGAAAATTATTGGCTGATTTACCCAAAATTTGCAGCTTACTCTAAGATTGAGTAATCCAAATACTATTTCGGATTTTAATTATTTCTCAATTTATTGTTTGAGTTTTAAAAACCACATATAAATTCATGGTACCCAATTCTGGCGACTTTATGGCCTTAGGAAGTTCAAGACCTCCTGATATATTACTATAATCCATACTTATAAGTATTTGTATATTAAAAATAAACGAGCAACTCATCTCTGTGCAGATATTGGGATATTGGCTACATTGGTTTTTATATTTTGAAAACTCTTTGAGAAAATGTTTTTTTACCTCACAACATTATTTTTAAGCCACACAATAAGTTGAAAATAACTCCATATAGCATAATAAGCTTATAACAAGCTTTACAAATCTGACTTTCGTTAGATGCAGATATAAATAGATATAGATAGATATAGATAGATATAGATAGATATAGATAGATATAGATAGATATAGATAGATATAGATAGATATAGATAGATATAGATAGATATAGATAGATATAGATAGATATAGATAGATATAGATAGATATAGATAGATATAGATAGATATAGATATATATAGATAGATATAGATAGATATAGATAGATATAGATAGATATAGATAGATATAGATAGATATAGATAGATATGCGCACGAACCTTACGTTGAACACAATATGCACAAAGTAAATAGATACGAATGTATATAGTAAAATGAGAAACTTGCCACAGCAAAGTTTGGCGGGGCCCTGTCAAGCGTTGAGGCAAGTTGAAAATGTTTTGAAAAAAATACACGAAAAAAAAACTGACTCACGCAGGATTGTCCACTTGTATTAAAGAAAAACGCCGCAGGCATTTTAAGTGCTGTTAATGCGAGAGGCTGGCCGCGGATTCGTCCTTTAGCTGCTGCATCCCCTGCTGTTGCGTTTCTATACGAAACTTTTTCGTTGCGCAAATGAAACAACTCTGTATTTTTTTTTTTCATCGCACGTGGTCACTACGGACCGCACTTTGGCGTACATTTTTATGCATTTTCGCCAAGTCATACAAAAACAAAAAATAACAAAAAAAAAAACACCGGAGAGTTCTCAAAACATACAAAAAATAAACAAAATATAAAAAGTTGCAGCACTTTCTCATTTTGCTTACGCCTGATTACTGCAGCTACCCCTCGGCGTTGATTTATCTGAAATTCTTATCCTTTAAGCTAACTGGTTTCATTTCAAAATGCTGTCCGGTGTCTAGGTGTGCAACCCTGGCCAGTTACACAATTGTGACGTAACAGTTACTTAAAGTATTGCTATGTAAATTGTAGCCGATTTCTTTACTTACTGCGCAATCAAAGCAACTCTGAACGAACCACGGAACCACAAGGAGAGTGGAAACATCTATCTACTTGCAAAGCGCATTAAGTCACGCTTTCAATTTGGTCTGGATACGGATTTGTTGACTTGGAAGCTGCACTTGATTTTTGTTTAGTGACAATTTGAGCTGACGGATTTTCGCAATGGGATTTTATGTTGCGGAAAAGCGGAAAGTAAATTGCTTGAAATTCTTTTAGTGACTGTTTTAATGTCAGCTATAAATATAAAACAGTTGCTATATGGTAGCAAGCAATAGCTCTAAATTGTATACGATTATCTTTTTAGTAAAATGGCCAAAATGTTGGAAATATATTTACGATTGGCTATTGTGCTACTTTGTATACAACATGAGTAATTAAATGTCAAACTCTGGATTTTAATGGCAAATTGATAGATTCAGCGGGATCTCTAATGATGTATGAAGCGTATAATTTAAATAATGTATGAAAATTTTTAATACATGTAGTAAATATACAATAAAGACTTCTAAGTGTTATTTAAAATAACCCTTAACGGTTTACCAGTAAGATAACATCAATCTTTAATTCTTATAAATTGTAGGAAAATTTTAAAGTTGGACGCACTGGAGGCGACAGTGGGCTCCCCTGCATCCAAGGATACTGTTTTTAATTGTGAAAAGTTTTATATGCAAATTTTCAAAAATACAGTCTTAATTTAATATTTTTTTGGTCATAAGACCATAAGTTTCAAAAATCCTTAAGATTTTAAAAATAACCCCAAAAATCTAGACTTAATTATGAATATTTCACACCGAAAAACAATTTTTAAACAAAACTTGGCAAATTTTATACGAATACCATCAATATTTACAAAGTAGCATTGTTTAATAAACGATTGAAAGTGTTTTTGGCAATTTTATTAATGTATTTTAAGCTTGATTTGAGAATGTTTAGTCCTATTTGAACATTTTATTTTTCTTATTTTAGAATTATATGCTTTTGTTTGCTAAAAAATGTTAAAATAAGAAATATTTATTTTTTAATTAAATTAATTAATTAATTTAATCTTAATTTCAGAATTTTTGGATTTTTTCTTAAGGTATGCCAATTTTCTTCATTATTCTTAATTTTAAAAATGTATTCTTATTTAAAAATTATTTGGCCTTATACCATACTATATTACTTATTATTACTTTAAGAATTTTTGTTCTTTTTTTCAGCATAAAAAAAAAGATGGCGTACGTTAAAGTCGGGCGCGGACGACTTTGGGATACCCTGTACCACTGCTTGCAATCAAATCCGGTAAATTGCCTAAGAACACCAAAAGACATTTGATTGCCATATTAGATTATGATACCTTCATAAACAACCAAAAACAGACGAATTTTTAATCAAAAACTTTTTTTCGACCGATCGGCCCTATGGGAGCTATATGATATAGTCAACCGAACTTCTGAATGCCAAATTTGGTTACAACAATATCTACACAAACAAACGAAACACAAAGAATTTTGTGCAATAAACGTTTTTTTGACCGATTGGCCCTATGGGTGCTATATAATATAGTCAACCGATTTTGATCAAATTTTGTATACTGCTTGGGAACTCTAAAAAACTTCTTAATGCCAAATGTGGTTACGGTATGTTCACAAATAAACGAAACACAACGAATTTTGTAAAAAACACGATTTTTTGACCGATTGGTCCTATGGGAGCTATATGATATAGTCAACCGATTTTGATCAAATTTAGTATAGTGCTTGGGAACTCTAAAAACTTCTTAATGCCAAATTTGGTTACAATATCTTCACAAAAAATCGAAACACAACGAATTTTGTACAAAAAACAAATTTTCGACCGATCGATCCTATGGGACCTATATGATATAGTCAACCGATTTTGATAAAATTTGGTACAGTGCTGGGGGTTTCTAAAAAACTTCCGATTGCCAAATTTGGTTATGATATCTTCATAAGCAAACGAATTATCCATCTAAAACTTTTGCTTTTTTCGAGGTCCTCTGAAACACCCCTATGGGAGCTATATAATGTAGTCCCGATATCAAAAAAATAAAATAAACTTGTCTCCTATGGATTAATAAGGGATCTTATCTGAAAGTTTGGTTGCTCTAGCTCTTACCATCTCTGAGAACAATGCCTATATAAGGCGATCAGCAGCCAAATTAGTTAGTAAGTTTTTTCGGTTGAAGAGTCAGTGTGAGTGCAGTTCAGTGAATGAGATAAGTTCATTTAGTGAGTGGAACCAGGACGACGACAAGAGACGAGAGCCGGAGAGAGAAGACCTGTACCAGGAAGGACGTCATTAGGCGGCAGAGGAGACAGCTAGTCGAGTGGTACGCATCGTTGGGCAACGTGGTGGCGCCCGGACTACGTGTGAGCGGTACCGTCGAGGCAGGCAATGGTCAAATCCATGGGATTGGCATTGATGCGCTCGGGTCGGCCCAGAAACAGTAGTGGGAGGCTGACTATCGTAGACCCAACGTTAGCGGATATCCAGACAGCGTAATAATCTGGCCGGTGAACGCCTTGGGTAAGGTATGGGAGAGAAAACCGGTGAGTCTGTAGTTTTAGTTCGTCGTATTAAGACCAGAAACTGTTTAGTGGGCGAGAAACTGCGGCCCTATAAGTATTATATGACAAGAATATATGTATACGTGCAATAAGCCGAGAAAAGGCGGATAATAAAGACAAAAGTACAAAACTAAAACAAGACTGGCGTTCTCAATTTTATTACAGAGTCTCAGCGAATATAAATTCGTTGTGACATTTACCCTGGGCAGAGCTGAGCTATCCCAGTCGTTGTTCCGGACAAAAACGGAGGTCGTTACAATACCTATACAATTTAAAAATTTTTGTAGAAAGAAGAATCTAACACATTACTCTTTATTTTTGGCGCAAGCTTTCTATTCTAATAATTTCAGTAAATTCAGTATAATCTATATTTGTAATAGGGACATTAATCTTACATTAATCATATACGTCTATACCATATCATACATATATCTTGGGCCGTCTGACCCGTCAACATGATTTGATAAACTTTTTTTGGGTATATTTTTGCAATTCTTTTTAAAGGATACAACGCACCGTTTTCGATATGGCCTATCCAGCGGTAGTAAATTACTATCTTCTAAAATAATCAACATATCTCTATCAAATTTGACATTTGTAAATATTTAAGATAGATATATATATCCGAATTGGACAACTATAATAATGTGGCAGCTACAAGTCCCAAAATCATTATTATCAAAATTTCAGGAAGAATATCCTCTCATAATCTGAATTAATGTATATTTAATTAAATAATTTTGTATAGGTAATTTGATATCATTTTTCAAAATTTTTTCTTAATTAATTAATTCTTTTAATTTAATTTAATAATAATTTGCATGACATCAGTCAGTTACAAAATTTTGTATCAAATTTAAAAATGGACGAAAGATGCAAATAAAAATAACTAATAAACACACATTTGCACCACACATTGCCATTGTCATCCGTAAAAGCGTCATACTCATATCATGGCATACATAAAACGATTGAGATTTTCCTGAGCTGGGTATTAATGAACCGCACACACTCAAAACAAAAAGCTCTCTCTTTGTGCATTATTGCATTTGAACGTTCACTTTGTGCGCGACACTCGAACGAGCTCGTTTCAGTTTACTACTGATACTCAAATTGTACTCGCAATTGTCGGTCATATAACCACAAGTATACAAAATGTAGCTCTCTGGTGGCTAAACAAAAAAACTATTCCTATTAAAGAGTGTATATTGTATGCTTTTTCATTATCTTTCTTTCTTATACCAAGTATTTTTTTTATATTGGCGTTATATTATGTAGCTCCCATAGGGGTATTTCAGCGCGCCTCAAAAAAAATACATAGTTCTAGAAGCATAAATCTTTTTTTTATGATATCTTTATAAACAACCAAAATTTGAAAACTAAAGCTTTTCGGAGTACTTAAATTGCAATGTGTTGGTACAGGGTATCTCAAAGTCGACCGCACCCCACTTTAACGTCATCTTTTTTTAAGCCTTTTAAGACAAGGAGAGGATATCCTGTAGCTTACAAAGTTGACGCGATACACAAAAAATAAGTTAATTTGTTTATCCAGAGACCACAAGTTACTCAAAAATAAGCCACAGACCTAAGACAATGAATTAGCTGTTCCCCATAGTTTCTTATGATCTTCAACGCTCTTAAATAACACTAGTTTACAGCAAAATGTATGCTCAACATGTTTAACTAGTTTCCGTAGTAAAATGGCACGCTAAAACCGAAATTGAAGTCAACAAATTTTTTCAGGGAACGGATTTCAAGATATTTCGGAAAAAAAAACATTTTTCGAAATTAAAAAAAGTTTGTACTTAAAAGCAATATCTCTGGTTGTACTAAACTGATTCTGTCACTTAAGTCACTTTTTCTCAAAATCTAAAGTCTTAGATGGATATTTCGATTGTTTATGAAGATATCGTGGCAAATATATATGTATCTTTAGGAATTTTTGAGCAATAAACCGGATTTTGCGCCAAACACGTTTTTTTGACCGATCGATTATGGGTACTATATGATATAGTCAAACGATTTTGATAAAATTTTGTACAGAGCTTGGGCATTCTGAAAAACTTTCGAATGCAAAATTGGGTTACGATATCTCTATAAGCAAACGAATTATTCATCTAAAACTTTTGGTATTTAAATTGGCATTTTTCCCTTTTTATAAAAATTCCTGTTATTTCCACATTTTTTCTCCGATTTCGATAAACAAGCACTTATTTTTTATACCCTGTACCTATAGGTACAAAGGGTATACTAGATTTGTGCAATGTATGTAACGGACAGAAGGAGGCGTGGCAGACCCCAAGTCCTTTATACCAAAATGCTTATCATAACCTCGAGTCGCGATTGAGCCATGTCCGTCCGTCCGTCTGTCCGTCTGTCCGTCCGTATGAACGCCTAGATCTCGGAGACTATAAGAGCTAGAGACACGAAACTTTACCAGCTGGTGCGCATATTTCCTAAGAAGATAAAGTTTGTTGAATCATGCCAATATCTTTCCCCGTTCCCCCGCAGTAGAGTTTCGCGGTTTTCAGCCACACCGTTTAGTATTTTCATCTGAAATTTAACAGAGCGATGCGTTGTAGTTACATGAGTCTATGTGTAAAAAAGGAACAAAATCTGACAAATACAACAGAAGTTATAGTCAAAAATGTGAAAATTTCACCACCCCTTGCCAATAAACTGCGTCAATATTTGACTCTACGCAATTATGGCTACAACTGACCTAGAATCACAATTTTTAAGCTCATTCATGCTCTAATGAACAAATCCACATCCAAATTTTATCGATGCGGTCCCCCCACCCCCCGCAATCCATTTACCGTGTTTTCTCCCACACCCTTCAACATACCAACTTGAAACTTACCCCGTATACTTTAAATAAGTTCTTTGTTGTAACATTCGAGTTTCATCAACTTGGGTAAAAATTTAGGGAACTTATAGGTATAAATATCGCTTTTCACCAAAAAAAAATAAATTCCAATTGGAAAGTTCTTAGATGGAATATGCAAGAAAAATTTTTTTGACACAAAAGGTACAGGGTATTCCACTGTCGGGCACCGCCTCGACTGTACCACATTTTTTCATATTCGAACTATACGAGCCATTAAAAAAACTGAATACAATTTTTTTTTTAAATTTGAAATTTACGTTTATGCATAAATAGCGTCCAAGCAGTAAATTTGACAAAAATATGTTTCAAGTATAATCAATGTGTAATTCAATTATCTACAGCTTAGTAAAAATGTTTTTTTCGAAATATCTTGAAATCCGTTACATGAAAAAATTTTTTCACTGCATTTTCGGATTTAGCATGCCATTTTACTACGGAAATGACTAAAACATGTTGAGGATACCAACATTTTTTTAATTTTGTAAACTAGTGTTATTTTTTAAGACAGCTCAAGCGGTTTTACTCTTGAGAGTAAATTTTCAAAATCATGCTGAAGCTCTTATACAAAAAATGCATTGTAAGCGTAACAAAATTAATAGTCAATAAAGCTTTCGATGCCACGAAATTATTCCAAAGAAATATTAATTCACATTTTCATTTTTTAAAAGCTCATAAAAAATCCATTAAAGTAACCCCATCAGCCCACTTAATTTCAAGCACTTTTTGGAGCTTTGCATGCCATTAATTTTACTGTCGCAAAAACACCTTGTCTAAAATTTGCATTGCAAATTCTTGGCCATTGCCATTGCCATCTTAAGTTGAATATTAAAAGCTGAATAATAATGTGCTACCTTTTTTTTTGGTTTATCAATTTTGTGAATACTTATTTTTAATTATATGCATTGCAGGCAGACTGCATAAGACAACCAAGCAAAGCGATGAAGTTAAATATTAAATATGTCCGAAGGGTGTAGCTCCGATATGCGCATCTGTTTCACATTAAATATGTCATATCCTGTTTCCTGCGAACTCTGAGACGACACACAAACGCATACTTAAATCCCGCAGGGGTGCACATTTGCGCTTATCAGTTGCAGCTTGCACAGATCCAAAAGAAGGCGGCATCTACTACATCTGAATCTCACAGAATCTTGAGGGGCAACTTGCAACGGCAGCCATGTGCAGCAGTTGCTTCTATGGGGGATAAACTGCAGCTCAAAAGTTGCCGACACATAATTAAGGTGTATCTGCATGAGAAATAAAACAGTGACGTCACATTTATAGTGCACTTTTATGAAGCTCTATAGAATTTCATTCTCTTTGGGTTGTTCTGGTGTAGTACACTGGCTAACTAAATGGAATATGATTCTAAGATGGCGTTAAGAAAAGCAAGATGAAAAGTTCGTGTGTGGCTCTTTTTTTTAACGATTTAAAAAAAAAAAATTTGACTCCGCATGTGGTTCATCATTCTTTTTCTTTTGATTTGAGCAAACAAAAAAAATTAAACTTTTTAATTTAATTTATTTATATTTTAACGTTAGATTTGTAGATAAATAATCATTTTAAAAAAGTAAACTAAACTAACTATATTTTAACAGTTTTTAAACGTATTATAAATTTAATAAAAAAATCACTTTCTTCGGCTGTTCATTTCCCCATCGAACTTGTCAAAATACTTTAAAGCTTTCTACGCAAGCGTTTGTATATGTTGTATCTCGGACGTGCTCATTCCAAGAATTCCATTTCCTGCAGAATACCCCCAAAATTCCTGCCAGTGAACCCTGCTTCATGACAGTTACCCCTCGGACTTTCCAAAACGGATGTTCCACCTCAATATTCGCTGACGTTATATCTATAGGAATGAATATTCGCCACAGGGCTATTACCAAAAATATAACAAGCAATATACAGAAGGTACACCCCCCCCCCCCCCCCCCCCCCAATCTTCATTCGTTAGCTGGAAAATTCAGGTTAAAAAGTCACAAAGATCTGGATGTTACTGACGTCCCTTTGAAAAAAACAACAACAAAAATTTCGCTGTTCAAGACACTAAAGCATGCTTTAGGGATTGTTGAGTGGTGTCTCGCCCACGCCAACGCAGTCCACTTATGACAAGCCCCTATTGCCGACTACCAAAGACAAACGCGATCTTTTCGGTTTTCAACATAAGTTTCAGTCTTCGGGTTCAGGTAGGGATTGAAGGGACTGAAATCTTTATTTATTCGTTATTTTCTTTAACTTCATTAATTGACATTATTTGCCTGCGCCTCAATGCGGTCTTGACTGCAATCAATCAAGTTCTCTCACTAACTGATTTGAGCCGGTCACATGCTTGACTGCAGAAGCTATTGCAGTAGCTGCTACAGTTCAGCATGTGGCTGGCTCAAGCCGCACCCCAGTAGGAATTATTGGAACAGTCGGCGCAACAGGGATCATGTAGGGTAGATTTATTCAACTGCCCTACTGGAATATTGTATCCCTCAATCTATTGAGCTATCGGTTAATATAGGAATAATATGTAAATAATAATATAATACATTTAAACCAAGAAGAATAAGCTTAGATGAATTCTAAGAATATGCATAACAATACCCTTTGAAGAATTCTAAGGGTACAAATATCAATAGGACGATGCAATAAATTCCAATTGCATTAAAAAGGGTTAAAAATATACTAATTTTTAATACTTCTATCCAAAGAAAAAAACAAAGAAATATATTTTTAATATCAATGAAACGGGCTTTATTGGGTGTTTATATATGATTTCGGCCATGTGGCCGCCAAGGCTCAATCTGGAACACCAATTTTCACAAACTTTCCGCAGCATTTGCAGCCGTATTTCGCCAATAAGTCTTCGAATGTTGATTTCCAGGTGTTCAATTATCGACGTAGACAAGTGACAGTAATTTTCTGTGGATGTAATGGTGTTTCGACAAAAGCTGGTGGTTTACCATCACTTCAAATGCGACAATTCTGCTTATTTGGGCTTCATCGGAGAACAAAATTTTGAATAAGTTTAACGAACGGAACCATTATTTTGATAAAAAATTTCAACAATTTGTAAGCGTTGCTCTGGTGTAAGTCTATCCATAATGAAATGTCAAACCAAACTCAACAAAAAGCAACTATCAGCTGTTAAATGGGTTGTCAGATAAAACAGTGTTGCCAACTCAAAGTTGTGAACCTTTAAAAAAAACACGCTGTATAAGATTCGAATTAAAATGGCACTCTTGAAATTTACATAATTGAACTCAGACGTGTGTTTTTTATCGCTCCTGTTCGGTCCACATATTTATTTTAAAAAGTTGCATTGTGCTACCCAATTAAGTTTATAATTAGGATTTTAGAAAACTTCTGTCATACGACTAAATTTTATGCGTAACCGGGTAAGACCGCGACGCTATTGTACGGATCAGGTAGAACGAGTAAACGTTACCTTCTTCGTGGGCGGAGGCACTATTGCCATTGAAGAAACAATGGAAACAAAAAAATAAATTAATGAATCAATCCAGTCTTCATGTCTATATGAAAAAGCTCAGTAATATTTAGGAAGCACACGCAAACACTGTCTCCTTATAAACCATCATTAAAAATATTCCGGTCCACAAAGAGGTTTAGGCGCATCTTTATTTCTATCGATTTTCATACAAAGCTTCTTTTGTTCTTACAATTCTACCATTTCCAAAGTATTTTTATAGGATATGAAATCCTAACTTGTTCGTCCTAAATGAATGGGATTTATTAAAATAAATAAAAACTTTTGTTTGGGGATTTGTGCCTGCTCTCATCCGCTAGATTCCTTCTATTACCAAATACTTGAGCATATTAATTACAATTAGTCTCTTCTTATGGAATTAAGAGTACGTCAGTGTTACGCATCCGAAATTCTTATTTTACAATTTTAGCTTGTCTGATTTGTAATATTTCAGTGCGCTTAATAGTTATTACTGCTGGCAATAATATTTATTTTTATTATTTTATTGCATATATTGTATATACAATGTACATATGTTTTTTATTATTGTAGATGCATTCTGCTCGGACGCCCACTTTGCCCGTCGGACCGTGTTGACGTGTCTGAAAACGAACACTTAAGAGCACTTGAGCGTTTTTAATTAAAACGCAATTTTTCAACCAACAACGACAACAAAAACTGCTACATTCCTGAGGAGATAAAAAAGAATGAACAGGAGCAGCAGAGGGGTTTCCAAAACGCAGGCCTTATGTGGGGGTGCCATGCACAGAGTGCACCCAAAATGTAATAAAATAAAGTGGAAAAAAAGATTTGCCAAAGTGCTGAATAAAATATGAACTGCTCGGGGTTGAAGCATTAATAAGTAATATTGATGTTCATTTTCATTTTTATAAAGAATTTGCATAATCTTTTGATACGACGTGAATACCCAAAGTGTACGGATTTTTCTGAGCATCGTGATAGCAAATTTTGTGTGTTAACCTACAAAGAAAGAAGTGCGACTCTTCAAGTTACTTCTATATTTATTCAAAAATTTATAAAAACGAAAGTATTTTTTGCATATATAGTACTTGACATGCCTTTTATACTAGTTTCAAACCCCAACCATATTATTTTGGAGCTAACGCCAAAATATTAAAGATTACCCTTCCGAAATATAACACAGTCCTTCTTGTTGTACCCTGTACTAGGTAAAAAAGCACATTGAGTGCCAAAAATTTTGAGTGGTACATCTAGAAGGAAAACAGTAAGACCCCACAACCATTTTACCAAGTTGATCAGGACGACAGCAGAAACGATTAAACTGTCTATATTGAATGAAGATGAAACTAAACAAAGGGAAGGGACCCCCCACTTTCCTCCAAATCGAATTTTGCGGCTTATTCCGCATTGCTTCAGTTAAAAGCTAAAATCTCGACATAAGCCATTCTTTTTTATCCCCGTTTTATCCCCGGTAAGTCAAATGGTATGGCAATCTGATGGAATCTTTGGGAGTTATATCATCATCATCACTAGCTTCACAGTCTTAGGCTGACCATAGCTTCCGCAACTATTCCTCTCCATGTTCTTCGATCGACCGTAGCTTCCACCAGTTCAAGACACCAATAAAACGAAGATCGTTTTCCACTACATCTAGCCACCTTTTCTTTGGACGTCCACGTTTTCTTCTTCCAATCGGCTGTCTGTGATATGCTTTGCTGACCGCTCTGTTTTTGGGCATCTAGCCTAATCATCTTCAACTTAAATTTTTTATAAATCGGATCACATTGTTATACCATTGGTTCAATTTGTTGATTATATCTTATTCGGTAGGATTTTTCTTTCAAAAATTAGTAACTGGGAAATGTCTGTCGACTTTAGTGTTGCTGATTTAGATTCCCAGATACTTGAATTTGTCCACTTTTTCGATGCGATCATTATCTATTTATTTCAATGTATTCATTATTTATCGCGTTCTTTACAAACTCCATGTATTTTGTTTTTCCGGTGTTTATGTAGAGACCTACTTCGACTGCTGCTTTTTCCTCAGTTCAACTTAGCTGTGTGCAATGATGCCGATGTCGTCAGGGACTGACAGGGAGTCGCCATGTTTAACACCTTCTGAATAATTGAATGGTGTCGATAATTCTCCTTGAACTTGCGTTGGTATTGTAAAGAGTTAACATTATCAAATTTATGATTTTTTTTGGGACTCCTTGTAAAAGAAGAACGTCAGAGATCTGACTGCATAAAGTCTATAAATAGGCAGATTAGGTTTATTTCGTACTCATTATGCTTTTGAAGAACTTGCATTAAAGTAAAACTCTGATCCACCGAGGACCTGCCGTGCCGAAATCCAAATTGCTATTCATCTAAAATCTCTTCCACGTACATGTTAAGTCTTTTGTGGAGTAAATTTGCAAAAACTTTGTACCCGATATTATAGTTATAACAATAATTATTAAATTTGATTGGTTAAAACTTACTGTAAAGGAACTATAATTAAGATAATCGTATATAGGCTAATGATGAATGATGATAACAAAAATAGACAAAAAAAAAATAAAGTTTTTAATACCTCAATCAGCTTGATCTATTCCATTTTAACATCTACCCGCCCCTATTGAAAAACTCTTTAGCATTAGAGGAAAAATATAATATTTTTTGCTTTCCATAAATTCTAGTCACTTTTTATGAAAATTTAAAATGTCAAACGAGGGCAGGCTGAAAAGAAATCAGACCAGCCAAGTAACCACGTTTTTTTTTGTATATTAAGTTTGTGCAAGCCGAAAATGTATGTACAGAAAGAGACGTCGGAGACCCCACAAAGGTCAGACTAGAGAAGTCGATATACCCATATCCCTCTGTTCGTTCGTCCGGCCGTCTGTCTGTCTATATAAACACCTACATCTCAGAGATGGTATGCGCTAGAGCAACCATATTTTCGGATTAGATTTCTTAATATGTCACGGGAGAAAAGTTTATTTTATTTTTTTTATACCCTGTACCGTATGGTAAAAAGGGTATATTGTGTTTGTGCAAGCCGAAAATGTATGTAACGTACAGAAGGAGAAGTCGGAGACCCCCCAAAGTTACCTAAAGTATGATCAGAGTGACTAGAGAAGTCGATATACCCATGTCCGTCTGTCCGTCTGTCCGTATGAACGCCTAGATTTCAGAGATGGTAAGATCTAGAGCAACCAAACTTTCAGATAAGATCCCTTATTAATCCATAGGAGACAAGTTTATTTTATTTTTTTGATATCGGGACTACATTATATAGCTCCCATAGGGGTGTTTCAGAGGACCTCGAAAAAAACCAAAAGTTTTAGATGGATAATTCGTTTGTTTATAAAGATATCGTAACCAAATTTGGCACACAATAGTTTTTTAGAGTTCCTAAGCACTGTACCAAATTTTATCAAAATCGGTTGACTATATCATATAGCTCCCATATGACCAATCGGTCAAAAAAACGTTTTTTCTATAAAATTCATTGTGTTTCGTTTGTTTGTGAAGATATCGTAACGAAATTTGGCATTCGGGAGTTTTTTAGAGTTCTTAAACACTGTACCAAATTTTATCAAAATCGGTTGACTATATCATATAGCTCCCATAGGACCAATCGGTCAAAAAAACGTTTTTTCTACAAAATTCGTTGTGTTTCGTTTGTTTGCGAAGATATTGTAACCAAATTTGGCATTCGGGAGTTTTTTATGGATCTTCAACACTGTAGCAAATTTTTACCAAATCGGTTGACTATATCATATAGCTCCCATAGGACCAATCGGTCAAAAAAACGTTTTTTTTACAAAATTCGTTGTGTTTCGTTTATTTGTTAAGATATTGTAACCAAATGTGACATTCCGAAGTTTTTTAGAGTTCTTAAACACTGTACCAAATTTTATCAAAATCGGTTGACTATATCATATAGCTCCCATAGGACCAATCGGTCAAAAAAAACGTTTTTTGTACAAAATTCGTTGTGTTTCGTTTGTTTGTGATGATATTGTAACCAAATTTGGTGTTTGTCAGTTTTTTAGGGATACCCAGCACTGTACCAAATTTGATCCAAATCGATTGACTATATTATATAGCTCCCATAGGACAGATCGGTCGAAAAAACGTATTTTGAACAAAATTCTTTTTGTTTAGTTTGTTTATGAAGATATCGTAACCAAATTCGACAATTGGAAGTTTTTTAGAGTGCCTAAGCACAGTACCAAATTTGATCAAAATCGGTTGACTATATAATATAGCTCCCATAGGACCGATCGGTCAAAAACAAGTTTTTTGAAGAAAATTCGTTGTGTTTCGTTTGTTTATAAAAATATTGTAACTGAATTTGGCAAAGAAATTGTTTTTGGTGTTCGTAAGTAATATATCGGACTTGATTGCAATGTGGTGGTACAGGGTATCCCAAAGTCGTCCGCGCCCGACTTTAACGTACGCCATCTTTTATTTTTCAAGGTGACCACTAAGTCGGTAAATACATAACCATCTGCCTGCTCTTAAGAACGCCTAAATTTCAAAGATGATCAGAGCTAGAGCAGCCAAACTTTCGAATAGATGCCATCAAGCCAAATTAATTTTTATACCCTGTACCTATAGGTACAAAGGGTATACTAGATTTGTGCAATGTATGTAACGGACAGAAGGAGGCGTGGCAGACCCCAAGTCCTTTATACCAAAATGCTTATCATAACCTCGGGTAGCGATTGAGCCATGTCCGTCCGTCCGTCCGTCCGTCCGTCCGTCCGTCCGTCCGTCCGTCTGTCCGTCCGTATGAACGCCTAGATCTCGGAGACTATAAGAGCTAGAGACACGAAACTTTACCAGCTGGTGCGCATATTTCCTAAGCAGATGAAGTTTGTTGAATCATGTCAATATCTTCCCCCGTTCCCCCGCAGTAGAGTTTCGCGGTTTTTAGCCACACCGTTTAGTATTTTTATCTGAAATTTAACAGAGCGATGCGTTATGGTTACGTGCATCTATGTGTAAAAAATTAACAAAATCGGACAAATACAACAAAAGTTATAGTCAAAAATGTGCAAATTTCACCTCCCCTTTCCAATAAACTGCGCCAATATTTGACTCTACGCAATTATGGCTACAAGTGACCTAGAATCACAATTTTTGGTAAGCTCATTCATGTGGCTCTAATGAACAAATCCACATCCAAATTTTATCGATGCGGTCCCCCCACCCCCCGCAATCCATTTACCGTGTTTTCTCCCACACCCCTCAACATACCGACTTGAAACTTACCCCGTATACTTTAAATAAGTTCTTTGTTGTAACTTTCGAGTTTCATCAAAATGGGTAAAAATTTAGGGAACTTATAGGTATAAATATTGATTTTCCCCAAAAAAAAAAAAATTCCAATTGGAAAGTTCTTAGATGGAATATGCAGGAAAAACTTTTTTGACACAAAAGGTACAGGGTATTCCACTGTCGGGCACCGCCTCGACTGTACCACATTTTTTATACAGATATCGTAACTCGATTCCGCGTTCGAAAGTGTTTTAGAATTCCCAACACTGCATCAAATTCTATTCATGTCGATTGACTCTATTATATTATATAGCCTACATATCGATCAGCCGATCGGTCGAACAATTGATATACGACCATAATTCGTTTGATATTTATTTGTTTATGAATACAACCTATCCCATTCAAATTTGGCGTTCTGATGTTTTTGGATTACTTAAAGACTATGGTGATGATATTCTATGGAGTTAATGAGTATTACCTTTTTTAAATCTTGACGAAATGATTTGCTGGACAGAAGTTTTCTAAACTCACTACTGTAAAATTAAATAAATGCACACTTCACAAGCGTAATTTTAAAAAACATTAAGAGTAAAAAAAAAAAAAAAATATATATGTATAAAAATAAGAAACAATAATTTAAATAATAAATACCATAGCCAAAGGGCCTTAGTAGCAAGCGCTATACCCTTATCCCTAAGCTAGGTTAGAAATTTATTTGTAATCTTGCTATATATGTATGTAAAGTCAAAATGACACAATTATAAAAATTTCAGTTGAAAGCATCTGCTAAAACTCTGTATAATTATAATAATGAACCATTAGCTTTAATGAAAATGTAAATACTTAAAGGGAATAAAGCACAATAAATAATAAATAATAATAATAAATAATAATAATAAACAACTTTTCGAGTAACTCTCGCAAAATGGCAATTGATTCTGTCAACAAAATGAATCAACAAGCCAAAATGCATTCAGTCAAAATCATTCGGAGCGCTGCCCGACAGTGGCATACCCTGCACCTAAATTTACTTTTAAGCAAGGCATATTGAAGGAAACGTTTTACGCGAATAGGGAATTGTGTTGAAAAACAACAAAAAACGTATCAACGTTTAAAAAATTCAAGTTTCGGATTCGGAACTCAGATTATGTTTATAAAATGTATTTTGGGTCGCTGAATTAGAATCTTAGCGCCAAAAAAGCGGTAGGTTCTAATATAACCTAAAATACCTAAAATTTATTGTTCGAGCTCGGGAGTCCGACGATGTTCTTAATCCAATCTAAAGGTAAAAAAAACTCCAGCTCGTCCGGGTGTTGACAGAATCTCAAAAAACCTTATACTATTTATTTTTCAAGTTCGGCAGTCAGACGAAGAATATTATTTTTTTAAAGTCTCATAATCCGAATCCAGGTTTAAAAAAAAAGATCATGTCAGGATCTCGACATAACTGCAAGATGTGGTCATAAACATTTCTTTTCGAGTTAGGGAGGAACGTTATTTATTGTATTTTTCTCCTTGTTAAGTACACATGAGGCTGCACACAAAATTTAGTAGCCTTTGATTGTTAAGAAAGCTAAGAGGAATTTTGTTTCAGATTAAAGCTGAGTAGGTCTTTAATTTGTTTCAATATGTTTATTTAAACTATAGGTTTAAATTATGGCTATTAAAGAAAATACTTTGATTATTACTATTTCGCCTAATTGAGGGCTGCTTAAACTTTATAATACATATTTAAGTTTCATATTTTAAATTATTTTTAGATTCTTAACTGCTTTCCCATACATGTACATAATTTAATTTAGGTTAATAAAACTAAAAAAATATATTCAATAAGTTAACGTAAAATATGGGCTTCAGATAAAAAAGAAAACCGACGAACTCTTCTAAGAAATGCTCTGCAAAATATTGCCAAAAATTTTTCGGTCAAATTTTGTGTCTCTCTTTTGGTATCTGGGACTTAGGTATTCTTACGGACGGACAAATGGGCGGACAGACTCAATCGCCACGCGTACTGCTGCTTAACACTTCGGTATTAAGAACTTGTGGTCTATCACGCCTTCTTCTGCCAGTTACGTACATTGCCTAAATCTATAATACCCATGACCCTATGGATACAGTGTATAAAAAGAATCATCAATCATGGCGGAAACTATCCAAACTGACACAATCAAACACAGGCATAAATACTGACACACACACACACACACACATTTAACTAACTGAAACTGTTTGCCAGTCAATCAGTTTGTTAGTCTGCAGATACTTGAAGCTTCTTCCAGCCACAAATGGTCGTTTAGCAAGAATTCTTAGGTTTCTTCTGTCTTTTGGTTGATTTCTTGTTTTTTTAGGGTTGTTGTTGTTGTCACGCTCTGCACCATGCCCCATAATCAACGTCATCAGCGTCAGTCTGTCCAGGAAATCACAACAAAAACAGCAACGCCCCAAACAAGTAGCTGCAACAATGCTGCACTCGTTGTTTGTGTTCCCGTCGGTAGCAGGCACTTTGCTCCTCCCACAACTTCTTTGCCCCACGCTCCATTCGACTGCATGCTATTAATAATGCTGCTCCCGCTGATGCAGCTGCTATGTCTACAGCAACAAGGCAAGAAAACAAAAACTGCCATTGAGGCTTCCCCGACTTTGATGTACCCTCAAACATCCCCGTTTTGCATGTAGTTTTATAGGCCCTTGTGTCTTGGTGGTTTCATTGTTCGCTTCAAGTGGAAACGTGTGGCGGTTACTAGTGGAAACCTATTGTGGTGGGTGGATATCCCCAAGAGTAAAAAAATATTTTATTTAGAAATAGAAATTTTGGCCTACTTCATATTTGACGGCTTTAAAAAAAAAAAGTTAGTAAAAGCTTCTAAGCAAAAGCGTATTCAAATTCCTACATTATTTTATCCCGAGAAGCTTTTAACGGTTTCTAAAGTTTGAAGAAACGAAGGGACCAAAAGAAATCGGGGAATCCCCTAAAGTAAAAATAAAACTTTTTTTCACTTGGGCCCAAATAAACTTTTCTCTTTGGTGACAAACTTTTTGGCAATTTGTCACAAAAAAGCAGCTTTAAGAACAGCTTCTCGGTAAAATATGTTTAAAATTCTACAATTTTAAAGCTTATATTAAAAAATGGATGTAGTACCTTAAAAGTAAAAACATTTGATTTCAAAGTCACATAAAATTTGATACCGAGATTAGTGACTATTTCTTTTCCCCAACCAGATTCCCAAACTTATAGTAGATGACTCTCGATATTATTGATGCATTTTAAAGTTCCATATGGAGTTCCTTGTGACAAAATTCGATGCTGTGGTAAACTTCATAGGATTCCTTCTATATGTGGCACAGCACTAGTTTTGACAACAACCTAATAGACCCCTTACTCTATGAGCTCAGGGTATTAAAAGACTATGACGACAAAAACAATAACAACAACAACGACGACAGCGAAGCCTTTCGCTTTGACATCAGTTGCGTGCCTTGTAACGTAGAGTTGCTCTCCCCCAGTTGCGTCTGCTCCAGCTGCAATGTCATGCAACATTTACATTCTGCACTTGGCACGCGCTCGCTCCTTCGACTGCCACAACAAAAATAAACATCGCAAACAATTTAATTTATTTATGCGTAGAAGGCTTAAGAAAAACAAGACTGTTAATAAAGGAATCTTCTGAAATAAAAAAAAATAAACATCTAGACATTATCAATGTAATTTTTAAACTTTGGGCTTGTATAGATTTGTGCGATGTATGTAAAATGGTGAGGAACACTTGGCTTTTGAAAACATAATTAATTAGAATAGACTCGGGAATGAAATATCCTACATTTAGAACTCGCACACCATTAGAAACGCTTAGACATAACGAGGGTGAGGCTCAAAACTCAAATTGATTAGAGAAAGCTGATTCGGTTGAATAAGAAACAACTTGTCCCGATTTTATGCAAATTAATTTTTTTTTTGTTTTACAACTTATATAGATTCGAAAACACCTCGAGATTATTGAAATCTTCAAAACGCAGAATTAATTGAATATACCGAATGTTTATTTTTTTTAAAGTCGCAAAATGTGTGAGACTGAAAAAAATGTGGAACCCAACAACTCTTGTTTAAGTAAAACTAATTTTTATTTATTTCAAGAAAAAGTCGCTACCAATTATTCCTTGCCATAATTAATCCGCTCTGAAGTTACTTCAATATATTGTTTGCCTTGAGCGCCAAAACAGCATATGAAACGATTAGGCAAACGCTCCAATTTTTCACATTTGGGGAGACTTTGCATTGCGTTCAATTAAACAAAAGGATTGTTGTTATCATCAGAAACGAGGATAGCCAGACGGTGATATTCAATGGCGAACGATATTAGACGTGGCTAAACTTACTATTTTTGGCTTCGATTGGACAAATACGGGTATCTGCATGAAAAATTTCCAAATAGCATAATATTTTGAAGAGTCAATGTTCGAGGTCCCGCGAATTCGTAAAGGCCAAGGTTTATGCCAAACAACCAGCAATGCATGAGCAATGTAGATGGGTTATCATACCAGTTTTCTTGCTATAGCTCTAAATGCTTTGTTTAAATACCGTTAGACTTTTCTACTCCTTAAATATTTTACAGATTTTTTCGAACATCTTTAGGGCTATTTCTGACAGAACTAAGGTATAGGTTTTGTATCATTGTCAGACTTCAGACGGCCAAAGTAAATTGCGCCAGTATACCCCCCTCATCAGTCCAGGTAAATTTAAAGAAAATAAATTTTTTCAAGTTCCGGTTGTTGATAGGCAATCAGTTCTTATTTACACATAAACTGTTCACGGTTTTTAAATAATTTCCAAAAATCTTTTTCCTAAAAAACCACAAGATAGTAAATTAATTACCTATGTATAATTTGAAGAATGTGTCCATCGTACCATTTAGAAAAGTTTTGTTTATACTTCCCTGCTGGAATTTGATATGTGTATACATTATGTATATGTTTCCAGAGAATTTTATTATTGAAACATTTTGACTAAGCCACAAGAACGCGTAAGTTAAACCACAAAATGAAACCACAAATTAACCATGCATTAAAACAACCTTTTTTGTTTTTATTGGCTATAATTACAATTTAATAAAAAGCATTCGCATTAAAAGTAGAGCGCCCGCAAAAATTTCGATCATGTGACGTATGTACATGACGTACAAATGGAAAATATGTCACTAAGGAAAAATAGAAAGAATGAGAAACAAACGAAATAAATGAGAAATGGCACTGTCTTGCTCACGCTCCACACTTTGCAAAAATTTATTTAAATGTTTAGGAGTTAGTGGAATTATTAGCAACAATTAATAAAGTTTACAAATACATGCAATTACGCGCTTCGCTTCTCTAAGCTATGTATCTCTAAATTTTTGCAAAAATGAACATAACCAGTCTCTATTTTTTTTTTTATTAGAGTTATATTTTATATAATAATTATATAATATTTATATATAAATACTAGAGGGCTCCATTTAACAATACTCTGTTTGCCAACTGGAATGGGAACGTTAACAATGGCTCCTTTGATACAGTTCTGTTTCAATTTTTTTTTATCAATGCATTTTATCCAAAATTGCAAACTATTCTTGAAAACAACTGTTGCAACAAAGAATTAATGCCATCAAATATTGAGTCCATTGTGCACACTGTATACATACACACATGCTTTTAAAGAAATTTCAAATGCAATTAAGTTATGGGCTTATATGTTTTTTCATAAACATTTTTTTTCTAATATAATGTTTAATTTTTATTTAAACTTCCTTTTTCCCACTTGGTTATTGTAAATCCTAGTCTCTGGCCAGTTTTTGATGTGAGTCGGTGCATATTGTTAAAAAGTTCACCCACCGGGCTAGGGGAGCGGACTAGTACATATCTATCTTTTTTCCTCGTTATGTTGTTCAATATTTAATTTAATTTTTTTTCTTACAATTTAATGGTATCCTTTAAAATAAAATAAGTAAATACAAATAAATAAAGCTCTAAATATTTTGACTCTGGAAAATATATAGTATGTTAATAAAAAATGAAATTGTGAAAAAGAAAAAAAATCAATTGTATTCAATTTGAATTTCTTTTCATTAGGTTTAATGTTTTTCATTTTGTGTATATTTTTTCCGAATTTCGTCAATTCACTCAATCGTACGTACTCTGATTTGCTTATCATGCTTTCAGAATTAAAACAATACCTAAAACCAAATTATCAGTTTCTAAATTTCTCCAAAAATTCGGATAGTGGACATTGTTTTGCTGTTAAGTCTGTGACGAAAACTAATTATTTCCATCATTCGCGTTGAAGTAAATTTGTTGTCAAAGGTTTTTCAGTCGGAAAAGGTAAAAAATCGTGATAACTCTGAATTCGGGTAGTAGATATATTTTTGCTCTATATTTTACGATTTTACTCCGAAGAAACAGATTTTACTGGATTTGGTTCGTCTTGGAAGACCCATACTGGCGATTGTTGTTTAGTTTCTGCCTCATAAACGCATTTCGAAGCAACGTGTTTGGAGAATTCGTCAAATTATGCAGTATTCAATACTAAAGAATCTTCTTCTGGCATCGATGTTTTCTGCGATTTCGATCGATTTTACGCAACATTCACAAAATTCATCGGTGAGTAACGGGCGGCAAGAGTTTAATAGTGGTGTAATGTGAGGTTTTGTCATCCGAAGTGGAAGTTTTCAAAAAAAAAGAGTCAGATTGCATCCTAACACCATTAGTATTGACAGCGCTTAATATATGAACCCCATTGTCCATATGGCTAAATCGACTCGAAATGCAAAAGCAAACTAAACTACAAATGTATACTTTTTTTATATAAATTAACATACATTTTTTTTTGAACAGTAGTTCCCTCAATTATTATTAAGTACAACAAACACATGGGCGATTATAATAGGAAATTAAATCTGATTGATGTAAGCAACAAGCTCTGCAAAAGTAAGAAGCCCATTGAAAAAGTAAAAATTAAACATGAGCAAACTCCGGAGCCCCCTTCTAGGATTGCGACCTTTTCGTGATAAAGGTGCTCAGTAGGCGCAAGGATCCGGAGATAGCGTAGCTACTGGTAGGGCCTCTCAAACCGATGAGACCGAAGGTGAGCATCAAAGCTATAACATTCATAACACTAGTAGCGTCTGTTTAGTTCTTTTTCAACTTTCAACCATCTCGTAGTAAGCGGCTGCTTGGCCATCCGTAGAGCTCAGCAGAGCCTGTCAGACCTGCCTTTAAGGTGATCAGAATCTGGTATGTTGACAAAAAAAAAAGTGATATAGTACCCTGTACCTTTTTCTAGAAAAATATTATTTTTTTTTTTTGGATATTGAACTGTATAATGATCATCATCATTATCATCAGTGGTTTGTACAGACCAGGTCGGGCCCAAACCGCCTCGAGTTTTTGTCTCCAATGATCAAAACGTCAACATTCTAATTGGGGGTTATTAATGAGCCCTCTGTCAATTAAATCTTCTACGGAAATATTGAATTTATTAGAGTGTTGTTACAGAACTTTCTTACAGAATCTTCTCACAGTTTTTGATTGTCTTCCAGCGACAGAGAACTGCGTTGAAAAATTGTTTTCGACCCTAAGTGAATAAAAAGTAGCAGACGGTAGATTTAAATATGAGGCTGGCAGTGTTATACCTTGTATCCTTTTTCCCGAAAAAATATGTTAATGAATATTTTATCTTTACAACTTTAGTATTTAAGTTTAAAATAAGTACTTCTATGCAGTTTACAAGTAGATTTCAGTTCGAAAATTTTTTTTATAGTTCTCTAAATTTCTTCCGATTTTTAAGTGGATCGAAAGTTAAGTCAAAAAGGCTATTTAAAATGTCTACATACCACAGTACCAGTAAGTGCATATGTTGCTAGGTGTGGTAGATACCTCACGAAAGGCTTATTATGTTTGATTGTATTTAGCGAATATTAACGAAAATTTGATACAAAAATGTATCTAACCAAGCCGAATTGCTTTATCTAATTTCAGACCAAGTAATTAAACAGCATAGCTGAAAACTGCAAAATTTTCCGACTATGATAAGGGCCGAGATATCGAAATTCATAATTCAAAAAACTTGATCTAAAAAATTAGTTAATTTGACACTTGTCACGACCTTCTTTCTTGTTTTCTTTTTTATCAAACCATCAAGTTATGCAGTAATTAACGCTAAAAATGTTCTTCTGGCGTCTGGGATGTTTTCTGCGATTTCGACCGATTTTGGGCAACCTTCACAAAATTCATCGGTGAGTGACGGGCGGTTAAAGTTTAATAGTGGCCTAATGTGAGGTTTTATCATCCAAAGCTGGAATTTTCAAAAAAAATTGAAATTTGGTCAATTCCTTATGGCAAATCCACCTGCTTCGGCGGCATGCACATCAGAGCTGGAGGTGCAAAAGTTTCGTTTCATTAACGATACTGTAACAGAAAACGAAACAAACGTTCAAAGTTTTCATAATCACTTTTCTATAAATGAAACGCTGCTGCCTAAAAGAGATGGCATCTTGACATTCTTGGCATGAGGGAATGCCGTTGGAACGGCGATGAGAATGATATTGTTATTTGTATTGGCATACTTTTATCCACAACAGCAATCAGATTCCTTCTATAGTGGAAACCAGTAAATGAAAGAATAAAATACGCTCGTTTTAATACGAGGTCTGGAGATGTCACAATTCTTCAAATTCACGCTCCCACTGAGGGTCAGGAGACATAACTAAAGATGAATTTTATGGTCAACTCTAGTACAAGTTCTTTCAGGAGGAGATGTCTTGATGGTCATGAACGATTTCAATTCTAAAATTAGGAGTAACGACGAGAGCATTAAACTCATTATGAAAAGAAGCTCTTGAATCTAGAAATGACATTGAAAAGCGGACTAATCGAGTTTTGCAACGACGTACACCTTACAAAAGTTGGTTCCCTTTGCCACAAAATAAATAGGGACTCTCCTGACGCGGAGGCGAGAAATAAAATAGATCACGTTCGCATCAAAAGAAATTGTAAAGCTAGTCTTCTTGACATTCGCGTAAAAGGGAGCGCAGATATTGGTTCTGACCACCATCTTTAATGAACATCGGAACGTATAAAGATAGTCGCAATAAAACACCAATAGATCCACATCCCAAAACTTGCCATAAGCAAATTAAGAAATGAAGAGATCCATACAAGTTTCTTAAGTGTATTACCACTACTGAAGCAGGCGATAACTCCATAAAAGTGTGGTCGAAGTTTAAATCTTGCTTCATTAATACAGGCAAAAATGTAATCGATTTTCAACCCAAGCATATAAAACTCTAGATAAGCGAAGTCGCCTGGAAGCTCATAGAAAAACGTATGTACCGGCCTCAATAAACTGTAAAAAATACCTGTAGAGGTGAATAACAATAATCGATCCTGCCCAGGAAGCATTAACGGCGGCTACCCGTTAACTTTGCAGGTCATAAATTTCGTCAGAACTACAATGCTGGAGATTTTCTGATCTGAGCTGAACAAACAACACGATTTATAGATAGATAACGGTTGATAGTCGACTAACATCACAATAACATCGGTAATCGGGTAATTGCCCAAAAAGAGACCAGAGCAAACAACACAAATGTTACATCCCGCCAATATAACAGAAGAGAAAAGAATCGTCTATGAATGGCGCATGGACACGCGCATCATGATCCCAAAGGCGACCAATCCGTGTGCTTCAATTATCGTGGCATAATACTTCTATCGATACCGTCGAAGGGTCTGGCCAAACTAATCTTAACTAACATAGATCAGAAGTTAGGTCTTGTATTTACCAAACCGTATTGTCGTCGAATGGGCCAAAGAGTGGCAATCATCCCCTTTTAAGACCTTTTTTGATTATAAAACTGCTGTCAATAGCTTAGCTGATGAATGCAATTGGGTTGCGTTAGGGCGACGGGGAGTATCTCCTAAGCACATCACTATCTCAACATCTGGTGTCAGGTAGGTCTGGCTCCTGTCACCATTACTATTAATTGTTCTCGATTTTCTATTCCAGACGCTGTATAAGGAAAAGTACAGTATTCAATGCAACCTTGGGGCGCATCTCGGAGATCTCGACTACGCCTACGTCCTCTGTTTGATCTCGTTTCGTTATGCGGATATGCAAGACAAAATTTATGATTTTCATAGTACAGGGAGTGGGCCTAAAGATCAACCATACAAAAACCAACGCATCAACAAGGCCAAACCAGCTTTTAGTCAGCTAAATAAATTTCGGAAATCTACAGCGTTATCCACCGCAAACAAATTCAGAATATTCACATAAACGTATCACTTCCGAAACCTGCTTGATGACTGGATGTTTGGCAGATAAGCTTTAGGTGACAAACAATGAGGATATGGTGGCGAAGGACTATCTCGAATTCAGAGTCGATCAAACTCGGCATCGCAAACGGAAACGGATCGATTAAACCTTACGATAACTAGCAGGCGAATTTCCAAAAGTAGCGCTGAAATGGCACCCGCAAGGTAGCAGAATGCGTGGGTGGCTAATAACAACATGGCGTCGGACGCTGGATGGAGTAATTGAAGCTTCTTGCGAAAGCTGGAAGGGAATAAAAGCGATAGAAAAAAACACTGAAAGTGGGAGAAAGTTTGTGGAAGCTTTTCGGTACTACTAGGAGCCTAAAAACCATCTAAACCGCGAAACATTATTTATTTTTATCATGTCTAGCATCCGATTGAAGCGATGCCTGCTCTTAAGATTGAAAGCTCAAGAAGTTTCCGGATAATTTACATGACTAACCATTGTCATCATCTTGCAAATGTCTGACCAGCCGTATTTGATTACCACTCATTCCAAAAAATCGCTCCATAATACGACGTAGCTCATTCTTTGAATCTTGATACTTGGCTTGCAGTATCTGATAATGTCCATATCCATGAGACTATGATTGTTATTACGATTTGCATTAATCTTACGTAGCTCTAATACCTCGTTCTGACTTCTGGTGAACTGCTCATTCATATCCAAAAGTAATTTGTTAAATTGCTCATTACAGTAGGTACTGCTGCTTAGTATCCCGACTTCTCAGCTCTGGATTCACTGTCTCAGTGTTGCTTTCTATTGTTTGAATTTTTTACTCCTTCAGTTTGAGTTCTGCTTTCATTTGTTTTTCCATCATGTCTGCTCTTTGTAGGCGCTCTTTAAACACCTTGTTGAATCGTTATTGTTCTTCAGGTGACCTTTGAGCTAGGTTAGAGGGTTTTGCCGATCACAGCTTAGTTTCTTCAGCGGTTCAATTTCACTGTTTAGTCCACCAATCTCATGGTTAAGGAAGGCGTTCGTCACGTTGCAGCTGCTTGCGTTGAATTTTCTGCTCCATGTCAAGTTTTAAACGCTTGCAACTGCGTTTCAAGGACAGTTCCTGCGCGTCTTGCATCTTTTTTAAATCATCGTTGACAGGTGTAAGCTCGATTTTAAGTTCCTTTAGTTCCTCTTGCAAAATGTAATTTTCACGCTGCACCGCATCTCTTACCAACTCCTGACTCTGAAGTTTCTCCAAGCATTCGTCTAGTTTGCCTTCATTTTGCTTAACCTTTTTTTGTAGCTCATTAACAAGAATCGATTTCTTTCGGCTTTCCTGTTGGACCAACTGCATCAGTTCCTCCTCATCTTTCTTATACTGCATTCTATCCAAAGTTGATTTATTTTTATCTAATCTAATTTATGGAATTGTGCATATTTCAAAATAATGTTGCGGATTTGCTCAACGACGTAACTTTCAGTTTGATGCAGCTCATCCGACTCTTTAGGCATTCGCAGGTTATCTGTGTCTTTTTCGCGTAGTCTATCATCAACAACGGGCCTAGGTTTTGATTTCCTGTAAGGACGAAGTGGTCCTTCGTTTTCGAAGTGGTCCGCTAATGTTGTTTAAAGCAGTTCAAATGTATAGACCACATCTCAATGTTGGGACTAGCAGAAGCTATCCCCAATGAGTGGGGATACGTATTTGTTAGGCCACACTGTCAATATATTCACGTAGGCATTTTCTTGGCAAATCGGCATTCGCATCAGACAGTTGCAAACAAACTTTTATATTCGGACTTCGGCAAATTGAAAATTCTTATAAAAGTATTCCTGGATGGTCCGATTGGATGGCTAAATATTGATATAAAATCTTTTTAAAAACGCTCGAAACAATTTAAATTCGGCATTTGAGTGGTCTAAGTAAATGCTGAAGAACAATTTGAAGACCGTTTGTGCATTGCGATCGCGGGTTTTTTTCAATAAATTCACAGGCATCGATCCATTTCAACACTGCGTATACGCAGCCATTTTCTTTTCTGCTTCGATTTCGTTATGTAACAAGAAAGAAACTGAGAGCTCTATGGAACACAAATGAACGCTTATATTCCGCAAATATTTATGGTACGATTGTATTTTTATTAAATTAATAACACAATTTTTATTTCAACATTTGATAATTCTTCACATTTATTTTTTGATTGATTGGCCTTGTTCGATGGAAATCAGACGAATGACGGATGAGTGGAAAAAAAATTTTAATTCCTAAAAATTTAATAG
This sequence comes from Chymomyza fuscimana, assembly GCA_949987675.1. Taxonomy (NCBI): domain Eukaryota; kingdom Metazoa; phylum Arthropoda; class Insecta; order Diptera; family Drosophilidae; genus Chymomyza; species Chymomyza fuscimana. The sequence goes on from OX465088.1 coordinate 83,629,524, forward strand.
TTATCGATTAGGCAACTCTGACGTTATGCGCAGTCAATAGTATTGTAAAACAAAAAAGGTTGTAAATTGCGTTTTGTAACACTTTTCATTCATAAATTAAAGTCGTCGAGAATGCAGTAGTAAATGTAATTTCTCCAAATCAAAATAAAAATTTAATCAAAATTTTAAAATGTAAATGAGTTTCTTCTATTTTATTTGTATTTTCTTACATTTTTTAAACACTTTAAACTTTAAGTAATGTAACAGGCTCCCTCATTATAAGCTGTTAAAAAAATTAATCTATTTTTTTGGAAGAAAATGCAGCAACTTAAATCGACCTGAATTAAATTTTAATCACCAATTCACCAATTTCAAGTATGTATCTACTTACTTTAATCAATGTTGTTATACAAACACCAATGAAATCGATATAGGTATAACATATATTATTTTCAAAATTTTGATTTTACACATTACAAGATACAATTGAACAACAACTAATTAGAAAGGTAATGTCCAGTGGGAAACCCAAGTCAGAAGCTGTTACAATTGCATTGTTGACATTTCAAGTACGTCTGCAATAACTATCTTGGCAGCTATGAAAATCTCATATTTAGGAATAATAAGCATCAAGATGCAGCATACATACAAGCTACATGAGCACAATTAAGGAGGAAAGCACAAAGATGGAGCATATTGACATGTGCGTACACTTGTAAGGACTAAAGACTTACAACAAATACATATTCGTCTAGCAGTGGCGTAGTTGAAGGATTTTGGGGATCAACACCTGACTATATAATTCAACGAAAATAGACAAGAGAAGTTATTCGATTGACGTATTTTGTGTATGTACATTAGGGTGGCCATTTTTGCAACATGTCACGATTTTAATAACGGATTTGCCTAAAAAGTTTAATTTTTACAGCCTGTAAAATTTAAAGACGATCTTAAAGTATTTGATGGACGTGAAAATAGGTCAAAGGTCCAAATTTTCACGAAAAACAATTCAGCCAACGAAACATTGATGCCCTATGTCCCAGCAGGTATTAAGGAACCGAAGAAGAAGACATATTTTTATATAATATAATGTTTTTGTTTTTCAATTACATAATTTTTAATAAATATATATTTTCATTAAAATTCATTTCGCGAAAATTTCAGCTATTAAACTTAATTTAATTTAAAAAAAAATATGTTTTTCATTTATATTTAATTGTGACTAAGCTACTGAATATTTTGGAATATTTTTTGCTTTAAAAAAATAATATCATTTTTTTAACAAACCATTTTTTCAAATTAATCCGAAACTTAATGTCTAAAAATTTATTAATATTATTATTAGTTTTTAAAATCGTTAGATAGTTTCCTTTAAATTTTGAAACGAAGTACATATAATTACAGATCAAAAACATTTTTTTTTTTTATTGAATTAAAAAAATAAGTTTAATTTTTTTTACATTGACTGAATCATTTTTTTTATTGTATTATATTTTTAGCGATATGGAAATTTATTTATGATAGTTGAAATCTGCATCCAAGCTATGGATCTCGTCTATCATTTAAATGAAAGCCGATGCTTTTTCACGAATTTGTGAAACTTTTGACAGACTGATAAAGCCTGCGTGTTCTGAAGTAACTAACTTGGATTTCAAACTAATTTCCTATGAGAGAGTTTTACTTTTCATGAATATGTTGTATACGAGACGGACGCTCTGCAATTGTGAAATAGATAATTGCTTTGGAGTTTTTGACAGTTCTTTCAAAAAACTAGCATCAAGTTGAAAGTAGGAGAAAAAAAATTTTCCGAACATCAATATTGCACTAAGAGTATAAGCAATAATCCCGCTTCTAACGTATACTGCTAAGATTCTCTCAATTGAAGAAAACTCCGAAAACTTTATTTTCGCCCTCAATTCTTACAAGAATGCAAGCACCTAAGTAAAATTTAAATCCATCCAAGAACTCCTGGATTTACAATTATCCAATTAAATAGTTAATTCTCCCCATCGATAAAAAACTATCTACGTCACTGTCGTGTAGTAGGCTAAAACAACTTAACAGTCAGGTCGCGTCACCTATGTCTTAAGGCAGACATCCTCCAATGCTCTTGGAGACTTCGCTCCTTTTCTCTCTCAGGCTCATTGTTGTCGTTGTGAATGTGCAAAGTCATTAGATAGACAGAGAGACAATTTGCCTAAGGAGGCAATTAGAAAATGATTTTGCGCAATTTTCATGTGATTAAATATGGCGGAATTGTAGTATAAATTTCATATTAAAGCAAGCTTCCTGGAAATCCAACATTTAAACCTGCCAAAATGTGTCGATAAAAAGCCTCCCAAATGATTATTATTTTTTGAATTGTAACTAAAATACTCTCGATTTTCAAGCAAAACGAATCCATATAATATAATATAACGAATAATATAATTTAATTCGACTTAAAAACTTAAACGATTGATAGATCAAAATTGACCGACTACAAAACATGAACCAGTACCGCCATATTTTCTGCGCAAGCAAAGACGCGCAATCTTTTTTCTGAGTGCAGCTATTATAATATTTAAGATTAAGGTGTTCATACAGACGGACAGACATACGGAGAGACGGACGGACATTAATTTCTGTTGTTCACATGACCACCGAATGTATGTAAGTTTTGAGGGTCTTTTGCTTCTTCTTCTCTATGTTACACTAACCATACAGGGTATATTACCTTAAGATAAAGGGTACACAAAAAATTTAAGAGCAAGTAAAGTACATTTTAATGAAATCTTTAATTTGAATAAACTTCAAAATATGAATTTATAATTAAGACCGGCGAAGCCTGCTAAGAACGTACAATCCAAAGCTGTCGCAAATCCGGAGTATGCCATTTTTGACAACACCTATTCTATAGCTTCGAAATTAACCCTAATTTGGCATCATTTTGATATTTTTGTTTGCGTACTGCTGCTGGTCTTAAAGGCGCGTAGATTTTCAAAAATTAAATCATAATATCTTAAGCAAGCGGCCATATAATTTTAATGGCTTGGCTTTTCTAATTAAAAACGTAAATAATTGATATGCCTACTAATGGCTGCTCAGTCATTTGGCATTTTCGAATCCTTTTGCAGACGCCAAGGTATTAAGTAACACAGACTGAGGCAATTTGGTGTCTGTCTGTTTGTCTGTCTGTAACTCTAACTCTATGTCTGAAAATGTGTGTGTGTAGGTGTGTTGTCTGCGTCTACGTCTTACGGTCTAACGATATCCTTATGTTTAAGCATAACTCAAGATGGCTGCTTACGATGTTGACTTGAGTAGCATGACAGTTTGCATATTGTTAGTTACATAGCGCGCACAGCCTTTTCACTGTTTTTGCCATGGCAATAATGTCGCAAGCGTCCGCCATTTTGTTCTTGTTCTTGTTGCTGTTGTTGTGCGTGCGCCATTTTGTCAAGTGACAGCAGCTGTAACAGTCGCATAATGGCTGCTTTGCGGCTTAAGTGTTGGGTGGCTTTACACATTCACTCCAGTCGTTTATCAACACTACTGCCATGCCACCCAAACTCCCACTCGTTCAGTCAGTCTCTTTCGTCAATCGCTGACAAGCAGACAAAGTACTCCCGAGGCATGGCAACACTAACTATTTCTCTGTAGGAGTATTTGGCCATCATTTCTAGGCCGGCTGCTTAAAAATGTTGGTCAATAGCTGTGGAGACTTTTAGCAGCAGAGATTGACCTCATTGGCCAAGGAAACACCAATATATTTATCCAAACAAATTGCAATAATTGATATTCATTAGCGGTTATCATGTAAAATATTATATTTACAGCATTTTTATTTAATAAATAACTGCCAACAATTGGAATTGAGCCTAAATAAAGAAACTAATTAAATTTTATATTTAACTTTCGTAAATTAAATTGAACACATTAATTAGCTTATTTACTGACTGGTTTACGATTAAGAGTACCCTTATCGTGTTAGCAGCACAGATTATGTACAAAATGGGAGAATTCATTGATTGTTACAATAAAAAAATAACGGCATTTATGTTAAACTAGCTATTTAAAAAAAAAAATCATGTGTACTGTGGGATAAGTTTCAAATTGATAGGTACATTTAATATGGCAAAAACGACTAAAATAATTTTTAAAACACTATGAAACTATTTTAGCGGGAATAAAATAACGACGAAATTAAAATAAAGTCGAACTACCCAATAGCGAATTTTTTAACGTTTTTTTTAAGAAGAGCGGAATTTTTGTTTTGAAAATTGATACTACATTGATAGCTTTGAAGGAGTAGACTACTTTGACGCTAAATCTATTAAAAAATATCAATTGAAACATTTTCTTGCACTAAAAGTCTGTGAAATTATTCCTTCAACGACCACACCTTTTATCATCGTTTATTTTACTAAGTTCTCAATTTTCATTATTAACTTCAACTAGTAAAATTTAACCTGAACTACTTTTTAAAGTTCCTTTATTAAACAAAACAATAGCTAGTAATTCACTCCATAGTTAAAAGCCTTGGTTAACCAGCTTGTTCAAGGACCACCCACAGTCTTATTCACTTTTTCCAATGGTATTTTTAAGCCAATTGCCATTGTATTTTACTGTAAATAAATTTGTTGTTTAATTCATTCATGGCATTTACCATAAAAAAAACCAACCCAGTTCATGTTTTTCCCCTTTGGTTTTTTGATTGCCAGAGCAGCCCTTAAGCTGTCGAAACTTCTCCGTGCTCCCAATAAAATCCAATTGAATTTTCCATGGTTGATGAAGTACAGCAGAGCCAATGGACAGCGCTAAATCAATCACTTAACTATATCGTGTCCCTTTTTTGTGAAATCTTTATTTATTTGACAGAGTAAGCCAATGCAAAAATACAAAAAAAAAAAAAAAAAAATCGGGGTAGTTCTAATAATAAAATAAAAAATTTAACATTTCGAAATTATGCAAAACTTAACATATGAAAATTTTATATTCATTTCCTAATTTATTTTTAATCGCAATTTTGTTTTTTATGTAGTGTCTTAAAAAAAAAACAAAAATAAAAAAAAAATGTATTCTATACCAGGTACAAAGAACATCTAAAAGGAAAGGAGAAAATAGAAAATATAGATTTCGTTATTAAAAAAAAAAATAAAAGCATTAAATTTTATCACGGGATGCGCGTAATACACTAATTTTTATAACCTGTACCGTATGGTACAAAGGGTATATTAAGTTTGCGCATGCCGAAAATGTATGTAACATATAGAAGGAGTCGTCGGAGACACCGCAAAGTTACCCAAAGTATGATCCTTGTGACTAAAGAAGTCGATATGCCCCATATCCGTCTGTCCGCCTGTCCGTCCGTATGAACGCCTAGATCTCAGAGATGGTAAGAGCTAGAGCAACCAAACTTTCAGATTAGATCCCTTATTATTCCACAGGAGACAAGTTTATTTTAGTTTTTGATATCGGGGTTACATTATATAGCTCCCATAGGGGTGTTTCAGACGCCCTCGAAAGTTTTAGATGGATAATTCGTTTGTTTATGAAGATATCGTAACGAAATTTGGCTTTCGAAAGTTTTTTAGAGACCCAGCACTATACCAAATTTGATCAAAATCGGTCAACTATATCATATAGCTCCCAAAGGACCGCTCGGTCAAAAAACCGTGTTTGGTGCAAACTTCGTTCTTTTTCGTTTGTTTCCGAAGATATCGTAACCAAATTTGTTTGATGAAAGTTTTTTAGAGTTCCCCACCACCGTACCAAATTTTAGCAAAATGCGACTCTAAGCCTTTTTTTAATTTTTACCGTAGTTCGATTATGTTCATAAACTAAGCGAAAACTGCTATTTAGCCTGAAACTGAAACTACCGTGCCCCCGCCAAGACGAGCCAAGCGAAGCGCAAGGGCACTACCTACCTTTTCTCGAAGCGCTTCGTCGTTTTTTTGAACCCTTATAACTTGGGTTTGGATTATGCTAAATCAAGACATTTTTCGGGATATGTTGTCAATAGTGGACTTATTGAACATATAAAGTTTTAATTGCATAGCTCCTATACTTTAGATTTTATTGATATCTAAAAAACGCTGATTTCGTCACTGACTTACTGATGATCATCAAAATTCTTAGGGTATTTCCTAAAAAAACGCTGAAATTTTGTATGTAAGCTAGTATTAGCACACAAACAACAAAAAAATTATAAAACTTGTAACTTTCATCCCCCAACCCCTTAAACTAGGGGACGGGAGTTTGTATGAAACCTGCAATTTCCAATTTTTACGCCAGATCACTTATTATAAACAGTAAATCAACAAAGAAAAAAGGCAAAGATAGAGAGTGGGCTATAAAAAAAGGCGCCTCTGTTGTGCAAGAAATACACCCCAAAAAAAAAGAAAAAAAAATTTTAAAAAATGTTGTTACAAACAACTTACAAAAAAAATGAAATCCCACCAAAAACATTTTCATGTAAAATGTTGCCAAGACGAGACCATGTTGCCGTTCGTTATTACAAGAATGAACAGTGAATTAATTTTTCACCTTACGCCAATGTGAATGTAGTGAAATTGCCAAGCCACATATTTTGACTAAGGTGCAGAGTTTGTGAAGTAAGGCCTTGTAGAGTTAGGGTGTGTAGAGTTAGCAGCTTGGCTCTACATGAGATCTGATAACTTTTTGACAGTGCGAGTCATATGGTCTCGTCTTGGCAATATTTTACATGAATTCAATATTTCAGAATCTAACTTATTATATTAAAATTAAGGAAAATAAAATTTCAATTTTGTGAATAAAATTTATTAATTAAACTAAAGCTTTTATATTTGGCTTGATATATATTTTTGCTTACATTTTTGCTTTAGTTTTAAACACATCCCTATTTTCTATGCAGATTTAAATAAAAAAAATGTGGTACAGTCGAGGCGGTGCCCGACAGTGGAATACCCTGTACCTTTTGTGTCAAAAAAATTTTTCCTGCATATTCCATCTAAGAACTTTCCAATTGGAATTTATTTTTTTTGGTGAAATTCGATATTTATACCTATAAGTTCCCTAAATTTTTACCCATTTTGATGAAACTCGAATGTTACAACAAAGAACTTATTTCAAGTATACGGGGTAAGTTTCAAGTTGGTATGTTGAGGGGTGTGGGAGAAAACACGGTAAAAGGATTGCGGGGGGTGGGGGGACCGCATCGATAAAATTTGGATGTGGATTTGTTCATTAGAGCCACATGAATGAGCTTAAAAATTGTGATTCTAGGTCAGTTGTAGCCATAATTGCGTAGAGTCAAATATTGACGCAGTTTATTGGCAAGGGGTGGTGAAATTTTCACATTTTTGACTATAACTTCTGTTGTATTTGTCAGATTTTGTTCATTTTTTACACATAGATGCATGTAGCTACAACGCATCGCTCTGTTAAATTTCAGGTGAAAATACTTAACGGTGTGGCTAAAAACCGCGAAACTCTACTGCGGGGGAACGGGGAAAGATATTGACATGATTCAACAAACTTCATCTGCTTAGGAAATATGCGCACCAGCTGGTAAAGTTTCGTGTCTCTAGCTCTTATAGTCTCTGGGATCTAGGCGTTCATACGGACGGACGGACGGACGGACGGACGGACGGACGGACATGGCTCAATCGCTACCCGAGGTTATGATAAGCATTTTGGTATAAAGGACTTGGGGTCTGCCACGCCTCCTTCTGTCCGTTACATACATTGCACAAATCTAGTATACCCTTTGTACCTATAGGTACAGGGTATAAACACTAAATTCAACAATTTTTATAAACTTATCTAAAGAGCATAAAAGATAAAAAATTTCATGTATTCTATAAAGCAAAAATTTGCCTTCAGTATTTCTGCGGCTTTTTAATGCTCTTTCAATTGCCACAACTATGAAATTGTAATTTCTAGAATGTTAAATTTATATGAAAATAATTTGGGGTGGAACCCCTTGAGCGATGACTACACAAAAAATAGCAATTTGTTTTAGGGCGGCAGAATACCAAATCTCAACCAAAATAACATATACTATGTATAAGTATACGTACAGTGGTTGCAAAGTGAAAATATGCAAGGTATAAACGAAACATTAAATTGGAAATAGTTAATAATAATAATAGTGAAACCAAGTTGAATTATTTAAACTGAAATAATTTTTTAAATATTCTTTGATATTGATTAAATCTACCCAAAAAATATATAGATCTGTGCTAACAATGAGTACGGGAAATATGAGTAGATGACGACAGCAGATAATTCGGAGTTGGGAGCACGCAAAACGAATCCGAATAAAATTGTTAGTTTTGGTTTTTCGTTTTCCGGAGCACTGCCGAATATAAATAAAAATAAACTTATTTTGGAATTTCCAGAAGAATATTGGCTTATCCAAAGTTTACGAAGATATACACAGTATGCCTTCACAGCATCTATTTAAATATATAAATTTTTTCAAATTAAATCTTCTGTACAAAAGTGCTGGAAATTTAAAAAATTGTTTAGAGATTGTAAAGAAACTGTATTTCATATTCAAAATCCAAATAAGTGGCGATATTATTCATATTTTGAGCTACACAAATAAATTTTTCCAAAGTAATAAAAATAGCACAATGGCGCCTATGCAGAGCTATGAGTACATAACTAATTCTCGGAATGTCCTCCACGGCTGCAGCTTTTTGACGTCCCCATTGATCTGAAACATAAAGAAATTATTTTCCTCTTAATCTATGAACCCAAAGCAAGTGAACCACGTAGGTGGCATAAGAAAAAAAATCGATTTTCTGAAGATTCTACTGGTGTTACCCTTTAAGTTGCATTAAAGTTCATACTTCACATAAAATTTTTATTTTCTAAATATAATACTACTTACACACTTAGTAAGATATGAATATGATCAAACAAAGTTTTCTCAGGAACCAAATTAAAAATTTAAGACGCCGCCATATTCGAAATTCATATTAAATGAAATATCTGTACATTAAACTTTTTTAAGGCGTAGACAATTATATATGAAATTTCAGCAAATAGCAAACAAAAAAGTTGTTATGTGGTTTTTGCATGTTTTGTGAGTTCCCTGATGTCCTAAGATTTTTTGAACCTTGATAGATTGAATAAGGTTTAAACTCCGAACCCAAAAATCTAAACCATGTTCGTTAAAAAAAATTCCATTTCAAATAGCATTCCAAGAAAAGCACGTTTATTGACGAAATAGCAAATTTCCAAAACACAAACGCATTTCAAATACGTTCCAACCCACGGTGCATCCATCATACAGCCATCCTTCATATAAAGAAGTAGGCACAAATCTTGTTTACCTTTTTACACGGCCCAACAAGGCTGGCAGAGAAAATCAAATCAAAACATGAGCCACTCTCAGTTCAAACACCCCAAAAGATGCGTGGAGCTGCCAAACTAGGAAGCTGCCAAGTGCCGGGCGTAAAGTTGTTGCCGGTCCTCGATCCGCACCCATCCTCGCGCGCATCGACTAAGCCAAGCGACCTTAGCATAAAGTTGCTGTTATGCTAAATTTAAAAATTATGGTTGTGGTTGGGCAGAGATTAGAGTGTGCTAAGAGAATGGAGCGGGGTTCTGTTGGGGTCTTGTAGGGATCTTTTAGGGGAAACGCCAATATATGAAAATGCTGCTGCGGCGTTTTTATTTTGCGACATCTACGTCTAACATCTGGCATGGCATATCACAAACGCGTACGCTTTAATTAGCTTGCTGGGATGCCCCAGAGGCGGGACTTAAGAGGGGATTAGTGTGCATATGGCAGCTGCATTTAATATGCTAGTTACGTGGCAAAGACTTCGTATTTGTGTTTATTCAAAGTCAAATTTGGTGCATCGATGAGGCTACCAAGAGCAGGCAGTCATATATGGGGCGATTCTTTTCCATCTCCAAAACCAATTATGACTACAGAATTTTGGAAAAAGTAGGTATGCGAGGCACGCTTAAGAGCTGTATCTTTTTAAAGTTTTCTGAATGTTAGTGAAAATTATTAAGGCCCATGTATTATAGCTACTTTAAATAAAATAATTAAGGTTCTACTTACTCTGTGCAACAATTGTGTTTAAAAATTTTGGACGATGGCGAATATATTTTTGTCATATCTTTAAAGACATACTATGCATATTCAATAGTGATAAAAAGTTTTCGTTTTCATTTTTTCGAGTCCCTATCACACACTAAGTTATGTTTAGTGTGTAGTGATTTATGTCTTCTGTCAATATTGAATTATATCCTTTTGTACTTATCGGTTGATTGCCAATAAATAAATATACAAAATCATAAATCAAAAAAAAAAAAATGTTCGAGTATTTTAAAATTAAATTATGCATGTGGATGATTTTTAAGATTTTATAATTTTTACTCCAAAAATTTTGAAAATATTTTATTTTTTAATTGAAACTTTTTTGCTTTTGATTACATTTTGTTAGTTTTGCAAGTAAAAAGTTATTAAGCTCCGCAAAAAAAATATCATAGAATATAATTAAGGATTTTAAATTTTCCTTGCCACAATATATTTTAACAATTAATCATTATTAAATAGGTGTGATCAAAAATACATACAACTTTTTGAGATTTCAGAATAAAACCACTTAAAAGGATATCAAGAATCTCCAAAATCTAAACGCGAAATCCTGATACGGATTGGCCTTACTCACCAAGCACTATCATCCCCAAAATCAAATATTTTTTTCAGTCTGCCGGCTATAACGTTAAAGTTAACTTTTTAGACACACTTTTTTAAAATTTCAGATTTCTTTATTAAAGCGGAATAAATATAAGCAGCGGTGGGCACGCCTTGTATCTTTTTGCTCCGAGGGCTCTTTCCGTTATGTCTTGAAAGTCGCGCCAGCCAGACGCGCACGGAATTTACAAAAAAAAAATACACAATCTGCGAGTTTTATGGCCCTACTCGAGGATGCTTGAGCGACCGTAACGGGGCTTTTTATTAGTGCTCGCTGACTAAAATTTCGCAAAAGTACACTGAGCACAGAAATATAGTTACTTTGGCAACTGTAAGACCGAGTAATTTTTTTGGTAATTTAAAAATGTCATATAAACTCATATGACTTCGCTGTGTCTTTGAATGTGTTGCAAAATTGTGTTCAGTGTACACGCACAAGCAGATCGCCGGCGACGCGAAGAGTTTACAATAACAAACGGACATACGAACATGGGTATATCAACTTCTCTAGTCACCCTGATCATACTTTAGGTAACTTTGGCGGGTCTCCGACGACTCCTTCTAAATGTTACATAAATTTTCGGCTTGCGCAAACTTAGTATACCTTTTGTACTATACGGTACAGGGTATCAATATCTTGGCAAGACACTCAGAAATTATCATTAAAATCATTTACAGGACTTTTATTTCCTTTGAAAAAGCCAGTAAGTGTGAGCTAAAAAGCAAAGGATTAAATAACAATCCAACGGAGTTCAAAGCTCAACATATATATATTTTTCTATACCACAAAATATAATCATGTTCATTGTCAGGGCTTTAAAATAGAAAGAAATTTTTGTGATCCGCAGGAATTTTTGGGATCGTGGTGGCTGTATCACTTCAGCCGCATCTTTGGCTAACGTTGCCTGCAAGCTAATGTGAGATGTGTTCCCTTCTTTTCACCCCAATTCCGTTCGAGTTGTAAAATAATTGCCCATCTGTAGAATTTTGTTTATGTTTGTACTTTGCACATTGGTATTGCCAGAATGCCAAGCAAATGTTGATTATTTGAAATTGGCCAAATCCACACTCCCACACACCCCCACACACTCTCACAAACGCAAACACTGACGGTTTTTGAGCAGGCCAACAAATCAAACACAATTGTCGAAATGCCAAGTTCAAAATAACCCATGAGGGAATCTTGGTATTTGAAAATGTATCTGTACCTCTGCATATGTATCTGTATCTACATGTGGTTTTGATTGCACTAATATCTGGATACTAGGCTCATCCCAGCAGCAAGCTGTCATTGTCTGTCGTCCAAGAAATGTGCGTAAATTACATTTTTGCTTCGCTTTTTGAATGCAAGTTACGTGCTCTGACTGAGTTTACGATATATTGACTAGTGCCCAATCCGGATTTTGGCCGTAACACATAAGCTTACCACAATTATGATTCATCGAAAAGCTAACACACACTGTTTGGAATGGCTTTTTGCAGTTGCAGATACATTTTGTAAACATACATTGTACACATACGATTGAGTGTATAAAATAGTTTTACATGGTAGTTTTTAGTTTACTATTTCGAAATGGTCTGTGATTTTTAAGATTACAAAAACTGCAACTTTCTCATATTTGACTGTCAAATATTAAATTTATCTACATACTTCGTTTGCATAAAAATATATTTTTTTAAATTGAGTAGAAAATTTGAAGTTGATTACTTTGATAATTTACGACTTTTTAAGTAAAATTGGTTTTTTACTAAAAAAAAAATTATTTCCTAACGTAGTCTCATTTAAAGTTCGAAGTATTAAGTCCGTAGACATATACTGCATTGACTATTTCTTAGGCCCCGGTGTTTTATTTTGTTTCTATTAATCAGCTGTGCTCTGAAAAACGAATAAAATATTTGGTGCTTCCTATTTGACCAAAAATTTCAATAATTTGCCGAAGTCCGAATATAAAAGTTAGTTTGCAACTGTCTGATGCGAATGCCGATTTGCCAAGAAAATGCCTACGTGAATATATTGACAGTGTGGCCTAACAAATACGTATCCCCACTCATTGGGGATAGCTTCTGCTAGTCCCAACATTGAGATGTGGTCTATTCATTTGAACTGCTTTAAACAACATTAGCGGACCACTTCGTCCTTACAGGAAATCAAAACCTAGGCCCGTTGTTGATGATAGACTACGCGAAAAAGACACAGATAACCTGCGAATGCCTAAAGAGTCGGATGAGCTGCATCAAACTGAAAGTTACGTCGTTGAGCAAATCCGCAACATTATTTTGAAATATGCACAATTCCATAAATTAGATTAGATAAAAATAAATCAACTTTGGATAGAATGCAGTATAAGAAAGATGAGGAGGAACTGATGCAGTTGGTCCAACAGGAAAGCCGAAAGAAATCGATTCTTGTTAATGAGCTACAAAAAAAGGTTAAGCAAAATGAAGGCAAACTAGACGAATGCTTGGAGAAACTTCAGTGTCAGGAGTTGATAAGAGATGCGGTGCAGCGTGAAAATTACATTTTGCAAGAGGAACTAAAGGAACTTAAAACCGAGCTTACACCTGTCAACGATGATTTAAAAAAGATGCAAGACGCGCAGGAACTGTCCTTGAAACGCAGTTGCAAGCGTTTAAAACTTGACATGGAGCAGAAAATTCGACGCAAGCAGCTGCAACGTGACGAACGCCTTCCTTAACCATGAGATTGGTGGACTAAACAGTGAAATTGAACCGCTGAAGAAACTAAGCTGTGATCGGCAAAACCCTCTAACCTAGCTCAAAGGTCACCTGAAGAACAATAACGATTCAACAAGGTGTTTAAAGAGCGCCTACAAAGAGCAGACATGATGGAAAAACAAATGAAAGCAGAACTCAAACTGAAGGAGTAAAAAATTCAAACAATAGAAAGCAACACTGAGACAGTGAATCCAGAGCTGAGAAGTCGGGATACTAAGCAGCAGTACCTACTGTAATGAGCAATTTAACAAATTACTTTTGGATATGAATGAGCAGTTCACCAGAAGTCAGAACGAGGTATTAGAGCTACGTAAGATTAATGCAAATCGTAATAACAATCATAGTCTCATGGATATGGACATTATCAGATACTGCAAGCCAAGTATCAAGATTCAAAGAATGAGCTACGTCGTATTATGGAGCGATTTTTTGGAATGAGTGGTAATCAAATACGGCTGGTCAGACATTTGCAAAATGATGACAATGGTTAGTCATGTAAATTATCCGGAAACTTCTGAGAGCTTTCAATCTTAAGAGCAAGCATCGCTTCAATCGGATGCTAGACATGATAAAAATAAATAATGTTTCGCGGTTTAGATGGTTTTTAGGCTCCTAGTAGTACCGAAAAGCTTCCACAAACTTTCTCCCACTTTCAGTGTTTTTTTCTATCGCTTTTATTCCTTCCAGCTTTCGCAAGACGCTTCAATTACTCCATCCAGCGTCCGACGCCATGTTTTTATTAGCCACCCACGCATTCTGCTACCTTGCGGGTGCCATTTCAGCGCTACTTTTGGAAATTCGCCTGCTAGTTATCGTAGGGTTTAATCGATCCGTTTCCGTTTGCGATGCCGAGTTTGATCGACTCTGAATTCGAGATAGTCCTTCGCCACCATATCCTCATTGTTTGTCACCTAAAGCTTATCTGCCAAACATCCAGTCATCAACCAGGTTTCGGAAGTGATACGTTTATGTGAATATTCTGAATTTGTTTGCGGTGGATAACGCTGTAGATTTCCGAAATTTATTTAGCTGACTAAAAGCTGGTTTGGCCTTGTTGATGCGTTGGTTTTTGTATGGTTGATCTTTAGGCCCACTCCCTGTACTATGAAAATCATAAATTTTGTCTTGCATATCCGCATAACGAAACGAGATCAAACAGAGGACGTAGGCGTAGTCGAGATCTCCGAGATGCGCCCCAAGGTTGCATTGAATACTGTACTTTTCCTTATACAGCGTCTGGAATAGAAAATCGAGAACAATTAATAGTAATGGTGACAGGAGCCAGACCTACCTGACACCAGATGTTGAGATAGTGATGTGCTTAGGAGATACTCCCCGTCGCCCTAACGCAACCCAATTGCATTCATCAGCTAAGCTATTGACAGCAGTTTTATAATCAAAAAAGGTCTTAAAAGGGGATGATTGCCACTCTTTGGCCCATTCGACGACAATACGGTTTGGTAAATACAAGACCTAACTTCTGATCTATATTAGTTAAGAATAGTTTGGCCAGACCCTTCGACGGTATCGGTAGAAGTATTATGCCACGATAATTGAAGCACACGAATTGGTCGCCTTTGGGATCATGATGCGCGTGTCCATGCGCCATTCATAGACGATTCTTTTCTCTTCTGTTATATTGGCGGGATGTAACATTTGTGTTGTTTGCTCTGGTCTCTTTTTGGGCAATTATCTGATTACCGATGTTATTGTGATGTTAGTCGACTATCAACCGTGTTGTTTGTTCAGCTCAGATCAGAAAATCTCCAGCAATGTAGTTCTGACGAAATTTATGACCTGCAAAGTTAACGGGTAGCCGCCGTTAATGCTTCCTGGGCAGGATCGATTATTGTTATTCACCTATACAGGTATTTCTTACAGCTTTATTGAGGCCGGTACATACGTTTTTCTATGAGCTTCCAGGCGACTTCGCTTATCTAGAGTTTTATATGCTTGGGTTGAAAATCGATTACATTTTTGCCTGTATTAATGAAGCAAGATTTAAACTTCGACCACTTACATTTTATGGAGTTATCGCCTGCTTCAGTAGTGGTAATACACTTAAGAAACTTGTATGGATCTCTTCATTTCTTAATTTGCTTATGGCAAGTTTTGGGATGTGGATCTATTGGTGTTTTATTGCGACTATCTTTATACGTTCCGATGTTCATTAAAGATGGTGGTCAGAACCAATATCTGCGCTCCCTTTTACGCGAATGTCAAGAAGACTAGCTTTACAATTTCTTTTGATGCGAACGTGATCTATTTTATTTCTCGCCTCCGCGTCAGGAGAGTCCCTATTTATTTTGTGGCAAAGGGAACCAACTTTTGTAAGGTGTACGTCGTTGCAAAACTCGATTAGTCCGCTTTTCAATGTCATTTCTAGATTCAAGAGCTTCTTTTCATAATGAGTTTAATGCTCTCGTCGTTACTCCTAATTTTAGAATTGAAATCGTTCATGACCATCAAGACATCTCCTCCTGAAAGAACTTGTACTAGAGTTGACCATAAAATTCATCTTTAGTTATGTCTCCTGACCCTCAGTGGGAGCGTGAATTTGAAGAATTGTGACATCTCCAGACCTCGTATTAAAACGAGCGTATTTTATTCTTTCATTTACTGGTTTCCACTATAGAAGGAATCTGATTGCTGTTGTGGATAAAAGTATACCAATACAAATAACAATATCATTCTCATCGCCGTTCCAACGGCATTCCCTCATGCCAAGAATGTCAAGATGCAATCTCTTTTAGGCAGCAGCGTTTCATTTATAGAAAAGTGTTTATGAAAACTTTGAACGTTTGTTTCGATTTCTGTTACAGTATCGTTAATGAAACGAAACTTTTGCACCTCCAGCTCCGATGTGCATGCTGCCGAAGCAGGTGGATTTTCCATAAGGAATTGACCACCAGACAGGCTCTTCGAATGCACATACTGATGAAGCCGCTCCTAACATGGAAAACAAACGCTGTTGCAGCCACTCAAAACGAAAAGGTTGCAAGTTTCTTACGAGAAAGAACAAAACAGACGCTACTAGGGTTGTGAATGTTTTGGATGTTGTGGATTGTTGTTAGCTTCGATTCTCACTTTCAGCCTTATCGGCATGAGAGACTCTACCAGTAGCAACGCTACAACCGGCATCGCTCTCAGGATCCTTGCGCTTACTAAGCACCTTCGCCACGACATGGCCGCAATCCTCGAAGGGGCTCCGGGTTTGGCTCATGTTCAATTGTTACATTTTCAATGTGCTGCTTACTTTTGCAGAGCTTGTTGCTTACATCAATCAGATTTAATTTCCTATTATACTATCCCATGTGTTTTGTTGTATTTGACAATAATTGAGAGAACTACTGTTCAAAAAAAAATGTTAAAAGTAAAATTTTGTAGTTAAGTTTGCTTTTGCATTAAATAATTAGTCGTTTTAGCCATATGGACAATGTGGTTTACATATTAAGCCCTGTCAATACTAATGGTGTTAGGATGCAATTTGACTCTTTGTTTTGAAAATTCCAGCTTTGGATGATAAAACCTCACATTAGGCCACTATTAAACTTTAACCGCCCGTCACTCACCGATGAATTTTGTGAAGGTTGCCCAAAATCGGTCGAAATCGCAGAAAACATCCCAGACGCCAGAAGAACATTTTTAGCGTTAATTACTGCATAACTTGATGGTTTGATAAAAAAGAAAACAAGAAAGAAGGTCGTGACAAGTGTCAAATTAACTAATTTTTTAGATCGTTTTTTGAATTATGAATTTCGATATCTCGGCCCTTATCATAGTCGGAAAATTTTGCAGTTTTCAGCTATGCTGTTTAATTACTTGGTCTGAAATTAGATAAAGCAATTCGGCTTGGTTAGATACATTTTTGTATCAAATTTTCGTTAATATTCGCTAAATACAATCAAACATAATAAGCCTTTCGTGAGTTATCTACCACACCTAGCAACATATGCACTTACTGGTACTGTGGTATGTAGACATTTTAAATAGCCTTTTTGACTTAACTTTCGATCCACTTAAAAATCGGAAGAAATTTAGAGAACTATAAAAAAAATTTTCGAACTGAAATCTACTTGTAAACTGCATAGAAGTACTTATTTTAAACTTAAATACTAAAGTTGTAAAGATAAAATATTCATTAACATATTTTTTCGGGAAAAAGGATACAAGGTATAACACTGCCAGCCTCATATTTAAATCTACCTTCTGCTACTTTTTATTCACTTAGGGTCGAAAACAATTTTTCAACGCAGGTCTCTGTCACTGGAAGACAATCAAAAACTGTGAGAGATTCTGTAAGAAAGTTCTGTAACAACACTCTAATAAATTCAATACTTCCGTAGAAGATTTAATTGACAGAGGGCTCATTAATAACCCCCAATTAGAATGTTGACGTTTTGATCATTGGAGACAAAAACTCGAGGCGGTTTGGGCCCGACCTGGTCTGTACAAACCACTGATGATAATGATGATGATCATTATACAGTTCTCCTCTCTATATCCAAAAAAAAAAAAAATATTTTTCTAGAAAAAGGTATCACGAAAAGGTCGCAATCCTAGAAGGGGGCTCCGGAGTTTGCTCATGTTTAATTTTTACTTTTTCAATGGGCTTCTTACTTTTGCATTGCTCGTTGCTTACATCAATTAGATTTAATTTCCTATTATAATCTCCCATGTGTTTGTTGTACTTAATAATAATTGAGGGAACTACTGTTCAAAAAAAAATGTATGTTAATTTATATAAAAAAAGTATATATTTGTAGTTTAATTTGCTTTTGCATTTCGAGTCGATTTAGCCATATGGACAATGGGGTTCATATATTAAGCGCTGTCAATACTAATGGTGTTAGGATGCAATCTGACTCTTTTTTTTTGAAAACTTCCACTTCGGATGACAAAACCGCACATTACACCACTATTAAACTCTTGCCGCCCGTTACTCACCGATGAATTTTGTGAATGTTGCGTAAAATCGATCGAAATCGCAGAAAACATCGATGCCAGAAGAAGATTCTTTAGTATTGAATACTGCATAATTTGACGAATTCTCCAAACACGTTGCTTCGAAATGCGTTTATGAGGCAGAAACTAAACAACAATCGCCAGTATGGGTCTTCCAAGACGAACCAAATACAGTAAAATCTGTTTCTTCGGAGTAAAATCGTAAAATATAGAGCAAAAATATATCTACTACCCGAATTCGGAGTTATCACGTTTTTTTACCTTTTCCGACTGAAAAACCTTTGACAACTTTACTTGAATGCGAATGATGGAAATAATAATAATAACAATGTCCACTATCCGAATTTTTGGAGAAATTTAGAAATTGACAATTTGGGTTTAGGTATTGTTTTAATTCTGAAAGCATGACAAGCAAATCAGAGTACGTACGATTGAGTGAATTGACGAAATTCTGAAAAAATAGAGACAAAATGGAAAACATTAATCGTAAAGCAAGGTATACACTATACAACACTATATATACATCGAGCGAGTCGTATTTCGATTGCATTGTGTGTGGCGCTGCCGTATGAAAAATCAAAACAATTTGATTTTTTTGGCAAATCGTACAGACGATTGTATAATGTATGGGCCTATTTTATGATCGAATTATTGTTTGAGTATGCCGGTCGTGTCAAAGCTGAAATTGCCGACGCAATCGTTTATGCAACAAATTTTAACTAGGTTAAATTGAAATATAATTGAATTTTTTTTCTTCTTCAGAATTTCAATTTTTATTAACCTTCCATAGACTGAGACATACTATGCCTTTTGCAGAATCAAAATCGGACGATTTTTCATTTAATAGGTTGCACATTAGTTTTGTTTGTGGCGGCAAAACAGAACGCCCTCTAAATTGCGTTTGGCTACGATTTTTTATACCCCATACTAAAAAGTACAAAGAGTATAATAAGTTCGTGCAAATGTATGTAACGGGCAGAACGAGGCGTGGTAGACCCCATTAAGTATATATTCTCCATCTGTTCGTTTGTCTGTCTGTCCGTCAGCTTGTCTGTCCGTCTGTCTGTCTGTATGATAAAAAGGAGCTCAGAGACTACATACGTGTTCGACGTGAGTTTAAGTTTCGGGATTTCTGCCAATTGGCTTCAGCGCCTAAATGTAGAGGTAGTCAGGCTACAAGAGCAAGTGCTTAATATTATGCAAAGATCGCATCTAGAGATTAAAAATGCAGAGCAAGAGAGGGATACAAGGCGTAGACGGCGTAGCAGTCAACACATAAGAAGTTCGGCGACAATACCAAGCTATGAACGCAGCACAGAGAAGACATAGAGTTTTGGATTGCAGAGCTGGAAAACTTATAGTTAAGTATTGCAGAGCAGCAGCATGCGTAGATCGCAGAGCAGACAGGTTAGGCGAGAAGAGCAAGTAAGAAACACAGGCTAGGGCTGATCCAACACGATTTCGGGCATATCGACCTATGCTCGTTTTAAAAAATTCCTACTTTATAATCCGCCTGTCCTCACTCCTTGAAGAGTCAAGTTTTTGTTTAGTTCTTATCGTATCAAATCCTGCCAATCTTTTTTTTTTTTGATTTTTCGATTAAAATTATTTAATTAATAAAATTATATACGAAATATAATTACATATTTTTTAAAACATTATTGTGCCAAAACTTGTATAAAAATAAAACCCCCAAAAAAATTGTTGATAAGAAGCAAATGCGTAAAAAGTCGGATGATCAGCATTAAACTCTGTATATGGCTGAGCAAATAAGCCATTTTTTATGGACAATGCCCAACTATATGAATTGGAGTTAGATGAAAATCAATCAGCAAGAAAGATGAGGAGGACAAAATAAAAAACTAATTTAGATCCTTTGGAAGGGCCAAAATTACTTACAATGATATACCCGGAAGGGAAAATTACCAATGCCAATGATTGGCTGACTCGATCTTGCTACTCCTTGCTTTACAATTAAACGAGAAATAAGATTTTGAGCAGAAGTGTCAAAAATAACTTTCGAAATTCGATAAAACAACGCTCCCCCATAAAGAGATTCAACAAGAAAACCAAAAGAAATTGTTTCTTGTTAATGAGCTGCAAACAAAGACTAAGCAAAATGAGGGCAAACTATAAGAATGCTTGAAGAAACTGCAGTAAACTGTAAAATATAAATATATTTTGAAAGAGGAACTAATGGAACTTAAAGCCGAGCGTACACTAAATGACGATGTTTTAAAAAAGAAGAACCGCGTTGGCAACCTTCATAAAGTAACGTGAAAGAATTCTTGAGTTCAACGCAGTTGAAAACAGAATTCAACCAGAAGGAGGACAATACAATGAACGCTCAAGAGTGGAAGAAATAAATAAATAAATTTTTTAAATAAAAAACTTTTGGATATAAATAAGCAGTTTACAAAAAATCAGAGCGAAATGATGAAGCTACGAAAGACGCAGAATGTAAGTCGGTTGGCACAATACAGGTGGGCCAAATCGTGTAGTTGAAACTTAACTATCAGATACTGTAAGCTAACCCCTTCATGATGGTCTTCGAAGATGGGCAATGTTTCGATGGCTGCACTAAGCAAGGCAGGATTAAGCTTTACTAGCAATATATTTTCAAGCGTATCCTGACCCAATCTGTTACGGTAGTCTGTTAGGACCATCTTCAAGGCAGAAAATGCGCGTTCTATCGACACCTGTGTTGGTGGAACGGCAAATCAAATCATGAAGGGTCTTAAAGTACCTACATATGTACATATAATGTACTTTACAAATTTTTTTTTATTGCAAAAATGTTAATTTTTATATGCCTTAAATTGTTAATTAGTAGTAATAATAGAAAATAAATTTGAACTATTATACATCAAACTAAAAGTCGACTTCTTCTATCAACAAAATTAAACAGCCTTTAATAGTTCTACCTGCAACATTCGAGCAATGCTCTATACTTTATTAGCAACATTTCTATCAGCGAAGTCAACATTTAAATCAGCGCAGTCAACATTTGCACGTTGCTCTAAACATTATTAACAACATTTCTACCAGCCGCCTCAGATAATATCAACATTTGCACGCTGCTCTAAACATTACTAACAACATTTCTACCAGCACCCTCAAGTGCTATATACATTTGTAGCAGCATGGATCAGCTACTATCAACATTTGCACGCTGCTCTAAACATTACTAAGAACATTTCTACCAGCACCCTCAAGTGCTATATACATTTGTAGCAGCATGGATCAACATAATGAAAAGGCTGCCAATATTTCTACTTGCAAGTTGCAGGTATCAACTCTGTATCAATGCTCTGAGCTCTATACGGGCCGCTGTCGACAGAGCAAGGCAAGGCAAGGCAGCAGTTTTTGTGTATGCTGAAATCGCCCAGCAGCGTTCGGGTACCGCAGTCAAATTGAAATGCGTGTCTATTCGACAGGCTCTTCAGCCGAGCTCACAGTTTCGGCAGCAGCGGCCGCAGTCGAAATATTTTGTTTGTAAAATCCCGAGTGCAAATGTTACTTGGGGATGCTTGTGCAAAAAGTACACTGCTGCTATGGCTCTGAATTTTTTCGCAGTTGCGAGCGTCGAGCTACGATCGGCTCTATTCGTTTTTGTCTTTTCGGCTGCGACTGCTACAGCAGATATTGAAAATTTACAGAGCCGAAATAGCAGCGGCGGCAGCTGCTACGAAAATGTAGCTTACTTTTTAAACGCTGATATATATATTCTGTATTAAAGTTATTGGGCATATTCAGTTTGTTCAAATGTATCTAATATAGAAAAGGAGACATCGGTCACCTCTAATTGAACAGAGTTTTTATTGAGTTTCCAAGCACTGCACCAAATTTTATTGGAGTTATACTATATATAGGGGTACAAAGTCTGGAAAAAAAAAGTTTTAGGGGTATAATTCCTTTATTTATAAAGATATAATAACGTTGGTTTTTTAGATCTCCATTGCACTGTACAAATTTTCTCAAATCGGTAAGCTAAATCATATCGCTCTTATAGGACCGATTGGCCAAAAAAAACCCTTTTGTAATATAATTTGTTTGGTGTTCAGAAGTATTTTAGAGTTCCGAAATTTTATCAAAATCAGAGCGATCGGTCGAAAAAAGTTTTTAAATAATCATATTTCAGTTTTTTTTTAAAAGATATTGTAATCAAATTCAATAAGCAAAAGATTTCTTTGAGTTTTCAAGCACTATACCTAATTTGATCTAAATCGGTTTATTTAATTATGTGTTTGTTGGTCCGACTTCAATGTCCACCATTTTTAATTCAGTTATCGGGCTGCAGTAATAAATTAAAATGAAGCATTAAGCATGAAATTGTGAAAATATTTTGGATACTTAGAAGCATTCCACCGACATAAGCCGATAAGCAGTTACGATGTAGACTTATAGTCTGCCACGCCACCATCATTTACCTGGTACCTACACTTGATCCTATGGGGGAACTGGATATAATAAATAAATGGTCTTTAAGGTTGTTTCTATGTGTTACAATGTTAGTCGCAAACTGTTAGTACTCTATGTAAGGTGTATAACCAATGCGCTAATCCCCTCCAGAACTCAGCCAAATTCAGGTTAGTCGCAAAGACACAGTCACAGACAGTCAGTCATACATACTAGTAGCAGTTCCCGACGCAGTCTCTATTACAGTTTGTTCTCAACAGTAGAAGGTTTAATTGTCCGTAAAGGATTTATTTGTTGGAAATTATGATTTATAAGGTCAGCCAGTTGCACTTACAACTTCCATTCAAACGCACACACACCCACCCACTCCTAGTCGCACAGCAGCACATACGGAGACACCCCGAACAAATCACAGAATCTTTCTTGCAACTTCTGGTTCTCTTTCTTTTATTTTTTTTGGCCATTGACCTCAATTTTTAGTGGCCCAGCTCAACCTGACTTAGTTTCCTTTTTTATTAGTTGGTATTGTAATGGTCAGAACGATAACTGAGAGAAACGTGAAATTGAATTATGCAATGCTTTTACCTGCAGGCGATATCTTTATTATTACGACCATAAAACTTGCAGAATCCGATACACCAAGAAAACTTACCTGCTTGCATTTAATTGGAAAAATACTGCAGCATCGTAATTATCAGAAGTATTCAAGTTGCTGAAATAGTAAAAATCTCATTTAACTTAGGACAATAAACTTAATCGTTTTTGGCTTTAGACTTGTTTTTGAAACTTTTATTTAAAATCGTAATAAAGTAGATTGGGTTAGCTGAAAATGTAGCAATAAATCCTAATTTATACTTATTACTCAAAAAAACAAGTAATAAATAGTTAATTTTTGGATGGATATTGATTGCTCAAGCGCTACCCAGGGTTGTAAATTTGGAAATGAATTAAATACAATTATCTTCGTTTTATTTTTTTTTTAAATTGCAACACTTACCTTTAATAAGCCACTGTGAATAAAACTTTGATAAATGTTAATCCTACGGTGGAACCGAGCAAAGACTTCCTCTGCCTAACTATTATGCAAATCTTTCTTTTACAGCTCTCACAAAAGATGGCTGAGGTCTGCTACACCTCTTTCTGTCTCTTAAATACTTTTGCACGAACATATTAGATTATTGCAGCATATATTTTGGGAATGAACAATGTCATCAAATCTGGCATTACCAACGTAAAGTTGGACATTTTCTACCATAAACGTAAACCAGAACGTTGGAAAAATGGAATTAAAACTTGAACATTTTCGTGCGATTTTTTTTTTTAGCTTTGGTCGTGGTTTAAAACAAGAACAGTATATGGATGGAAGCACAATCGAAAACCAGTTTATCGCGAATTCAAGCAAATTCAAACGTGGTCGAATTTTGTGAAGGTTGTCCAATATCAGTCGTTGTCCCGAAAAAAATGCAAGATCGTCATGTGACATTACGTGAGATAGAGGCATGTTTAGGCATTAGTATGAGAAACATCAAAAACATTTTGCATAAAAAGTTGGGTTTAAAAAATATATTTTTTGTTTGATACCACATAATTTGACAATCGCTCAAGAAATTCAAACGCGATGCTTCAAACGCAGTGTAGAATCTCTACATAGTTGACCTAAAAATAAACAGCTGTCGATCATGTGTGTCTTTCAAGACGAACCAAATCCAACCAAATTTGTTCATGCTCGAACTATTTCTTCGGAAAAATGGGCATATCCGTAAAGTTGCTTAGAGGATCGTAGAACTGTTAATTGTGAGTGGCTTACAACAGTTTGCACGCCAGAAGTTTTTCATAAAATCAGAAAAATCAAGCAACTACGTCGAACCATTCTTCATCAAGTCAATCAGCTCAAACAAATGCATTTTTGAGCACACAAAATGTCAAATTAGTGGGTCATCGCCGTATAGTCCAGATTTGTTCCCTCATAAAAAACTTAAAATGCGTGGTCAGCTTCAAACTACTTCGTCTTTTCTTTTCTTCTTACAGTTGCTGCAAGAAAAATATTTCTTTAGGAAATATAAAAATAGATGATGATAGACGATGACCAAAAGATGATAACATAGATGCATCGCTTGTATATCCTTGCAGAACCAGGCAGAACAAGTTTTGTTGATTCAGGTCAGAGTAGTCACTTTATGAAAGCTATCCCAAATTTATTGCAAATATAAACCTTCTAGCTAAAAATACTACATTGCAAAAATTTTTGAAATCGGGTGAAAACTGTATCAATTTTAGATCCCCTCTTCTGTAAGCTGCTCAAAAAACTATTTACTGTTTGGCGATAACCCCGAAAGTCGGAGCAAAGAAAAACATTAACAACATTGACACCAAGTTTCTTAATCAATTACACTCATCACTGTTGTGTAGAAAGAAGTCTACCAAATTGTGCAAAAGGTTTACAATCCAAGGCAATGTTTGAGCTTAAAAGCATTTCTTCTGTGGAACATGTTCTAAGCTTTTATTTCATTTAGCTTTTATTCGCTGAAAATTTTTCGAATATTTGAACCAAACTTTAGAGTGTGGAATAAAAGCTCTGTCAAAAAAGCTACATTTCTCCACTTTCAACATGGCCTGCTCCACCAAGGTATTTTACAATTCGCTATACACTGTCCAGGGTAATGGGTGCTCTATTTTTCAATACAACCAAAAATGCAAAACGTGCGTTTCCAGAGTGAACGATTCATTTGCCTTCTTCGATGCATTCGTGCAGACCTCAATGTTTTTGATGAACACTTAAAAAACAGCTGTTCTGCAAACTTCCAGTGCTACTTTGGTGATTTGTCTTAGTACCAGTTATTTTTATTTTGACACCAACTTCCGATACAACCATCATTTACATTACAACCAAAGCCATTCGGATATAGAGCGCAAAAGTCCTGACTATTCATAAAGTCGCAGGTGCCGTTGGGACAAAAGTAGTTATAACAAGAGGCTGAACAATTCTCCCGACGATTATGAGGACATCCTGAGCAGTCGACAATATCTGAAAGAAGTGCCACATAATTACAAAATTTGAAAGTCAACTATACTCTCTAAAAATAATACAATATCGATCTTTTTCAAGGTCGCTGAGTCCCGATCCGGTCAAGATTCTTCTTTGATTTTACTCGTCATCGAATACACGAAAAATGTGTTACGATTGGATTTAAATAATATAACTACAATAAAAGGTAATTAAATGTCCTATTTTTAGAAGGAACTAGTTATGGTCATGGTGTATTTTTAATCATGAACTTGGCTTGATGTATAAAATTTTATAATCAACCTGTTCACATTGTCGGGCAAAAGTACCCGAGTAATGGCGTGAACAACCCTAATAACAGTGAATAAAGGCCTTCGCCTTTACGCATTCTTGCCCAACAAAGAGAATACTATAAATATTTTTTTTAACTTCAAAATTATTACGATAAAGTTTCCACTTAATTATCGTCAATGTTACTATTTGGGAGTTACACCCATTTTGGGTGTTTGCTTTCAAGCGAAGTGGCTTCTTTTTTTAAGTCGCGATACCTTGAGCCCGTAGTATAAAAAAATTGTTTGCCTCATCGGATGCTGCGACCCCAAATTTAACGAATACGATTATTTTTGACAAATAAGTCGTTACATACCATTTTCTTTACAATCAGGCGCTTGACACCCCTCTAGTGGTGGATTTGGTGGCATAATTAGCATTGGTGGATTAGAAATATACTCTATTCGTGGTGTCTTTAGGTATATTACTGGGCGGGTGCAAACTCGCGGATCGCATAGCTTCTGGCTGCGATTGAAACATACCCATTTGGGTGGGTAATTCTTGCATATGCGTGGACTTTTCACAGTGCAACAGCCATTGAATGGAACTAGTTCTGATGAGTCGGGTACTGCTGTTGTTGTTGTTGTTGTTGTTGTTCTTGTTGTAGTAGTTGCAGGGGTTGCACTAGTTGGCTTTTGCACAATGTAACCAGGCGCTTTTGGTTTGTTGTAGCTACTGTCCGTGTCTGGGTTATAGGGCCGCAGAGTAGAGTATTCTATGTTGTTGATTTGCTCTGTGGCCACTGAGAACTGTTTCCGATTGGTAATAACATTGTTGATCTCAAGTATGGTTGTAATATAGCCAGGGGGCTGGCAACGTTTACCGCGCCATACGGTGCCCAAGGGACAAACGGGTGAGAGACACTGACCTTCATGATGCTCCCCTTGAGGACAAACTATCTTGTGGCATTGTTCATTCATGAATATCGAACCATAGGGACAGCGCACTTGCTCATCTATGGCTTTTGGTGGAGTTGTCGTCGTAGTGTATAGCTCGGTTGTAGTAATTGGTATGGAAGTTGTAGTAGGTGGCTCGGGTTCTACAATGGGTGGTAAAGGTGCACTTGTTGTGGGAGGTGTTATGATAGGAGGGACAGGCGTAGTTGTTGTGGCACATAGTGGAGAAAAAACATCAGGTAACGGCGCGTAGGGACAAGGAATTGGCTTTTTTAGGTAGCACATTCCATCTGTATGCAAATACCGATCTTAACCAAAGAAAACCAGACACATTTATAGTAACTTGAGGTGAAAAATTGTTCGGAAGTTACTCACCCGGCGGGCACACGGCCTTTGGATAGCACAAGCCATTCAAGTATTCCAGTCCATCGGGACAGCGCACTTGCTCATCTATGGCTTTTGGTGGAGTTGTCGTCGTAGTGTATAGCTCGGTTGTAGTAATTGGTATGGAAGTTGTAGTAGGTGGCTCGGGTTCTACAATGGGTGGTAAAGGTGCACTTGTTGTGGGAGGTGTTATGATAGGAGGGACAGGCGTAGTTGTTGTGGCACATAGTGGAGAAAAAACATCAGGTAACGGCGCGTAGGGACAAGGAATTGGCTTTTTTAGGTAGCACATTCCATCTGTATGCAAATACCGATCTTAACCAAAGAAAACCAGACACATTTATAGTAACTTGAGGTGAAAAATTGTTCGGAAGTTACTCACCCGGCGGGCACACGGCCTTTGGATAGCACAAGCCATTCAAGTATTCCAGTCCATCGGGACAGCGGGGCGTCTACATAGGCAATTCACAAACACATAAATGCAAGCTCCCATAAGCTACTCAGCTCTTACCATATCTTGATAAGCCTCGATGTTGCGGAAACAAATGATCGTCACCAGAGCCGAAAATAAAATCATTGCTTCAAAATGAATTGTATACATCCGAAAGACGATGTGTTTGCGGCAGCTCTCTTTAAGCAACTAATCTATATACTAAAACTTTCCGGACGTTGAAGTTTATAAATTCTGCGTGTGGCCTATGCTAGAGATACCCTTTGTGAACCCTAAGTTCAAGTTTTGTCAATGATTATGCATTTAGTTTATATTTTTGCTCGTGCAGTGCTTTATAATGCCATTTAGTACGACTTGTCATGTCTGCTAGTCCAGTACTTCCGCGGCTACATTGCCACTTCTGGCTTATTCTAACTTCGTTGGTTTTAACCATATCTAATATTGCAGCGCAATGTCCCTATAATTTTGCGCTCGTAAACTCACAATGCGTGCAACTGTCCACTTCCTGTAACGCTCCATATGTGCTGCAGAAAGGATTCTGTGTGGTACCAACTGCAACACAATGTGGAAACGGTAAGTGGAAAACGTAGTAACACAAAATCGTAATTTTAACGAAAGTTCTCATAGGTCAAATGTTTTTAAGTGGAGACTGCACAAATGTTGTTTTTAACAATGTTCAACCACCTGTAACCGTAGTTCAACCGCAAGTTCCCTGCCCAAATCAACCGACAGCTCCAGTTTATGTAGTTCCACCTGCGTCTCCATGCCCATCTCAACCGATAGCACCAGTAGCGCCCTGCCAGACTCAACCTGTAGCTCCTTGCCGAAATCAATCGATAGCTCCGTGTCAGGTCCAGCCGGTAGCTCCAGTAACTCCTTGCCAGACTCAACCGATAAGTTACCCAGTTCAACCTATCGCTCCTTGCCAGACTCAACCGGTAGCTCAAGTTTACCCAGCTCCTGGCCTGACTCAACCCGTAGCTCCAGTTTACCCAATTCAACCAGTAGTTCCTTGCCCGACTCAACCGATAGCTCCAGTTTACCCTTCTCCAATTCAACCAGTAGTTCCTTGCCCGACTCAACCGATAGCTCCAGTTTACCCTGGTATAATTCAACCATTTATACCATGTCCTGTACCGCCAATATACCCCCAACCAACGTATCCGCCTCCGACGGCACCTCCTCCAACATACCCTCCTCCTCCAACGTACCCTCCTCCTCCAACGTACCCTCCTCCACCAACATACCCCCCTCCACCAACGTATCCTCCACCACCAACGTACCCTCCTCCGCCAACTTATCCACCTCCGCCAACAACTACTACTACCACCACTACCACTACTACCCCTCCACCACCACCTGCTCCCCTTAAACGTTGCCCACCGGGAACAACTTTAATCAAAGACGTATGCCGATTAGTCTACTGCAGCTCGGGCATCTACACAAATAATCAGTGCGTACAACCGTACTGTCCTGATGGCACCGTATGGATGGGTCTCAAATGCGCACCTTTGATACCGAATAAATTGACACCGATTTATATAAACAACACTATTATAAGCGAGTCCCGTAATGGCTCGGATATAATAGTTAACAACACAAATAACTTATCAGTCAATGCCTCTATAACGATTTCACAAAGTGAGACAGAATACGTGGACTATGAAGAAGAAGTAGCAACGCAATCACCACTACAACCGCCACCGCCACCACCCCCACCGATACGCATACGTCCTACTCCCAGCTGCTGCAATATAGTTTCACCTCGTATTTGCAGCGGCCCGCCTAGCTCGCCACGTTGGCAATGCTCCAGTCGCACTCAACAGCATTGCGGTAGTTTCTGTAAAGCACCCAAAATGGTACTAAAGCCACCTACCACCAATTCATGGTACGGCGGGCGCAACGAAATGCTGGTAATGCCACCTGATTGTGAAATAGGTAACTGTCGTGGGCAGGGTAACTGTGAGGATGCAACTGGTTAGTTTGTTGTAGAATGCATTAAAGGATTTCTAAACAACACTCTCCTATTAAACAGATTACTATGACTGCAGCGGCTGTGCAGAAGGACGCCCGCAACGTTGCTCTAGTTATTGCTACAATTATCAGTGCAGCAGTCATAGTTGCGCCTATTACGATCAACAGCAATACTGTAATCAATACCCTGGACAATTTGGATGCCGTCCAGAAGAGGGTTGGATGTACTAATGATTTTTAAATTCTTTATAAAAGCTCTGATCGTTAGGTAAAACATTTTAAGCTCTTATGCTAACATTAATAATAAATACATGGTATGCAACGAAAGTGTCAATTTATTGATATCTAATAAAGTTTTGAACCAAACTGTAACATTTTTGCATCCTAGTATTCGTAGTAATAACGCACATAATTGTGTTAAGATTGTGTTAAGATAGGGCGAGGGAGTAAAGTGCCATGCGCGGTAACTAGCCAGATATAATATATCTTTTTTGGTAAATGGAGTCTCCACCTCTTATGCCTGCTGAGATCTATTTATTCATACGGACAGCCGGACATGGCTCAATCGATACCCCAATAGATCGAGTAATGGTTCTATCCCACATAGTGAGTTGGATATCTTAAACAAACTTGTTGAGAGAAAGGTAGTTGTCTTAATGAAGTTTGTCAGATAGTAAGCTCCTTAAGTGTTTGCACCTTTTTGGGGCAAAATTCGAAAATTTTTTGTGTGTTTATCTATCTATATCTATCTCTTACCATCTCTAATATCTAGGCGTTCATACGGACGGATAGAGGGACATTTCCATATCTACGTCTTTAGTTACCCTGATCATACTTTAGGGGGTGTCCGACGACTCCTTCTGCATACAAGGATATAGAGAGAAAATCCGGGCCCGGGGGGGAAAATGTACCGGTCCCTTTATTCCACCTTTAGCTTGAATCATTGTGTTCACTCGAAAAAGACAATGCATGTAGAAAAAAATCTTTTCCACAAATAATAAACCTAAAAAAAAAAAACTCTATGTGTTCTTTGTGCTGCGTTCATAGCTTGCTCTTGTCGCCGCACTTCTAAGTATTGGCTGCTCCGCCTACTACGCCTCATATCCCTCTCCTGCATTTCTAATCTATATAATTCGCACAAATCCCGGAACCTAAACACGCGTCGAGCACTTATTTAGTGCCCGAGTGATTTTTTATTATTATTCTTTAGCGTTTAGTTCTTATTGATAGTGTTTGCAATTTAATGTTGTGACGAAGCTTCTAAGCTCCGCCACAATTAATTAATTATAATTGTTATTAGATGTAAGGTTTTCCATATTATTTAGATATAAGTTGAATTTATGGATTTTGGGTTTATAGTTGTAAGTTTGGTATTTGGTATTAGATTAAGTGTTAGAAAATAAAGAAACTAAAGGTATCGATAAGTCGAAGATCGTAGCACCGCCACGTCGGACTGCCAACCCAGGCTGCCGATGCCCGTCTATCGCTATCGGCGATAGCCGGCCGGCGTGGGCGATAGAAAAATAGAACACGGGGAGATAGTTTTGAGACGGCAAAGCACACAGACGTGCAGCGGAGCGACAGACAGTAAAACGAAGACCAAGGAAAAGGTTAGGTTAGGTTGTTAGGTTAGTCTACGGTTGTGGGTGTTGAGAAGGAGAGTTAAACTAAATAAAATTATAAAGTGAATCGAATCAGCAAGTGTTTTAATACGTCAAATATTTGGCGCCGAGTGCAAGACGCCCGTGAGAAACACAACGCCGTTGTGTGCGTAAGTGTGGTAGTGCTTTTCGCTATTCTCCCCTTCCCTACCGCGTGCGTGTAAGAAGCCAAGCAGGCCTCGCCTCTCTGGTGATATATGTACGCTGGTTCAGTTGTAGGTACGCGTAGGCCTCGCCCGCCACTACAACTTCCCCCACCCCCTCGAGCACGGATACGGTCGCGAGGGCCTCGCTCAGCGACGTAGTCCACAAAGATCTTACTGTCGGTTAATCGTGCTGAGAGCACGCCAGCCACAGCTACACACACGCGAACTGCGCTAAATGAAAAGTAAAAGGTACGTATGTATGTATGCAGGTACGGCGAGGACAGTTTCTAGGCCCCCTACGCTGCCCAGTGTCTCAGCAAATTTACAAATTAGTTGTAAGTTGGCCCTGGGGCAGACTGAGTTATACCCCAGCACCAGAACTTCCTTACAAATGGCGCCCGAGCAGGGACCTTGAGGCATAGCTAGGTATATATTAACATCTTTTTATAACATATGTATATAGCGGATTAAAGCCCCGTTAGGGTATATAGAGTCCAGCCGCATACATACATATAAAGAAATAGGTACAGCAGCAGTTTAGTCGCAAGAAAAAAAAGGGCATAGAAAAGTAGCCGAAATAAGCAAAACTGAGCAGCAGCAAGTTATTTGGCGCGTGCAAAATTACAACAAAGTTAGGCTATAAACGAACATAGAGACAAGACAGAAAAGACTAAAAGTAAAACGGTTTAAGAACGGCGCGTCGCGGTAACCGCATGTAAAGTACAGTCGAGTTCGAAAACGTGCGTGTGTGTGCATATATGCAACGGCGTGGTTTTGTGCCTTTGCTTTGCGCACATAACGGGCTGCGCATAACGGATCGCGAGTAACGGCCGTAGACAAAAGTACAGTGGGCCAGCGACGGTATACACGAAACAAAACTAAAAAAAAGTGACAGTGGGCGAAAGCCACGTGTTAACAAAAAAGAAATTGAAAGATAAAGAAAGTTAAACAGCTATGAAGTGACATGAAAGTGTAACAAAAGTAAAACTAAGTGAAGTCAAGTGGAAATTAAAGAGCATAAAATAAAAATTAAACAAGAGTAAATAAAGTTGAAGAGTGTAGAACCGTTATAAATAAAAAAGAATGAAAAAGTGAATATAACTGAAGAAAATTAAAGTGGACTAAGTAAAGAATTAAATAAAACTTTATTTGAAGCGAAGTGGAAAGCAAAGTTAAGAGTGTTGAATAAAATTTAAAAGGAAAAAGAAGAGAGAAGTTTAAAGGTGAATTGTGGCGAAGAGAAAGGAAGATTGAAAGGTCGAACATAAAGGTTAAAATCTAAAAGAGAATAAGAGGTGACAGTGGTTGAAAATAAAATAAAATAAAATTAAATAAAAAATCAAGTTCAACGAAATAATACAAACATAATAAATTTAAATAAAAAAAAAAATTAAATCAAATTCAAATAAAAAAATCATATAAATTAAAATAAAATAAAAGAAGTCAGTCAAAGTTAAATAAAGAGAAATAAATCGAAAATTTGAAGAGAACAACTAAGTGAACCCAAAGAATAAATAAAGAGAAAATTTTAGAATATACCCAAAATTAAATAATTTAAAGCAGAGATAAAAAAATTAAATCAATTAAATTGAAATAAAATAAGAAAAAAAAAAGCCCCGCAAATTAAATAAAGCTCAATAGTGAATAAAAAATTAAATTAATTAAGATTTAAATAAAAATTGAATTAACTAAAGTTTAAACAAAAAAAAAAAAAAAAAAAATTAAATTAACTAAATAAAATAAAAGGAACTAAATCACACTAAAGAAACAATTATATACAACCAAACGAGAAAAGCCAACGATAGAGATGATGGAGGCCAAAATGGAAGACACCACGATAAGTTTAACGAGCGACACGCAGGTACCCTCAAGCAAAACGGAGGATACGGGTGAGTCAAAATGGGCGGGAAAAATAAAAAACCCAGGCGTCGGCGTACGCTGGATAGCATACCGACGCAAAGAGGAGCTAAGCAACATACTCGCCGAGCTGGGCATGCCCACCGACGGCAAAGTAGAAGAGTTGAGGAGAGCGCTAGCAGCGTTTGTCACAAAAGGCGAGCACTCATCGGAGATTTGGTCAAGGTTGGCGACGCACGAAGCCCGCTATGCCAAGCTGGCAGAGCAAGGGCGTACAGGCGTGTCGCCAAGCAGAGGCGCGAGCCCCGCACCACCGTCCCCCCAACATGTAAGCAGCATCCTGTTGCCTCAATCGTCGTTGGCAGTTCCCCTTATTGCCCCCACTCATCGTACCAGTCATCCCTCAGCAGACCCTGCAGATCGACCAATTCAACAAAGCTTTCCTTATCGCGAATATCGACCCGAGTTGGACTCGGATGCTCACTGGTCAGTCCCAGCGCGCGACTTACCGCCCCCGCCGGCAACTAGACACAACGTAATTGTACCGGATCAGGTTCGAAAATGGGGCGTACACTTCGACGGCCGCACAGACGCGCTCGCCCTCATCGAAGAGTTGGAGGATAAAGCAGCAGCATACCGTATCAATATCAACGACCTACCCGCAGCCATGGTAGAGGTATTTACAGGCGAAGCGGCGCAATGGTTCCGCATGAGCCAGCTACGCGATGCGTCGTGGGCTGAGTTCCGGCGTGTATTTTTAGAGTTTTTTCTACCCCCGCACTACCTGGAGCGCTTGGAGGACAAGATACGGGCACGCCATCAACAAGATCGAGAGAGTTTTAAGACGTACTCTATTGCCATTGGAACGATGATGCACCGCGCGGGATACACGGAGAGTCATCGGCTTTATAGGATTTATGAAAACGCCGCACCAGACTACAGACTGCATATTCGCCGCCATGAATTTGTGGACATTGCGCAACTCACCCAACTGGCGTGCGAGTATGAGGTGGTCAGGGAGCAGCATCGCGTGTGGGCAAGCAGCAGTAG
This sequence comes from Chymomyza fuscimana, assembly GCA_949987675.1. Taxonomy (NCBI): domain Eukaryota; kingdom Metazoa; phylum Arthropoda; class Insecta; order Diptera; family Drosophilidae; genus Chymomyza; species Chymomyza fuscimana. The sequence goes on from OX465088.1 coordinate 83,664,063, forward strand.
GCGCCCACGGGAGGCAACAATGACACCACCGGCGAGATTCACGGGCATGGTAACGCCCGTAGGCAATCCGCACAACCCCTTCAGGAGCACCCCGCGACAAGTGACAGGATCTGGATATGAGAACGCACCGCCACGCGCCAGGCCGCCAGAGGTAGAGGCGACGAACAGAATGATCAGCCAAGAGAGCAGGCAACCATACGACAGCAGAGACGCGTGCTTCAGATGCGCGCAGCCCGGACACATGGCCCGAGAATGCCCCAATGCCTTGGTGGTGTTCTGTCGGGTATGTGGACGACGAGGACGCAGGACTCAGGAGTGTTGCCAGCGCGCAGCCCAGGGAAACGGCCCGCCGCCCTACCAAACCCGGGGACAGGTAGCGGCGCAGACACCAGCAACCCGGAATTAAACGATGTACTGAAGATGGATGAGGGTCGCATCATCGCGTCAGTGCAGATTGGATCGCACTTGCAGACCGCGACGATCGACTCTGGAGCCTCGCGAAGCTTCGTGAGTGAGGAGACAGCCGAAGCCTTGGCGAGAGAAGGCGAATTGCTAAAAGTAAAGACACGTATTCGGTTGGCAGACGGAACGAGAGTGGAGGTGAACAAGGTGTTGAGGCTGAGAGTTGGATTGGCAGACGCGCTAGTCATCATGCCAATGCTCGTCATGCCCGCAATGTTAGACCCCCTACTCCTAGGTATGGATTTTTTGTGCGCAGTCGGTACTAGGATACGATGCGCAGGAGTAGAGCTGAAGTTAAGACCGGTTGCGTTACTAGAGGAAGACCCTCGACTACGACCAACGGTGCTGAAGTTGGGGCCCGAGGCGTCGCCAGGTGGGACGAGGAGCAGGATAGAGGTAGAGAAGCCAAAGGCCGGGCAGTTAAGCGGCACGACAGAAAAACGAGCGGCCATGAGGTCTGGGACCCAGGTCGGAGCAACAGGAGGCACGGCAATGGCCGTTCATAAGAACGTAGGCACGAGCAAGCCCAACGCGAAGGGCTTGGACACGGTGAGAGGAACAGGCAGGGCCGTATCCCCACCGCCACCCACGGTGCGGGGGGCAACAATTTTTAAGAGACAAGTTGCGCCGTCGATGGAAAGAGCAGGCGAGGCCTCATCATCTACATCAACGGCGGCCAAGGGTTCGAGGATTGCGAAGATTATGGCCGCATCCGAAACCCAAGGCAATAATCTGGAGGCTTAACAAACATAGCCGAACACAGAATCGTTTTGAAGGATGACAGGCCAATGAAGCAGAGGTATTACCCCAAAAACCCTGCGAAACAAGCTGCCATTAACGCGCAGGTGGATGAACTGCTGAGTTCAAACGCCATTGAGCCATCTCACAGTCCACATAGCGCCTCGATCGTAATGGTACCTAAAAAGGACAAAAGCGAGCGGATGTGCATTGACTACAGGGTGTTAAATGCGAACTCGGTTCCCGACGCTTATCTAGTCCCCAGGATTAATCATATACTCGAGCAGCTGCGCATTGCTCGGTATATATCAACATTGGATCTCAAGAACGGGTATTGGCAAATCCCGATGGCGGCCGACAGTAAAGAGTGCACTGCCTTTACAGTGCCCGGGCGTGGCCTATTCCATTGGCGAGTGATGCCATTTGGATTACACTCGGCCAGCGCTACTTTTCAAAGAGCTTTGGATTCTGTGATTGGGCCTGACATGGAGCCGTACGCATTCGCCTATCTGGATGACATAATCGTCGTGGGAGCAACAGAGGAGGAACACGTAGCAAACCTGCGAGAAGTACTGCATCGCCTTCGTAAGGCCAATTTAAAAATCAATCGGAAGAAATGCTCATTCTTTCGGAGAGAATTGGTCTACCTTGGTCACGTGGTGACAGGTGAGGGCATCTGTACCGACCCTGCAAAAATAGAGGCGATCCAGAATTTGAAGGCGCCTACCAACCTAAAGGAACTGCGGCAAAGTATCGGCATGGCATCATGGTATCGACGTTTCGTACCCAACTTCGCCTCGATGATACAACCAATGGCCTCGATTTTAAAGAAAGCAGGCGGCGTTGGACAACCTAAAGGAGAGCTTGACCACGGCCCCAGTGCTTGCTTGCCCGGACTTCAGTCTCAAATTTAAGCTACAGACAGACGCCTGCGACTACGGGCTGGGAGCCGTACTGACACAAGAGGGCGACGAAAAAGAAAGAGTCATCGCATATGCTAGCCGACGGTTGACGAAGGCTGAGGAAAATTATACGAAAAAGGAATGCCTGGCTATCGTGTGGGCGATCAGGAAGATGCGATGTTATTTGGAGGGGTATCGGTTCGAGGTAATCACCGATCATCTGGCCCTCAAATGGTTGAACTCTATTGAGAGCCCATCTGGGCGCGTCGCGCGCTGGGCGCTAGAGCTGCAACAGTTCCAGTTCGACGTGCAGTACCGTCGAGGTAAGTTAAACGTAGTAGCCGACGCCCTCTCCAGACAGCCCCTCGAGAGATTGCAACAAATTACCGAGGAGGATAGCAGGTGTAAATGGATCACCAGTATGACCGCCAAGATGACCGAGGAACCGGAAAAATACTCAGATTATACGTTGGAAAATGGCCAACTGTACCGAAACTTGGGTTATAGAGCTGACGACGAGGATCACGTCCCGTGGAAACTGTGCGTTCCTACTGCGCAACGAGGTCGAGTACTACAGGAGTGCCATGACGCCCCTACCGCTGGGCACCTAGGAGTGCGGAAGACGATTGCCCGACTCACACAGCGTTATTATTGGCCCGGCATGTTCCGTGACGCAAGCCGCCACGTGAGGTGTTGCGAGGTTTGCCAAAAACACAAGTGCGAGCAGGCGAAGTTGGCCGGCAAGATGCTGACAAGGCAGGTCAGCGAGCCATTTGCGATTTTGTGCGCAGATTTTGTGGGACCTCTGCCCCGGTCCAAGCATGGAAACACGATGCTGCTGGTGTTACACGATATATTCACAAAATGGGTAGAACTAGTGCCTCTGCGAAGGGCAACGACAGCAACATTGCAGAAAGCGTTCAGGGAACGCATATTGGCACGCTTTGGAGTGCCCAAACAGTTCGTCTGCGATAATGGAGCGCAATTCAGCAGCCGAGCCTTCAAAACGTTTATAAAAGATTTGGGTATAGAATTACAGTACACGGCACCCTACTGCCCTCAGGAAAACCCAACCGAGAGGACCAACCGCACCGTAAAGACAATGATAGCGCAATTTATCGACGGCCAGCAGAACTCGTGGGACGAGTTATTACCAGAAATCTCGTTGGCAGTCAATTCAAGTATAGCTGACTCTACAGGTTTCTCTCCGGCTTATTTGGTGCAAGGTCGAGAACCACGTTTACCGGCCGCACTTTATGAAGAGGTTACGCCAGGGTCGTCCAGTTTACCGCAGGCGCCAACTGCGAAGGCACAGAGGCTCAGGGAGTTATTCGAGATCGTACGCAACAATTTATAGCGGGCATCCAACGACCAGAGGCGGTACTACAATTTGCGCAGAAGAGAATGGCGGCCAACCTTGGGTTCCTTGGTGCTTTTGCGCCAACACTGGTTGTCACGAGCAGCAGACGGTTTCGCAGCAAAGCTGGCCCCGAAATACGATGGGCCGTATCGAGTGGTAAAATTCGTATCCCCTAACATCGTGCGATTACAGAGGCCAGGCGAAAGGAAGCGCAGAGTGGCCAACATTTCACAGTTGAAAGCATTTCACTCCGATGACCAACACGACGACGAAGACGAAGTCACCGGCGAGGTAGAGAGGCAGCCCGTCGGCGCAACAAATTAATAAACTTTGTTAGTCTTAAGAAAAAGCATTGTAAAACATAGATTTAAGGGGAACCCCACAACTGTATTAGGCAGGAGTACCATTTAAGAAGTAATCTTTAAGCTGTTATATCATTATAGATGGACGACGACATCGTAATCGTAAGTGACGCGGACACCTCCGGGGAAGGTGAGCAACCCCATGTTGCAAACGAGCCTGTCGACGGAGACATGAGCGAAGAAGACTCGGTCCCTAGTAACACACAGAGTTCAAAGAGTAGCATGTCTGGAGGGAGGAGCCTGAGTGGCGGCACTACGCCTCTGTATGAGGACGACAGGTCGGAGCATACAGCTAGCCCACGCCTGGAAGAGTACGAGAGTGGCAACACCGAGGACAGCCCCCCTCGCTCTGAAGCCGAACATATAAGCCTCAGTAGCGACGAGGAGGATCGTAACGCCCCGCCACTGCGACGTCACCACAGGACAGTGACGTACAAACAACACCACGACACCATAGACGGCTACGTCTACATGATTCGTGTGCAGACGGAGGTCGTAGTCGTCGAGGCGCCTGGCGTTTGGGGCGAGAGGCCCTATGCGGAAGAACCGCCGACTACACCACCCCCGTTACCGGCGATTATGCCTCCACCTGCGAGGCACGACACGGTAGTTATACCCGGGGTGGCCGAGGACGAGCCGCCGGAGAATAAGTCACCACCCTTGAGGAGCGACTTGGTGGACATGGGTGACGTGTCAGACAACCAGCCTTCCGGCAGTGGACTACAGGAGACCGTCCACCCGTACGATGATAACGAAGAGTGCCATGACCTCGCCGAGACTACGGCATTCATCGAACGCTGGGGAGCGCGCCTCGAGGCGGACTTGGTTAGGTGCGGTATACGTTTGACAGAGCCAGGAACCGCCGAACCTCCTGACGCCGGACCTGTCAGGGCGCCAGTAGGTTGGTCGGTTCGTACACACGATGGCATATTATCGGGAGAGACCATTCAGGCACGCCTCTCACGCGCCCAACCGGGCAGAGGCCGCAGACGGATAACAGCGAGAGCAGGAGGGCGACAATACCGGGCTACGCAACGGCGCGACGGCACAGTATGTGTCGTCCCTATCGAAGAAAGGGGGGGGTGTGACGAAGCTTCTAAGCTCCGCCACAATTAATTAATTATAATTGTTATTAGATGTAAGGTTTTCCATATTATTTAGATATAAGTTGAATTTATGGATTTTGGGTTTATAGTTGTAAGTTTGGTATTTGGTATTAGATTAAGTGTTAGAAAATAAAGAAACTAAAGGTATCGATGAGTCGAAGATCGTAGCACCGCCACGTCGGACTGCCAACCCAGGCTGCCGATGCCCGTCTATCGCTATCGGCGATAGCCGGCCGGCGTGGGCGATAGAAAAATAGAACACGGGGAGATAGTTTTGAGACGGCAAAGCACACAGACGTGCAGCGGAGCGACAGACAGTAAAACGAAGACCAAGGAAAAGGTTAGGTTAGGTTAGTCTACGGTTGTGGGTGTTGAGAAGGAGAGTTAAACTAAATAAAATTATAAAGTGAATCGAATCAGCAAGTGTTTTAATACGTCAAATATTTGGCGCCGAGTGCAAGACGCCCGTGAGAAACACAACGCCGTTGTGTGCGTAAGTGTGGTAGTGCTTTTCGCTATTCTCCCCTTCCCTACCGCGTGCGTGTAAGAAGCCAAGCAGGCCTCGCCTCTCTGGTGATATACGTACGCTGGTTCAGTTGTAGGTACGCGTAGGCCTCGCCCGCCACCACAACTTCCCCCACCCCCTCGAGCACGGATACGGTCGCGAGGGCCTCGCTCAGCGACGTAGTCCACAAAGATCTTACTGTCGGTTAATCGTGCTGAGAGCACGCCAGCCACAGCTACACACACGCGAACTGCGCTAAATGAAAAGTAAAAGGTACGTATGTATGTATGCAGGTACGGCGAGGACAGTTTCTATGCCCCCTACGCTGCCCAGTGTCTCAGCAAATTTACAAATTAGTTGTAAGTTGGCCCTGGGGCAGACTGAGTTATACCCCAGCACCAGAACTTCCTTACAATGTCATATTAAGTAAATACTTTTTTTTTTGTTTATTTCATTTTATTATTTCTAAATTATAAACTTAAATAAACAATAGTTCAACAAATTTAAATTAGTTTCAAGATCGCTCAAGTACTATATATATAATGAATTTCTTTAAGGAATTTTTTCGTAACATGTAATTTAAAACTAAAAGAATTTTCCACAGGATTCATATTTTTTAAAAAATAATGAAAAAGACTAAAAACATTACCTAATTATTTCACTAACCTAATACTTAAATCTAAAAAATACAAAACTGTGTACTATTATTAAATACTTCAATATACCTGATTTTACTTATATCTTTTAAAGTTTTCACTCAATATATAGTGTGAGTGTTGTGTGTTAGTTCCTTTATCCAGGATCGCCGCTGCTTGCTTCGTTTTTAACTCCGGCCCCTTGTCTTGATTCTTTATTTGATTTTTTGTGTCTCGTCTGGCGGCGGACACTTCTTGTGAAGACTTAGTATCTTATATGGATATTGGCAACAATCCTAACATATCCATTGAGAAATTTAAATTCTCACAGCCTCGTGAAATTTCGTCGTTCAAAATTTCCGTCCCTATAGGTGATTTTGACAGACTATGTGATCCAAACTTTTGGCCACCACATATGATTGTCAATGAATTTAAATCTATTCAAAAGCCTCGTCCTCAGCCTGTTTCCTTACCCTCAGCTGTCCCATCTTCTGTACCAGCCTCTAGCATTTCAAAAAACTAATTTCTCATCTCTCTATTAAATATCAGAATGTTAGAGGTCTTTTAACAAAACTTAATGTTCTGTCTACGAAAAGTTTTTCTTTTGACTCACATGTTCTTGCCCTTACAGAAACGTGGTTAAACTCTTCAGTTTCTGACCATGAAATTTTATCTTCCAACTTTGTAGTATACAGGCTTGATCGCTCTGTCCGCCGTGGTGGAGGTGTCCTTATTGCTGTTGATGTAAAACTTTGTTCTAGCTTAGTTAAAGTAGATACTTCGTTGGACATTGAATTCATTTGTGTCAAACTAAGTTTGCATAACTCTTCATGTTTTATAACATGTTCGTACATTCCTCCTTCATCTACTACTGAAATTTATTTGCAACACTTGGCTGCAATTAACTATGTTCATTCGCTTTTACATAATCGCGACAATCTCTTAGTTTTGGGCGATTTTAACCTTCCAACCATTTCATGGGTTTCGTCACCTTCTTCTAACTCTGTTATTTCGTCCTCTTATAACGAATTCCTGGACGGCTTGCTCGATTTGCCATTACTGCAAATAAATGTCGTCCAAAACTGTTTAAATCGAATCCTTGATTTGGTTTTTGCCAATGATCCCGCTATTGTGTCAGTCTCCAGATCTTCCCCGTTATCTATTCCTGAGGATTCATATCACCCTACTTTGGATATTGAAATCCTTATTAGTGCGCCTCAACCACATTTTTCTTCTCCTGCTATTGTCCGTCGCCGCTGTTTTCGTAAGGCTAATTTTACTATGTTAAACGAACTTTTAACCTCCACTGATTGGTCCCGCTTGATGAATTGTGATGACGTCAATGAAGCTGCATCATTTTTCTATGATACGCTAAACATTATATTTGATGCGTGTGTCCCTTCGACAAATGCTTGTTTTTCGCTCAAACCTCCCTGGTTTACTCGGAATTTGTCACATTTAAAAAATTTGAAATCTAGATATTACAAGAAATTTAAAATGACAGGCTCTAATCGTGATTTCTCTAATTATTCGTATGCTCGATCTGAATTTATCCTTTTAAACAGAAATTGCTATCAAAATTATTTATCCCGTTGCCGTGAGCAATTTTCTGTTGATCCGAAACAGTTCTTTAATTTTGTAAATTCAAAACGTAAATCTGATCTATTTCCTTCTACACTCATGTATAATGGTGAAGTAGCCTCTACTGACGCAGGTATATCTAACTTATTTGCTAGTTTTTTTCAATCTACTTACTCTTCAAAGTCTTACTCTCCTAATTCTTATCCTTTCAATATTTCGTCTGGTAGCGGTCTATATGTTCCATTTATTAGCAATGATGACCTCAATTCTGGTATTTGTTCGCTTAAAATGTCTTACTCGCCAGGCCCTGATAATGTTCCTACCTGTGTTATCAAAGCTTGTGCACTTGCGCTTCATGAACCCTTGCTGAAACTATTTAATTTGTCACTTGAATCGGCCTCTTTCCCTACCATTTGGAAATCGTCTTTTATTGTCCCACTTCACAAAAAGGGTAATAGATCCGATGTTTCCAATTATCGTGGCATCGCCAAATTGTCATCAATTCCCAAATTGTTTGAAAAAATTTTAGTGGCTCATTTGCAGCATTATTTCCCCGTGCCAGCATGGATTTATGAAAGGTCGATCGACCTCTACAAACCTTCTGGAGTTTACATCCTTTGCATTTAAAGGATTTTCAAATAAACTTCAAACAGATGTCATTTATGCTGATTTTAGTAAGGCCTTTGACTCTGTTAATCACAAGCTCCTTCTTTTCAAGCTTGGGCTCTTAGGATTTCCGACCAACTTTCTCAATTGGATTTCATCTTACCTTGCTGATATGTAGAACCCAAAGAGTTATAGTTAGGTCTACTGTTTCCAAAATTATTCAAGTATCGTCCGGTGTTCCGCAAGGTAGTCATCTAGGTCCTCTTTTTTTTTACCCTTTTTATAAATGATCTGCAAAATGTGGTAAATCATGCCCGTGTTCTTATGTTCGCTGATGATGTTAAACTTTGTTTCTCGTTTAATGATTCCACGTCACATCTTTTACTTCAGGATGATTTAAACTCTCTTTATAACTGGTGTACGGTTAACCATTTGAGCTTAAATCTTTCCAAATGTATGTTTATGACATTTCATCGACACAAACCTTACTTGGTTAATTACTCCATAAATGGTTCTCTTTTGGTGCGTATCTCTTTATGTACTGACTTAGGTGTTACTTTTGAGCCTAAAATTACCTTCAACACCCATGTTTCTACAGTTGTGAATAAAGCCAGGTGTGTTTTAGGGTACATTAAACGCTGGTCAAAAGAATTTAATGATCCGTATACGACCTTGGTTCTTTATTCTGCTCTCGTTCGCCCAGGACTTGAGTACTGTTCCTGTGTTTGGTGCCCTCAATACAAAATTCTTTGAAAAATCGTAGGATTGCCCTTAATGCTATTTTTTTGCATAAACTCATAACTGGTTCCATTGATTCCCCTACTTCGGCAGCTTTTGTTTAACATTCCTAGACGCTCCTCTAGAAATTTTGTACCCTTATCTCTTAAGAGATGCACTACAAATTATGCTTTACATGAGCCTTTTAGAGTTTTATGTTCGAATTTTAATGACTTGGCGCGTATCCTCTCAAGTGAACCTTTTTAAAATAACCTTGTTTTTTGTTTTTAAGTAATCAACTGATTATATTATATGTTGATCCTAAATAAAATAAATAAATCTCCTTGAGGAGCGTAGGGCCTCAGTGATGCATTTCCATCTCGTACGGTTGTTTGCGATTACTTTCAATTCGTTCCACGATTTCCCTGATGTACAAGTCTCGGCATGAAGCTTTCGTCTCCATGAAGCTTTTGGACGTTTAGTGCCTGACGACATATTTCGTTTGGATCCTTACGAAGCGTATGGCCAATCCATCGCCATTTGCGACTTTTTATAAAGTTTGCCATTGGATCGATGTTGCATTTCCGGTAGAGTTCTTCATTGGCTATAACATTTGGCCACCAAACTCTTAAAATTCGTCTCAGGCATCTGTTTACGAAGCTTTTTCTGTATTATTGTTTCGGTTGTGAGCCATGTTTCACATCCATATAGGAGCACTGGGATGACGTTTGGTTTGAAAATTCTGAGTTTAGTGTGAATTGATAACATAACCGAGCACCAGACATTTCCTAGCTGAGCGTATACGCCCTTTGCTTTATTTATGCGGGCAAGTGTGTCCTTTTTGGCACTATCCTCTCCGGATATAATACTCCCCAGATAAGAAAAAGACTCCACCGTTTCAATCATGTCGTTCCCTATTGAAAAGGCTGTGTTACTTGTGGTGTTTATTTTAAGCGCTTTGGTTTTATTTGTATTTATCCTAAGTCCAAGTCCATCGGCAGCCGAACACAGATCATTTATTTTTGACTGCATATCGGAGTGTCTGACTGATTGCAGCATAGGCAAGGTCTTCAAGGTGTTCATGGAGGTTCCAGAGGAGATCTCTTCGTTTGTCGTCAATACACGATTGCAACACGTTGTCAATGACAATCAGAAACAGGAACAAAGTAATCGAAATATCGCCCATTTCGCGCTACTCTGCACTTGTGTGAGTGTAACCCGATATCGAAATAAATAGAAAAACTTGATCTGCCAGAGTATTATTATTTTGGTAAAATTTCAACTTCATAGCTCTTAAAGTCTCTAAGATCCTTTCTATCATACGGACAGGCAGGCATGGCTATATCGACTCAGTTGTTGGCGCTGATCAAGAATATATAGGTACACTATATAGGGTCCACAACGCCTCCTTCTGCCCGTTTTAATTTTGATACGATGTTTTAAGCACATAAAAAAGGCATCAACAGCCAAGTCGAGAAAAATGTATTTTATTTTTAAACTTTATATTTCTTTGTTTAGGGGGCCTCATCCCCTGCTCGCTTCGCGCGGTTGAGGCTTTCTTTTCTTTTTAAATCGAATATCGGTTAAATATTCGACGCTCTCATTTAACCTTTTCATATGCCTTTTATAATTGCACAAACGTCTCAATCAGCATATCAGCAAAGGCATAGACAAACTCAATAAATATAAAAAAAAATAAATCCTTTTATCAATCGCAGACCAAAAATTTTAATTTAAAAAAACCTTACTATCTTTGAACTAACTAGGCTGTTTACTTTTCCAGGAATACAGAAAGGCTGAAATGAAAAAGTTTACAACTCGCACAAAAAAAATAGTTCTCAAAACTGTGGTTGGTGCTTGTATTGTAATAGAACATTAAAAAGTAAAAAAAAAAACCAAAAGTATGTAAAACCAGTGGTTTTTAAGCAGTCGAATTATTCGTATTCGAATATCCACACAATTTTTATGAATGAAGGAGAAAATTTTTGAATTAGAAAAACAAATAATTTGGATTTTTTTTTAATTACATTAATTACCTTAAAAAATGTTTCTTAACCATTTTATTTTTAATTTTGAAATTCAAAAGTAATTTCCCACTGTATAGAAAAAAATGGGTTTAATGCCATTTTAGTGCGTAAATTCACTGCGAAAAACAAAAAATAAAAAGTCGGTAACTCCTATAATTATGGAAGTTTTACTTATTTTAGTGATGGAACCTCGCAAACAGTACCTCGAATAATGACAAATAATCACAATTCCTCGGAATGGAAAGATAATACCTGCAAACTTCATTCGTTTTGATATTTTATGATAAATTTGAAAAGAAACAATGAATAACGGGGTCATTCCAGATATTTAAGGAAAAAAAACACAAAAATAGTTTTGTGCCATAAACATGTTGGTTCACTAATATATCGTGTTACTAGTATTCACGTATCATTTAAGCAGAGACTTTGGAGGGCTCTATTGCCCTATTTTTCAAGAGTGTGATCTTCTATCGTTCTTATATATTTTATTTCAAGCCGCTGTACCAAGACATGCCACCGGAACTAAAGAGGACGAATTTATGTAGGATCCATGAATTAATATTTTTCGCACTGTATAAAATTATTTTTAGTTTTTGCAGATAAGTCTGAATTTTTATATTCATGTCGAGAAATCCCTAACACATTTCTTTATTTTCTTAATACCCTTTTTTTTGGGTTATAACTCAAGAAGTTGGGGAATAAAGAACGAAGGGATGTCGGGAAGGTTTTTGATTAATTGGTAAACATCTGTTGCGGGGCACTGGCGGTTAGTATCTCCACAACCTAAAAAGAATTTTTATATATTAGCCCATATGAGTCTACATAGCGGTTTTAGTTATACAACAGGTCAAAATAAACACACTTTTAAATACAACTTTTAAAGTTTTCCTCAGATTTTAAAAATGTTTGCGGCATACTACATACATTCTGAAAAAAATAGCGTATAACTGTGGTATATTTGGATACGATAACTATTATAATGTGGATGTAAAAATTCTCTTACGAAGGAACAAACTATCGATCTACACTTTTAGAGCCAATTTTTTCCGTGTTTTACATCAGACCCCATTCTACCAATACTAGGCATAAAAAGCGTCATCTATCCACACCGAAAAAAATTAGTCCGACTACCTTTCGGACAGACCCTACGCTTGATGTGGTGCTGCGTTCCAACAGCATCAGTCATTTCTTTCCTTAGTTTTGGTGATGGGTTTGTATGCAAAAAAAATAACACTAATACAATATTTAAGTAAAAACTTAATTTTACAATAGTCTATTAAGAGATGTACTTAAAAAAAAAAGAAGATACTACTCGAGAAGTCAAAAAAGTCACTTTCTTGTGAAACTACCCTCGTAACAATGGCCGTTAACTAAAATTATAATAGGTATCGGTATCCCTTTCGCTCGACAGCCGTCGAAATTATCTATTGTTTACTAGCTTCCTCTCCCAATTCAGGGATGGAGAGACGATAAGCTAACAAATATACCTATAGTATTTAGTGTTTCCTATATAAGCACTTATGTTGGGCCGTTTTAGTATTTTGTTTATACCTTTTTTTTATTCATTTATAAAAATTAATAAAATATTCATCATCATCATCACTAGCTTTACAGTCTTGGGCAGACCATAGCTTCCGCAACTATTCCTCTCCATGTTCTTCGATCGACCGTTGCATTCCTCCAGTTTAAGACACCTCTTGGTGTCGAACGAAGATCATTATCTACTACATCTAGCCACCTTTTCTTTGGACGTCCACGTCTTCTTCTTCCAATCATAATATATTATTATTATTATTATTAAATATATGTATATATTTTTTTTTAATTTTATTATTTTAAAAGGTAATAAAAAAAAATTAATTGATTGAGTAAGCAAAAAAAAATTCAAAAGAAAATGTACAGTACCCAAACGATCACATATGCTTGAACCAATAATACTGATAAGGTTATATCTAATCAATGGTATTTCAGTATGCACTACTCACAGGCTTGTCGAGTACGAATATTGGCATTATTAGCAAATCGTTGTAGAACCAGTCGCATTGTGCCATTAAAATTACTCGAATTTCGGTGATTAGCAATAGTTTTACAACTTAGAAACTATGCTGAATTTTTCGGTAAGTAATGAGTTTTATAATATTGTAGTAAAATAGTTCAACACAATTGCAAAGAAATGTTATGAGACAATGGCATAAGAACACTGTAAGCTATTGGTGGTTATCAAAGGGTGTTTTTTTAAGAGCTTCATTTCATTTTTTACCGGAACCGCAAAATATATTAGGTGCGCAACTAAGTTCTCGCTGTTTTTTTTTTGTTGAAAATGTAACTTTTTTGTTAAAAAAAATGGTTACCAATGAATCATTCAAAGTATTGCCTATCACTAGCTAAAACTTTTTCCTATCTTTCTGGCAGAATACCTCGAATACCTTGACGGTAGAATCAAGCCATTATGTAATGTCTTCATATGAGTGGAACTGCTGATCAGCCAGACCATGTGCCATCGAGCGGAAAAAGTAATAATCGAACAGCGTAATATCTGGGGATATTATGTGGCGGGTGGGGTATTAATATTAAAGATAATAAAAAAAATATGGCGTACGTTAGTGTCGGCTGCAGCGGAACTTGTCATTCGGAAATTTTTTGAAGTACCATAGCACTCCAAGAGCGATCGTTCCAAATAACGTTGTTGTTTATAATATATTTGGCATTCGGGAGATTTTTAGAATTCACGAGCATGGTACCAAATTTAATCAAAATTGTCTTATTCTAAAATATAGCCAGCTAAAAATCGATAGTTCTAAAAAATGTCTAAGAGCATGGTTAGTGATGATTCAGAACACATCATATACTTGATTTGCTATATAATACTACTATGGGAGCTTTTTAATACAATATATGGAAAAAAAAAGTTGCTCTTATCACCTTTGAGATCTTGAGAATTCTCCAGACGCCTTAAAGGTACTTGCACAAGCTTAGTATACCCTTTGTAGCTTAGCCCTAGATGGTTGTTCTTATTTTACGTACATATAGATTGTTCTTCTTTGAAACGAGTACTACCAGTTTTAAATTAGTCAGCCGTGCTCCGTAATCAGAAAAATCCAATCCGAACCATTTTATTCGGATTCGGTTTTGCGTGCTCCGGAATCAGAATTTTTTGTCGATAATTTCCTTTTTTATTCTCGATAAATGCGTAAATTTCCCTCACTTTTTTCGATAAATTGACATATGGCGTGGTCTTAGAAATAATATTTACAACTAATAAACCAACTCAATTTCAATAAGATAATTTGCTTAGAAACCCTTGTGGTCAATTTTGTACACTTTTTCACTAGATGACTTACTCATTCTGCGAGAGGAGGAGCATAGGGTAATATTTCCGTTGATATTCTCAATATTATACATCCATGTTTGTTGCACATGTAGACCATTTAAGGTAATTAATATTACCCTTTTTTTCAAGTGTACTAAATATAAAATGCAAAATTTTTAATCTTAAAGGGGTCTACGCAGAATGCAAAAAAATTTCGCACGGAATGACAAAACCATATAAAAAAAAAATCCCATTTGGGAGCCCAACTAGCACTTTCGCACCATTTTGTTGCCACATCCTCGTTTCCAACTCATTACTTGGTTGTTTGTGTAGACAGCGCGGTTAGATCCAGTCCGTGCGGTTTGGGAACCTCTGGAGGTCGTTGATGTTTATTTCTGCCAGCTCCCCCAGTCCATTGAAAAGCGGCTTTCCTAGGGTGTCAGTTCTCTGCTTCCAATGAGCAGGGCATTTACAAAGAAAATGAAGAACGGTTTCTTTTTCTTCTGGCTGGTTACAACTGTGACAGTGGATATTGTGGGGAAGCCTCATTTTGGCCGCCTGTTCTCCAATAGGCCAGAAGCCAGTGATGACTGCCATCAGTCTAGAGGTGTCTTTTCTATTCCTGTTTATCAGCAATGGTGTTTTTTTGAGGTTGTATCTAGGCCATAGAGATCTACTAGTCCTGCATGTTTAAAGACTATTCCATCTACGACCCGCTATCTGAAGGTATTTTGTATTTATGTTTCTCTTGACCACGTACAGTGGTGTGAACGCCGGTTCCGCAAGAGCCTCACTCATAGCAGATCCATTTCTTGCCAGTTCGTCGGCTTTTTCGTTTCCCTCTACATTTCTGTGTCCCGGGACCCATATTAGGGTAACGTTATGCCTTTCGCTTATGGTGGTGAGGCTCCTTCTGCTTTGTTCCACCATTTTAGAGGTTGTGATGGCTGAACTTAGGGCCTGAATCGCAGCCTGGCTATCCGACAGAATAGCAATGTTGTTTTTGAATGTGTAGTCAGCGATTAGTATCCTACATGCCTCCCCAATAGCAAATACTTCCGCCTGGAAGACGCTGAATAAATTGGGGAGGCGCACTGACTTTTTGATGTTTAGTCTCTCGGAGTATATACCTGCTCCGACACCACAATCCATTTTGGAGCCATCCGTGTAGATTGTGGTGTCGAAGTTGTTTAGCAAAGATCCCGTAGTCCAATCCTTTCGTAGGGGTAGGACTGTAGTGAAATTCCTGTTGAATATCATCTTTGGTGCAATATAGTCAGTCTTTTCAGAAAGGTTTTGCGTTAGTTTTGTTAGTAAGAACCGTGGCCATGGGTTCTTTCTTTCCAGCGCCCCGCTTCCCTTAACCTCAGTGCAGCCGTGGTCGCCGTTTTCATAATGTGTAAGTCTATTGGTAGCGTGTGCGTCAGAACATTAAGAGCCTCCCTGGGACATGACTTAATGGCTCCGACTGCCATTGCACATGCTGACCTTTGTATACAGTTAAGTTTATTGACGGTGTAACCTCTTTCTAAAGCCTTCCACCAAACCACAGAACCGTACGATAAAATTGGACGTACAGCCGCTTTGTACATCCAAAGAGCTCATTTTGGTTGAAGGCCCCACTTCCTACCTATTGTTCGTTTGAAGGAATATAGGGCAAAACCAGCTTTCTTTGCCCGCAGCTCTGTGTTTAATCTCCCGTTCAGCTTGGAGTCAAGTATTACCCCTAGGTACTTAGCACTGGATGAAAAAGTGAGTGTCTGTTGGCTTAGATTTGGTGGGTCAAAGTTGGGTATTTTGATTCTTTTGGTGAAAAGCATAAGTTCTGTTTTATTCGGGTTCAATCCCAGGTCACAGCCGGTGGCCCAAGTGCTGAGCTCGTCTAAAGCCTTTTGCATAATCCCACTGATCGTGCTAGTGCACAGTCCTGACACCATTAACACCACATCATCTGTTTTGACATTGTTGAAGGCACCCTCAATATCCAAAAAGGCTGCCTTAGTATATTGCTTTTTGTCTAGAGACCCCTCTATCGTTTGCACAACTTCGTGAAGGGCCGTCTCCGTTGACCTCCCTTTCAGGTATGCGTGTTGAGCTGTGGATATATTGGAGTTCTCCAATGAATCCAGCAGTCGTTCAAAGGCTTTTAACACAAAAGATGTTAGACTAATGGGTCTAAAATCCTTCGCTGTTTCGTGTCCCTTCCTGCCGACCTTAGGTATGAAGACAACCTTCACCCGTTTCCAGTTAGTAGGAACATATTTCAGATTAATACACGCTCTAAAAATTTCTGTCAACCATGGGAGCACACTATCCAATGTTACCTGTAACATTTTGGGCATAATCCCATCTTGACCCGGCGATTTCAGAGGCGAAAAATTACTAATTGCCCATACAATTTTTTCTTTTGTTACTATCTCATCTGTGCAATACAGTGTTACATTCACGTGTACTACTTCCATTTTCGTACTGACCGCAACCCGGAAAGTGTGTGTGCAAAAGGAGTTCTAAAGATTCGTCGGCCGTTTCAGTCCAAGTTCTATCTGGTTTCTTAATCCAGGAAGCACTCAAATGGTCCCTAGATAAGATCCGGCTGAGTCTAGCTGAATCCTTAGTGGATTCGATTGATGAGCAAAATTCTGCCCAGCTCTCTTTTTTGGCGCTCCTAATAGCTTTCTTATAAAGTCTCCGACAGTCTTTATATACTTGCCAATTTCCGGTGGAGAAGCTGAGGTTGTAGGCTGATCTTGCTTTCTTCCTTAGTTCTGAGAGTTCATTACTCCACCAAGGGGGAAAGGTTTTCTTACTATATTTTAGTGGGCATGACATTTCAAACGCCTTGCCGAAGGTTTTTTCTAATGTGTTAACCCTATTATCAAGTAAGTCGGTGGATGTGATCTGATTAACAGGAACCCTTCCTATCTTATGCTCAACAATATTTTTGAACCTTACCCAGTTAGTTCTCTGTGGATTACGATGTGGAAGAGGTGGATCTACCTTAAGGTCCACATTGTAGAGAACCCAGCTGTGATCCGAAAAGGAGTTTTCGCTGGAGACCCGCCAATTTTCAATTCTAACCACATCGTTTTCAGATAATAAGGTAACATCAAGCACTTCCGTCCAACCAGTATATTGCGCCGAGCTTGGAAAGGTGAAAGTGGGAGTGCTGCCTCTATTACATACTAGTAAGTTAGTACTTATTATAAAGTCGTATAAGGACTCACCTCGATCGTTATCCTCGGAACTGACCCACAATGCGTGCCTAGCATTGGCATCACATCCGAGGAGAAGGATGTTTTTTTTGTTGTCATGCACCAGTCTGTGGACTTCATCAGGCGGTGCATGGTATTCATGCGCCATATACACCGAGGCAACTTTAAGTCTGACTCCGTCAGCGACCTCTAGTTCGACGACCGTCACATCCTGTGAGCTGTATGTTGGGATAAGATAAATGTTTTGATTTTTCTTTGCTACAATACAAGATCTCGGCCTATCCGAGACTCGTTTGTAGTAAAGGTTATAATTCTTGCCTGGGAGACCTTTTATTTCAGTGTTCCACACCCAAGGTTCCTGGGTAATGGCTATGTCAACGTCCTCCTCCGCTAGGAAGACGGCAAGATTGTCCGTTGCTGCTCTTGAGTGCTGCAAGTTAATTTGGACAACCTTGATACCCGTTTTTATATCTTCGTATTGTCGTCGACGTCATCAAGCTGCATTCCTTCATGCGGCTTCTCGGCGTCTTCAATGTTATCGTCGTGCTCTTCCTCCGGACTAGCAGAGCGGAATATTTTTAGTTTCGCGTACCGTATGCCAAACCAAAGTTTGTTGTCTGCTTTCTGTAGCGGTTAAAGGCTCTCTTCTGTGATGAGGAGAAGGAGCGACATGCTATTCTTTTGCGGGATTTCCGCCTTGATGACTGACCATTCAGCCATTGGAATAGCACGGTTATGCGTCTGCAAATAAGTTATTAGTTTGCTGCTGTCAAACTCCATGTTCGGGATCCAAATGCGCGCTCTAGGCCTGCGAGGGATTTCGCTGGCTGTAATGATCTTGAGCCGCAAGCCTTCCCAGGCGTCTTTGAGTTCAGCAACTGCACCATTTAAGAACTCAAGAGAGATCGCTGCATTTGATGACCCTATAACCGCAGACAACTTCTGCCGAGTCGAAACGTGGTGGCTCATCTTACGGATGTGCCATAACGTGATCGACAACGATACGTGACAGCCGTGCCTCGATTTCGGACCACTTGTCCAGCACAGGTTTCCCGCGGTTAAAAGTCTCATCCACTAGCGCAATCTGCAGACTATCACGAGCCACCTCGTTATAGCTGCGCGGTGCGGATATGTGTTTCGGCTGTTTTGATGACGGGCCAGCTTTAGCAATGTTCCCGTCGAACATTTTGCATCTCTTCGACACCTTTCCAGGTTCGTCTGGAGACCGGTTCCGCTTCGTCGTTTCGTTTTTTTGGGCGGCCATTAACTCCTCGTAGTCGTGAACCACCTTTTCGAACTTGGCCCTGTCAGCTTCGTCCTTTGGATGTCTTTGACAGTCTTGTTCTTGTTGATCCTGCCAAGGATAACTAGAGCCCTTTGGTATTGTTTATATTTCGATGGCTGTAATAATAAATTTCAAAATGTTTAAATATTTTTTATGACCGTCATAAAGTTGAATTTTTTTGCAAGGTTTTAATAATTGCAAATGTTATCTTTTATCATCATATATAGAGACTGGAAAGTTCTGGCACTTCCACACTTGCAACGGTGTTGTTGCTCCTGGCCGCCTGCATTTCGCCAAAAGCTGCTTTCGCCACTCCTTTGGAGTCCGCCCCAGAAGTAGCCACAGTTACGCAACATGTGATCAAGGATAATCCCATAGTGGTGCAGACTCCTTTGCAAAATTATGAACAGCCTACGCTCAAGGAGTACGATGAGTGCCACAAAAATCGAGAGAAGTGCCTCAGCGTTTGCGACGAAGATGGAGCATGCTTAAGCGAGTGTCCACTGTGTCCGGAGCTATACAATCAACCACTTGTAGTGCAGGGCGTCAACGATACGGGCTATCTGAAAGGGGCGCCTCCCGTCAACACTACCAACATTATAAAACTGACTAATGAGATTAATAACATCATACACAGTGACATTAAATCAAGCAATATCAATAATGTAAAAGTGGAACAAAATATTTCCCAAGTGGGCGGACGTTTTGGACTTGGTTACGATGAGCACGGATCTTGCTGCCTGGTGGTACGACGTATTCGCGATTGCAAGCCCAATGACCATTGTAAGGAACATAAGCGTGTACGGGTTTGCGGAGAACGTTGCCAGGCACGCGTCATGCTCGCACGTCCCGTGGTTCAGTGCGATGCTAAAAATCCCCAGGATTGCCATGAGACAATTGAATATGTGCCTGCCCGCAAGCATAGAAAGCACACAGCATCGACGGCACAACGCTGCACTTATATGGAGTACTGGCCGTATATCCATTGTCCTGGTGATGCCCAACAACAGGGCTTGCGAATGAGGCGCTCCACATGCGATCATTGTTACAACATACCTTATGGTCTTATATTAAAAAATGGTCTACCAATGGATTGCATTCGCTGCTATCATGGTATTTCCTATGGTGCTCCAAGGACACCACAGTGGTTTGAGCCCTATGCTAGATATCCATATCCTGGTCAAGGTTTTGAAGGCGTTCCAAACGACTATGGCACTAACGATTTTTGGGATGCACAAACCGTTCCAGATGATAAACTGACAGTTGACCAAAACGAGGACAGCGGCTGGGTTTTGGAGTCCCAAAAGTGTATGAACGCAGATGGAAAACTAGAAGATTGCATGCCAGATCAGTTGTCTGGCAGTGGGGATGGTGAAAAGCCCGCTGTGCCCCCTAATACTAAGCACGAGTCTGATTCGTATAACGATCATTTAGATGAGGATTTAGAGGATTATGATTTCAGCGATGACTCATACAACGTGCCAATTCAGCGACGTCGTCGTCGAAACAGCCGTCTTCAGTTAAGGCGCTCAGCTTATAGTCATCGCAACGACTAAGGGATCTAATACTAAGACCCAACATTTTCTTTTCAAATTTCCGAAATAACTGAAAAACCGAAAAACGTACAGTTTTTATCAAAATTTTCAAAATTTCATTTAAAAAAATCTAGCGAATTTCGTATTTAATATCAAAACAATTAATTTAAATATAAAAAATAAATTTTAAAATCAAATAAACGTTTTTCCTATACGATATTGCTCTACGTTATTTAAAATATTTTTAAATTGTAAATTCCAATACAGTAGTATGCTTTTTAGGTCAAGTGCTATAAGGAACTACACCAAACCATTAGGTTTGCTCAAATATTGGTAGAGCATACTTTTTACATTAATCTGCCCGATTATGGTGGACGTGATCGTCGATCTGAGCGCACAATTGACAAGACAGTTCAAAAACTCAAACAAACTTGATCTGTCATAGATGTTTTAAGGCCAATACATCATCTTAATGGTCGCTCGACCGAAAATATTGTTGCTGTAAGTGAAAGTGTCGAAGATAATCCGCATTTTGCATATGAACACACACCTTCATCCTTATAAAGTCAACTCAAGAACTGAAACCGGCTGAGCATTTTCACTCAATGGCTATGTAAATGAGCAGAGTTGTTGAATCTGGGGTAGTGACCGCTGAGACTCCATAACATCCGCAAAAAATCACTGAAGGTGCGACTCAAATCGTCAATTCTTATCGCTTTGAACTGAATTTGAAATTGACGGTGCCATGAGCCACACAACACGACGCGACTTAAATTTATTGCAAGAGATAATTTCAGAACGTATATTTTGTCGTTTCGGCGATGTGAACTGGCGAATTCGTGCGAATTATCACCGTTGCTTTTTTTATGGGGCTAGGCATAATCTTTCATTGTTAAAATTTTTTTTTTTTATCAAAACTTCTACTATTTCATCATCAGAGAGGGCTGCCCAAAACAAACATTAAAAAAATAACTCAAATATTTAACTCATCAGCAATTACATATTAATATACTGTACACAAATTTTGAACTATTATATATTATTATTTGAAAAACCAAACTAATCTTAGACATGATGTAAAACTTCATGGATTGAGGCAGTTTCTTGGTTTTATTGTACATTTGGGATACTTATTTTTGTCATGGTTGGATCGTTTGACCACATATTTTTATTTAACATCTGACTACAATCTTTCACAGATAGCTGAACAATTTAAATTTCGTAATAGGACAAGTGCATTTTTCGCACAAAAATTTGATAACATAAAGAAAAGTAACACTTATCAAACATTATTAGCCTAATAAAATGAATCATCTTACAGATTTAACAACATAGTGGTTCGTACTAACGCTTGCAACTGGTTCGTGTTTAAAAATTGTATTATTTAGTAGTATTGTAGATAGTGGAGCCCAATGAGCGTTGTGGGCATAGACGATGCCTATAACCATTTGCAAAAACAATTGCTAAACTTATGTTAATATTGCGCTGTGGGTACAGGGTTTGTTTCACAAGGCTACGTTTATTTGATGCCAAGTTCTTTGAGCTCAGTTTCCTCATCTACTGAGTCCTCATCATCTGAGCCATGCACGGAAGGCGCTGGTGTAGTGTGACCTATAAAACAGATACATATTACTATGAATATTTTTATTTTTAATTTCTACTTACGTGAAGAAGTAGGGCTTGGCGGTTCGCTATGCGGTCGCGAAAACATTAAGTTATTGCGCGAACCATATAGAGAACTCTCATCCACATAGTCCGGATACACGGCCTGCAATGCCTTAACTCTAGCCTGCCTGTAGTACTGAAAAAATGCAACAAAGGTAAAAAATCATTGATCACAAATAAGGAATTTACAACTTACAATGCCCAACGTGCGCCAGTCAAGCAGATCGCTCAAGCGCTCCGTGCGGTTACGCTGTATAATGCGCTGACGACGATTAAGTCTAGAGAACTCCAACATAAAATTACATAGCTGTTGCACACTCGATTCCAGACCAATGTAGCGGCGATCAACAATATAGATGCCATAGGACTTTGGATCACTTACATGCTCTTGCATAAAGCAACCAAAGCCGGACAAGTTTGTTGTTACGCTTGGTATGCCCATTACTGTGCATTCAGCTGGTGTATAGCCCCAGGGTTCATAGTAGGATGGAAAGACGCCCAAATGACAGCCGCGTACAAACTCTTCGTAGTCAATGCCAAACAATGGATTGGTTGATGTCAAAAATTCAGGATGAAACACCATTTTAACGCGATCATGTACAGAGTTAAACAAATTACAACGTCGTATGGCTGACAGCACCGGATCATTCCAATCGTCAGCCACATTATGAGTAGTTACCGGTGGCATAGTGTCTCGTTGCATAGCATACATGCAGCGTTTGATCTTTACCAAATCTTCCTTTTGAAGCAGTTCATCAGGTTCAGGAATATGACCCTTAATGCAAGTATCAAACATTCGATTGCCAATTGATTGCTGCACGTTGTTGAGGGTGTCGCGCAGCTGTTTGACTACTGCATGACCGCGCAACGAGTCCACATTAAAGTTATTTGTCTTTGTAGGAAATATAAGGAACGCAACTACAGTGGTGTCTGAACGCTCATGCTTTAGCATAGCGTTGAGGCGTGCCAGCGCCTCAATGAATATGTCGGCGCCTTTGTTGCCAAATTCGTACCGACCAGCTATGAAAAAGTACAGTGTCTTGTCCAAATCAAAGTCCATATGGCTGTAATTAATTACATTTTAGTTTAGTTTAATTGAACAACATTGCTCTATTATACTTACCCATAAAAGTGCCCGCGCACAAACTCGTTGATTTTCTCTTTGGCCATGGCATGCAGATTCTGGAACTCATGTATAGCTGAAAATTTTTTAACGTTCAGGCCATTTGGTGTAATGATGTCCGGCTTTCGTTTAAGTAAATGTTCTGCCTCAAAGCCAGTAATTTCAGAAACGGTTGTAAATACATGCGACAAATGCGTAGCACCACGCTCCAGACAATAGCGATGATAGATCTGACGCTTGCCAGCCTCTTCGTCCACCGCAAACTTATCCAAATTATTATAAAAGTCCGTATTACCTGCGCACAAGTAACGACCTAGCAGAGTAGCATGAGTAGTGAATACTGTGGCAATTTCCACATGACGAGTGCGCAAGGCTATTAGGCCCACGCCAGCTTGCCATTCATGAAAATGAGCCACGATGCGCGGTGCATTCAAATCATTGCGTTCCGAATAGGCCTGAGCACAATTGCGAAACTCTTCCAAATACTCGGCAATCATAAAGCCTAGTATAATGGCATCGTTGGTTTCAACATCCAAGTGTGGTATACCAATGTGGCACTTTTCCCACAGCTCTGATTTAAATTGATCGAGCTTCCAGGCGCCCGAGCCTATATCAAAGAGTATAAGCTGAGGGTTGCCATCGACCAGCCAGCGACCTGTATGCACCTTATAGCCACGGGAACGCATAGCATTGACAGCATCAAGCAAAGGATTGCCACGCGGAAACTCCATCTCCTCCATTTCGGTACGGGCGCAGTGTTCCTTATATGGCCCCATCATGCAAAGCTGCTCACCCATTTCCTCGGTGGAAACATACGCCTTGGAACGTATGACGGTATAAATACCGCCAACCTTGTTGGCCACCTCCCATGCGACCTCAAAGTTCCATCGATTCTCGCGTGAGGCTATGTCGCCGCGGTCAAAGTAGTCCTTCAAGTCCGCGCCGGACTCTACGCGTGAAAAGCGACGATTCATCTGCAAACGGCATAGAAGAAAACGAAAAATGTTAAGGTTTATATTTTTTAACAATTTTACAAAAATATAACAATTAAGCAACCCGCAAGGCATAAGGCGAGGCATCTTGATCTTCAAAGCGATAGGACATTTGACGTCGCATCATTATGGCGACTGCAGCAGCCACTGGACCGATCCGTTCAATCCAAACTGATAATTGCGACTAAAAAAAGCTACAAAATTGCCGCCAAAAGCTGACTTTAGTTTGCCGGCTACTTATCAGCAAACGTTGCTTGACCCAGATTACAGGCTCACAACTATTAGAGATACAGGCGTCATGCTTGGTGTGTTGCATCATTATCATGGCCGGGTGCAGTTGACTGATAAGCATCAAGTCAAATATTGCTTGGTAATGGCCCTGACACTCAGACAGAACTCAGAGTGTGTCAACAGACAACGGCGTGGGGTGTAGGGCGGTCTTATTATTGTATACTCTGGCTATTTATAGGTCTCGGAAATGCCAGCTGTTGCCAAAAAGTCGATGACGCTGCCAAACAGTTGCGGAAATTGCGCAAAATGTGCACTAGATGGAGGTTATTTAATTTTTCAAAATATTTTAGGATGCAAAGTCCGACTTCAGACAAACTAAACAATAGATGGCGCCAGTTTATCATTGGAAAAGCCAACCAGAATACATATGTTTTTCACTCTGGTTTGTTTTTGTTTATAACAAAATTATTTTAGATAGAAATGCGATGCACTTTTTTTTTTTTTTTATTTCTGTGTTAAACACCAAATAATTAACATTTCAATGTAAAGGGCAGGCCACTAAAAGTAAAAGTGTGAAAAACCAATTGTAAATATCACATATTATAAAACATTGTTTAATGCACTGCATTTCTGATTTTTTTTTTAATTTTTTGTTACTTTTTTTGGCACTCAAGCTTGCTTACGCTTTTATTGAATTAATTTTAATGTTCAATGCTACACAAGCAAGTATGTCTATATGTATGTACAAACTTATGTATAGTCACACCAAAAATTATTCGCACATCTTTAAACTGTCAGTTTAATGTTGTTACTTAGCGGTAGAGTTGGCAATGATTTGGGGTGACGAAAATTGTGAGAAGTGGTTTTTAATTTTTAATTAAATCATAAGGTTTTCTAAGAAACACTAAAAAACTAGTAGTTAATATTATTTAATGAAATTTATTCTTATTTTTGAAGTGTCCCAATATTTTTTTTTTATTAGCACAACCGTGCACATTATAAAGTGTTCAAATAATTTGTAGACCGACTGTATGTATGGTTGTATGTATACACAACATTTGCGGTAGAGAGTGAAATGCTGCTGTCTTTTCTTTGGGCTGTTCCGCTGCCGCTGTGGCTGTCATTGCTCTTGTATTAAAAGTCAAATAAAGGTCATTGTCGCCGGTGTTGGTGTTGCGTGTACTTTGGGTAGAGCCTTAAAAAACGTTTATTGTTGTTGGTGGTTAAATTATCTTGGTTTGTTAATCCAAAGAAACTAGTTTAACTTGATAAAATTCTTGTTTGTTTTTATAGCTATTTGAGAGCAAAAAAATCATGTCTCTCGCATGTTGATAGCAGCTCGGCCTGTTATCAGCATTTTGTTTATGTTTCACTTTTATCACTTTTTTTGCAGGTACATCAAAAAAAAAATATTTTTTTGCATGATTGTGCCGTGCCATAGACGCTAACGCAGGCGGCGACTTTGGCGCCTATTGCTGATAAGGAATTTGTTTATAAATGTAAAAATATATACACATAAGCGTACACGCACGTTTGTTTAATAATTCAAAAATATAATATAAAATAAACCACACTATTTTAAGCACACCTTCTTTTGTTCGGCCGGCCAAAAACCAAATCAAATCATGATACCAGTGTATCGACAAATACAATTTTCGATATACATGCTCAGCAAATGTTATCGATGTGTTGGCAAAAGCATTATTTAAAACAAAAATGTATAACATTATTTCTTTGTTTTTTTTGTTTAATAGTATAAAGTTGTTACTAATTTGGCAAGCTTAAAATTTATATAATAATAATAATAATAATGTAAGAAAAACATAGCGCATAACACATGTTAGACTACAGAAAATGCCAAAGAGTTAACATATTTTAAGCTTAACATTACTCGTCACACTTTTTCAAGGCGCAACTTTTTGATTTGTACAGCTATGCTGCATTTACACTGTGTCACAATGTTCACAAATTGTGTTGTCTTTTGAAGTAACTACATAGAACTATATTTAGAAGCTGTGACATTTTTGGATGTTATATTATAATATTATATTATAATATATTATATACAAAGAACATAACCTTGCCACAAGGTTATATTATAACATAATATATTATATTATATATATTGTTTCTCCACTATGAGTTCCAGAAATATTTATAGTGCCATAAACATATACGTATTTAACAGATAGATGGATCAGCATTGACTCTGGCAGATCTCGGAAACTATAATGCAGATGAAGTTTGTCGGTTTCTCTTTATATCATGCATCATGTGAAGTTCCGCTTAAGCAGTATTACGCGGCTTAAAACAACTAACACGATTGAACATCACACTTAGAATACTATTCTTCAAAAATTATACACATTAAAACAACTAACACGATTGAACATCACACTTAGAATACTATTCTTCAAAAATTATACACATTGAATGAAGGTTTTAAACGATAATTCAGTTTCTGGAGGGGGGTCTATTTTGACGAAAATCAGCGTCACGTAGATTATGCATGATCCCTAAAAATAGTTCGAACATTAGAATCACTAGAATCATTTGGCTTAAAGTTTAAGGGATTGTTTGGGGCCCTGTTCTGACTTTAAAACGCCATCGCTTTTCTACTTCGACTTTTCGTCTTCCAGCAACTCTCAACAGTTTAACAATTAAGTTACATGTTTAGCAATTTTGAAGTGCTACTATATTTTTTTAAAGATTTTTTATGTTTATGGCGACTTTTACAACAAAGTATGATAGGTATCGACAAATGCCGCAGTGCCGCAAAGTGGACAAGTGTAAACTTCGCTTTAAGCCCCTCTGAAGCTGTGCAAATAGCTATGGCAATTATCGACAAACCCAACAGTGCCACAGTATTGACCAGTGTAAACCTAGCATTAAACACCTCTGCAACTCGGCAAACAGCTATTGCTAACAATGCTTCTAAGCCAAGCTTTACTTTTAGTCTTCAAGTAACAGCGCGCTTTGATCAAACAGGTGCGCGCATGTTTCGTTTTAACCAAGTTCGTTTCGTTTGAGTGCGTAGGTACTACGGCTTGTTGTTGTGTTTGTCTTTCCGTCTGTCTGCTTTGGGCCTGCTCGCGCTCCCACCATTCGTGGCTTAAAGAAGAAGAGACTTTCACTACGGTTCAAAGCCCAAAGACTCCAGCGGTGTATTTAATTAATGCGCTTCGCACGCGTTTCTGTGTTTGTGTGCGTTTTGCATTGTCAAGATATTGTATCTTTATGAGTTTTTATAGCTCAACTTTATTATTTTCGCATACGTTTAGTACTATAACTTGTGCTTATGTTTTAAATTCGCGTAAACTTTAAACCTAACAAAGGAAAAGAGGTGCTATAAAAAGAAAATATTAATGTCGCCAACGCCGCAGTTAATGTAGCTGTGACTATAAGAACTCTACCGTTAGATCGCGAGCGACTATTTAAAACTAATTTAAATAATGAGGATTTTGCACATAGTATAATTGATTTAAGTAGCACAGCAGCCAAGCTATGAATTTGCATAATTTTCCACAAAGATACAATACAATCAACAAGAAAATTCACTGCGCTTTTGTTGCAATTGCAACTGTGCCAATCTTGCAACATTCACATAGATATACACACAGACACACACAGAGATACAGATACACGCAGACAAACGTTCTATATGTAGTACTTAAATGGTTGGACAACTTAGATTCCACATTCCACAAAACAGCAGCAACAACTACTATGGCCAAGAAGGAAATGCATGACTAAGAAACGGCTAAAGCCGAATAATAACTACGAGGGCAGTTCGATAAGTCAGCGATATTAATCCTGTTAAAATCACTTTATAGACTGAAAATGGAGAAAATTAACTTTGGTGTTAAAAATATAGAGTTGGCATGATCAGTTTCAATGCTTAAAAAGTTACTTTGTGGACGTACAAGAGGTCACACCAGAAATCTTCGATAAAATCATAAAATGATTTTGGATCTAGTGTATAAAGTGCCTACGTCGATAAGCATCTCGGCGAGCGGGTATTAATAGTTATAGTGCCGTGCTTGCTTACTTACAATGGAGTGTTTAACGTTGTTCAGCCGCAATCCGAAGAAACTGTCAAAGTATTATTCTCCGTGTGAACGTACACCCAAGAATATCAACCCGGGTCAGCTGAAGGGAGTGTCATTCAAATTGATTATCTGGCAGTGTCAAGAAGGGCTATTAAATAGATTCTCCTTTAATTTGAAGCAAAAAGTGCCGTAGCAAAAAAAAAAACCGAAATTCGGAATATTCTTCAGATTTAACTCCTTTCCAAAGCAGAAGAAATGGCGACTAGAGTTTATCACCAATACTAATTCTTACTTTGAAACCCTTAATAAAAACTTTTATTTGGAAGGAATATGAAAATTGCAAAAACGATAAATTTCGCTACAAGCTATTAGCTCATACAGCATATTCTTCGGATTTAGCCCCCTAAAAGTAACTTTTATTGAAAAAGTTACAGATTTATCAAACTGCCCTCGTACAAGAATAGCGGCAGCCACTTATCTATTAGTTTGTGAGCAAATTTCAAAATAATTGCGCATTCTTAGAAAATTTAGTTAGTTGTCATCTCTGTATCTGATGGGTACATATCACGAAGATTTAAGAAGTGGAAAACAGCAATGATGTGCATTATTCGTAATTTGAGGCGCTGCAGCGCTGAAGGCAAAGCACAGTGGTACTGCGTGCGGTTTTTCTTCCCCATTTACTAGATATTCACATAGCAAACCAATTTTTGTGTCAAGATTCGTTCGCATTCTACGTTGACACTTTGAGGCATATTATAATATGGGCCTTTTGTAGTTGTTGGCCTGATCCAAAAGCCGGCGTCTCTCTAACACACACATATGCGCATATTGAACTAAATCTTTAACTGCTGGCCTTAATTAACATAACAACAAAAAAATAACCATAAATATATAAAACATAATAACCTAGAGTTTTGTTATAAAGCCAAGAATGCGCGTCTAAAGCAAAATACAAAGCGACTACTACTAGTACATAATTAGAACGAGCGAAAGGCCAACGAAATGTTGCACAGTGGTTAAAATGTGAAAACTAAATCAAAAAAAAAACGTACACCATTAATGAAATGGCAATGCGGCATGGCTTGAAAGAAAGAAAGTTACAGAAAAGGGTCTACTTAGTGTTGAAAGTCATTTAAATAAAGAGGCTTAATAGCAATCTGCAATTTCAATACAGCATAGTAAAATTAATTTCCGCTTTATAAATCGCTCTCGAAAGAAGTTTTTTAAATCCATGTGTGCCCTCTATGCAAATTCCTCTAAATTCTAACATCATCTCGGATGTCCCAAAATATCTTTAACCTTTAGCCACTTTTAAAGTGTTGCTTTTGAATTAATTATTGAAATATCGAAATAATATGATTTTGTAAAATTTAATAAGCTTTGTGGTTATTTTTAATGCTTTAAGGCGAATTCGAAATATTCGAAAGACTTCAAAAAAAATGTTGTTCTTAGTTTAATATTACAAAACGTGTTTCCTTGACATTTTTAATAAATTAAAGCCTTGCAGGCTTAATAGACTTTTTTTCTTAGACTGTGTACATAATTGAACCTTAATAAAAACAGAAGCTTGAGAATATAATTCTGGGAAGAAAATTTAACGAAAACCCCTCACCTCGAATTTAAAGATAAATGAATGGAATATAAAAATCCGTTACATACATTTAGTATGCCTCTTTAAAAACTATTTTTTGGCAATACACTTACGTCAAGCATCGATACTCCGAGTCACCAAAGATAGATATCCGAATTCTTGATAGTGCGTCGCACTCCTTGAGCAATTGTTTAAGCTGGCAATGCCTAGCTTTCTCTGGGATACTTTAAGTCTAGAACGTAATAATATGAACGCCTAGATCTCAGAGATGGTAAGAGCTAGAGCAACCAAACTTTCAGATAAGATCCCTTATTAATCCATAGGAGACAAGTTTATTTTATTTTTTTGATATCGGGACTACATTATATAGCTCCCATAGGGGTGTTTCAGAGGACCTCGAAAAAAAGCAAAAGTTTTAGATGGATAATTCGTTTGCTTATGAAGATATCATAACCAAATTTGGCGATCGGAAGTTTTTTAGAAACCGCCAGCACTGTACAAAATTTCAAAATCGGTTGACTATATCATATAGCTCCCATAGGATCGATCGGTCGAAAATTTGTTTTTTGCACAAAATTCGTTGTGTTTCGTTTGTTTGTGAAGATACTGTAACCACATTTGGCATTAAGAAGTTTTTTAGAGTTCCCAAGCACTGTACCAAATTTGATCAAAATCGGTTGACTATATCATATAGCTCCCATAGAATCGATCGGTCGAAAAAAAAGTTTTTGATTAAAAATTCATCTGTTTTTGGTTGTTTATGAAAGTATCATAATCTAATTTGGCAATCAAATGTCTTTTGGTGTTCTTAAGCAAATTTACCGGATTCGATTGCAAGCAGTGGTACAGGGTATCCCAAAGTCGTCCGCGCCCGACTTTAACGTACGCCATCTTTTTATTTTGAAAAACTCATAAGAAGAATTCCTGAATCAAAGTAAGTAGTTTCAATAAAGATATGGAAACGCTCATCTTAATTTGAGTAATTTGGGTAACCTACTAAGGAACTTAAAGTGAAATAAATCATTGATGGAGCTGTTAAAACCAGGTATCATCTGCTGATTTTTTTTCGACTTTCAGAAAAAAACTTTAAGAAAAATGCATACGCGCACGCGAGGAATTCTCCCTAGACTACAAAAAATGCATAGACAATACGAGTAAGTTTACTTTTAATTCTAAAGCGGATTATCCGCTAATAGGTTAAACTTCTTTAAAATTCTTTAGTGTGCATTCGAAAGTTCAAGCTAGTTTTCCACTTGCATCCATCTCTAGGCTGACCACAGATGATAGTAAGTACTATGTATATACTACATAAGTAAATATGAAAAAAAAAAAAAATGGAAAAAAAGAATTCCAATGAATTCATAGACATACGTTAATGGCATTTGCCAGCTTACACCTTTGTGTCACTGTCACACCACAACTAGCAACATTTGTAACCACTGTGCGTCAAGTCGCGTCTACCAAGCACCTGTAACCGGCTGTGCGTTGTTGCGTCTTATTAGAAGTGACTTGAAAACAACGCTTTTGAGCAGGAAAGAAAGAAATACAAGAAAAAAAACCTACCAAAAGTACGACAATAACCGGTTTAACAGGGAAATTGAAAGAAAAACTCTTATATGTAGTGTGTCTAGGTAGTTTTCCTTTGTATGCACAGGCCTATGACGCCTATGACGCCTTTTGAATAGCATGTCTTTATGTTTGTTGCATTTTCTTTACAGTTTTATTTCTCGATTTTGGTGAAATCAATGCGTAGAAAGTGAATCGCACAGATTTGTGTCTCCGTTGTGTTACGCAAAGTGGTGAAAAGTGAAAACCAAATTGGAAAATTTACACACGAATTGCCAAATGCGCCTAACGGATATTTTCAGCTACTAGCTGCTCGCGTGCAGAAACCCAAAAATCGAAAAAAAAAAAAAAAAAAAAAAAAAAAAAAAAAACCAACCAACACAAAATACCAAAAAAGCCGCCACGATCACCTCAAGCGGGTGAACAGTGTGAAGACCGCATCTCACACAGCGTGCGCTAATTGCTCTGGCTGCCGGCTTGAGGCACCTGAACACCTGCCAGCACCATTCGTGTGGCAGTCCCGTATGCGTCTACTAATCCAAACGGCAACAGCAACTACTGCTGCTGCCTCATCCCAGTACAATTACACCAACATGCGTGAAGACGACATCGAGCTGGCCATTAAAGTGGTGAGTGTATAACGATGAAGGAGATATGAAGTGTCTGTGTCTGCTATGTATTAGCTACCATTCGGTATAAGCTGTTATTATAATGATGGATGTCAATTTGTTCGCTACAGAGCGATGTTGCGATTTCTGCCAAAAGAGATTATATCAGTAAAATTTTAAATGACAATCAATGGAATGGTACAACATGTTAGACTAGAAATGAACAATGCCTTATGACATACAAATTCTAAACAAACGACTTTGTATTTCCATGACTAATGTATAAATTTGTTGTTCATTGAACTATGGGAGGTCTGTCTGTTCATCAACAAGAAATTATCAAGATTATATAACGCTTGAAAGATATTCTACATTTTTTTGTAAACTTGATATTTTAGCATGATTTCTTTTTATGTCAGTGTTATCTGGTCACCAGAAAATATTAGTTTTAACTTTAGGCTACTCGAAGTTTCTATAATAGCTCTTTGAGGTATTTATGTCTTTATTAAAGAATCTTCGAGTAGCCTAAAGTTAAAACTAATATTTTCTGGTGACCAGATAACACTGACATAAAAGTAATCTTAATGAAACAACAACGGTTGAAAATACCAAATTGATGATATCAAATAATGGCATTATATCTTACAAATGGCCGCCTCGGCTTCGCTGGCAGTGCTTTTTGGCCCAAATCCGGATCTTTGGCAATTATTTCCAACGCCCAATTAGGGAACTCACGGTGTTCCCTATGGTCTTCCGCCACCAATTCTTGCATCAAACCAATTTTATGCAAATACTAAGCCCATATGCAAACCAAAATAAGCCGGGCTTACTCTCAGACGATGCCAAACTTAGAGAATCCGCACCGAATCGTCTATTTTAAATAAACTAATTCGCTTTATCAGCGTCTGAGACATAACTATTAAAAAAACTATCGTTGCTATCTGGCCACCATATAATAATAAATATTGACACAATTATTAATTTAACAAAAAAAATCACAATACAAGGTTAAATTCATTTTGTTCACTTTGTCGTGCATAAATGCATAATGGTGAAAGGGCAAAATGTTCAACCACAATTTCCACTAAATAAAAAGGCATTTACGCCCTACCCAAACCCTTGACTGCGAAATGTAGGGCACTTTTGCCCAAAAGATACGATCTAATCTTATACTGTTTTTGGTATTATTTGGTGTGTTAAAATAAAAATATTTTAATTTTTAAATATAATTGAAGTTATTTTTTATGCTTTTACATAGTTTTTTACTAACAGCTACTTTTTTTTAACAAAAGCAACCCAAACATTATGTTGTTCCTCACCTTGTTAGTGGGGCATTTTTCAAATCCTTCGTTGTTAGGGTTTCTCACGTCATTCTCTCTTTAGGCATTTATGCCTGACAAAGGAAAAATTCCAATTTAACAAATCGTTACAAAATAGAAGACAACGTCAACATCACCTGCAATAATCTTTGAAAAAAATTAAAAACCCTTGAAAAAATCGACTTGTCTTGAATATAGTTCAATCAGCGTTAGACAACTCTCACATGATGGTAAATGAAACGAAACCGACCAGCTTAAACTTTTCGGTGTAAAAAGTTAAAATTGTTTATGAGCCAACTTAACTTGAAGACAGTCTCTTCTTAAACGATGTAGATGAACCAAAGAAGATATTTTACCCCATTTAACATATCGACCTTGGGCCTCGACTGAGGCCCTATGCTTGAAGAGAAGGACGACAGTAGTAGTAGTAACATATCGACAAAATGCTCGCTAAATGAGAGTTTAACATCAAGCTAAACACTTTATCGTAATTTAAATTGATACAAAGAATTTCGAAAGATCTCCTTGAAAATTTTTTTCCATCCGTTTCTTATAAATAATAAAGTAACGATTTGCTGAGAAACAGGTGGAGGTATGCCAATAGTCAAAGCCTCAGAACAAAACTTTTAAACTGCAGAATCAAACTTATTCCTACAAAAATTTGAACTAGGTCATTGGCATAGCCAGGGCAGGGGTAAAACATTATTATAGAGCACCTAGCAAGCAGAATTAGTTACCAGATATACCGCATAAAAAGACAAACCAAAAATCGTAATAGGGTTTAAATTTAAAGTTAAATTAGTTTTTTTATAGTTTTTTTAAATTATTATTGCTATGGGATTTTTTTTTATATGAAGTTTAGTCATTCTGACCAAAAAAATTTTAGTCTTTACCACATGGCAATCAAATACGATTGTTTAAGGACTCAAAAAAAAAAGTTACATTTTTATGAACAAATAAAATACAGTCGAGTTTTGCAGCAAACTGTTTTTTGACCGAACGGTGCTATATATATGTATATGTATATGTATATGTATATGTATATGTATATGTATATGTATATGTATATGTATATGTATATGTATATGTATATGTATATGTATATGTATATGTATATGTATATGTATATGTATATGTATATGTATATGTATATGTATATGTATATGTATATGTATATGTATATGTATATGTATATGTATATGTATATGTATATGTATATGTATATGTATATGTATATGTATATGTATATGTATATGTATATGTATATGTATATGTATATGTATATGTATATGTATATGTATATGTATATGTATATGTATATGTATATGTATATGTATATGTATATGTATATGTATATGTATATGTATATGTATATGTATATGTATATGTATATGTATATGTATATGTATATGTATATGTATATGTATATGTATATGTATATGTATATGTATATGTATATGTATATGTATATGTATATGTATATGTATATGTATATGTATATGTATATGTATATGTATATGTATATGTATATGTATATGTATATGTATATGTATATGTATATGTATATGTATATGTATATGTATATGTATATGTATATGTATATGTATATGTATATGTATATGTATATGTATATGTATATGTATATGTATATGTATATGTATATGTATATGTATATGTATATGTATATGTATATGTATATGTATATGTATATGTATATGTATATGTATATGTATATGTATATGTATATGTATATGTATATGTATATGTATATGTATATGTATATGTATATGTATATGTATATGTATATGTATATGTATATGTATATGTATATGTATATGTATATGTATATGTATATGTATATGTATATGTATATGTATATGTATATGTATATGTATATGTATATGTATATGTATATGTATATGTATATGTATATGTATATGTATATGTATATGTATATGTATATGTATATGTATATGTATATGTATATGTATATGTATATGTATATGTATATGTATATGTATATGTATATGTATATGTATATGTATATGTATATGTATATGTATATGTATATGTATATGTATATGTATATGTATATGTATATGTATATGTATATGTATATGTATATGTATATGTATATGTATATGTATATGTATATGTATATGTATATGTATATGTATATGTATATGTATATGTATATGTATATGTATATGTATATGTATATGTATATGTATATGTATATGTATATGTATATGTATATGTATATGTATATGTATATGTATATGTATATGTATATGTATATGTATATGTATATGTATATGTATATGTATATGTATATGTATATGTATATGTATATGTATATGTATATGTATATGTATATGTATATGTATATGTATATGTATATGTATATGTATATGTATATGTATATGTATATGTATATGTATATGTATATGTATATGTATATGTATATGTATATGTATATGTATATGTATATGTATATGTATATGTATATGTATATGTATATGTATATGTATATGTATATGTATATGTATATGTATATGTATATGTATATGTATATGTATATGTATATGTATATGTATATGTATATGTATATGTATATGTATATGTATATGTATATGTATATGTATATGTATATGTATATGTATATGTATATGTATATGTATATGTATATGTATATGTATATGTATATGTATATGTATATGTATATGTATATGTATATGTATATGTATATGTATATGTATATGTATATGTATATGTATATGTATATGTATATGTATATGTATATGTATATGTATATGTATATGTATATGTATATGTATATGTATATGTATATGTATATGTATATGTATATGTATATGTATATGTATATGTATATGTATATGTATATGTATATGTATATGTATATGTATATGTATATGTATATGTATATGTATATGTATATGTATATGTATATGTATATGTATATGTATATGTATATGTATATGTATATGTATATGTATATGTATATGTATATGTATATGTATATGTATATGTATATGTATATGTATATGTATATGTATATGTATATGTATATGTATATGTATATGTATATGTATATGTATATGTATATGTATATGTATATGTATATGTATATGTATATGTATATGTATATGTATATGTATATGTATATGTATATGTATATGTATATGTATATGTATATGTATATGTATATGTATATGTATATGTATATGTATATGTATATGTATATGTATATGTATATGTATATGTATATGTATATGTATATGTATATGTATATGTATATGTATATGTATATGTATATGTATATGTATATGTATATGTATATGTATATGTATATGTATATGTATATGTATATGTATATGTATATGTATATGTATATGTATATGTATATGTATATGTATATGTATATGTATATGTATATGTATATGTATATGTATATGTATATGTATATGTATATGTATATATGATAAAATGTGATTCAGTGCTGGGGAACTCTAAAAAGCTACTAAAAACCTAATTTGGTTACGATATCTTCATAAACACACGAAACACAACGAATTTTGCACAAAAAATGTGTTTTTGACCGATCGGTACAGTGCTGGGAAACTCTAAAAGCCAAAATTGGTTTCGATATCTTTATAATCCACCATAAAAACGTTTTTTTGACCAATCGGTCCTATAGAGGCTATATGATTAAGTCAACCGATTTCGTTCCAATTTGGTACAGTGCTGGGGAATTCTAAAAGACAATCAAATACCAATTTTAGTTACGATATCTTCATAAACAAACGAGTTATCCATCTAAAACTTTTCGTTTTTTCGAGGTCCTCTGAAACACCTCTATGGGAGCTATATAATACATATAGCCCCGATATCATAAATATAAAATAAACTTGTCTCCCCTGACATAATAACGCATCTAATCAGAAAATTTGGTTGCTCTAGCTCTTAACATCAGAAGATCTAGGCGTTCATACGGACGGATAGACAGACAGACGGACATGGGTATATCGACTTCTCTAGTTACCCTGATCATACTTTAGCTAACTTTGGGGGGTCTCCGACGTTTCTTTCTGTATGTTACATACATAAGGAACAGGGTATAAAAATAGTTTTAGATCTGGATAGAAACCCAAGCCGAATGTCATGCAGTAACAAAATTCAGATAGTGATGTTTTCTTTTTACATGCTTCCATGTCCAGCCACTTACAGGCACAAGTACATGTAAACTTTACCAATTACAGTCAAAATTCCCTTCTCTACAACGAACTTTACTTTACTTTACTTTACTTTAAAGAAGTGGCCCTTCTCTTATTTTTCAAAAGGTTTCTATAGACGAGGAATCCTTACTGATTACTTAAAATAAACATTCTGAATAAGGAATTCTGTGTATAACAAGCCAATCGTAGGAAAGTTCGACTGTATATGATTGTAGTAAATTTCGAACGATGATGATATTTTGGTTGGTTGCATATTTGTTTCCATTTTTTTCCTAGAGATATCGATAAATATAACGAAATACTAGGCAAGTTAAAAAACATTCATTTCCGCCTTTTGAACTAGGGGAAGTGTATGCAAATTAGTTTATTTAATATACCCTTTACCGAAGGTATTAATTTTAAAAGTCGCATGAAAACTTCGAAATTTATAGGTGAAATTTGGTGACCTTTTAAGATCACCTACCCTACAAACCTTTTGCGAAAAAGCTATAGTCACCAAAACTGGTATGTCGAAACCTTTTCTATATAGCACGTCAAAATCCGGATAATCCCTAGATGCAAGGAAAAAAATCACTGTTGCGTCCAAAATCTTGTAACTCCAGGAAAATATTATGTGCTATTTGAGGTAGATTTGGTATCTTTAGCTTATGGTGCTTTGCAAGAACTTAGATTGATCAAGCTTTTGAGACTTTGTACCCCTTATAAGTAATGATAATGATAATACTATTTTTGTGGTTACAATGCGTTTGGTAATCCTAGTACAGGTCTTTGCTTTCCTTAAAGCAATATCATAGTTGTGTATGTCTAAGTCACAGCATTTGCAGCTATTGGAGCTGATCATTTCTAGTTTAACTTTCTATCCATATTAATTTTATTACTTTGCACTTTTCCAGGTCATTGTGGGCAACGGTGGTGTTGGCAAATCCTCCATGATTCAACGCTACTGCAAAGGCATCTTTACAAAGGATTATAAGAAAACCATTGGCGTTGATTTTCTTGAACGACAAATTGAAATCGATGGTGAAGATGTACGCATAATGCTTTGGGATACAGCAGGACAAGAGGAGTTCGATTGCATTACCAAGGCCTATTATCGTGGCGCTCAAGCATCAGTGCTGGTGTTCTCTACGACAGATCGTGCCTCATTCGAGGCCATCAAAGATTGGAAACGCAAAGTGGAAAACGAATGCAACGAAATACCGACCGTCATAGTGCAGAACAAAATCGATTTGATTGAACAGGCCGTGGTCAGTGCGGATGAGGTGGAAACACTGGCGCGTCAATTAAACTGTCGACTTATACGAACCTCGGTGAAGGAGGATATTAATGTGGCATCCGTATTCCGCTATCTGGCCACCAAGTGTCATCAGCTGATGACGCAAAGTTACGAGCAGGCAACAGCTGCCATGGCGCACAGTCCACATCCGCATCAACCGCCCTACAGTACGCCCACGATCAGTGCCTTTAGTCCCACTTTTACAAAATCCAGCAGTGGCACAATAGTGCTGCGACCCGCCAAGAAATCCAGCGCAAATGCGGCGCGTAAACGTAAACTTGTGCTCAAAAAATGTGGCATATTATGAGGTGGCTGGAAGTTCGGTGAAGCAGGAATATTTATGTATAGCTGTTGCCGTGGCGTTTATCTGCTCTTGGTGTGCTTATGTTTAACTGATTATTAAGTGGACCGGCTTATTTAACGCTTAATTAATATTGTTTTAAACTTAAACTAGCGCGCCGCTGGCTCATTAATGCTTTTTGTAGTCTTGAACGTACCCGGACTGCCAAAGCCTCTTCAGTCATGCCAACCAAGCACACCTGATCAACGAAGCGTTGGAGTCCAATGCGGCCACAGCCATTCACTAGTCGTGCACTGACTCAATTTTCGCATGATGTGGTAGATAAGCTTAAAACAAAAAGAAATTATTAAAAAAAAACACAAAAATAACTACACAAATAATTCAATTTAATTTATGCAACTGTACTCACTCAAATCTTAGCTTAATTAGTTGTAGATATGTATGTATACTCGAATGTACTTGGTTTTCATCCAAAGTGTGTATTATGCCCACTTTTCCATGCCGGAGACTGATGCAGCATTGCTTTTCCATGCACCTATATACTGGTATATACTATAAATTTAACTCAATGACTGTTTAATTAACACCAAAAGTTAATAAATTTTCAAAAAAAAAATAATAAAATATGTAATGTAGAAAATTTGCACGCTAGCCAGACGATGCAGATGATGCTTCGTGTGAAATCCTTTGCCAATTAGCATAAGCATATGTGCAATTTTTTTTTCACTTCCTACCTATTTATTTAATTAGTAACTTGGCTAGCTGCATTACAACATGTCATAGCTCAATTATTTAGCATAGTGTATTATGCATATAATCATTAGTTTAGACGTATATACAATATATATTTATATATATACTTTTAGTATAGCCGTGGCATGTACTTATGCAGTCCACAAGCAGTCACAAATCTTTAAAAGATTTTTGCTGCTTTGTGGGCGGTGTTCCATTATTTTCAAAACATTACGAAAAAAAAATCTATAATATGTTATATACTCTAAATTACTTTTTGTATTTGTTCGTACTTAAAAAGTTACAAAATATTGTATTTATGCAATTAATAAATTATTTTTCAAAATCAAACGTTTTTACCTGGTAGATGTGGTGGATGCAGGCAAAACGATGATATCTGCCAAATGGAAAAATCGAGCAGCAAGAACAAAAGTTTGACTTTTGTCAGCTACTTTGTGACTGTCCTGTGTTTCTTGGCAAACCTGGGCCCCAGACTGTTTGACAAACGTGAGTCCCTGACCCTCTAATTAATTTTGCACCACAGCTTTACGAACGTAAAAGTAGGATGCGGCTGACTTGAAAGCCCCTAACAACTTTTTTTTTATACAGATTGGGGGAAGACGACTTACTTTAAGCTTTGAAACCAACACTCTGCCAACTTAGCTACCCTTATGTAGTCTTTTGGCACAGAGGCGATTCGAACCTTGGTAGCTGTTTGGCAAACTTGACATTTTATAATGTAACATT
The DNA here is from genome assembly GCA_949987675.1 of Chymomyza fuscimana. Lineage (NCBI taxonomy): Eukaryota > Metazoa > Arthropoda > Insecta > Diptera > Drosophilidae > Chymomyza > Chymomyza fuscimana. The sequence goes on from OX465088.1 coordinate 83,704,862, forward strand.
TTTTCTACGCCATATGGCTCTGCCCAAATACTCACAGAGGTAGAACCAGAGATAGAATCGAAAACGTTACTAGAATATGCTCATTGCACTGTGCAATGGTTTTGGGAGAAATTTTTTTTTGGGTCGGAATCATTGCAATTATTTGCTATTATTCTATCTTAAATATTAATTGTAATACAATACGGTTTCATTCCAATTTTGGTAGATGGTGCTAGGTAAGTAATTTAAAAACCTAATAAGATTATACATTCTTAAGCCGGACTTTTCTTTATTTCCTTTGGAATGGTTTTCTTATCAGACACAACAAATCATCAAAAGTGTAATTATATTTATTACCTCTACCTATGCTCTTCCATTATCAATCTTTAGTTTTTACTTTTATATTTTTTTGTTTTAAGTATTCACCCCGTCAAATTGCTCGGCTCAGTTGTTGAGTTTTAGAATTACAAAATTAAAAAATTAAAATTTGATTATTTATTTTTAACTTTTTTTTTATTTAAGCTGTAGCCGTTTTTTAGGGAAATATCTCGACACGGAGATAATTTTCACAACAGCTCAATAAACATAATAAATATGAAATTATATGAAAAGAAATTGGACCAAAGGTTGCAGAAAGCGTGATATTTGAAAAGAAAAAAGGTCAGTAACTTGCATTTTGATCGCAACGTGGAAAAATAGCACAGATTTTTCATCTCAAAATTTTCCATCAACCTACGGTGTACAGCCTTTTGAAAAGCCTAACCATCCAATAGTATTTTGTGAATTTTTTTACCAGGAGAAATAAATGGCTGAAATTACGTATTTTTTAGTCCATTTAATGCAGAACTTTTATAAATTCAAAATAAATGGGTAACATTTAAACTCTAAACGCCGTTGTTTGTTATACATCGCAGTCGTACGGAAAAAATATATTTTTAAGTGAAAATATTTTTAAAATAATGTTGCGTTAAGAAGCTACAGTAGTCAAAAGTGTTCTTGTTGTATTCCTTATTGGTGTATCAATTTGTTTTGTCATATAGTACAAAGTTCGTAGTGCATTTTTGAACTATCTCTCTGTCAAGAAACGTATCAGTTTTCGAAGCTCTATATACAGTTCCAATAAGCTACAGTCCCATGATGCAGTTGTGGGAATCTTTTGTTTTTTCATTGACAAAAGTCCATTGGCCCCATGTGCGCCACACAAAAACCGTCTGAACCGGAGCTGCCAAAACTACGGAGTGATTCTATCACACGGAAGCAGCGAAAGACCGATGGTAACCAACAGCATAGGTGTAATGTAACCATGGGAAGACAATGCATATTTGCATGCCAGTCCTATAAATTTTGAATCAGTTTGTAATAATAATGAATTTTCCAAATGAGCAAGGCACACTTTGTTTTCCATCTTTGAATGCTAGAACTTACACATACATAAAATTGCGACCCTTGACAGATTTCTTTAACAATATTACGCCATTGTTTGGTGTGCTGGTCTCCGAAACAGGAAAAAGGCCTGGGAGTCGATAGGGTAACGGAACAAACTATGCCTCTGTCGGTCAGTGGTCATACCAAAATTTTGTGTAAAATCTCCATATTGGCGCAGAGTATGCAAATATTAAATGACGATTTGATTGATTTTTAACCATGTCAGACAATAAGGATTAGATTGGAAAATGGATTAGGTAGCTTTCGGCTAAGTTAGACGAACCTTAAGACAGTATCCTCCACACCAAGGACTAAAAAAGTTAAAGAATTAATTCAATATCTTACAAGACATCTTACAGTCAAACCAAGATTAGGTTACACTTAATAAAAAAAAAAAAAAGATTGTACTGAAAAGAGTTCTTCACGTTAACAGAATTCTAAATGAAAAGTTACAAATTGATTTTATTTTCTTTAAAAGTGGTGCAGTAAAATGATCTATTATAAGTCCAAGGGCGCCAATTAAATCCACACTGCACGCAGCTGTGAGAATGGCTCTTGGAGCATTCCGCACTACTCCAACAAATAATTTACTCTTTGAATCCCAAATCCACCAAATAGAACTAAAAAGAAATCTCCTGACACAAAATGCTTTTTAAAACCATAGCCTCATCGAGAGACTCACCTATCCATTCCATAGTTAGGCAATACAACCCTCCCCCAACCAACAAGTACCCCACTACAATAGATCGAATAATGCAACTCACTTGAAGTATGCCTCAATTACCCACCATCCTCAGCAAAATCAGCACCACCTTGGACCTTATCTCAATCATCATTTAATACCACCCTGAACACCTACAATAAAGCCAACACACCACTCACTACCTTTGCAAAGGAATTCTGCAAATTTAAAAATACCCACAAAAACTATACGTTTATCTACACAGACGGCTCCCAAATTAATGGGAGTACCTCGTTCGCTATAACCAGCGAAATCCAAATCATTAAATCAGGTCATCTCTCGCCTTACTCCACCGTATTTTCAGCTGAAATAATAGCAATCACCAACGCCTTAAAACTTTACGAAACCAAAAGCGGAAAATACTGCATATGCACTGATTCGCTCTCCGCCATAAAATCTATAGAATCTACTTCTACCCAACAATAGCCCGCAATACTATCACCAAATTCCCCAACAAATTCATTCTTCTGTGGATCCCAGGACACATTGGTATACCAGGAAACGAATTTGCAGATAAAACCGCAAAAAACACCATCAAACAACCTATGGTGTTCACACAAAATTTCAACACACACGACATTAAAAAGCATATCAATCTCCTACACCATAAAGTCATCCAAGAAGCTATAGACTTCACCTCAAGTTGGTATCAAACAACAAACCCTCTGAAACTATCAATACATGATATACTTAAAAACAGCCACCAAACCAATCGACACGACCAAATAAAATTTACACGACTTAGACTAGGCCACACAAACCTCACCCACCTCCACCTTATTCTTAACACACCACCCCATACCTGCCCTAGATGCAGTGACCCAAACGCGATTACAATCGCACACATTCTCAACTCCTGCTCTACCCTAGATCTTAACAGAAAGCGCATATTTCGTAACATTATCCCAACAACACTCCTCTCCAACCCAGATCCCCAAAACATTGTAAATATAATCAAATTCCTTAAGCCAAATAATATTTACCACATAATATAACACCTTCTCGCAGCTGAAGGCCTTAGCAGCCAGTGCTCGAATCTAAGCTTGCTTACAATTTTAATTATAAGTTTGCTGTTTATAATAATAATAATAAAAGTCCAAGGGCGAAAGTCTTAGATGACGTCTTTAAACTGTGTCGTTCTAAGCAGTCAAATACTTCATCGCCTCATGAATAGACTAAAAAGAAAAGAACGATGTATTTAACATTAATTTGGGGTTTGTTGATTTCTACAGTTCAACCAAAACTATACTTCCCAATTACGCCATGAGTTGCCATTATTAAGTAATCAAAAAGCTTTGTCGAATGAGTAGCAAATTGTGATTAAAAAATTAATGGAGACATTGTATTTGGTCATCTACTGCATTGCACAAGCTGTAGAATGACACATTATGGTTGATATTTTATTAGAACCATGACGGACACATTGCATACAAGAACTAGTTGTTCAACATACCAAGTTTGTCTTGGGTGATTCAAAAAATGTTGCTGAGCTGGAAATCTTGTGGGATACCCATATAAAAAAATGTTTTGTGCACGTCGCTAGCAACCAGCTTTAATTGAGTACAAATTATTCGTACGACTAGCAACTTTTTCGTTTTATATAAAATTTCGATTGGAAAATTTTCTGCATTTTTGTATACAAGAGAAGGCATTCATAGATACATTTACATTTTTGATCCAGTACATAAGGCATACACGCACCTGCGATAAGAAACATGCCGCCAACTCTTTAATTGGTTTTTATTTATAGATCTAAGCGGGATCCATATTTGCGATAAAAAGCCTTAAAGAACACATGAATTTTTTTTACATACATTATAAATAACTAAGCTTTTCCCATAAACCCCACATACACATATTTCTATATCGGCTTGCAAGGTGTGAAATGACTTTTATTGCGCTACTTGCACATAATACTTTATCTTGGTAATTGTATAATTTTGTTTATTTTAATAAAGACATATAACAATATTTGCAAACATCAAAATATTTGTTTAAGCTATTAAAAATAAAACACATTCGAAATATAATGATTAATAGTCAAAAATTTACGATGACTTAGCTTTTGTAATTTCCGAGTATTCCTTAATGAGCGTTGTTATTTGAAAAGCCTAAAACAAATTATTTGTTATTTAATAAAGACAAAGTTAAAAAATTATATAATTACCTGTGATGTACTTAAAATAACTTTTGATTGTTTTTTCTCGGTGCCCGTGAATATCATCAACGAGTTCATATTTGGCGAGTATGATATTATTGATTCATAGTCATGAGTACATAAAACATTTCTTGAACGATGCTCCAATAAATGTATACCTCTTTGGTCTACGGCTAACCATAACATGCGTGGCCAATTCGAAGTGAACGTTTGCTGTTAATAATTTAAAGTTAATTAAAAGAGTGCTGCGTAATTTTTGGCGAGCTTAACTTACCATTACATCAAAAATTGTTGCCTTGTGCAGCGGCCAACTTTGTATAAGATTAAGAAAAGCTTTCTTTGCCTCAGCAGGAGACATTCCTTTAAGGCTTTGATGATGCATTGCAACTGCTTCATGCGGTATATTCGGCACAAATCTCGGTGGCAAGCAATGACTAGCAACGGCTCTGTAATCATTTAAGATGTCACCACAATCGCCAAGTTCTAGCTGGCCCTGTAGGGCCGTTAACATAATGGCTTCCATTTCGGTAATCGGATAACGTTCACTGCGTAAGCTATGAAGATTTTGATGATAAAGCAGCTCCTTTTCAACTGGGTCATCCAGGTTAATATAATTGTCACAAAACAAATGCTTCTTGAACAAGAAAACGTGATGCTGATGACGATATATAGTATTATTTGACTGCATACAACATTTTTGTTAGTAAATATATTTAGGTTGATTATCTAATTGCAGTAACTAACCTGACTTTGCATTGCTTGTTGCGAGGCATTTCTATATTTTTCCCATTTGGCCATTACATCACACACTTTTTCCTCTGGCAGAAGGCTTCTCTCACTATTTCCCAGCACTTCATATAATGCATATCCCTTGGCATGCTCTTTCAGTCCAATTTTTTTCTTTATTATTTCCATAACATCATTTGCCGTAGAGCTAGGCTGAAACTCAATTGAATAGTACTGGCCGTCCATAAAGTAAAACCTCGAGTAGCAAGGCCTACGATTAGTTGTGCATAATATTTCCTCGCAGCTTGGAGTCCATTGTCTTCGCCTGGTGCCTTGGGTCTTGAAAAAGCACTGGAAAAGTAGTTGTATGAATGTTAAAAGTTGTCTCAGAACTACATATAGTGCTTATAATGTATACCTTTTCAGCAAACCTTGCATATTTTCCTTCCTCTGACACAAAATCACTAGAACAACGTTTTAAGTGAGCAATTAGGTATTTACGTATAACTTTTACAGATGGCAAGATAACACTGCACGCCAATGTTAAGAGAGCCCAATGTTTTAGGTTTACTCTCGAATTGGGATCTGGATGGTCAGTCGTTTGTTTTATCAGTTGCAGATATAATTCATTTAATAAAGAATCCTTTCGCATGCATTTGTCCATTATTGATTGCACAATTCGGACATGCTCGTCCTCCGCGCGTTTTACTGTTTCACCTGAAAACAATCAAATAACAAGAATTAAAATAGTTATGGAGTTTCAAAGTCCACCAAAAATAGCACCTACCACATGTTCCCAGTCCAGAAAACGTTAATATTGAATAGAATATTTGCACCATTATTGCCTCATCTTGATCGGAGAGTTTACTTAAACAAAAAGGTATTTGTTGTTTACTGAAGGCCCAAAATGAGTGCGCAAATCCTTTGTATATCTCGCCATGATCTTGCAGACTATTTCTCTGCTCAGTTCTTAATTTTTCTATACGATGTTTTGATAAACGCCTTAATGTGTTTCTTAAGAAACCACCAGATTCTTGTGGTTTTCGCACCACCTCCATATCAATCAATTGTCTGCGGCATAGAACCACATTCTGGTAAAGTCTTGTTCTATCTTCATTTGTAAATCCTTTACTCTTCTTTGGACAGTCAAAGTTGTTCATTATCCAATTGGATAATGATGGATAATATGATATTATAAGTGAGCCTATTTCATTCTTCTGCGTGGTTTCGAAAACGAAGCATTTTTGCGCATCTAAGGTTGTGCCGCCTTCTCGCGCTGGCTTAGTTATTTGCTGGGTACTACGATTAAGGGAAATTGTTATAAAACTATCGCTAGGGTCAAGCATTATGGATTCTACGTCGGTATATTTAAATTGATAAATAATGCATTTATCCTCGGGCTGTATAAACATTATTCCATCACAATTTACACCGAGTATAATGTTGTTCACATAATTCCAATATCCTTTATAAAGAGCATTAAACATTGTGGTGCCATACAGTGGATATTGCATAACACAGCTTAAATACAGCACTTTAGCAGTTAGCTCATTTCTTGAAGATCCATACTGTCGATGTGCTTGAGCCAAGATCGGTATCCAAAATTGCTGCTCTCGTGTTTTCGATATACGACTAGGCAAAAAATTATTTATATCGCAGTAATATTCAGGCTTTGGTTGATTGGATGGATCGCCTAATGCTACTTGAGCTTGTAAGCCAGCTAGTTGTAGAGCAACTTTTTCGCTTACAGGGAACTCATCAGACTGCAAAAGAAAAACAACAGGTTTAGTCACATTATAAGCGTTTGTTCTGCCCGTTGGTGGTTTCCTTACCTTGACTACGCTGTACACTGCTTGAGCATACAACATGTTAACTTCGACGGGATCCTGTGATAACTCACGCGTAGACTTGAAAAGTCTCTTTTTGAAAACAAATCGGTTTTCTCCAGATGTAGTACCATTTGAAAGACGTTTTACAGTGTTACAAGACGTTTGTTTCAATTCCCATGCAGAAATAACATCATACAAGTAATCAAAACTTTTAATGTGTTCCTCTCCATCCGGACGTGATTGATATATGGCCCATCCTTCAGTTGTAGACAAATTAAGCTTATCAGCCAGTTTTTGTACTGCATCTCCAGCTGTATCGGTTGGATGCACATCTATAGCCTTTGTGCGAGCGTCCAAGAAAAAAAACCTGCAGACAATTGTGCCAAGCCGCCGCATTGCCTGGAATTTATATAAGGATTTTACTATGAAGTCATATGAAAATAATGATTTATTGAATGCTTACGGCCACTTCAACACTTGATGGCGGATGAAGTCTTGTCGATACTTTGGTACATTTACAATTATCAAAACACCATTGAGTATATTGCCTCAGTTTGCCACCCAAAACTTCCAAATTCTTCTTTAAAAAGGAAACGTAATACCTTAAATAGTAATTTATAAGTTAGTATCATACAAATATAACTGGCTCATCAAAAAACTTACCTAAATAACATCTTGCTAGGCTGAAAAGCTACAATAATAAGACACATGAGCAGCCATAATCGATCGGTCCATTCCTCATTTGGATTACTTGTGGTTTGGCGCATGCACTGCACAAAGATTTCATCTCGTAGTTCCTCCCTTTCAATTCCTAAACCAATAATATACTGTATGCACTGAAGTTCACGTTCGGCACTTAGCTCCCCGCGCATATATTTCCACATTTCCTATAATTGAATTTAAATTACTTTTGAAAAAACGTTATAATATTATTCGAACTTACGCGGAATATATTGCAGGAAAGCAAGACATTTTCTGGATCGTACATATGTATATGGGATGTTGGAATCTTGTCGGACTTAGAAAATGTTATCATTTCAGTTTTGGGAATCATGTCTTGTAGCTTTTTGCCCTTTCTTGTTAATGTAGCGATTAATGTGCCTTCTGAAGCGCGTTCATGAACATTGTAGTAGTTTTCAGCAAACTCTAAAATATTATAATATGTTTCGTTGTTAAATACATCCTTTTGATGTTCGGCGTTATAATGATGCATCTCAAGCAATTTCTTTTCGACCCTATGTTTTCGCCTTTGCTCCCGTTCAATGTGAGGATCTTGTAAATTGAACATGTCTTTTGTTCCTTGAGGTGATAAAACTACAGGCTCTGCACTTCTTTGTGTTATTATTTTGGGCGGGTTGTCAATTGGACGCATATCTTTATTTGGAGCAACTACTGCCACTTTTTCAACATTCTTAGCAATTGGATATACATCGGTGTGTGTTAATGCCTCATATATGGGTTCAGGTTTTGTTTGCAATTTCGGAGGTTTCGCTTCAGCTGGTACTACAGGTGGTGGCGGTGGTGGCATAGTGGGTTCTGGAAGCGACGGAACTACTTTATTTGAGTCTGTTTTTTCGGGCTCATGAGCATTAAGCGTAGATTCCTTTTGACTGCAAATTTCAAGCTAAAAGCAGAAAATGTAAGTAACGATTTTTATTAATATAGTAACTGAATGACTACCTCTTCATCTAGATCCTGAACCAAGTTATTCATATTGTCATTTATTTCTTCTATGAGCGGATTTGAAATTGTGTTTGAATTAACTTCGCTTAAAAATGCAAAAAGATTATCCAAATCAACGGTATCAATGTTTTGCAAATTATGATCCTCCACTGTTTTGTTTTCGATAATTTCTTTCTCAGCAACAGGTTTGTTACTCCAAGTGTTTATTTGCTCAGCCATATGTGCAAGAACGTTCATTTCCTCTTGCACCAATCTAAAAAAAAATGATTTTTATAATACAAACGCATAATTTTAGGACGAATTGAACGCTTACCTCTCACAATCCTCAATGGCAGTAGAATCCTGTTCAGGTGTTTCCAGCATATTTATGCGTTTTTTCATTTCCTCATCAACACGACGCATTTCTCGTAGCGCAGCAGCCACCTGACAATTATAAATATCCGCATAAAGCATTAGATGAATTAATTTTTGACGAAATAATGATCTTTGACCTTTAAATTTATAATATTACCTCTCTTGCGAATACTCCTCGTAGTCGACTTTGTATCACAATCGCACTACGTCGCATTCTTAAGAAGCGTATTCGCAATTTCCATCCTCTATAAGAATGTTGTATACGTAAAGCCGCATTCCTTATCCTCAAATAGCTCTTTATTGCAGCGTGTCTTCTCCAATATTTCTGTATTATTATTGCATTCTTTTGAATAACGTCCTTTCTCATGTCCTCCAAAGGCTCATATGCATTTTTTCGCAGAAACACTTTTGTTTTTCCTATTTGCCAATCTATGGGCTCAACTTTTAACTCCTCTAATATTTGTGTTATATTATTTTGGGTTGAAGGACAGGACGTTTTCTTAATTAAACATTTATATTTTAAAATAAAATCTTGATAAGTTAAATGAATAGGAAATCCTTCTCTTCTTATACGAATTATGTCTAACATTCCTAGATATTTAAGTTGGTCAAGTACTAAAGAGTCGCTATAATTATTTGAGGACTTAAGGACATTTGGCTTTATACAACGTACATACCTGTAATTAAGCCAAAATTGTTTTAATTAATTCTTCTGTTGATCATTTTTATAATAAAATATCACAACTTTGCAAATTACCAAGGGTTTGTACTCTGTAATACATCAATTAAAGCAAGCAGCTGTTGTCGAAAGTGATCACTGACTGTAGTTTTGGTTTTACTTGTTCCTCTTGGATTTGTTAAACAGTTTTGGATTACGTTTACATACTGCTGATCCTGTAAAGAATTATATTAAAATTTAAGTAACATTAATCAAATCTTATTTTATATTTAGCTTCCAAAAAAAATGATGGAATTATCAATTAAAAAAAAAGGAACCTATTGTTTTAAAGATTTAACTTAACTTTGCATATTATTTACTTCCTAAAAATCTCATCCCAAAGTCTGAGTTTCTTTTTATAATAATAAACAATTCTCTAATGAATGCCGACTTTTCCAACTATTTCAGAATTAACAAATTATATTATTTCTTAATTTAAAAACAAAACAATTTTTTGGTGAACATCTAAAAATGGATCATAAAATCCAGTAACTGGATACCAGATCAAAAAAGAGATGAAGGTATAATTAAGAAAACATACTTGGTACAAGGAGAGTTCCTTTACAAAAGCGTCTTCGCTACGGCTCATAAAGTCAAATAATACATCTTGTTGTACATCACGATTTTTGTCCACAAAACCATCTACAGTATACAAAACGACTCCAGCATAATGCTTTATACCGAATTCCGTCTCCCAATGACGTCGATCAGATCCTTTTATATAAATTGGATTGAACTCAAACTCTGCATGCATATTTGTTAAATAAGCTGAATCTGAACCCTTTGGCATATGACATTGTTCTGTCAAAAGCTTAAAAATACATCTTGGTGGCTTTTCAATTAGTTCAAGGCATAAGGAGTTATCCGTAAACTCCACATGTTTGTAGAAAATTTCCTCTTGCTTGTACTGTAAAAAGAAAAAAAGAATGGTTACGAATTTTAAGACTACATCGGATTATTATGTTCAATACTTACAATTTCTTGTTCTATTGCAAAAACGTAATGATTAAAGAATTTGTGCAATTTTTCATTAGTATAATTAATACAAAGCTGCTCAAATGAGTTGGTGGCAAAATTTTCAAAGCCAAATATGTCTAGTACGCCCAAAAATTGGGATCCATCTTGTCCGGGATTCGTGCAGCTATTAATTTTTGTTACGAGCCATGTAAACGTTTTAGAGTACAACGCTTTAGCCATCGCGTGTCTATTTTCTTTGGCCTAAAAGAAGCGATTAATTTTAAGGCATTTTTTCTAAATTATATTTTTATGCACAACTTACTTCTTGTATCTTTAATGGTATTTCGGTAATATTTCCACGAACGTTTATTTGACGCCTTAACAGTACTTTCAATAAATCACTATCTTTAAGCCCTAATAGCTTAGATACCTTCAAATTTATATCTAAATCGGATTTAGATAAATCGCAGCCTTCTCCATCAATGTCCATAAACTCAATGTTTCCCAGCCATAATATTGCACTTAGTACTTTGAAAACGCCATCTATTAAGACTTGCGGAATTTGCAGAACCGTAAAAGCCATTGTCAAAGCTTCAAATTTCTTTGATTCCATGTCAAGATCGATTTGATTATCGGAAGCATTTAAATATTTGTAAAATTCTGGTGGCTGTAAATCTAGCATTTCTGACATTTCTTTATTTTTTAGTCCTTGGGCTACTAGTTGATACATGACATGATAATTACGTTCTCCTGGACTTTGAAATGTTATCCTAGATTGTTCAAGTAAATAGTCTTGAATCACACAACCTTTAATACAGTGCTTATCATCAAAACACACTTGCATAAACTTTCCAAAGCGAGAACTATTATCGTTACGAATTGTCTTTGCGTTGCCTAAAATTAAAAATTCGAATTAATTATAATTAAACTGGAAATTTTACAAAGTTCAAAGTTTTTCACCCGAAACTAGGGAAGTACTTGATATTCGTTAAAGATTAAAACATAGTTGAGTATTTTTAGCTCTAGCGTTGGAATTGATATTTTCTCTTGCAACTTAAAAGTAGTTTAAGTAAATTATTAATAATTAAGTAAATAATATTAAAAGTTTATAGTAACAACAAAATAAAACTACATACCAAATGCTTCCAAAATTGTGTTTGCCTCCAAAATTTGTTGTTGGACCCATGTGGAAACATTTGAAGTAATCGTACATAAATATTGCAGAATAAATTTAGTTGACTCTGTTTTCCCAGCCCCAGATTCTCCTGATATGACGCAGGACTTTAAGTAAAATATTAAAATAATTTAAAATCTTTAACATAGTTAGGTATAAACAAATAGCTTTATGTTGGTTTTCTTATCTGCTGTATAAATATTTATATTGAGAGATTATTAAATTACCATTCCGTTGCCAAAAATTTCCGTTTTAATTATTGATTTTTTATATTTGTATTCATACGTAAAACCATATCAAAATATTACTTAATCATACACAGATTGAGATCCAAAATACGTTTTTGTATATGAACGCAATCAAAATATCCTAAAACTAAGTTTTATTTTACTATCAATTATTATTATTATGTGATATCTAAAAAAAACAAGCTACAAAACTTCAAAAATTCTTTCTTAGTATGATAACGCACAACAAACTTAAATCTCTATAAAGAAGTTTCATCTTAAAAATTATTGTTTCCTATGATACAGCTAATCAACGAGTAAAGACAGCTCTTGTTTAATAATTGAAATCCATACTTTAAAACTATTGTGATGGTTTTTTAAATAATCTTACCTGATTGATTTTGTCTTCCACAATGCTTCTATAGGCCGCTTCAGCCAAGGCAAACACATGAGGGTCCAATGCTCCAAGTTTACTATTATGATATTTGTACACATTATCCTTAAAAAAAAAAAGAATAAATAAATATAAATGATAAAAAAAAAAATTGGCACTTACCTTATTAAATATATTAATTAGTTTATATGGATTTACGGCAATTAATATTGAGCCAGTATAAGTCTATTTTAAATTGTATATAGGATGGAAACCAATCAATTTTTGTATTATACAATCAAACGAAAGAGATGTAGAAGAAAAGACCTATAAATTATTATAGTTGAAGAATACATAAATATGGGAAAAGAAAGAATGACTGGTATAAAGTATGCATATGGTATATAAGCAAGTTCTAGATGATGTCGTTTGAAAAAGGATACATATATTATATCACTGTTGTATCGTAGCTTAAGGTTATTATTAATTCCAATTTCATCTATTTCCGCTATGGAAGTCATATCGGCAACGCCAACTGAATGTGTCAACTCCATCATGACTAAAAAGATAGTTACATTTTTAATTCATTAAAACAACAAGTTTGTAAAAAAATAATATATCTACGTGTAATTAAAAGTAAGTTATAGTGATGTATACGCTACACTTTCATTTATTATGATAAATAACGAGGTTAATTCCATAGGGTGTTAGATTTAAAACCAAATCGTTCTATTTGGATATATGAGTCAGCGACATTTAAACCCACGGATAGCGTCACTATGAAATACTTGAAATTGTACAGAAAATAAACTTTGTTTCTTATGTAGTGCAGGGGAAAGTTTTTACTTTTTAGTCTTACAAAAAAAAAGTATATTACTATATATATATTATTATATTATTATTCACACTTTTTATTTCCCTTATGTTTGTCTGAACCTTCACAATATTAATAAATAAATACTTTATAAAGTAACCAAAAGAATGATCTTTTAAAGAATGAAATGTTAAAAATGTGACGAAAAATTGAAATTTGTCAAATTAGTTTAATCAAAACCACATATTAAATACTAAAACATTTATCTAAAAAGGCCAAAGGGTTAATTCCCAATAATTATGTAAGCATCAAAATATTGTTAACAATATCCCTATCATCAAATTTTGAACTAAGTGAATCAACCAGAAACTAAAAGCAATATATTTATATCATGATAACATTTATATGAAAGAGCATATAAACTAAGGCGCCTAAACAAATACTTTTAAATCCTTTTTAATTTGTAAGCATCAAAAAATTATCTCATTTCTTAATAATCAGGTATATTTAAATCATTTTAATAATTATCTTCTTGAGCATATGAAGTAATTCGAATAAAAACTATTACTTTTAAATTAAAAAGCATTAAAAGTTGGTAAACTCGATCAAATCGCGAAATTGCAGCAAATGCCAGCTGTATATCATAATAAGTTACGATAATATAAACTATAGGGAAAGGTAATTCTTTGCATCATATGCCTTCTTTATATCATGATAAGTTGTGATAATATAAACTGTAGGAAAGGTAACACTTCGCTAGGTTAATTGAAACTGCTGAGCCCTGCGTGCAAGGCATTTTAATTATTTTTGTCACCATAACAGTTGTACTTTAAATTAAAAGTATTGTTTATTATCAACGGAAAACTGCAAATATAGCTTTAAGAATGAATCACATATGAATGAATAGGCATCCTAAATGTAAGGCCCAGACCATTTTTATGGATTTTAAGATGAACAGTGCGAGTGCGCTGCTTTGGGTCAAAATGTATACACAAACATAAATAATCACATATGTAGGGGTGTATATACAAAACAAAATTTTACTGATATTGAAACATAACTTAGTAAGAGTAAATGCGTAATATTGTCACTACTCAAAGCTCAGGCTAAAACCGGATCTTGAATGATTCACTGCCAATTTTTAACTCCATAGACAACATTATCAGTTGAATGTAGGATAGGAATATTTTGAGAATGTCCTATAAAGTTTTTGCAGTAAAAGGGCGGGGTTGAATTTACCATATTAATGGCAGGATTCGCACTTACTCTTACATATATAACTTAAGTGCAAACGGAGATTGTACAATTTATAAATAGAAACAATCTCGGTACATTTTAAAACAAGTTTCACTAAATAGTAAACAATTTACATATTGGCCATGTATACAAATAATTTGCTTACACTCTTTTTAGCACAGGGCTCAACGAACTTTGTGCAGAATTTTGACAACGGGCGCGTCTTTTTAAAGTTATTTACGTTACACACACAGAAGCAATGCCGGTTTATTTAGCTTATCACTAGTTTCATATTTATTCAATTTCATATCATAACTAATTTAACTTCATTATCTTAAAATAACACATCGGAGCACGATATCCACTTCCTGACTTTCAGGAAAAATTCTCTGTGAATAGCTAAATTACTCTTCATTAATCGATGTTATCGGAGTTTTACCGATAGACCAGTTCGAGTTTTCGCCGAGGTTTCACCCACTTGACCTAAATTTATTCAACTGCTGAAAGTAGCATAATAAAAAGTAAACACGCTTGAAAAATGTTTTGTTAATCGCATTAGAAATTTTTACTAACTAAATCTTGCTAAAAATGTACATTAATAATATATCCTATCAGTATGACATTTTATTTAAATTTATGCGCCTTTGAAAATCGATAGGCAAATGAATCGGTATACAGTTGGCAGCACGACATTTTATTATTGTTGCTTGGCAATGTTTGTTGTAAATCAGATGGTGCATTTTATGACGTTTCCTTTTTTTACGTTCGTTAGTTTACTTTTTATAAACAATATATTTTATGCCTTTCAAATACTTAGCTTGAACATTAGATTACAATGAAACAACAAATTCTTCGGTTTTGGTTTTTAAGTCATCATATGTAAATGCTCAAGTCTTTACGAGACCCTAAGTTCTAGTAGTGTCCAATTGCTTTCCTGTGTCCCTCATATTAAGCCATTCAAATTATGAAAATATTTTCACGTTGAACAACCAAGCAGTCATATATTTAAGTATTTAATTATGTATCATTGTAATTTGCGAAAATGTTTATCTAGTGTTGCCATACACATACTTGTTTAGGATTATTACATTTTATAACAAATTCAAAGAGATGGAATTAATCCTCATAGTTTGGTGCAGGGCTCTTGGTCTTAGAGTAATCCCTCACTGGAGAGTAAAACTGAAATATTCAAGTGGTTATTATTTGGTTGTACAAACACATGGAGAGTTCTAGTTTCTATAGTTCTACCTTGTATTGTTTGTCTTTGTACTCTTGCCAAGGTTCCGGGTTGGTGGTACGGTTCCATGTCACATCGGGATTCCTAGTGGCAAGGCGCCCCATATAGTAAACGGCACCAATTGCTCCGGCGGCAACACAAACATACAGCGGAATCAACTAATGCATAACATATTATGTAATGACATGAACACATATAGAATAGTGTTGCTTACCGCTGGATTTTTCTTAATGCTCTGCAAACCAAGACCTTGCATTTTGATTTGTTACTAAAAAAGATAGAATAAATTTGTTAAAACTATTATATTATTAATATTCCAATATTCACACATTACTTTTTCTTCAGATTTGCACAAAATGGTCGCTTTGGATAATAAATCGATAAAGTACGTGTTAAAACAATATTGATTTTTTATTTATCGATATTTGACTATCGTAACGTTTTGGCAAAGTGTGGCCATATCTGCCAAGCTCATCTTGATAACATTCTATTCGATATTTCAAAGGCGGGAAAATATAATGAACTCATAAAAACCCGCAATACTTTATATTTATTATAAATGAATAGATTTATAAGATTTTATACGTTGACTTCGAGTTATGTAAACTGCAACACATAAACAAAACAGTTAGCACAGCATTTGGTATTTCTTAGTATTTTTATTCTAGCGATATCTCTTTGGTGGTTTTTTCTCTCATCTCTAATCGCAGCCATTTTTTAGATGCTTATGTTGTGTTTGTGTAGTAAATTGTGAAAGTAAAATGTTTTATGAACATATTATACTGGCCAAAAAGGGGCCGCTAGCAAGAATTTGGCTAGCAGCTCATTGGGATAAAAAAATAACAAAAGCCCATGTGTTTGAAACAAATATTGAGAAGTCTGTTGAAGGCATCTTACAACCCAAAGTAAAATTGGCGCTTCGAACTTCAGGGCATTTGTTGCTTGGAGTCGTACGCATTTATTCACGCAAAGCTAAATATTTATTAGCTGATTGCAATGAGGCGTTTGTTAAAATTAAGGTAATTACTGTCAAATTGGTTGTGCAATGTAAACAAATATTTAACTGCGTTGTTTTTTTAGATGGCGTTTCGGCCAGGCATGGTTGACTTGCCAGAAGGGCATCGGGAAGCCAATGTTAATGCTATCACTTTGCCAGAAGTTTTTCATGATTTCGACACAGCGCTGCCCGAGTTAAATGACATAGACATTGAAGCACAGTTCTCCATAAATCAGTCTAGAGCCGATGAAATTACAATGAGGGAGGACTATGGCAGTTTGTCGCTTTCATTACAAGATGATGGCTTTGGTGATATTGGCTTTGATGCTGACACGCCCGAAATTATGCGCGGCTCCTTATCTGCAAACATAAATGTAAGTATTAATTATGTATATATACGACTATAATTCATGTGCGTTAAATTCGTAAATTTAAACTAATATTATTATTACATGAACAAAACATTTGTGTTCAGGGCCAGCTCTTTGATGACAATGTTTTGGACCATGTAGTTGAATCAAGTGACCCAAATATTAGACTAACAGAGACGGAACTACCCAGTGCACGACTTGATGGTGATGGATTTGGAGATTCTTTTGGGCGTAAGTAGTTATCTTGTAAACACCACCCCAGCTTTTATTCGGCTAATATCGTCATCATCAACGACTAGTTCTAGATGAGAATAATAATAAAGATTTTTGTTTATTTTTATTTAGAACCCGAGCTGTTTGAAGATGATCTTTTCGGGGAGCCTCCACAACCTCCAGCCGCAGACAACGAAGTGAACGAAGCCAATGCGGTCAATGCCGATTCTGACGATGAAGGCTTAG
Source organism: Chymomyza fuscimana (assembly GCA_949987675.1). Classification (NCBI taxonomy): domain Eukaryota; kingdom Metazoa; phylum Arthropoda; class Insecta; order Diptera; family Drosophilidae; genus Chymomyza; species Chymomyza fuscimana. The sequence continues at coordinate 83,722,321 of OX465088.1, forward strand.
CTCATTTTGACCAGCCACCTTCGCCGGCATCTTCCTGCGCCAACTCTATTGCAAACGACAACCTAGGTATGTTTGATGAAATCAGAATTAGGCATACCACCATTTAAAATAGTTAACGAAAATTTACTATCTAAAGACCATAATTTCAACGAGGATGCAAATGTCAGTGGCAATGCGGCTTTAAATGAATCAACACTAATAGCTAATGAGGATGAAGGATTTGCTTTGGCACCAATTGATGCAACTGTTACCAAAGGCGTTACCAAGGCAAAGCGAAAGCGTAAACTTATTATTGATGAAATAAAGAATATATCCGGCGAAGAAATGAAAGCACAATTGGCAGATACTTCCGACATAGTAACAACGCTAGATCTGGCACCACCTACAAAAAGGTAATTTTAAATTTATTACTAACTTGTACTTTTTTTAATAAAAATGTTTAATTGCAGATTAATGTATTGGAAAGAGACTGGAGGAGTTGAAAAATTGTTTGCTTTGCCTTCAAGAACAATTCCGGCTAGAGCTCTTTTAAATAACTACAACAGAAATTTAACTTCACGTTCTACCGCCTTGGAAGACTTTACAGTTGTAGCTCCTCTCGACGTTTTAGCTTTGGAACAATATACAATGGAAAATGAAAATACGTTAATCATTAGTAAGAAGGGACGTAAAAGAAAGGCAGATCTGTCTTTACCCGCTACTACTGAACCAGTTCAAGATACATTGCTTCAAAGTTTGGCTGGTCCAGAACTTATGCGTGAACAGGAAAAATCGCTTGGCGTTTCAGCTGTATCTTTAGATTTAGCTGCCAAAGAACAAGAAAGCTTAGTGGCTCCGAATGATGCAGGCATTTTTGAAAATATGCGCAGCCCTGCACTGTTCGGACTAAATGAAATGGAACCTTTCTCAAATTTGAATGAACTTCCACTAACGCCACGGAATGCGCATCACGACATGGACGATGATTTCCAACATCACGATGCGTTAACACCCGCCGGGCTGGATCATGGACACATGACGCCGCATCACTCGGGAATTGGAGATTATGATGCCATGCCCAATTTGCCGACCGATCAAGTCAGTTCAATATTGAATGAAGCGGAAAATAGGCCAAGCACAGGTGTAAATTGCTTTAATAAGACATGTGACATTTCTTCTGATTGGAATGATTATGATTTCCCTGCCTCAGTTGGTGTTCCGGTAAGTGGCAAAATAAGTCTTTTAAAATCGTAGACAAAAACATGGAAATTAATAATTTTTTACTTTTATCAAAAGGTAACCGGTGATGAGCAGATGGAAAATGAGACAGATGAACAGTTTGAAGAGAGAGTATTAAACAAACGAGCTGCTCAACTCTTTTATGCGGTCAAATCTCATTTTACAAACAAAGACGAATTGGCTCTGTCACAACTGACAATAAGAAATTCAAGAAAACAGGTAAATATCACGATAGTTTTATCAACAATTTCACGCCAGTTTGAGATTGGAGCGAAATATATAGAATTCTCGTTAAATCATTTACACAAAATTCTTCCTTTCTTTATAGGCGGCTCAAAAGTTTTATTCGCTTCTTGTATTAAAAAAATTCAAAGTTTTACATATTACCCAGTTAAATCCGTATGCCGACATCACTGTTACGCGAGGACCTATGTTTGAAAATCCCAAATTGTAAATGCACGCTATTTTTTTATTATTTATAACAAATTTTACAAACTAGCATTCATTAAGCTTAATTTATAATTTTATAAAGCATGTATTATTACAGTGAAACTCAATTTTATTGTCAATGTAATCAATAATTTTAATGCCAACTATGAAGTCCAACAAAAATAAATAAAAAGTCGACAAAAATCATTTGTAATACCTAATTAGTTTTTAATCGCACTATGTGTATTATAGTTGTACAAGTAGAATACAATTTTGAAAATAAACCACTAAAATAAGAAATTATGTTTTTTTTTTTTTTAAATGGTCCAAAAGATGTGGGGGTGTATGTTTTCAATGCGTTCTGGCTTCAATTCAAATAATGTACAAAATTAGTGACGCAGCCACATAATTTGATTTTATGATTATAGTCTATATGTCTAGGCCACGATTTGTTTGTGAATAATATAAAACATATGTAAATAGTTTATTTACAGTAGAAGTCCAACAGTTATGTCTAGTTTTTAAAAATTTCATAGAATAATTGGCATGTCAATTATTAACGACCTTTAAAATAGTTATCTCAAGTGTGTGTTAGGATACTGACTGTCTTAAATAACCATTGCTAACATCAATATGTTATCCTTAATGCAATGTCAACATATCATTGCAATTTCATGAACACTGGAAAAAAGCTTTCGTGGTTTTTATACCCTGCTCCTTCAGAATAAGAGTGTATATAAGTTTTACATGAATTTATGTAACAAACATATATCTACTTGATTAACCTTTTTAATGTGTATAAAATTGTACAATATTAGATTATCATTTACCAAATACGGACACATTTATAATAAAAGGATGATAATTTAACAATTAAATCGCAGAATCCTGATGTTTGGGAATTGCTAATCTAGGACACATTTGCGACGGTGACTTTATTTACTGATGACACTGCTCAATACTCAATAAGCAGCTTACATGACCACCACTAAGCGAAGATACAGGTGATCAAGGCACAACCTGCTGATGTACAAACATGAAAAATAATGGTTAATTCCTATTAGGGATCATTCAAAATTTGCGGGAATCTCAAAAAGTTTACTTAACCAATAATTTCAATACACATTTATTCTGAAGAGTATCCAAAGATTACCGCATCCCGACTGTAGTCGCCCAACCAAGTTATTTCAGAGCTTTTAGGCGTTTTTTGCTACCATAACAACATTGCGCGCCGAAATGTGATTTTTTGTGAAAGCTTTTTGCAATTCCAGAAACGCTGACACAACAGGGATACGCTTTAGTCTCAAGTTTGTGTTTAAAAACATACTACGTAATTGTTTGTTTTGCGGCAGTAAAGAAATTTATAAATTACAGAAACTAAAACATTTAACGTTGTTTAAACGTTAAAATATATACAACTTGTGTTTTTCCTTCCGAAGAAACTAGTAAAACACTAGTGAAACAAGTATGTATTAGTTTTACCAGTTTCAAAAGATTTTACTTTTTATTTTAATGTGTCTACGGCAATCAATATAAAAGAGTGTTTAAAGTGTTACTTAAACAATAGAATTTTTGCAAATCCATACAGATAATTGGATACTAATTGCCAAAATATTATTTTATGTTCAAACGTGCTTATCGATTTTCCCTAAAAGAGCTAATGTTAACTGAGTTTAATGCGCAGAATCGCTTAAAATCACGTGCTCGTTCATTATACATATATATAGTTTATCTTAAGGAAGATTTACATAAAAGCTTTATATATTGATTATATATACTTATGTACTAAGTTATACACAGAGGCAAAAAAAAGGCCTGTGCAGAAGTTAATATACTTAATTAGAATCTTAACTTAAAACCCCTAGATCATCATTATTTTGGCAATTATTAAGCTTTTAACTTGTGCCTTTAGCAGGAGACGGAAGTTAATTTTTAGCAGAGAACTAATTACTTAACATAAAGAGACACCCACTTATAGTGTTTTTGAGATATAATAAGACCTGAACTTGAAAATAATCTTTTATAATACTTTGCGATGCGCATTTTTTGTTTGGTTCACTAAAAATTTAAAAAATTAAAATAATATATATGTATGTAACTAAAACTATTTATATACATATTTATTTGTGGGTTCAAGGCTTGTTTTGATGAAAAAAAAAACCTTGCACAAGTAATTTCATTGTCGGACCATATTTTGAGGCTTCAGGCCTGTACATAAGCACCTAAAAAGCTCTACGAGACACACCCAAACAATTATTTTTGCCTCTAAGCTGCTGATGTCAAACACTGTCAGAATTCTAAAGAAAATTTGAAAATAAATCTAATTTCGTAGGAACAATAAGGGGTATGCATAGATAAAGCAAAAAAAAGGTTGCGTATATTTTAAAAAGCAATAAGTAAGAACCCTCTCACGTTACATATTACAATGATTAGAACGACAGAAAAAGTGGATTTAGCTCTTAAAGTCTATCCATAAGATAGCAACCAAATATTATTACTTCATAGAAAAAAAAATAATTTTTTCATATTTCTTTCCTGTGTTAGTAACATTACATTAGGGGCAATGAAAACTGTGGAACTTAAGTCTGGTTTTGAAGAGGGTATCAATTTATTTTAGGATATATATTTGAATCGATGAAAGTTAAAATGTTGTACATATGATCTAAGCTTATTGTGACGCGGTAGGCTTCGATTCGGGGATTCCCCACGGGAAATGTTCTGAAAAAACGTTCAACATTCAAATTAATCGGCAAATGTTATAGTCAGGTCCACTTCTTATAACTAAACTTAACAAAAAATCTAATCACATTAAGAAATAGTGAATATTGATAATAAAAACTATATATGTAGACAGAGTTCTCAAATTCTCTCAAATTCATAGTTGCAAGCCTTTCGAACAAAAAGAATCTCCTTTTTAATGAAAGATAGGAGATACTCTTATTTCTGAAAAGATATTCCAATTTGAACTTTAAACCAGAACAGTGTTTATACTTGTTAATACGAAATTTAGAGATAAAAGGGGTGCCTAAATTCTAAATCGTGTTTATTGGACGATGGGAAATAGTAAAGCAAAGCTGACTTGCTAGATTCGAAAATTGAATCCTAGCAATAATCAATTTGTTAAAATGGAGTGTATCAACGTACATACATAAAAACGCAGATACTTACGAATAAGTAATGAGAAAATAAAAGGATGGAGGGGACTGTGGGATTGACCGTTTAAGGGCGCAAGTCCAAAAATTACAACTTTTGAGAACCATTTACCTGGTTACCGGTTTACAGCATGATTCCTTCGAGTAGCTTCTTCACTTCGAGTAGCTATGCACTTTTAAGAGTCCCAGTAAACCGGGAATAACTTAATCACATAAAGTCAACTTATTTTAACTAGAAATAGCAACCGTCGTTTATGTTTTTTTTTTTAATTAAACATTTTAAAAGTTTAATTATTTTTAATAAATAATTTATTTTTAATTTAATAATTTATTAATTTCAGAATGGCGACTGATTCCATGGAAGAAACGGCTGGGCCTCAGGTGCCCAAAACTGAGCTAGAGGAGCTGCAGATCAAAGCTCAGGGTACTGCCGATGAGGTAATTATGTTAAATTTTGGAAAAAATTAGAAATTCATAAAACGATAACTTTTTGTTTGCTTTCAGTCATTGGAAAGCACCCGTCGGATGCTGGCTCTTTGTGAGGAGGTAAGTTCGAAAAAAAAAATATAAAAGTAAAATTTATTTTACATTTTTTTAACCTTGGAATTAATGGAATCTCTCTCTATGCGGGCATCAGCTTTTAACAATATTTGCAAAAAACTTTAATTCATGTCCATTGAGTAAATTTCAAATAGGACGTTTAGTGACTTAGATGATTGGAAATACAATCATCTACAATGTTTAGCAGCATAATGCGTTTAAGCCTGTGAGTGCACTTAAATTTAATGGCCGATTCGACTTGTAAACCCTTCCGGTTCAAGAGCAAGTGCGGTGCGGGCTTAGGAAAAAAAAAAATTAACAAAGACGCTCGCTTGAGACGGTTAATTAAATGTTACTAAAGCTTAAAAAATTACCATTTAATTCGCAAAAGTAAAGGGTCATCAATTTTGAGTGTTTTTTTTCAATAAGGCTTTTTTGACAAGCCAAGCGTGAGTACTTTCAAGTTGCCATATGGTTTTTATTCAGTTTTCATTGCCATTTCATCATGGAAAAACTTACACCCGAACAACGTTTACAAATCTGTAAAAAATGTTTTTCGCGCGCTTAGGCCATTTTATGGTCGCCATAATCGACCTACTGAGACCACTATTCGCCATACCATTAACAAATTTGAGACCAAATATTCATTATTGGACGACACTCGAGCGAATAGACCTCGTCCAGCGCGTAGTTTATGGGCCGGTGGAATCATCGGTCTAAAGTGCTTGTGGATAATCCAGCTACTATTGAAGTATTAGAGGCCAACATTATGCTGGAACATCGAAAATTGGAACCTCCGCTTGGACGAGCTACGACGCAGTTGCGGCCACCATTTGAAAGGGATTTTTAAAAAGTGAATGGCAAGAACGGTTCTTTCTATTGATAATAAAGATTTTCCGATTCATTTGAAAATTTATTTATTTTTATTTAAAAAAAAAATACCTCAAGATGATGACTCTTTATTTAAAGAAATGGAAAGAAATCCTGCTTAAAATTAAAGCAATTATATTGTAACTTTGATGGTGATCTGCGAAAGTGAACAAATGAAGAGCTTATAAAAAATGAAGCTGAAAATCCCCAAACAACTTAATTACTGACTGGAACAATGTCTGAGTAGTTCTTCAATTAATTAACCGAAGAAGATTCTCAGATGAAGTTTTGGTTTGACTTGAGACATTTCGAGTGTGAAATGTGAAGACTGCTGGAAAAAACTTTATCTGTGGTAAAGAGTAGTTCCAGAATTAGCTGTGCTTTAAAAACGTTAACAAAACAAATAAACTCCATATTAAATCACTTCTGCCTTATAATTCTAACTGATTTGGGATGGGTAAAAACATAAAGTTATTGACCAATTTAAATTCTAGTCACACCATGTTAATGCCACTCAACAACCACTATGCTTAACAGAAAAATTCAAACAAAGCTACCATTTAGAAGGGTTAAACCCCTCCTAACTTATATATACAATGATATTGATCAGCATCGAAAGGCAAGCTTGAAGAATATTTTTTTGAAACAAAGCTGTACAAGCGAATACCTCAAATTACTCACAGTTGTACATATTTAATAAACTTCCAAACTACATAATACCGGGATTGTATGGGATGTGTCCGATTTTTTGGAAAAAAAAAAAACGTAATATTATGGGCTATCGATTATCGGTTAACTATGTGCAAAATTAATGTTAGCCTTACTACCCGATCTGCGCTTTAAAATATTATGAAAATCTAATCTTGCTTGTAGGAATATATAGGAGTTGGTGTTTAAAAATTTATTTTATGCATAATGTGGGCTTAAAATTATTATGAGTACAAATTTATCGAAAATATGCAGCTATCGACATGATTTAAAAATCCAGAATTAAGGTTGGAAATCGATATCATCAAACGACTACGCAAAGTAATTTTTTTTGTAACTCAAAATTTAAAGGAATCTGGGTACTGAATTTATATTTCGAGAACTATAGCCAACAAAAGGGGAAATACTCTTGCCACAATACCCATAAATATAATAAACTTTTATACGCTGTTTTACCATATTTTAACAGATGGGAGTTATGCTTCCTTATATATACTCTTGAATATACTATATACTAATACAATATACCTATACTTAACACTGACTTATACACTTTTACATATATATCTTACATTCTAATTTGCTGCACACCAGAGCAAGGAAGCAGGAATTCGTACACTTGTAGCCCTTGATGATCAAGGAGGTGAGTCTACTACAAAACAGAACAATATATCACAATTAATTAACATACATAATAAATATGCCTCAGCACTACATATATAAAGCTAAATATGCATTGGATTTTATATAAAAAAAAAAAAACATAAACAATACATTATACTTTTCAGAGTTATGATAATCAATACAAATTGCTTTATTAAAAACTAAGAGAATGACTAGTTTTACTTTTTAAGCTTAAGTAAAAAAAAAAAAACGCTCTTTTGCTTTGCTTTTTTTTAGTTTATATGTATATATTACAATACTTATACTTATACTTAATACAAACATAACTATTGAAGATTTCTTCTAAGCTCTGCTTTCGATGTTGATCAAGAATATATATACTTTAGGCGGCGTGATACGCCTTACTTACGATGTTACATACATTTGTACAACTTGAACAATGTTTTATTTTTTATAAGTCTAAATACTATATACTGATTCTATTTAATTTTAAGCTTTAAGATACAATACTAAAATCTTTACATAAACTACATTACAAGAAAAACTTAACTATAAGGGAATAATGAATTTGATCTCAAAAACTCAAGCTTCTAAAGCTTCGATTTTAAAAAAACAATGTGACAAACAAGAAGCCAATATCGTTAAAAAATTTGACGCAAACATTTGATCCAAACAAATAAATTGCATTGAAATCATTGCGTATACTAAACGATAATAAATGCATCTATTACTTTTTTATTACAAAAGTTCCGGCAAGATTTTCTTAGTAAAAATCTCGCGCTGGGTTATTAAATGCGAAAAATTAGCCGACTTGTATATTCGCTTAGATATTGCTTTTGCCATTCAATTACAACTAAAAAAGAAATAAATAAAAGTTCTTGTAAAGTTTGCATTTTTAAATTCTATAAAAAAAAAAGTGAATAAAATTAATTTTAAGTGAACTTCTTTCTTCTTTTTATTTAAATCCACATGGTTTAAGTCAACTTGGTTTTCTATCTTCTGGCCACACCTATTATGTTTATAGAGTTAGGTCCAAATTGTACGAAATTATAATCCATTATGTTTCAAATACAGAAAAAGGATTTAAATCTATAAGTTTCATTCAATTCAACTCGAGATCAGCTGGTGCGAAGCGATATCGAAACAAATGGGCTCGTTACAATCGGGACATATCGACTGTATATCTTGTACCCTTTCATTCGATTTTTGCATGCTTTGAAACATCTTCGTAAAAAAGTAACAGTAAATTTTACAATCGAGTCCACAGGAGACTTCATACCCATATTGATGGTGTAGGTTTTTTTAAAAAAAAAATTACAACTAGAATGTTGTTAGTAGAGTTAAAGTGCAAAGGACGGCCAGTATTAAATAGTTGAATGCAAATGAAAGACTATAAGATGCAGCTTATGAAAAAAAAAAAAAAATTTGTTTAGCTCTTATGGTTTTCTAAAAACAAGTTATGTGGACACACTGACTGACAAATGGACGAACACGGAATGGTTTCCTTTTTGGTGGTACTGGGTTTTAGTGCCCCCTAAAAAACACACTACCACACAGCAGCAATTTTTAAGCATTGATTCACACACCCTCTTAAGCTCCTTGTACACTTTATTCTAATTCGGCAGCGTACACATTGAGAGTAATAATCTCATTCATTCATCGTTCACTCACATCTGTCAGGTTTCATGGGTGCTTTGAATTCTTCCAACCTCACCTGGCTTAGTACCCATTTTATTTATTAATTCGTTGTAATCGAATGTATTCGCTGGCGAATTAATTCGTGCTGCTTTCTGTTTGGAAGCAAAGAGCTAGCTGAAAAACTCAAAATCGATCAAGCTCATAGTACTTTAATATAATAAAAGTTGAAAAACCAAGTATTTAAATTCGAAAGGCTTCGATGCTAGACTCACCAAAAAATATCAGAGACAAGAATGAATTAGAATAAAATAAAATAGTTAAGACTTTGAAAATGGATGCATTGATTTAATCACACATGCTTAGCCGACTCAGTTTATACTCTATACACACTAGCATCAAATCGAGTGTCTTCTATGGAAAATTTATTTTCTTGATACAAGTCTATTCGTTGTTATCGATGGAGAAACTTGAAAACTTGTGAAAAAAAGGGGAAAGGTGCTCTGCTCATATTTTGCAGCTTTATAGAGATGGGGAGTGTTGACTTTATATAATATATAATCGATCTTAAAAGAAACGAGTTTTTAAACTCTACAACACGAGAGTAAATTCAATAGATCTCGATTCTACGACAATGCTAATTATTTTCAAAATGATCATGTATTTTTATTCAGAGCGCGGAAGTTGGAATGAGGAGTATTGTTATGCTGGATGAGCAAGGAGGTAAGGAAACGGAGTATACGATGATGTTAATATAATAACATATATATTTAAATCATGTAAATATTTTTGTGCGCATCTTTAATTTGTTTAAATAATAACAACACTAACTCTATCTACATACATACATTTCAGATATTATTTTAAGCCCTAATCATTTTTAAAAAATTAAGTTTTAGACTTGTACAAATAACTATTTACATGAAATTTATATATATGTCGAAAATATTTAAACTTTTAAGTAGGTCTGTATAAACCAAATTTGTTTAAGTAAAGCTTTTCTGTAGAAAAGTTTGGCTTTTTGGTTTTTGAATGAATTTAGTATTTTTAATTTGAATTATTAGCGGAAAAGGTTACAGCACCTTTTCTTTCCTTATTTTCTTTATTTTTATTATTTTTAGAAACCCTAGGTTTTCTATTTATTGGCATAATAACACCAGCAATACTACATCGAAAACTTAATACAAATTTTAAACAAAAAATACAATTGGAAGATTTTTACATAGTTAAAGTTAAGTTCTTCACTCAAAACTGCATTAAGAAAACGTAAAAAAAGAAATAAAATTTGAACATTTCAAAACACTTTAAGTAAATTCTACAGAGAAAACTTATTAACGAAAACGTTAAAAAAGAAATATAAAATTTGAAGATTTAAAAAAAGTTATAAAACACTTTTGGTAAATTCTTCTCCTTTAATTGCACGAGAAATTCTTTTATAAAAACATAAAAAAAGAAATAAAGTTCGAAGATTTTGAAATACTTTATAACCACTTTTGGTAAATTCCTCTTAATCAATTTCTCTCAAAATCGGCGATGACTGTAGATAGTTTGTATCTACATAGCTACTCTGAAGTTTGGTCAATTCTATTTTTTAGTTTTTATCCAAGCTAGTGCCAAAATTTTTTTATAGACACGAGCAAGTTAAGAATTAAACTTGAAACTTCAAAATCCCTGCGATTATTGAACGCCTCTAGGAGTATTTGGACAAGAAAAGTCTCCGAGTTAATAAAAACAAAATTGAATGTAAATCTTATAAATAAGTTGGTTATTGGTTTTACTCAACAAGAAATTGAAAAAAAGTTTAGTTAATGAGTCCGAGTTCGGTAACATAAATGTTACTAGACAAGGAATATGTTGATTCTGTCTCGAGATTTGAATTTCTGGGCTATTTTATCACATGCGCCGATCTCTTGTCTAAAAATCAACCAAAACAAAAATTTCAATGTGTAATGGAATATGGATATTTCTTGCTGTAAAATGTGTTAAAATTTATGTTTGGTTCTTTTCAAAAATATCAAAAAATGTAAAAAATGTAAAATATTCAATTAGGCTCCATTTTAAAATTCTTCAACCTTCAGTCAGTTTTTCCAATTTAGCTAATGCTACAAATCACTGCATTTGTAGATCGCGACAAAATCTTACAATTAACACAAAATACCAATTTTCAGGTTTCCAAATTCTTTTTCAGCTAAGTATTTTTATCTAAATATGTACCTATCTATTTAAAATAAATGTATGTATATAATTGTGCGTAGTATAAATTATTTCTAAACTTTATTGCTCTAATGTACATTGTAAGTTTATTTTAAGTTAGTTAAGCTTACCTTATTAATTACAGGTAGTAACACCAATATCGTAAGTTACCTATGTATATATATTCTTGATAAGCATAGTAGGCATGATGTCAGTCCGTATGAACAACACATATCGAGTAATTTTATGTTGGGCAGTTTATACTATGTACAATATTCCAGTGTGTACTATAGATCATAAAATTAAGTTTGGGGATGCTAAGATTCTTCAGGTCATGTTTTTCTGTTTAATTCATACATTCGTATGGAGTCTGAGATGCCTTCTTTTAAACTTTACAATCAACTCCATATGGCTTAAGTGGGAGCGCTGACGCTTGTTGGATAACAATACCGCTATTCGGGAACCTTAGCATCTAGGAACACGTTTGTAGTTAGAGGAACACATTTGTAAGATTCTAAAACAACACTGAATCATATAGGCTTTTATAAATCGAGAACGATATTCATTCTGTTTAAACAATGCATAATTCTAGAGCAATTGGACCGAGTCGAGGAGGGAATGGATCAAATTAATGCGGATATGCGAGAGGCTGAAAAAAACTTAAGTGGAATGGAAAAATGTTGCGGTATTTGTGTACTGCCCTGCAATAAGTAAGTATTGATACAATTACAAAATTGGTCTCGAATGGAACTAATTATCACCGAACAATCGCAAAAAATCCGCATTCGGGATCAAAAAAACCCGATAATTTTGTTTGTTGCTAAATCCGAATCCGAGGTAAGAAAACCCTCAGCACGTCGGGGTTCTGAGATAACTGTCAAAACATCTCCTTTAATGCGGTTTTGTCAAGTTATGTAAGAACCCTGAAGTGCCATGGATTTTGCATCTCGGATGCGATAACTTTTTATATACATGGTCTGACCACCGGCTTCCAAAGGCCGCATAACATTTATTTTGCGATCGCCATTTTTTATATGTTTTTAGGGTTGCTGAATTCATGGTACAAAAAACCCTGCTACTTAGATTTACAATACTTTTTTATTTTGTAGCATTTATCATTTTATTAATATTTTGGACTATCGAAAACTTCTATCATGAAAGGAATTATCTTCCGAAGCTGCTCAACTTCTTATAAATTTACTGCCGAATCTCGGTTAGGTTGGATTAAATGGTTGATCACCATATCCAATACTTAGAACGCATAAGAAAATAGGGTATTAGGGATATGCAATCCAAAACACCATCATCATATGAGTAAACATATAACCCCATTTATTTTAAATTGTAGAAGCCAATCGTTTAAAGAAGACGATGGCACTTGGAAAGGAAACGATGATGGCAAAGTTGTGAATAATCAGCCACAGAGAGTCATGGATGATCGAAATGGCATGATGGCACAGGCTGGTTATATTGGCAGGTAAATTAAAAACATTAAGTTTAGATACAAATTTTTACTACATTTTCTTATACACTTTTCAGAATTACAAATGATGCCAGAGAGGATGAGATGGAGGAGAACATGGGTCAGGTCAATACTATGATAGGTAATCTGCGAAACATGGCTTTGGACATGGGATCCGAACTTGAAAATCAAAATCGCCAAATTGACAGGATTAATCGCAAGGTGCGTTTTCTTATTAAAAAAAATTCTTTTTAAGTTCGAGCTACAATATTAAAACTAAAATTTCGAATTTCAGGGTGAATCAAACGAGGCGAGGATAGCTGTAGCAAACCAAAGAGCCCACCAACTTTTGAAATAATGGGATCTAAAGATGATAAAATGTACATACTATTTCTTGCATATCGTGCTTTTTAAATAGGATTACATAAGTTCATGTATCCGTTTAGTGCTCCAATAGTTGTAATATAATTTTATTAAAAATATATTATTGTGATATTAATATGCATCGATATTAATAATGCTCAACTTATATATATATATACATATGTATATATTACTATTATATTATATATTATTACATAAATGTACGTATGTAATATATATTATATATATACATATATATATATAAATATATATACCGCAAATTCAATAAGCATTATAATGTAAAGATATAGCTTTGATTCTCTCATTTAAAATTTACATTTTTTCATGTAAAATCAAATATTGAAATATTCTTGTTAATTAATTATTAAAACAATTGGAAAATCATTTATTCAAAAATATGTACAATAACCTTTTCCGGCTGCATACATATATATGAATGTATGCGCATGGTAACTATATATAAATACATAATATATACATATATATATATACTAAATACGTATATAATAATATAAATGCATAACTAATAAGCCTAGAAATGGTATTCTGAAGCCTGAACATTATTAAAATACGATGAAAACAAAGTGGTATAATTAACATTTTTGCTCACTTTGAAATGTTACTAATATCATTTTGTTTAGGATTGTTTAATTTATATTTTATTTAAATAAATAATTATCGTTCCAACCTTGAACAAAACTTTTTTTCTTAAGAAAAAAATGCTGGGCGAAAGTTTACGGGAAAACAAGCAGGGCGGAGTCAGCCTTCAAGCAAAGAGCACGGAAGCATCCAGGGTCTGAGGTCTGAACCTCCAGGACCCTCTCACCCCAAAGCTATGCCACTAAAGTTATAAATAGTGCATGTAAGAAACAAATTCGCAGCATTTTGAATTTTTTTTTTTTGCTAAATTGGGTGTAACAGATATTTGCCAGATATATTTGTGATATATTTCCATTGAAAGAGAGTTGAATAATTTAAATGGAATTCTAATGTTCTAAAATTGATAAACATGTTATAGCACTAAGTTACAATGCTACCCTGGATATCTCAGCCAGTCGATTAAAAAACAACTGCCCTAAAATTTTTACTAGCCGTGTCCACGAAGCATTGTAAAAATTTTCAACTCGACTTTATAGTTTCAGTCCCCCTTCGACGTTGCCTGGAGGTTCACCAAAAATCGGCCATTTTGCCTTTACGTGGATTGTTTGTTTCGACATTAGGACAATTTTGTTTTAGTAGCCTTACTTGTAAACATGTTTAGAGAGTTTTTACACCACGCACTCCCAGTAACAGTAGAGCTCTTACGGGCTTCAGGTTCGAGTCATACAAACCCACAGACGTGGCTGTAAATAAAATGGAAATGTGGTTTGCGCAGTCTCCTTCTTCCTTTTCCATACAATGTACCCTTAATACAACGTTAAAATTGGCTGACTCAAAAAAAGTGCAACAACTTAAGTTATTTTAACTTTCTGATGCTCTTTATTGATGGAATAAATTAGATTAATAAATTTTTAATGCAGTGATTGTAATAAGCCAAGGAATGTTTAGCTATTAAATGTTTTAAGAACAATTTTACATTTATTTATATATAGTTAAATATGTATGTAATATCAGATATTGAATCTCCAGTTTTTGGTATATTAACACAGTTACTGCAAAATTATACAAATGTTATTAATTATGCAAAATTATTTTAGTTTCTGATGACTTACCATTTTATAGCTTCTAATTGAGCCAGCTAGTACTATGTTAGATGTGGTATCATTATAGTTTTTATTGCTATTACAGGTTATAGCGGACGGGCTTTTCTCAATCGTACTATTTTGAACACTCCCAGCTAGAGCAATATTTGACTCTGGTTGAGAGTGTTGACTAGAGCGCGAGTCTCCAGCTTCTGCTTCGATTATGCTACCGCTAACTCCACTTAAACTTAAATCACCTATGCTCGTTTGTCCGATTCTAGAACCTGCGCCAATGCTGGTGTTATCAGCGTTATATTGTGTTTTGTGCACATCAGTGACATCAACAAAATTAAAATCCTCGCTGTTAACGTTGCCACAACCGGCGCGAATTAGAGAAATTGGAACAATGCCATATACATAAAATAGCAATATGGGCACTCCAACAGCAATGGCTAGACCAGCTAACATGGGTGCCACCAAAATCTGAAACCATTTAGTTTAACTTTAAATATTCTATTAAAAGTGATATCACCTTTATTACGCTTACCGAAGCCGTTACACCAATGGCGACTGATATGTTGCGCTTTCTTTTGGAAGTTGATTTGTATCGGTTCAAAAGTTTTCTGCCAGTCCACACAGGCATTCCTTTAAAAAAATCGGCCTTAATATAATGTATTTAAAACATATCAAACCAGCTTACCAATAACAATTGATGGCACTGCAATTCCAGCTAAAAGGGCTATACCTACAGGAGCTCCAATTATTGTACCAATTTGCCATACGATTTTCTTCTTACGAGACCAAGGTTTTTTACCCCAAAATGTGCAGCCAGAAGGACTGTAAAAAAAAATTAAATATATATGTCGAATAAGGAGGTAATACAATATAAATTGCACTTAACTAGAACTCTTAATTAATATGTGCATGAAATTGAAAATATTTTCAAGACTTAACCACATATACCAGAGAGTACTGGTATCAATATCATGAGCTGATTCACATAATTTTTATGACTAAACTCTAAAGTGTTGACATTTTAATTGGGAATCCATAAAATAATGATTTAGGCTTCTTCTGTACCAGAGTTCCACGGTATGTTATTTACTACAGCGCATCATGTAGAACCAAATTATTGATATTCTTTGAAAGATTATGGAGACGTAACGGTCAACTTTACCAATTATATTGGATAAAAAAAAATTGTTAATCAGTAGGAGAGGGTCAATTTTCCAAACGAATACGTCTGAGCTTATATGCGTACTTACTTATACTTGTAGCTATATTTAAATTCATGAAGCATAATAGCAATGCATATAATCGATGACTTACCTCAAATAATGCAGATCACTAACTTCTTTCATACAAAGCCAACAAAATTCGGCTCCGCACACTGAGCAAGCCATATGATTACAGGAACCATCATTCATTTTTACAATTAAAACTTGGCATCTAGGACATGGCTTAATATCATCACTTCTTAATACATCTGCACCAAAATTAATTGACGATCCATGCAATCTTTTTTTTCGGGAGCTGCGTGCAGCATCACATGTTTGATCTGGATGCCACAGATCTTTGCAATGGTAACAAAAACTTGTTCCACAATTGGCACGTTCACACTGAATTTGTGGGCATGATGCACATCCTGCAGCAATAACAGCATATCTAAAAAATAAATTCGTTAAGTTTGACTTATGATTTACAAAACAGTTTTAATTAAAATATAGTTATTTAAAAATATATAATCTTGCTTACGTGCAGTTTGGCGCAGGACACCATCTACAGTCTGGATCTGTAACAAGATATCTTCTTATCATAAAGTCCTGGTATTTATTTTTTATATCGGGGTAATCTTGTAATAATTTCTCTATATTGTTTGGATGAATTCCACTTGAACATTGAGGACATGCTGTAATTGTTAATTTGTAATTAGAAAAGTGGCCAGTAATGATATAAAATATGTTTATACCTATATCAGTACGGGACTCGCTTATTTCATTTTTAAGATATTTAATTAAACAAGCAATGCAAAATTTGTGGCCACATAATTCCAATGTATAGAAAGGAACATCGGTAGATTCATTCAAAAAGCAAATATTGCATAAGGCGTCATTTTGATTTGAGTATCCAGCTGCGGATTGTTCATACGAAGTGCTGCTGTTAATTGAGCTAGCATCATTTTTTGCCTTCAAAACAGAAATAATATTAGAATTTTACATATATACACATGTAAGATAAAGGAAATAATTACCATATCCCAATTATCTGGCTTGGATGTACCGCATTCAACGTCATTCAACCTTTGATTACGGTTACCTTCAGTAAGACGCACAGTCTGAAGGATAATACGTCGGAGTGAAAACCCTGAATTCGATTGATTGCGCTTTGACATTGTCACTGTAATCAAACATAGACATTTTAATAATATTGAGAAATTTACCATTGACCATTGAAATTGATTCCAGCAGATTTTGAACTAACTATATTTGTTACAGCAAATAAGGCTAACAAAAATTAGGATATTCATTAAAACAATAATAAAAGGAATACAATATTTTTTTCCACATTATTCTTCTGTGTTATTTATGAGCAGAGTAAAAAAGTTGCTGAGAGGAAGAAAAGGGTGCAACGGTGATGAAATTTTTCGGTTCATTGCAGAAGATGGCTTAATAACCAAGGTGGTTACTTTTTAGACATCATCATCTGTCGTCATTTCTATATCCGATTAGTCCTCTCATTGCCCAGATAGGTCTTCACAAATTGATGAGTGTCTCACTGCTCCATATGCCTGTGTCAAGGCCTTCACCGGGTAGCCGTTCCAACTTTACCTAACCATTCGCCTGCATTTTTTTTATCAGCTCTCCAACATTTTGATAATGATATGCAATAACATACATTACATCTTGCATTCAAAAGGGTGCTCAATAAAAAATGGGGAATCACATCAACATACCGAGTACCTACATTTGATGAGTCGTACACAGATGGTTCCAAATGAATTGAAATAACTATTAATAATAAATAACTTAATAATAATAACTATTGAACAGCCAATTAAGCCGTAATCAAAATGGTTTAAGGCCACAGCGTTCATTTCACATGAAGTCTCTGCACATTTCGTGGAAGAATCTATAGAATGGCGCTCACATCTTTGCCTGCTATTTGTAGATTTTGAGAGGGAATTTGACACCAATTGACAATTATTTCGCAATACGGAGTCATGACATGTCCAAAACATTTAATATGACATACGATCTCGAATGCGAAAACTTTTGTGGGACTTAGACGGGTGCATACCTAACTAGTAAAGTTGAGTCACTGAGTATGCTAAGGGTGCACTCGTACTACTGCTACTACTTCTATATAAGTAGGTAACTTCGCAACGCCCGCGAATGCATTCGGCTGCAATGGCGATTAAACCAAAAATGGTGTAATCTTGGCAATACAGCTCATATCTACTTTATGAATCGTGCACTAGTAGAAGCCCCTTTTGTTTATGACTTTGAAGCATGGCACAATGACACAATCACAAATGAAATGACGCTTACAGCCGATCAGTCAACATCGAGCCAAACTCTTCGCATGGACATCGAAAATATTGCGATTATGGTGTTGCAGTGAAATTCAAGGGCAGCCGACGCCCTAGTCGTACAAGGCAAACATGGATAAGATCGATACATACAGAATAGAATAAGAACCAGCGACTCGATCAAAATAGTCTACTGGAGAGACTTCATTTTCGACTTATGCTCCTGGATGGAGCGAAAAACTGTTGTAGTACATTGCTTAGTGTTTCAAAAAAAAAAGAACTACTAAAACTAGAAGCTTATCAAAACTATAAAAATCAAAAAATTTAAGGCCACACAAAAAAAAAGATAATAAATATTCACAAACATATATCAAATAAAGAAAGAAGTAAATTAATGTTAATTACATTCATACATACATAATTGCGTTGATCTGCGTGTCAAAAATCCATATGATGGCAAAAATATAAGCCAAATAAAGATGCTTTACAAAAAAAATAAAAATAAAATTTAGTGTGTGTATTTTAATAATAGTATTATAAGCCAACTTTGTGTATTTACCAATTTTTGCAAAATACCTTTACAAGTTACTATGCACATACATATGTATGTATGCACATATATACACATGTGTACATACCACATGCATATGCAAGTGTACAATTGTGTGTACCTTGTATATATATATACATACATACGTATAATTGTTTTCCTATCGTAGTTTGGTTTGTACAAATTTATTTTATTTGTTAGATGCACATTTACTCACATGAATTTTATTTTGTATCAGATTGTCAATAGTTTGTGCTTGCACAGTAATGCGATTATGAATTATGAGCCAAATTGTGCACAGATATTTAATAGGTAATTTTATTCGTGCTTCTTCTTATGTAATTGCCATTCTCATTGGAACGTTGAGTAAGTGCAACCTACGATAACTTTTACAAAATCTATCAAAAACGTAATAAATTTATGCTACCACTATAAGCAACAAATTACATTTAATATACTAAGAACGATTAGCTCGACGCTACTAAAAACGTATTTCCAATGTTTACGAATTTCATTTCTTCTTCGTAGGCGGAAATTCTTGAAAAATATTTTATTATCAGATTAAATAAAAAAAAATTAGATTGTCATATACAATAATGTAAATCAACTTTGGCAACTAAAATACTAAATTTCGTTGACAACAATTATTTGATAACAATTTTTATTCGTTCTATCTAGTGTTGGGTTGTTCGTGAGTGAGTGAACAAAAATATGCAACTCACTAAAGTGAGCAAGCGAAGCAACTCGGTTGTCGTTTTGGTTCACTTGCTCACTACTCGCTGGGTTGTGGGGGCAAGTTGTCACATTTTATTTTACTTTATGTTTTCAAACTACCCGTGCTTTTATTATATGTTTGATTTGGTATCACATAGTATTACTTGCCAATTTTAAAATATAGACTTGTAACCTGAATACGGTTTATTACAAAGACTACGACTACAGCACCGCTAATAATACTTGGTAATACTGCCCATAATGACTAAGTGAGCAAAATTACTACCTAAGTGAGCCAAAGAGTAAGATTCTTCATTGAGTGAGCCTGTTCACTCACTTCAAAATAAGCAACTGAGTTAGCTATTTAAACTTTAAAAGAGTTTTTAAAAACCATGTTTACAGGACCCTAGTTCTAAGCCATACATGATGCGATTGTACAATTTGCTTGTTTATCAAATAATTAAAAGATTTTGATAAATACAAAATTTTATACGAAAACCGAACACACGTGTAATCGATGGTACAAGCTGCTCGATAAACATCCAAGTTGTACAAACATTCACATCGTGTATGGCTTGGGTAATCGTATAAACGATTATTCATACTATTTTTGACAGCCTTCACTAGCTCGTACATTTCCGGCTGTCAAAGCCTCTTCCTTTCGTTTTGTGCCGTCTGAGAGAAGGTACGTTGACTATATAGAAAATTTAATCAAAAGCCATCGATGACTTTACTTATATATAAAATTGCTGTGCGCTTGTGATATTGTTGCTTATATTTAGTACAAACCAAATATTTATCTATTTATTATTTTAAATTCACACATAGGTTCAAAATGGGTCGTCGTCCAGCTAGATGGTACGTAGAAGCAAAACAGTACATTTGTGTATGTTAATAAAATGGTTTCTTTTGCAGCTACCGGTATTGCAAAAATAAGCCGTATCCCAAATCGCGTTTCTGTCGCGGTGTGCCAGATCCCAAAATTCGTATTTTCGATTTGGGCAGAAAGAAGGCCACAGTAGAGGATTTCCCCCTGTGCGTTCATTTAGTTTCTGACGAATATGAACAACTGAGCAGCGAAGCCCTCGAAGCCGGACGCATTTGCTGCAACAAGTACTTGGTTAAGTACTGCGGCAAGGATCAGTTCCATATCCGTATGCGTTTGCATCCATTCCACGTCATTCGCATCAACAAGATGTTGTCGTGCGCCGGAGCTGATAGGCAAGTGCATTTATATTGTGTTAAAATTATTTTTAGAATGAGGAGATGTGTATTTAGAGCACTGGGTTATGAAAATCTTTATGATTATGTTAACACAACAACTGAACGAATAAGAGGAGGGAAAAAATTCTTCACAATTTTATTTTATATCCTAATTATGGGTTTTCTCCATTACAGGCTTCAAACTGGAATGAGAGGCGCCTTTGGCAAACCCCAAGGAACCGTGGCTCGCGTTCGTATTGGACAGCCCATTATGTCTGTGCGTTCCAGCGATCGTTACAAGGCTCAAGTTATAGAAGCTTTGCGTCGTGCCAAGTTCAAGTTCCCCGGTCGTCAGAAGGTAAGTAAGCGTACGCTTAGTGGCGACAACCACTATATAAATTTTTTTTTTTTTTACAGATCTATGTGTCCAAGAAGTGGGGCTTCACCAAGTACGAGCGTGAGCGCTACGAAGAACTGCGTGACGATAATCGTCTGGAGCAAGATGGTTGCAATGTGAAATACCGCCCTGAGCATGGTCCTATGGCTGCATGGGAAAAAGCTCAACGCGAAGTTTATGCTTAAAACACATGTGTAGCTGTATAAATAAATTTTGAACTGAATAGTTCAAAGCTTTATTTCCATTAATAAAATAGTTTTTATCAGAGGTATCTCAAAGATCTCTTACACCCCAATTTACGCTGCTTTAGAAGCTTAATCGGAAAAAAGATGGCTAAAAATTTCAACATATTGGTTTTTATTTTCATAATTAAAAAATTATACATTTGAATAGATGACATTATGTGTAACCATTCGAGTTAGAATCCTGATAATTTTCAAAAGGATTTGTTGAATATTGCTCAAATGGATTTTTGGGTATCGGTATATCTTTTTTGGCTTGCCCAGATATGCTCACTTCACCACCTGTAGAAATTTGCTGGTATAAATTTAATAAATCATTTTTATTACCGAAATGGAATACTCCAGAACCAATCATTGTTGAAATTTCCTGTATAATTTTGTCAGATAAAGAATGTGCAACTGGTTCATTTTCCGAGGCATCTGAAGATGAGTGATTACTTGCAAAACATACTGGACAAACATTATTATTGTGACTGTGAAAATTAAGACAGTCCTTGTGAAAGGAATGTTGACATAGAAAAAATATAGAAGGCAATCGTAATACTTGTCGACAAATATCACATGAGCTATTGCGGAATTCAATTGGACTTTCTTTGAAGTTCGCCAAAAGACTGGAATACTTTTCAATTTTACCATTTAGTTTGTTTATGGACTGAAAATCATTGTTGGAATCCATTAGTGTTTGCATATTTTCCTCCAAAAAAAAAGATCGCAAATTACGAGCTTCAATTTTATCATTGTTGCACACACTATGCAAAATAAATAGCAAGGATCTCGGCCATTTGCCAAACATTGATGCACAGTGGGGATTATTTTTAATCAAAACCTCAACGCATTTGTTCAAATTAACATCTTCATAGCTTTCAACATCATTTGTTTTTGTTGTACTCAGAAAATGCTTCATACCAATTGAAAATAAATAAACTTTACAAATTATTAGAACTTGCTCCAAGCGTAGATGACTATTTTTTAAGAACTCGAGTATATGTTCCTCTGAAATTTTTTGTTTTCGCCACAGCTCCAGATAGAGAACAAGTAAATAATAATAAAGTTTTTCATCACAATGTGGATCGTTTTTGATGACTTCAGCCAATGAGTTTGCACAAAAATCCAGCTGATCTGAGAAAATGGTAAGTAAGCTTAGTGTGTGTGTTATCTTTTTGTTATTCACTAGTGATTTAATTGTTTTTAAGACCACTTGGGGATCCTCTGAAAGCAGTTCATGTCCAGACTCCACAAAAAATTGAATAATTTCATTTTCTTTTGCATCTTCTAGTACATAATCCAAACCTTTGTTTTCCTCAAGTTGACGTAATTTATCCAAAA
This sequence comes from Chymomyza fuscimana, assembly GCA_949987675.1. Lineage (NCBI taxonomy): Eukaryota > Metazoa > Arthropoda > Insecta > Diptera > Drosophilidae > Chymomyza > Chymomyza fuscimana. Next base: position 83,745,179 of record OX465088.1, read on the forward strand.
TGTTTAAAAGCTTGCCGGCGTCAAAACTTATATTTTTAAGATCACAAAAACGTAGATTTTGCTTTAAAGTGTTGTCTTGTGCTGTACATAGCTGCTGTACCTTTGAACAGAGATTTTCGCGTTCAATGCAAGTTCTAAGTAATTTTTTATGCTTATTGGATGCATGTTTGCTTTTAACCAAAACATTTAAATATTGCATCAAGTGCTCGTTGTGCCTGGAGCTTAACAATTTCGAAATTACATCATAAGGCTTAACAAACCCAATGGTTTGTATATATTCCGAAACTGCTCTGACTATTTCTCCTTTAGTAAATAAATGATTGCCGTATTGAAAATGTACATTGGCAGAATCCTGCGAATTACTAAGTCCTTTCCTCTCCAAGACACAAATTGCTGGCTCGTACATATGTTTTTCTACAAGTAGACTAATTTTATTCTTGGTATCACGTTCCTGCAGCACCACTAAATTATAGTCACTTTCATTTTTTGTTATTATGTATGTCGAATCAGTTTTGCTTATGACGCTGAAAACGTCTTCGATTTGCTTGTTAAAAATAATAATTTTGTTGCGTATATCAACAACTATGAGTGCAGCTGATGTTTGATGCGTAAAAACCGACTTTACATTTTCCACAATTACGACTAAATAGTGATCTACCCAAGAAAGGTAACGCTTTTTGCCCTCTATAGCATAACAAGGTCCCCGGCCATCCCGTGTAAAACAGTATATAGCATCGTCTTGGCCTGCTACAAAGTATAAATCGCTTAATTCCTCTGGTTGATGCATAGTGCAACTATGGCGATGTATGTTTTTACGATCAGGACCATCAGATAGCGTCAGTTTTCTTTCGGTCCCACCTTTATTGTTTAAGACGTAGCAAAACACTCCATCAACGCCAGTGACAAACATATTGCAAACACTTTCCTCTAGCGGACCGCGCTTTGTCTCGAACTGTATGCCGGTTATGGCCCGTAGTCCTATCACAAGCCGTTGAAAATTCTGGCTAAGATCTCGATTGACAGCGCCGTAATGCAGAAGCACATCACCCATTTCAAATCCAATGGCCAAAACAAGCGTTTTATCATGCTCCAAAAATTCCACCTGCATGGAACAAGCAGTACTATAGGCCGTTAAATTAACATTTCCAATGCAGGGCGCACCTTGGCGTTTGGTCAACATTTTCAGATCATAAATGTGTATGCATATGCTAAAATTATCCTCCTGCGTAACAGTTGCCAATATATCATTTGTTGATAAAGCACAGAGTTTAATAGACATTTTTCCTGCTTGACTCTTAAAGGATATGCATTCCCAAGTTGTGAATAATACGTGCACGAATCCATTTTTATCGCAAAACACAGTAGTATTAGTGCTTATGCCATTGCCAACCTTACTTGCATTGCTACATTGCGCTGTTATGTCAGTGTTAATATTTTGTAATATTTTGTTAGGCAGAGACACTAAGTCAATTAGGTCTATACTTTTCCATTCAAACACGCTCATATTATGGGTGTTTCGGTATTTGCTTTGTGTTTTGATTGTTTGTTTTTTTTTTTTTACTTTTTTTATATGTCTGATTAATATTTGTAGAGTTGCTGTCCATAAGTAATCGGTTACTAATCGCTGCAAATGAGCTATCGTTATTTTAAATTAATTTATTTTCAAATCTGATCGAAATTTTACGTTAATTAAATACTTAACTATAAAGAATATTAAGAAATTTGTAGTACTCTTCAAACTCAAAACTATTTTAGAAAAAATGGTAGTGCTGGACGAAAATTATAAATTTTTGCAACTTCTTAAAATGCACTCTTATCTTAAACTACAAAATTAATGTTATACATTTTATTATCAATTCGAATCAAGTAAATGTTCTTGCCACAAGATAATCAAGATTTTCTTTGTCGTTAATTGATTACAAGTTATACATCGATAAATTGTTTTCAACACTATAAAGTTCGATAATCTTTTTGTACTTGTTCAATACCTATATCACTTTTTTTTACTACAAGATAATTTAGCTAGTAAAATTGTCAAAAGGATGTTTGCGTTCGCTTAATCAAAGTATTTATTTTGTGACGAAGTATGTGCAATTATTTGTTTTATTCATGCGCCCATCAATTCATACAAAGTCTATTTCTTTGACTTTCTGTTAACGCAAGGATGTCTATTGATTATTTTGGTGTTGAGGAAAAACAGGCAACACCTGCATGAAAGAACTTCGTATCATAACTGGATACAAAAAGCTGAAAAAAGAAAAATGCATAACAAATGGCTTGACTTTTGGCCCGTCCGGTTATTGCTAATTTTTTTAATATGTGTTGTAATCGGGTTGTGTGGCTCGTCCACAAAAGACCCTTATGCCACATTGGGTGTAAACAACTATGCTACTTTGCAGGAGATTAGAAAGGCTTATAAGCAATTGGCCAAGTCATGGTAAGTAGCAAGTAATAAGCAGCATAAGGACAAAATTAAAATATTTTCCTCTTAGGCATCCTGATAAAAGCAATCACCCAGAAGCGGAACAAAAGTTTTTAGAAATTAAACAAGCCTATGAACTTTTAAGTGACAGCGATAGGCGTCGAATGTACGATCAGCATGGAGTAACCAATGAAGACTCGCACTATTTTAGGCCAAAACATGATTATAGTGGATATGAACGTTTTGCCTTTGATCCAATGGAGGAGTTTTTTGGAAAACATTTTTCGTTTGACCAAGACATAAGTTTCTATCATAAATTGTCGGTGACAACAAAATACTTCGAGCACACTATTTTGCCAAAGAGCACAAAAACACCGCATATTTTAATGTTTTATAGTGATTGGTGTTTTAGGTGTACACGGCTAGCTGGAGCCATCAAAAAATTAATTGATTCACTGGAACCAATAGGTATAACATTTTTATTCATAACACAATTTACCTATCAACGCTGTATAATATATTTATTTGTAGGTGTTCACTTTGCAACAATAAATGCAGCACATGAGTCAGCTCTATTGCGAAAAACAGGAGCAGATGAGATTCCAAAATTGGTGCTTGTTTTGGACGGCCACTGCTATGTGTATCGCGAAAATGTTTACACCCCACAAAAAGTCGTAGGTGAGTTAATTAAAGCAATAGAGTGTCTGATAGCAGCTTATGCCACATTATAATTTTGAAATTTATATTGGGTTTTGGCATGAGCATAAGGACCTTAATTGCCTTGTTCATCTCTAATACCGGCTTATCTATATTTCAGAGTTTATAAGGAAAAAGTTACCATATAAGATAGCCAAACGCGTTAACGATGATAACATTGACGAGTTCCTGGGTGGCTGGATAGATAATAGAGTGCGAGCTCTAATTTTGGAACCTAGGAACTTAACTAGACTTAGATATTTATTAGCATCCTTTGGTTATTACGATCGTGTAGCTTTTGGGTAAGTAAAAGCCTTAATTGATTTAAAAGGGATATTTTCAACAATTTTTACCCTTTTTTAGGTTTGTGGATATTACCAAAAGCAACACAAAAAATATTATAGAGCGTCTTAAAGTTCATCCAAACTTAGATACCCTGTTTCTTTTTAATGAAGACTCTTCAAGACCAGTTGCTAGTATTTCAATGGCAGACATACCTATGCAAACTCTGGTAAATGTAATATCTTCCAATCAGTTTTTAACATTGCCAAGATTATCATCTCAAGATATGTTGGAAGGTGAACAAATAATATAGTACTTAGTTTATTTATTTTGGTATTTAAAATCTTAATTTGTTTTTATAATTCTTAGGTGTATGTCCGGCCGAATGGAATAGACCACGAAAGAGGTTATGTGTTGTTCTGATCACTGAAAACTCTATGGAGCATGAATTTGCCAGAAAAGCTTTAAGACAAATAGCACTTCAAAGTGGGTACAGTTTTGAAAGGGTGCGATTTGCTTATATGTTTAAGGTGAGTTTATTGAAATTTAAATTATTAAATGAAATCAAACTTCTGTTTATAGGGTTGTCCCTTATTTCTTGAATTAAAATAATATTTTGATGTAAATAATATATATTTATATATACACAGTGTTTCTAAGCCATACGTGCTTATGTTAAATTTTTATTTATATTTATTCTGTTTTAGGAAAAGCAAGCTGATTTTTTGAATGCCATATCAAAGGGCTCCTTTGACGACAATTCCTTGAGAATCGTGATCATTTGGCGACGAGACAACACGCACGTTAAATATGAATGGGTTTACGGAACCAAATTAGATATTAAAAATAAATCTGATAATCTTAATGAAAACATTGTTAATACAACTAAGCACGAAATAGATGTAACTATTCAACGTCTATTGCGAACAACTGAAGCCCTAAGTTACGAAGCATTTGTGGAGGTATTGTATTATTTGAAAATCTATAGAAATAATTATTAAATTTAATAAATATTTTTAGAATCTGCTTGACGAGCATGCCCAAGGTCTGTTGAGTAAATGGATAACTCGTCTTCTGTATTTAGTTGACTATATGTGCGATAATATCGAAGAAGAACACTTGATGGCTGCTTTGTCGCTATTAGGAACAATTGCATTTATGTTTGGCGTTGGATATATAATGATGTACTTCGTACGCGCTGAAGAGGAAAACCTTAAGGCAAAAGGGCACTTAAACGGTGATTTAAGTAAGTATTTATAATGATATATATTTTTATATTAATTATATTTATGTCATGTTTTCAGATAAAAACAATCGACAACAGCCTGAACTGAAACTTTATGAATTAAGGGCTGAGAAATATAATGGCATGATTCGCTTGCTTAAACCAGGATGTCGTACTATTATTTTAATAACAGATTTGCAAAGTAGAACAAAGCTTATACCTCCATACCATAAAGCTATTTGGCCCTACAGAAAAACCAAAACTTTAATTTTTGGGCATATGCTTATTGAAAAAGGATTGTCATGGTATGCCGAGCTATTGCGCTTGTCTTTATGTACAAACAAAAGTTTACATATAAATCCAAGAAACTGTGTTGGTACTGTAATAGCATTAAATGGACACAGAAAATATTTTTGCATGTATCATGCAAAACATCCCGAATCGGCGCGTGGAGAAAAGGTAACAAAAACATGCTTACTGAAATTCTATAAAATTAAAATTATCTGTTCTTCAGAGAATGGCTAAAATGACTAAACAACTTTTAAAAGAAAATGATGATCCAGAATCGGGCACATTTCTTGGGATCGATTATTCTGAAGATTCTGATATGGACTCAAAAGTTTTACTTGAAGATAGTTTACTAGATGGACTAAGCAATTGGTTGGATCGTTTATTTGAAGGCACAACGCACAGATATTATATAAACTACTGGCCAGATTTTCCAACCAAGTGAACTTAAACAAAGCTTCTTCTTATAAAAGCATAAACACAAAACAAAAATATTGTCCTGTTATCCCAAAAAAAAAAATCATTCTAGTCAATAAATCGCTTATTCACAAGTATTATAATTACAAAGTTTTGATGAGAATAAAATACATCAATATTTGACTACGTAGTTATGGTAAAAGATGGCGTATGTTAAAGTCGGGCGCGGACGACTTTGGGATACCCTGTACCACCACATTGGAATCAAATCCGATATATTGCTTAAGAACTCCAAAAGATATTTCTTTGCCAAATTTGGTTAGGATATTTTTATAAGCAAACAAAAAAAAATCGAATTTTGCTCCAAAACACCAAACACATTTTTTTGACCGATTATGTCCTATGGGGGCTATATGATATAGTTAAAGGCCAAATTTGGTTTCGATATCTTTATAAACAACCGAGTTATGCCCTACAAACTTTTTTGTGGATCGATCGGTCCTACGGGCGCTATATGATATAGTCAACCGATTTTGATAAAATTTGGTACAATGTTGGGGAACTTTAAAAAACTTCCGAGTGCCAACTTTGGTTACGATATCTTCATAAACAAACAAATTATCCATCTAAAACTTGTTTTTTTTTTCGAGTTCCTCTGAAACTCCCCTAAGGGGCTATATAATGTAACCCCGATATCAAAAAAATAAAATAAATTTGTCTCCTATGGAATAATAAGGGACCTAATCTGAAAGTTTGGGTGCTCTATCTTTTACCATCTCTGAGATCTAGGCATTCATACGGACGGACAGACAGACGGACAGACATCGGTATATCGACTTCTCTAGTCACGCTGATCATACTTTAGGTAACTTTGGGGGTCTCCGACATTTCCTTCTCTATGTTCCATTTTCGGCTTGTACAAACTTAATATACCCTATACGGTACAGGGTATAAAAACTAAGCTTGTTCGAAAAATAAAAATACTTTATTGTTTTGACCGTGTTTATTAGGATTAGTTTGAAATAACCCCCTTCTAAACAAAGTTTGGAACTGACTTGGTTCAGAACTAAGTTTAGAACTGAGTTTAAACATTGGTAGGACATTCTGGATGACAGTAATTGAGTTTTGGCAGATTGTAACAAGTTGACTAGTCTTATCTATGATATTTTGGATAGAAGTCGACAATTAACGTATTTTTTGTAAGTCTGGCAGTTTTCATTGAGGTTTTTGGTGATGCTAACTTAATAGTTTGTGATGCAGATGTGATAATCTAAACATTAGATTCTAAAGGTTGAGGAAATTTAACATTTACTGAATATTATTGACTACTTTAAGCAATGGCAGTGGTACGAAAATTGGAAAAATGAATTGTGCGCATCATATGTAAAAGTACAATGACGCACAGATAAAAAATATTTTATTAAAAACAATGCAATTAAAATGCGCAAGTGCAGCAGGGTTACAGTGCCAATGGAATACAGAAAGCAACAGTTGAAGTTGCTTGGTGCTAATTGGGTTGATGCATTTTGTTGACCTATCGATATCAACAGCATCATCGATATAAAATATTTCAATCTATCGAGTTAATATCAACAAACCCATTAAGAATCACATGTAAAAAAAACTCATTTGTGTTTTGATTGCAGTGGAATTCGAATAATGGATGCTATTTCGAAGGGTTGGTTTAGTGAGATTCAGGAGGAATTGTGGCCAGGACAGTCGTTTTCACTTAAAGTGAAAGAAGTGCTGCATACAGAAAAATCCAAGTTTCAAAATATACAAATAGTTGAAACGTAAGTATTGTACCAAAACCTATAGTAATATGTGTATTAAATTGGAACACATGAGTATCATGTTTTCTTATCTCTAATAACGACAGCGCAATAATTTCCATGTTGCGTACACAGTGTTTTTGAATATTTGTGTGCGCATAAAGTGGGGTGCTGTTAAGACGATGCTTCTTGCTAGTCTATGTTCCCTTATCTGAGCCCGATTCTTATGTAAACCTGATTCTTTTTCCCTTTTAGTGAAAGCTATGGTCGGTGTTTAATCCTGGATGGAATTATTCAGTGCACTACCAGAGATGAGTTTTCCTACCAGGAAATGATATCTTTTTTGCCGCTCTGTGCGCATCCCAATCCGGAAAAAGTGTTAATTGTTGGTGGTGGAGATGGCGGAGTTGCACGAGAGGTTGCAAAACATCCGTTGGTCAAGGAGGTACATCAAGTGGAAATTGACGATCGTGTTGTGGAACTTTCAAAGCAATACTTACCCTCCATGGCATGCGGTTTTGATAATCCAAAACTTAAACTCACCATCGGTGATGGTTTCGAATACATGAAAAATCATAGAAACGAATTCGATGTTATTATAACGGACAGCTCAGACCCTGTTGGCCCAGCAGTTAGCTTGTTTCAAGAAAGTTACTATGAGTTAATGAAAAACGCTTTAAAGGAAGGTGGCGTAGTTTGCTCTCAAGGCGGCAGTTTTTGGCTTGATTTTGATTACGTAAAAAAAACTATGACTGGGTGTAAACAACATTTTCCAAAAGTGGCTTATGCCGTAACTTCTGTACCTTCTTATCCATGTGGTCACATTGGTTTTGTTATAGGTTGTCTAGATGATAGTCGTAACCTTCGTGGCGTCCCCGTTAAAGCATTTAGCATAGCTGAAATAGATGCACTTAACTTAAAATACTACAGCAGCGAAGTTCATTCAGCTTCATTTGCTTTGCCACGCTGGGTTGAGAAACACTTTTATGAGTAACTTGTTTGAAATGTAAAGCTGAATGTGAAGTGACAATAGAAACTAGTGATAGAATGCATTTTCTCAAAACGGCAATACATAATTCCCATTTTGTGCATACATATAGAAGGATCTATATGTATTGCACGTATTTTTTACCTATTAGTACAATACAACTATTTTTCCAATACTAATACAAATATATTAAAAAATAACCTTTGAACCTATCGAATTTAAACCTGTCTTTTATTTTTGTTGAACTGTAAAACGACACAGCGACTAAATGTGAACTAGCAAATATGTAACTCGAACCAACTACTTCAATCTTGCTTAATTATTAGTTTAAAAAATTACAACATTAAAAGTAAAATTCTATGTAGAGATAAAACAATGTTTAAGAATGCTATTTGCAGTTAACGAACTGACCAGCTAATTAATTAAAGTGAAAGTACGAATTAAAGTTTTTATAACAGGAATTGAGAAATAGAAGGCTGTAAACAGATTTTGAGCTTAATCTATTTCTCTTTCGCAAATTACAGCGGTGGGCACGAAAAATAACGGAAAGAGCCCTAAAACAACATAAACAAAAAAAGGTCCCGTTACGGTCGCACAAGCGATTCTCGAGTAGGGCAATAAAACTCGCACACTGTGCGCATTTTGTTCTTGTAAGTTGCTGCGAGTCGAGGGATGGCACACATAGCATGTATTTTGTTTTTGTAATTTCGGCGCGTCGCCGGCGATCACAGAAAGTCATATGAGTTTATATGACAATTTAAATTTAGCAAAAAATCACTCGGTTTTATGGTTGCCAAATTAACTATATTTCTGTGCTCAGTGTACTTGTGCGAAATTTTCGTCCGCGAGCACTAATAAAAAGTCCAGTTACGTTCGGCCAAGCATCCTCGAGTTGATCGAAACGCGCACACTGCGTGTATTTTGTTTTTGTTAAATGGTCGGCTTTCTGCATGTGCATCTGGCTGGCGCCACTTGCAAGAAATAACGAAAAGAGCACTCGGAGCAAAAAAAGCCAAGGCGTGCCCACCACTGCAAATTATATTGTGCGCTAACCCGTTTTGTTACTTGCTGCCTTTATATGAATTTGCAATGCCAATTTTGTCAGATTTGGATATCTATTACATTAAACTTTAATGATTAAAGCCATCTACCATGTCAACCAATTCCTTGCTGTAGCGTTCTACTTCCTCTTGAGGAGTTTCAACGGTTTTTAAGATATTGCTTTTTAAATTAAAAAAAAAACATTGCTTAAGCACTCTAAAAGACAATTGATAACCAAATTTGGGTACGATATCTTCACAAACAAACGAAACACAACGAATTTTGTGCAAAAAAACGTTTTTTTGACCGATTGGTCCTATGGGAGCTATATGATATAGTCATCCGATTTTGATCAAATTTTGTACAGTGTTTGGGAACTATAAAAAACTTTGGAACACCAAATTTGGTCACGGTATCTTCAAAAACACTCGAAACACTACGAATTTTATACAAAACTGTTTTTTTTGACCGAGCGGACCAAAGTTTCGAATTAAAGTAAATGCCACGGTAGAATTTTATTATACAAGTACAACGAAACTGCAGTTTTTGTATTTTACATTGGACAATTCTTAAAAAATCTCCATCAACTTTTTGTTCAATTAACGTGGTTTCGATAAGAAAAATCAAGAAAATAAAAATGTCCAAAATATTGGACACAATGACTGAAAGGGTTAATATAGAAATGAAGACGTAAATGGGTTACCTAGTGCCTACTGAAATCGCTAGTCCTGAAACTACTTACCCGTACTAGAGGGAAGGCACTCAATTATCTTCGACTGGTTTTCGATTGTTATTGCCGCTTATTGATTTCGATCAACGATAATGCAATATATATCGTTTGCATTAGTGTTGGGTTGCTCATGAGTGAGTGAACAAAAATGAGTTACTCGCTAAAGTGAGCAAGCGAGCCAACTCAGCAAAAGTTGTTCTTGTTGCCTTACTTGCTCTGTAACGGGTTGCTGCCGCCCATTTTGCAAACAATTGTTTCAGAACTTCATAATGTTAAATTATGTTTTTCCTAGTATAATTTTTAATGAAATTTAAATATACGCTATAAATAATTTTACATTTTGGATTTTTTATGAACTGAAATAAAGTGATGCCAGACCGAACTGATTAAAACTAAGTGGCAGCTTCTAAGCACAACAAACACAGCATCTATTATAAATAGTTTTAAACAGCTTGAATAAGCTTTGATTGTAGTTCGGTATCTATAAGCAAAACAAAATAAATTTTAGAGACTTGTAAAATTACAACGCAATTATACATTCAGTTTAAAAAACATAATTTACGGCATTTTAAATACATAAGCCAGCATGGGTAGAAGGAAGTCGAAGCGCAAGCCTCCACCAAAGCGAAAAAACATTGAGCCACTTGACCAACAATTCAATTGTCCATTTTGCAATCACGAAAAGTCATGTGAAGTTAAAATGTACTCACGTAACATTAGATTCTTACGCGTTTAGTGTGCTAATTCACTTTTAATTTAAATTTCCAGGGACAAAGGCCGCAACACTGCAAAAATAACATGCCGCGTCTGTCTGGAGGACTTTCAAACCGGAATCAATTTTCTGTCAGAAGCTATTGATGTTTACAACGATTGGATTGATGCTTGCGAAACGGCAAACTAATTTTAGATACTTACTATGTGACTTAATACATTTATATATCGCAACCTAACTACAAAAGTAATTGCAAGTCATTGACCTTTTTTACAACATTGTAAATCTATCAAAACCTACAATTAGTCTAAATGTAAATTTTGTAGTTAAAGGCCTAAACGCAGAATGCAAAAAAATTTCGCACGGAATGACAAAACTTCATATAAAAACAAAATCCCATTTGGGTTATCCCGTGCGAAATTTTTCATTCTGCGTATAGGCCTTAAGTAACGATATGTTTGAACATTTTTTTAATGTTTAGTCCAAATTCATACATTTATAAAATCTGCAAATTTGTGCAGGCTGTACTATTGCTTAAATATATATTGCAATTATTATTATCAAAACGGTAAAAAAATACATACACACAAAACAGAAATATTTGCATTTTTGGTAATCATCTGAGTTTAAGATTTAATATTTGTTGAAGTTGACCATTTGGGAAAATGTTACCACTGGTTTTTTTAGGTTTCCTAAAACGTTTTCATTTATTTCTTTCTAGGAGAGCATATTGCATTGAAAAATAATTTCTTACATACATAAGCATGTATGTTATTATTTATTGTATGTACTTGTTTATGTTTATAAAGTCAATACACAAAGGCCTAGAATTGAATTGGCAAAGACCAATTTTGTTGTCAATGCAAGCTCCTTAATAAAAACCAACTAGTAATAGATTATTTCAATGATAAATTATATAAGAAACTCCTTTTTAATATAAATGATGACAGTCGGTCGTAAAAAAAATATCTTTGCTACTTCTTGTAAAATATATTATTTAAAATGTATGTTTTGATTAAAAAAAATATGTCAGCCCTATTTTCTTGCGCTAAAGTAAAACACAAACACATTCAATGACGTGTTAGTTTTTTATAATTTAAATTTTTTTATTACACTAATTTATAAGTCTTGAAAATTAGTTGTAAATAAAGAGCTTGTAAATTTTACAAACAGATTATAAACACAAAAAATACTCCATATTTTTTCCAATTAGAATATTCTGTTTACAATTCATCGTGATCATTCTGTTCTGTATCCTGTTTGGAATCGTCCTTATCATCGTCATCGTCTTCATCCTCATCCTCCTCCTTGTCAGCGTTCTTCTTCGCTTCCTCTTCATCTTTTTTCCTTTGTACTTCATCCTGAGCCTCTTTCATTTTCTTTTCGCCGCTCTGAGTGTTCTTAACTTCAGCAGCTGTCTTTGAAGCCAACTCGATGTCGTCAGTAATGAGGACATTATCAAATATTGTGCCAGACTTCACTTGCCATAAATCGAAACCAAGTGTGCAAACTTCCTTACGTAGATACAGTTTATCATCTGGTGTATACTCTGGGTTATCGATTTCGGGATGCTCCCAAGCGCCCTTGTAGTTAGGGTTATCCAACTGTTTGGGTTGCCATTCGCCCTTATAATCGGGATTATCAACCATCGGTGGCTCCCATTCACCATCCATTTCATCATCCCAATCCTCGGGCTTAGTAGCATCGGGATCTGGAATGTGCTCTGGCTTGTCCCAATCTTCTGGTTTTTTGTCATCGGGATCGGGAATGGTGGCCTAAGCAAAAAAAAAACGTTTTATAGCGGAATACTGCAAACTTGAAGTTATGAAAAATACCTTATCATCCCAGTCCTCTGGTTTCTTGGCATTGGGATCCTTGATCTTCTTGGCTGGCAAAAAGTCCCAATCGTCTTCCAGATTTCCAGATTCGACCTTCTCATTATCAATCAATACTTCATAGGTGTTATCGGGCTTAACGATTAGTGTGTAGAAATGCGTATAGACATCGTCCTTGCATCTGATGTCCTTGTTAATGAGATGGTTCTTGCCTTTGTAGCTAAAGATGACATGCACCTTCTTAGTGCCTGGACCACAAATATCGGGACCAAACATAATCTCATAAGGAGATTCGCCATGCATATCTGTTTGGTCTAGGGAACAGTCAAACAATTTAACGTAACCGCCCCCACAGTCAATGTTTTGTTCATGTTTAACAGAGAACTGCACTACCAATGGCTTTCCCTCATTTGAGAATGCATCAAATTTCTTTGAGACAGCGTAGAAGCGTGCATCCTGTGATGTTTGAATGCCTGTTTAAAAAAAAAAAAAAACATTTGCAAGGGTTAGTCTTCGTGTACACCCAAAGCTATACTTATGTATATTTACATATGTATGATTATGCTTGAACTTACCTTTGTCTTCAGCATCGTTGTAAAATGCGCCAGCGGATTGTACAAATTTGCCGAATTCCTTTCCAGGGTGCTTGCTATAAATCCACTCATCTTCCCAATTTGCTGGTAAAAACACAAAAAAAAACATATTTAATATATAATTATATACTTATACGTATGTATATTATATGGATAAAAAATGTATGCATATACATTTCTTGTGCATTCAATAAATACTTACAATTTTCAAATTTTTCTTCTAAATACACTTCTGCATTTACAAAAGCAAATATTGCCAAAAAGGCAATAAATGAAGTTTGAAAATGTACCATATTCAATATTATATTTCAGAGCGGCTTTTCACTAACAACTTCTTCTCCAGACTACGAAATACCATCTAATTTTGGTTGCCGGCTGTATTAAAATAGTCAGTTTACCGCTTGCAGGAATAAAAGAGACGGCACAAGTTTTTACTTGGGTTGCTGGAACGCGTTGATTGGGTACATGTGGACCAATCCCAATGTAATACGTATTTAACAGTGCTGCAAAGCGACTCTATAAAGGGTTGCTTTCGATAAGTGCGCGATAGTTGACAATAAAAATAAATACAGAATAAATTTGTTCAACAAAACATGTAAAATAAATTTATATCATATACATAAATTTTATTTTCTTGATACTTTATAAAAATGCGTCAATAAATCAATACATTTTTAACTATTAAGCTATATTTTATTGCAGCTTCATTATGATCTTCGTATTTCGAAAATGTTATTACTGCTTATTTTTAGTAATCCAAGTTAAGAAAAAATCATTCTTGTAATTATTTGTCTGAATAAAAAGCTTAAAATTGCATATATTTAGTTACATAAAGCTATTATGAGGACTGATTTACAATTATTTAAAAAAAATAAATTGTCATTCTAGGTGTGATTGCTGACTCAGCATTTTGAACGTGTTCAAAGTTTGCGGGAACTTCGAAATTTCCCTAGTCGTAAGTCCGGAGCCCTCCTTATTGAACCCATACCAACTCAATATGTACTATGTCCAAATTAATTAATTCAAATTACTAGTCTTAAGATTATTAGTTTGTATGACGCAATATAAATAAAAAATAAAATTTATTTCAGCTTAACGTAAATTTTTATTTTAGCTAGAGTTTCCGAGAGACGATAAAGTAGTAGTAAGTAAAACAGAAATACTATATATTTCTCGAAAGTAAAGGCTACGAAACAAAAAAAGCACTACTCATAATTTTTTTTTTATATTTGTAGCATTTATTTACAAATATTTAGACTTGTTTTTATTATTGCATAAAATAATTTTTGTTTCATAGTTACATCGCTCGGTGCAACGTAGCCCACATTTTAAGGTATGAAAATCGAAAATCGGTGCAGAGACGCTTTTTATAAATCGATAATAAACTTTAACAAAGTGACATATGACATATACATATATCGTCAAAATTTAAGTTCGTTTCTAATATTTTCGTCAAGATGGCTTCTTCAGGTTTGATATAAATTATTGTTAATATAATTATTGCTTTGTGCAATATGCTTGCCAAATGTAATATGACGCGTTTTTACTTTTGTGCAAAAAGTAGTTCGAATATTTGCCCAAATAGTGGTCGCTGTCGGAATTCCTCGTGGTTTTTATGACACGTAATAATTTTTTTTATGCGCTCGGCGTTCACATGTACGCCTATGTGTCAGTGGTACGCATGTATGTGCGTACACACATTTTTCAATATGTGTGTATGTTTGCACGCGGTCAAACTCAAAACTATGCATATCAGTAAAAACGCAATCAATTTTTGTAATTTGAATTTATTGCACTATTTTTAATATGCTTGTATTTTGTTCTCAGGTAAAAAGGGTAAAAAGAATAAGGGAACTGTTATCTCGCTTCAATCGTTTTTGTCCAATGGAGATAGTCCAGCTGGAACTACGCAAGTATCAAAGAAAGTTCGCAACTTGGATGGCGATGAAAGTGACGATGGAAGCAATCAGATGCCACTCGTATATCAATTGCCCACTGCACCAAGAGCAAATCGGATATTCGACGATGATTCAATTCCTCACAAGCCTCCATTTATTGCATACATAAATAACTTGCCATTTGATGCTAATGAGGATGACATTTACGACTTTTTTGGATCTGTTAACTTAGTTTCCTTAAGGCTTCCACGTGAAGACGGTGAAACTGGTCGTTCTAGGGGCTTTGGTTACGTTGAACTGCAGAATCGAGATGATTTGATACATGTACTCAGCTTACCAGATCCCTCAATAAAGGGACGTCGTATACGTATTGAACTTTCAAATGAAAATGACCAACAGAATCGGCAAAAGGGCAATCGCCGTTTTGAAGGATTTGGCAATAGTAATGAAAATAGGGATTCTGTTAATTGGAGACGGGATAGTCAAAACAATGGTGGTGGTTTTTCTAGCGGCTATTCTGAGCGCAACTATGATCGCAGCTTCAATCGTGAACGCAAGCCAGTATCAGAACGAGAGGAGGATAACACACCCGGATCCTGGCGCACAGCCACAAGAACACAGTCAAGCGACTTCTCTCCCCCTAGGAGAGATCGAGATCAAATAAATGATAGATATGGTCGTGATGGTCGCGACAGGGATAATCGCGAAGGTCGTGACGGCCGAGATAGTCGCGAAGCTCGAGGCAGAAATGAGCGTTACGCTAGAGAGGAGTCGTCTAATCTTGAAGAAAGACCAAAGCTTAACTTGAAACCACGTACACTTCCGCTGCCAGACATTGTGGCTAGGCCAGAGGAAGACGCCGAAGCTGCTGATGATGAGGAACCATCGACTAGCGCTGCTCCCAAACCAAGTGGTGTGCCCTCTGAAAAAGTATTTGGTTCAGCCAAACCTGTGGATACAGCCACCCGAGAGTTAGAAATAGAGGAACGTTTAGCCGAGGCCAAACGTCAGGAACAGCTGCGTCGCGAAGAAGAGGTGAATGATAAATTGTCAGATGTTCAAATTGACAAGAACGACGATAACGAGAATGCTAATGCGACTGCCGTAAGCAGCTGGCGACGTACACCAGATTCTTTAACTAGTGATAACAAACTTAGTCCAGGTAAGCTTGTAACTTAAATTCATTTTATTCATATATGTTTTTATATTAATTGAAATTTTAGATGAACGCCGCCGTGATGATTCTGATAAATTGAACAAATCGCGTGACCGAGATGATGACAGGTACGACAAGAAGCCTTTTCAATTCAAAAATTTAGACAACTGGTGACATAGTTTAATCAATATTAATAATGTGTACTAACAAGACAAAAAAACTTCCCTTTTTCTATGAGGTTATATAAACTACAATTATTTCATCGGCGGTGTTGCCCAATATAATCGTATATTGCAAATATTACAATAACATTTCGATGTAGAACTGTTCAAAAGTCCAAAATGAAAATAATTGGGGCTTAAATTTTAACAGGTGTTTCTGGTTAAGTGCATATTGTTTTTCATTGTATAATGCGTACATAATGTATATATGTTCCTTTAACTCGTATTTGGAGCATAGGGCGTCCAAAAGTTTTTTTTGCGTACATAAGTTTTGTAAAAATTATAATATAATTATATGCTAAGTGGTTATTGTGCACAGTGGTATTTCTTCCAACCTGGTAATAGTATAGTTAATTTTGTTTAACGATGACGTTTATGTCGAAAGTAAAGGTATTGATTAGATCAAAGGAGTAGTAATATATAGTACATAAGACTTAGCTTATGGCTCAGAATGGACATGCAAACTTCGGACCTTTTTCTTTGTTTTGTAGCATGTGTGCTCGAATTCTATGTTAGGCACGTGTGTTTGGGTTTATTCTCTGTTTGTGACTATGCACAAAAGATGTAAATTTTCGGTGCAATTGTAAAAGTCTGTGCACGTTTTTATACTATAAATTATTGACATTATATTTTTCGATATTACAGGTATGAAAACTCTAAACCTAGAAACAATTTAAATCGAGAAGGAAAATCTAAAGAGGAAAACAAAAACAAACGAGAGGCTCGCCCCGAGCGGCCACTGCCGAAGTATCAGCCTAATCATCCTGAACCAGTAAGTTCAATATAGAATACAAAAAGTAACTAATGCATGTTGTTTATTCCACTCAAATTAAATTGGAATAGGACAAATCAAGCTTTAGAAAAGTTGTGTATTATTTACATATTGAAATAAATCTGTTTTTAATTCTAATTTACAGGTTTTGCAATCTACTAATAAATATTCTGGACTTGACGATGAAGCCACTGAATAAATATATGTGTCTAAATTTCTAGTTATTAAGTCAAAACATAAATAAATATTATATATACAACAAAAACACTATAACTGAAAACAAATGGTTTTAAATAGAAAGTGGAATTTTTTAAGTATTAACTGGCTTGGTGGCTTTAAAAAAGTTGACAGTAGAGCAAGTGAAAGGTCCAACTACTGACTAAGAGTTGCTTTAAATTAAGAAACGTTGAGAATTCTGTGTGTGGGATATTGGCGTCTTCTGACACTAATGGGGATTTAAATTTCAAGCTAAGGGATGGAATGATGGATCAGCAAACCCCTGAGCATACTTTTTAAGCCTGGAATTCGCTTTAGTTTATCTTGTAGCTTATTGCCTTATCTAAGGGATAATGGGTAATGCAGATTTTCCTTAGTTTATTCTTTTATTTGAGGGTGCGCAGTTCCAGCGTCAGGCTTCTGTCTTCAAAGGCCTCTTCAATGTTCTCTTTGATTTTAATTTACAGACACATGCGACATTTACCTGCACTTGCAACTATTTCAGCCCTTTTATGAACTGCTGATGATGCGGTTGAGTGTCAGGAGTGGTTAAATGGTAGTGGTCGAAATAATTTAAAAACTTAAATTTGATTCAACGAATATTCTTCACCGCTCACGAAAAATTTATCGCATGGTGTATATAAAAAAATTAATCGATAGACTTTCAAAAACAGCTGATATCTGTCAAATACAACGTATATTAAAATATTCAACATAAAAAGGTAGTTTGTGAAAACTCGGAAAATATGAGTCTTCGCACGTTATTGTGTGGCAAAAGGGTTGTAAGCCTTCTGAACAGTTCTGCCTTTAAAACTGCAATAGTGCAACGGCAAAGCCATGTGTAAGAATATAAACCATTGTTTCCACTTACGTAATACAATTTTTGTTGTTGTTAGTGTTTCCTATCGGGCTCCTCCGCCGCCTCACTCGAAAGCCACGAAAATTGGAGCTGTTGTAGTAGGTGGAGCAATGTGGTGGTGGGTATTATGGCATCTGTGGCATGAGCCTGACCACATCACGGTATGTTTTAACACGTTTTGTCGATCGTTCTACTAAATCTATATTTTCCTTTTTTAACAGGGCGAGTTTGATTACCCAGATGCTTCAAAATGGACCAATGCCGAATTGGGAATTCCGCGCGACAATTAAAAATTTCTGTTTTTGCGAATATAATAAAATAAAATACTACAGATGATAATGAGAATGTTTAAGAAATGTATAACTCTGGCAGTCTGTGAGAAAATTTCTTTTTACAATACTTCTTAGCTTATATATAATGAGCGACTGTCACAATTATCTTTATAAAAACAATCGTCAAGTTATATGTTTATACTATTATATGGCCTTGCTAAAGATTATGTCTATTCAACCGTAAAAAACAAAGAGTGCTAGATTTTTGGCATGTTTAGTAAAACATTGTGTAATTTGAAAGATATGGCCTCAATATATTGATTGATATATGCATGAATATTAAGTCTGGAAGATTAATTATACCCAACCATGCCCAGAACAGACTTGCCAGAGTAAATCCATATTTACATGCCTGTTTTTTATCTTAAATTCGATTTCAGCTTCTTCAAAACTCGAACTTTTGACTTTTTGACCGAAAAATTCTTGGAGGGTTATATGATAGTCAAACGAATTCTACCCTGAACTTAAAAAAACTTCCAAACGCAAAATTTAGCTACAATATCTTCATAAAAACGCTAATTCGTTCTAAACCATCTAAAACTTTTTTTTTCGAGTTGCTCTGAAACCCCTATTGGAGCTACATATATGATATAAAGCCGACATCAAAAAACTAAAATAAACTTTTCTCCCGTGACAAAATAAGGGATCTAATCTAAAAGTTCGGTTGCTCTAGGCGTTTATACGAACGGATACACAGATACGGGTATATTGACTTCTCTAGTCGCCCTTTAACTTTGGGGGTCTCCTTCTGTATGTAACATACATTTTCAGCTTACAACCCTTTGTATAGGGCCTACATTTTCTGGATAACCCTAATCTTGCAATTCATCATTAATTGCTTAACTCATAAAAATGATTTGACAGTCCATATTTTAATAAGTTATATTTGGACCTACTTAATTACAATAATAATAATACTCAATATTATTTAAGTTTTACATATATAATGTATTTAAATTGCTTTAGTATTTTACAGAAGCAACAAATTATAATTTTAACGCTTTCTATGCATGTGTTCACGATTCTTGCGACGCCAGTTAGCACGTCTTGAACCACCAATGGTCTGCGAGTATCTATAACCCTTGCCAATACCACGTGAGCTCTTGCCAGCGGAGGTCAAGCCGCGCAGCTCACGGTGCTTGTGCACGTGCTTGCAGATCCAGTTGATCTTGGGATCACGACGAATAGCGTTGTGATGGGTATCAATCAAGATAACTTCAAAGTATTTGTAAGAAGCATCCTGGGCAACCCAGTAAGAGTTTAGCACACGCAAACCACCAAGTCTACGTCCAACGCGTTCCTACAATAAAAGAGAAAGTATATAAGTTAGTATGTTTAAAAAAAAATCAAAAACTATTGAATATTTATATATCAGACATCTAAGGAAGGATATAGTGGTCAACATAATTATTTTGAAACGTACAAATATCATCAGATTATTTAATCTTTTTACTAAAACATTATGTGTATACATACCTCGGCAATAGATTGCAAGCCACGGTATGGCTTCAGTTGGTTGACACCATGACTCTTGGGTTTGCCATAAGTGCAACCCTTTGGCACTGGACGCTTGCGGCCACCACGGCGGACACGAATCCTGTAAATGACAAAGCCTTGCTTTGCGCGGAATCCCAAGCGACGAGCCTTGTCCGGGCGGGTGGGTCTAGGCGAGCGGTGCAATTTAGTCAATTGACGATATTGCCACACGCGAATGCGAAGCAAGTAGCGCATAACATCGCTCTGCTTCTTCCTATAGAGCTCTTGCATATACCGGTAGGCACCCATTTCCAAGGTTTTTTGACAGACCTAGTAACATAAATTGAATTTCGTTATTTTTATATATAATAACTTGTCACATCATCGGTCTATCAGTGCGTTTAGGTTTTTGCTTAACATTTCTGCAAGCATTTTGGTACCTAAAAAACAACAAACTTTAGTTTTGTTATGCACAGGAACCTTGAATGCAAGAACTTCATTTTTTAATTTTAACTCAGAATATCCATAATCTACATGGACCCATTAAGGGCTTAGGAGTGGTGCATGGAAATATCATCACAGCATTTTTAAAACAAAAGAATTAATATTTACCTGTAATTAGAAAGAATACAAAAAGAATTAGTTAAATTATCGTTTAGTACAATCACTAAATAATATATCAATATTTTAAAACAAAAGATTGCTTTATTTGAGGAAGATTAAATTAGCACGTCTACCTTTTAAGTCGATCAAGTTCCGAAAGAAGGAAATTTGTTAAGTTGGCTGCTAGATATTTGTTTGCAGAGTTGCTTTCGATTAGTTTAATCAATGAAATTAAAATGGAGATAACTATCGATTTGACTTAATCGATAGGCTTTGTAATTGTATCGCTTGTGTTCATTATTTCGCATTCCACGGTAAAACTACTTGACTCAATTTGGTGATACCGTGCATTATAGTATAAAAGTAATAATAAATCAAGATGACCGATTGGGTTAAAATTGCTGAGGATCAGGAAGTCTCCAAATTGGTAACAAGTGTAAACTATGCTCATTTTAAAATTGCAATAACTCATCATCTTTATAAAGGTTAATAAATTGCATATTGAAGGCGGCGATAAAGACAAAGCCGAGAATACAAAGGCTTTTGATTCGCCGGCAAAAGCTGGTACCGAAAAGGAAAACGAGCCAGATGTTGCAGAGTAAGCTAAATAGTTCTTAAGTATTTTCGTTAAAAGTAGCTATTCTTGGAAATTCGTACATTAATGTCAAAGGGACATGAGTATACTACGCGTCATCAGGTCAGTACTCCCCCTATAGTCAGTGGTTTAGTCTCAATTCCACCCAAGGGGGAAAAAATTAATATTTTGTTTTAAGTTACACGCGATCAAAATTCCCTGTTAAATAAAACAAAAAATTTTATGTTTGGTATTATTAACTTAGAATTGATCGCCTATAAACAGCTAAAATGTTTATCAATATATATCTCTATATATATATCTTATAATCTGATGACCAGCAGTATACATATATTTATGTATATCGTGTGTATTTATGTATAGATAATCCCTTTCATGTAATACTTCGTTTATTTATAATGTAAGGTACTTAGCTTTGTAAAAGATCAAATTGGTCTACCACCAGTTGATACAAAAAATAGTTTTACATTGTCCCTAGTCTCTCTTGTGAAATCTAATAGAAAATAAGCTCAAAGATATTTTTACAAATCAAAAAAATCATTGATGATTTTTTATTTCCAAAAGCTTCCAAAATAAGCGGGCTCTTATTAAAGTCGTTTAAAAGTAAAGAAGTTGAGGGCACATTATCCTTTTGAGTGTATTGATTCACAGAATTTATATTCTTAAAGAAAATTAAAATTCATTAAACAAAAATTAAAAAAAAAAAACAAATATGTAAATCGAAAACTTATTCTTTTAGTCCAGCTGAAACCAGCCTCTTAATAAAGATCTTGGGCAAGGGACTCGTTAACACAAAGCAGTCGCTGGACGTTCAACAGAAGAACCCAGACTCGCCGTTGCATTCGATAACAACTTTTGAGGCTTTGCATTTGTAAGTGAAATATTATTAAATATTTAAATTAAAGAAATATATAACAAACTTGTCCAAAAACAGAAAGCCTGAACTACTTAAGGGTATTTACGCCATGGGGTTCAATACCCCTTCTAAAATTCAAGAAACGGCGTTGCCCACACTACTTGCGGATCCTCCACAGAATATGATAGCTCAGAGTCAGTCTGGTACTGGTAAAACAGCAGCTTTTGTCTTAGCAATGCTAAGTCGTGTAAACGTAAATTTGAATCATCCGCAGGTAAGTTAAATTATATAAATTGCTTTATTATCATAATAAAAACGTAACGCACCTATGTATAGGTTCTATGTTTGGCGCCTACTTATGAACTAGCAATTCAGACTGGAGAGGTTGCTGCTCGAATGGGTCAATTCTGTCCCAGTATTAGGATAAGATTCGCCGTACGAGGGGAAGAAGGTAATTTCACACTTGTAATGTAGTCCACTCTTAAGTATAAACCTTTAATATATTTCAGTGGATCGCAACTCAAAGATAACAGAACACATTTTAATTGGAACTCCTGGAAAAATGCTAGATTGGGGAATTAAATTCCGTCTGTTTGACATGAAAAAAATAACGGTTTTTGTTTTGGATGAAGCTGATGTAATGATTGCTACACAAGGACATCACGACCAATGCATTCGTATCCACAAGTATGTACACCATAATGAAATACGAGCTCGCCTTTTACATTACATGTTACCATGTTTTTAGAATGTTAAGTCCAACATGTCAAATGCTGTTTTTCTCGGCCACATATGACAAGGAAGTTATGGAATTTGCACGTGTAATTGTGTCAGACCCAACAATTATAAGGTAGGCATACAGGGTCTGTGGTAATTTCAGCTACCTTCAGGCAGTATCGAAAGCTATAAGAGGCAGAAGAGCTGTCTGTCTCCTAGATATCAACAATGAAATCTTAAATTCTTTCAACGATGAACTTTGCAGGCTGACGCGAAAGGATGAATCTTTGGACAATATTAAACAGTACTATGTAAAATGCAAAAATGAAGATGGAAAATATAATGCTATCCAAAATATTTACGGCTGTATTAGCATTGGACAAGCTATTATATTTTGCCATGTAAGTTTATTATTAAGAAAATCATACGAAAAATAAACATGAACAAAAATATTTATTTTATAGACTCGTAAGACTGCAGGATGGTTAGCTGCAAAAATGACATCTGACGGTCATTCTGTTGCGGTTCTCTCTGGAGAATTAACAGTTGAGCAACGACTGGAAGTTTTGGATCGTTTCCGTTCAGGATTAGAAAAAGTGCTAATAACAACTAATGTGCTTTCAAGGGGTAATAGTGAAGGCAAAACTTATGAGTTTTATTAGTTTTATATAAGTTGTACTTTGCAGGCATTGACATAGAACAGGTGACTATTGTTGTTAATTTCGACTTGCCGATAGACATGAAAAGGAATGCTGATTGTGAGACCTATCTTCATCGCATTGGACGCACTGGTCGTTTTGGTAAGTGTACAATTTTACTAAAAAATCTCAAATATGTACTACCTTTTACGAATGCTCTTTTTCTTTAAATTTCACATTTACTTATACTTGTAAAAATTTCAGGGAAATCTGGAATTGCAATTAATCTCATCGATAGCGAACATTCTATGGAAGTGTGCCGTGCTATTGAAAAACATTTTAATAAGGAAATTATGTTTCTCAATACCGATAATGCAGACGATATCGAAAAGATTGGAAATTAAATTCTCTTCATCATTCCCAATGTTACTGTTACATTTGCATTAATACATCAAACAATTAAAAATTTTTTCTCATAAAACAAAAATATTGTTTCTTAACTACAACTGACTGATAGAATGCTGAGTCTAATATTGTAAAACATATTTTGATGCTTTCCCATTGGTTTTTTTGACTTGCCCTTGTGGTCTGTACACATTTAGTGGCTAATAGTACCAGGCCTGATTCCACAAAAGGAGGTTTTCTTTAAAAGGAAAGGTTTTTCCGTTCAGAGTTTTTATACGAATGTTTATTAAAATAACAGTTGTTGCAATATTTTGCCGGTTTTTCAGTATGAAATAGATCTGTCCTAAATAAGACATGCGAAAATTTATTATCCAACAATGTTAACAATATTTGCTGCTTTTAAGCGAACGCTTAAGGTAAGTTGGATGATATAATTAAAAATTGAAAATATAAAAATAAACGTAGCGAAATTAATGAACTCTAACATCAATCTTAACAAACTAACATTATTTAAAAATATGTCTTGCTTTATTGACTTGTGGTACAATACGTCCATTTGAGTCCAAACGGAAGTTTAATTTTTGTGTTAGTTCCATTCCTTCAGTAATAGCTGGTTTAGAATTTGTTTCCTTAGAAGTTTTTTCAGTTCGCACAGTCTGTCTGTTCAGTTTACTAGGAACGACCATGTTTTCATTCATAATCTCGTTTAATAAAACTTTATGTTTCTGTAAAGTCGATTGAGGTTTCTTGTTGGCGATCGAACGCTTTTGCACTCTATTGGGTGATTCCTTTTGAATATGTGCAAAATTAATTGACTTTGGATTAAGTACAAGGGGTGTATGCATATAACGCGTTGACTTTTTTGTATCTCTGTTTGCACTTAGCAATGACTCTTTTGTGGCCATTCCAACAGGGGTATCTGTTTTTTTTACAGCACGGTTTATGCTTAATGGTAAAATTTTGGATTCCGATTTGAATCTATGCGGGGTTTCTCCAGCAAGATTATTAAAAAGCTTTGTTTTTGCTAAAACCATGCCAGCGTTTTGAGTTCGCAGCAGTGAAATGGAAGTACGCCCATTTTCTTCTTGAATAGGTGTGGAAGCCAACTGCCTGTTTATCAATTCTAATTTATTTCTTTGTGACAACTTGCTGACGGAGCTCGGTGTAGCATATTTTCTTGGCAACGATTTAGGAGGTAGCATAGGCGTTTGAGTATGTTTATTCATTTCCACAGATAGGACAGTCGCTGAAGGTTTCACAGTATGTGGACTTTGCATATGCACATCACTGTAGTTGGTGCTAAGCTGCTTAGGAGTTTGAAAAAAGGTCTCTGCTGGCATCCAGCTTTCAAATTCCATTTCTTGTTTGTAATGCAATTGCTCTCTAAGCGGTGTCTCCTTTCGTGTCATTTCTGCAAGGTTAAGACGTCCACGTTTTATGTTATTTTTGGAAAAACTAGAGTCTTTTGTGCATTCACTGGTTGTCAGGGAGTTTTGCAATGTCATTCTTGAACTTCGTACACGCTCTTGCGACTTTCTGCGTAATGTTCCAATTTTTCTGGCGCTAGGGGATCGTACCACTTGTTGATCAACACTACGCCTTATTTTAAGCCCTTTGCTTAAGCTCTGTGCCAACTGCTCAGTAGCTCGACATGTTAAGGCTGCATTTTTTACCAGAGTCTTTTCAAATTCATTTTGCACTACAGCAGGATCTGTTAGCATATATTCTTTAGCTTGCGCCACAGGAGTTAAAAATATTTCAGCATCTTTGACACTATTATCGTCTTGTATATTCATATCGACTGGTGGTATATTTTTTAATATGTTTTCAAGTTCGCTTAGTTTTGATTCCATATCTTTACCACTTTCTGTGGTAGGTGTAGGCTCTGGTAACGGAGCTGGTGGGTCCATTAATAGTTCCTCCTTAAGTACTTTACAGCAACTTTTTCGCGAACTTGTTTCCTTTTTCTTATACATAGATAATCCTGTGCTCACCAAACTCCATCTACGTTCCATGGCTAAAGTAGCAGCGGAACTCGCGAAGGCGCTTTTGATGTGCTTGTTACCTCCCGATCTTATTTGAGTTTGCTTCGTCTCTCTAAAATAACAAAAATTAAAGTTTATTAAAAAAAAAGATAACGTATTTAAAAAGCCAAAAAATTGAGTGGGATATCCTTCACCCATTTTGCTCCCATCTTCATATTTTTTGTTGTTTAGTATTAAAAGTAGACGGTATCTGACAGTTCCGAGTTACGAAATATTCTTTTTTGTCCATTAGATCGTAAGCTACACTTATTAAACTCATTGGAATACAAATCCAAATGCTCATCTACAAGCTAAGAGCGGTTGACGTCAACTTGTATTGTGTTTATTAAAATATAGAAATCAAAAATATATAGGATGCACTGCATCACACTCTTTTAAAAATTTAGAGAGAAATTCATTTCTTTATATTTAAAGTTTTCAAAACTACCTGCAGATCTGAGTGCAGCAATCCTTTGATCAAATTTTCTGTACTTACAAATAAAAACATTTAGTAAAATTATACATTTTTGTGGCAACTTACGTTTTCTTAGCACTAGATACAGTCACTGGTTCTTGTAATTTTCGCTTTTGTGTGGATATGATACTCGGGCGAAGCAAAGGCAAGTTCAACGGAAGTTTCTGCGAGTTTGACGATGCATTTGAACTGCAGGGTTTTGCTTCTGTGGAGGAATCCAAATTTTCCGAGCTGCCTATGGCAGAGCCAACTATTTTTCTAAGTCCATTAAACATATCTAAAAAAAGGTAGAATTTGTTGTTGCTTAGTTTACACCCTCTTTGACGTTAATCTCTTCTTAACATACCACTGCGTCTTTTCTTTTTCTTGCTGGGGCATCCAGATTCACTACATTTGTCTATGGGTCTTTGTGGTGTTTTCAAAAGTTTAGCTGGACAAGGCGTTGGAATGTTGGTGTTTCTTAGCAAATTATTTAAATAATTTGGTATCGTGCCAATGAGCTTGGCGTTCAAAATAAGTACTTTGACCAAGTTAATGTGGTTTGTAAATCGTGGACTTTTTACGTCGGCATTTGGCATGACTGTTGGGGCCAAAACTCTGGCCAGATTCTCAGCATTCATCTTGTTTTTATCAGCATGAGCAGATACAGTATGTAAAAACTGCATAAAGTAAGCTAACGTATGAGTGTGCACTGTAGGCAGAAGTAAACAGGCGAGTTGTATGGCATGAACGCGAGTTGAATCGTCGACCAGCAAACAGCGTACTAATGTTTCGTGTAAACTAGTGGGTATGAGTGGCTCTGGTAGCTTACGAAAAAAGTAACTAAGTATGCAGGCTATGTCTATAACCCGATAAGATTTATCCAGTGGAAGACCAGCTTCAAGACTTTCCTGTAATAGAACGTTTCATTAGAGAAGCATTTTAAGGCGATTAGCTAGAATCGGTTTGTTGTTCAAAGCTTACTCGAATCTCCCGTTGTGTGGCAGTTGAACCAGCTTTACGAAAAATTCCTTCCACTTCTACTTGCTCTAAGATGCAACTTGCTGCGTCGGCAATAAATTTTGGTACTTGCACTACGGTCCCATTTTCAAGGAACGCATCTGTAAATTTCAAGAGGGGCAGCGCTTGGCCAAAAATGCGCGCGTTTTGTTGGCCCTTATGCACCTTTAGAACAAAGGTTTATGTTAAACACTTTTGGCACTATTTGTAAATATTTTTTTTTTTTCTGAAACAGAAATGCTTATTTTAAATTACCTGATGCAGCTTTATTTTTTTTATTTTATGTTTTATGCCCAGTTTCTTCAATTCATTTACTATTGTTGTTGTTAGTAAGTTAGTATTAGTCATATTTGTGGTTTGCATTATGATCACGATTTTTTTTTTATGTTTTGGCTGGACTCAAATTAAATTTACTTATTTATTGTGCAAATGACAAACAAGCGCATAAAATATTTTATATTGTGTTTGAATGTTGTCTCGATATATACTTTGATAGTTTATTTGCTAGTACTTTTTGAGTCGAAATCAACTCTGTTGCGCGTCTATTTGCTTTTATCGAATAGTTGAAAATACTGCAACATATCATCGATAATTTGTATAAAATGAAACGTGGAAATGGTACGGAACGCTGGCATATTATTTTGAAATGAAACAAACAGCAGTTTATTTGAAATTTAATAAGGGTTTAGCTACTGAAAAAGTATTATAATAAATAAATCATTGGATGATGAACATTCAAAAAAAATTAAACCAAAGTACTTGTGATATGAGTTCTAGCATAAAAAATAAAAACATCGTTTTTTTTTTTTTTTGTTTTTATTATCTATGCTTTCCAATAGCTAGAATTTAAGCATTCGTGTACACATTTGGTATATACTTACATATATTAAAGAATATTTAGCACATAGTTAATCGCCTAGATATTGAAACTTTATTTAAATATTAGTCTGAGTAAAAAGATGACATCTTGAATTTTCACTGGATACTTAAGTGAAGTATATACTATATACATATGGTAGAAGCGGCATTTTATATGCCTAGCCAAAAGGATAAAAGTAATACAATATACACTTATTATCTAACTCACACACTATGACAAAGTATTGTATTACAAATTATATATTGGCCTGTATTTGTTTCTTAACATAAACCACCAAAACACAATCAAAAAATTACTACAGTCAAAAATTCTTGGCTAAAAGATACCATATACTCAGCTATAACCCAATAGTTCAAGAAGCCAACATACCTCAGACAAACAGAGTTATTATAATTTTGTCGAGTCAATTACCAACTATATAAGTATGTATGTATGTTCATAAATATACATAGTTCTTATTTAAAGGTTTTAGGGAGCTTTCTTTCTTTAATGAGTATATGGTACCTACATATATACAAATAAAATGTCTGTATTTAATTATTTATGCATGTTTATGTACTTTGCTACAGAACCTATACACTTTAATTCGGAATTTGTATTTATTTGTTTATTGCGTTTTATTTGCGATTAAGTTTTCTGTGTTATGTATTATTATTAATTTAATATTCTACTTAATTGTAAATATTGGTATAAAAACGCTCATGACTAAAAAGTGCGTCGTGTTTATTCAACAAACGCATCCTTTAGTTCTGTGGTCACAGGGCCGTATCCCCAACCCCGTGGGTTTTCTATAGTCATACGGTGCTGTCCCGTTTTATCATTAACGGAGTTTGGACGGTAGCTTCATCATCAGATTGGCAGCTTGGCTCAACCGGTTCAGTTCCGTTGCTCCCAATTCCGACACACACCCTGCCACGTTGGGCCTGGCTCATGTGGTGTAAAGCTATAGTCCGTCCATGAGGCAAAGTTGCAGACGTTGAACTTGCAGAACTATTTGCCGCTGAACCGGAAGGAGGTGTATCCACTATTTGGGTCTGGCTGGGGTGATGTGCATGTCCTTTTGTTACTGGGATTGGTATTTGATGAAACGATGTAAGTGGTGGGACGTGCCTTCCTGCTGCGGCAACGTTGCCACTATATCTTGGCCACATATTCTGTGACGAATGACGAGGGAGAGTGCATTGAGCAATTGAGTTTGAATAAATATGCGGAGTTACGTTCTATAAAAGATAATTGAAAAGTTGAATTAAAGATGAAGTTATAGATCTCTTTGCGACCAAATATCGGGCTTTTTAAAAACGGCTGACATAAAAACTGGCATGTTTTCTCAGTATATTCATTTTTTTTTGTTTTAGCTTTTTATTATTACTTACTATTGGTAAAGTTCCGATGGTGTTTTGGCCTTGAATTCCACTTCTTAGTGTACAATAGCCTATGCTATGTGAGGCGTGAAGGGTCATATCAGCAGTTGCCAGTTGCTGAGGTGAAGAAGTGCTTACTAAAATACCTCTATTGGGGCTGCATCTTGGTTCAATTGTTGATATATGCTGTCTTCTCCTAACGCATTCCATCTAATTAATAAGAATTTATTAAATTAACAACATGTTTCTTTATTGATGAGCACTCAAGTCCGATTATCAGCAACTTTAAGTCGCTGTGGAAAAAATAAGTGGATCATATTATAGTTTTTACCTGATCATCTGAATCAATCATTTCTGGTACAACATCTGGATTTTTTTCATCGCTTTCGTCCATGTCCTTACTAGCAGAACTTTTGTCACTTGGTCCGGGTGAACCATCCCTTGATACATTGTCGTTAGACAATTCCTTTTGTCTGCGTCTGGTAGTGGCTTTGCATGGTATACGTAAAGCTATAATGATAGCTAGCGTGGCTACCAATACAGCTAATGTCAATCCAATAGTAAGCGATACCACGGGTGAAAACAGTAATTCTGCACGGGGATTGTTGGCTAAGAGAACAGAAAACAAGTTTTTGTTAAATTGGGATATATCACATATGATATCATTTTCCATCATTTCCAATTCAATGGTAATTTCGTGCCCCTTTAGCACTTTTGAAACGGAACTAGCTTTTCGAAATGGGGCCTCTGATGTTATAATCCTTCTCTATTATATTCCATGTCTTATGCTTTATTCGTCCATTTAATGACAAATATCATACTTACTCTGCTCCGATGTTAGCTGTTTTTCAGGCATTCTTAGCATTGCGGCATTCAGTACTGCTGGTTCAGATCTGCCTTTGGAATTAAATGCAAAAACAGACAAACTGTATGAACTACCAGGCATAAGGCCCGACACAGTAAATCTGGGGTATGTTGATGTTATGTTGGCCTTCATTTCCTGCAACAAAATGTAATAGACAGAAAGAAATTAAATTCAAATATACAACTCGGTTTTTCGAACTTTAACAGCAACCTCAAATGATATTACTTTTTGTAGAGTTTTAAGAACCTAACATATTATGTTTATTACAAAATAAAACTATCAGTCAGGAATTCAGAGAATCGAACGGTAACCGATTAGTATCTAATGTAGATATATAAACCTCAAAAGAAATCATTAAGCTTTCATAATGTACAGTTTCCAACTATTTATCGTGATTACTGAACACAAAGAAATGACAGGTAATAATAATTCCAAAAAAAAAGAATAAATCACACAATTCGTTCGTCCCATAGGCCTTGTATCCTCATGTGAAAGCACACAATATAATTCCAGCTCAGCAATTCTGTTTTCGCGAAAAACAGAGGTCAACTAACAACCTTTAAGTTTAAACTTAATTCATGCAACAATTGGACGTCTTCGTGAATCTTTGCTTCACACATTCAATCTTATTCATATATCTTATACTTTGTACTTACGTGTGAATGTAAATCCTTTAGCTCCATATTAAATTTCTGGGGCAATCCGCCATTAAAACCGTCGGTGCAAGTTACGGTTAAAGATGTCATTGATATATTCAATAAAGTGCAATTATGTACTTGATCTGGACGGCCTGTTGGAAGAAATTTGAGCAGAGAACAAAGAAGATTTAATAAAGCTGCGAGTTGAAGCTTTTTCGAGGGCTTAGAAAACTGCTTTTATTTTCACAGCGTTCAATTTATAATGACAAAAGGCTGAAGACTTAAAAGTATTGAAAACTGTGCTAAATTATAAAATAATTATTAAAACTTAAAAAGACTTATACAATAAAATAAATACCTGCGGCTATAATATGATATACACATGGCACACGTTGTCTTCCAATTTTATTAGATGCTAAGCATAGAAGAGTGCCATAATCCAGTTCTGTTATTGGCGTGTAAGTTACAGTGGAAGTCGTGCCTAAAGAGCATTAAAAATTAGCCAACGAAAGTGATCCATTAACGATGATGATGACTATACCTGAGCGCACAATATGGTTCGTTGCAACATCAATGCTTTCTGCGGAATTATTAAAGGTCCAACTAAAGTCTACTTCAGGTGGATTAGCATCCACAGCGCATCTAATTTTGGCATCTT
Organism: Chymomyza fuscimana; assembly: GCA_949987675.1. Taxonomy (NCBI): domain Eukaryota; kingdom Metazoa; phylum Arthropoda; class Insecta; order Diptera; family Drosophilidae; genus Chymomyza; species Chymomyza fuscimana. The sequence continues at coordinate 83,776,824 of OX465088.1, forward strand.
CCTGCTTGGCAACTCCATAAATTTTCGGCTGATTCTGAGCACAAGTAGGTGCATCTTAATTTCACAAAAAAGATTACATAAGCAATATGTTCCTTATTAACAACAAAAATTAAACTTACACAAAATATTTAAAGGAAATGGTGCACTAATACCCTCGCCTTCGGCGTTGAATCCCACACAGGAATAATTGCCCGCAGTAGATCTTGTAACTCCTTGTAAAACCAAGGAATGATTGCTGATTATAACCCCTTGAGAAATATTATGAGGCAGTGGTTGTTCCTAAAAAAAATTGGTTAGGCATACATAAAATATCATGTTTTATTAATAGCTTATTTAAAATATGAGTAAAGTTTTGTTTTTCTATTTAAAAATGATTTAAAACATACGTTATGTCTCCATTGAATTCGAAAAACTTGTGGATGAGCTACTACCAAGCAATCAAAGTACACATCAGTGCCTTCTCGAATAGCATTAGCATCCAAAGATGTTCCTAAACGAACAATAGCTTCTGGAACGTCTGCAAAAAAAACCAAATAACAAATTAATTATATTTTACCAATGAAATGCGTAACCCATAAAATTGATAAAAGATTGAAGATCAAGACAAACAAAAATAAAATTTCTTATATAAAATCTTCAAACCAACCTAAATTTACAAGAAAGTTTCTCATATTCCAGGCTTACTTAATAGTTTACTTTACTTACACTGAATATCAAGTTTCCAGCCATCTTCGAGTGGTTCCGATGGGACTGCGTGATTGTATGCTTTGCAAGACAGATACTTTCCCGCATCAGATTTGCTTAAATTTATAGACAGTGTGCTGGTGGTTTGATTTCCGTCACTAGATGTCTGAAAAGGAAAGGAACTCTTTACAAATTCTGCATTTTAGTTAGGTATTCTAATTTCTATTCTTCTGAAGCTATAGCTTTCACTTTTTTTGCTCTTAATCCCCATACAACTTTTTATTTAACCTACAGTTTCGGTTGTCTTTTCAAGTCGTATTCCATTTTGCCACCAAGTGATCACAGCAGGTGGTCGCGAACCGGCGCTTTGGCACAACAGATCATATCTACGTCCTGCCGAAAGGGGTTGATGGGCTCCCAGCAGTCTTATATTTAAAGGTGCGACTAGAAATAAATAGTAAAAATTCATGAGTTTAAATAAAAATACAAATACAGACGTATTTTAAACTATTTTAAAAATATAAGTACGATCAATTTTAAGGTACATACAATTCATGTCGATTTGAACCACAGCCTCAACAATAGAAGCTCTCGGATGGTTTAGTGCCCTACAGGTGAGTCTTGAGTTAAGGTCCTCTCTGCCAAGTGGTCCTATTGAAATTTCGCTTTGCACAATCTTTCCACCACCCACATAGGAAGTGTCGGAAGCAATTTGTATGCCATCTCGGTACCAGCTAATCGATGGCGTTGGATTACCTTTTAACGTTTTAACGTACGTATTAGACCCTTGAATTTTTTACACATTTACACTACTTACCTCCTACAACTTGACATTTCAATGACACCATATCCCCTTCACTATATGGTCCCACTACAGTTGATCGTTCCACATTAGCGTTGTCCCGTATTATCACTTGTTTTGGCGGTGCTACATTGTATGAACCCCAAATAGAGTTATGGATTATGCGTTAGTTCAAAGCTAAATGTTTTCACTTACATATTACTTCCAGTTTTATTCGACTGTTATGTGTTTGGGCTTTTAGAAAATCTACGCGGCATCTATAAGTGCCCGAATCGGTTGCTTGCGTATTTTGAATAGAAAGTTTTCCTGGTTCCTTATCAAAGATGAAATAGGCTCTTTCCCCAAAGATAGACTCATCTGACCATCTTTTTGGACCCTTTGATATACCGGCACGTATATCAACGCTAGATGTTAACGAAACATTAAAATTATTTTAGGTTTCGCATTTACTTTGAGTATTCATAAGTTTTTGTAAAGCTCACCGACTTTTGTGAATTATTGGACTTTTTTTTTATATGCTTACTTACCTATATATTGGGGTACCTTTGTCATCGCGGTACCATAAAATTAAAACTGCTTCATCGCCATCATAAGTGGAGACATTGCAAGGAAGGTAAATATTTTCTCCCACCAATGCTTCGATTTGGGGAATTGGAACTGTAAGAATTAGTAAAAAATTTAGAAGTTAGGAGAATGCAAAGGCTCCGACAGAAATATAAAATGAGCAAAAAAAAATAATGTGAAGCATTTGGGCTGGTTAGAAGGACAGGCCTGCCCCGGGCTCGAAGTTCTCTATATGAAAAAAAAAACATTGAACATTTAAATTCTTCAAAAAAGGGAGTGCGCTCAGTTAGACACCGTTGATAGTCACTTTTCTCTCAACGGCCGCAAGAGTTTTCGATTTGGACTCGTTTTGAATGTTTGATTTTTTTTTTTTTATATAGAAAGGTTTGTAATGGGGTCCCAAAAAAAAAAAGAAAAGAATTTTTATACATAGTTATAAATCGCAATTACCTATTTAGGGAAGCCCATTTAAAAAATATAAGATAAAGCAAGTATAGAATTAGACCTTATGACCATAAGTAGTGTGACCATCCAACGGGACATTTCGGGACATTTTGAAACCAAAAACGGAACGGTTTCGGGGACTTTTTTTTTTTATTAAAAAACCTTTTGCGTTCACAAAACATGAAATAAATGATTGTATTGTTACAAAAAATGGGTGGAAAATAAGACTAAAGATGACGGACACTAAACGCGTTTGCACTAAGCACGTTTTTTTGGCCGAGCGGTCATATGGGAACTATATGATACAGTCAACAGATTTTGATAAAATTTGCTTGAGAATCCTAAAACACTTTCGAATATGAAGTTTGATTACGATATCTTCATAAACAAACGAAACAAAATGAAGTTTGTACAAAAATAAATTTTTTGGCTAATCGGTCCTGTGGAGCTATATGATATAGTCATCCGATTTTGATCAAATTTGGTACAGTTCTTGGGAACTATAAAAAAATTTCGAATGCCAAATTTGGTTACTTCATAAACAAACGAATTATCCATCTAAAACTTTTTAGTTTTTTCGAGGTCCTCTGAAACACCCTTATGGGAGCCATATGATATAAACCCGATATCAAAAAAATAAAATAAACTTGTCTCCCGTAGGATAATAAGGGATATTATCTGAAAGTTAAGTTTCTCTAGCTCTTACCATCTCAGAGGTCTAGGCGTACATACAGACGGACATGGCTTCTCTAGTCACCCTGATCATACTTTTCATGCAACTATATTTATACATTCAGTGCTTTTCAAAACTATAGGACACCTTGAAGTTTTATGTTCTATTTTTTGTGGAGGTGATCCAGCAAAGCTTTTTTGCCACAACAACTGTCCATTGTTGGAGCTTTCACATGATTTTTTGTAATAGGTTATTCATTTACATGCGACTTTTTCTGCAATTTTAAGCGTTTCATAACTACAGGACAGTAGTCTTTTATAAGGAAATAAAGTGAAAGGATGGCATAAACAGATTTTATTTGGAATCACTTTTTGATCGTTTTATGATAAAAAGCCGCAAGGTATGACTTTTAGTTTAGAGAAGAGAGACCACCGTATTATAGCCAATAACGACATGGGCCTAAAATGGTCAAAATTTATGAAAAACATATAAACCGATAACATAATTATATTTGGAATTTCTTTAAAAACATTGAAAAATAAATAAAAAAATAAGTAAAAGATTATTAGTAAGATTTCGGAACGCTAAAAACGAACAATCTTAAAAGTCATCATATTCTTCCGTTTCTTGCTCAGAGTCATTCATCATTAGTGGACCATAAAGTGTCCATGTGGCAAATCCTCAAGAAGTGCCCACGCAAGATACATGTCAGGATGTCGGAATCTTGGACCATTACAGAAATGCTCGTTATGATTTCGTTGTTGTAACTAATTTTTAATTGGCGTGCTTTTGCATAATTTTTTCTTGTGCATGTTTTCTCAAAGATTTTCCTTATAAGGTTGATTGTTCTTATATTTTCCAATGAGAAAATATTGAGTTCGTGTCGTCCTGGTGGATATAATTACTATTGGAGGGATTTGGCAACGGATTGACAAAATTTTTTCTGGCGAAATTTCAGAAGCGGTTTTGTGTTTGTGCGGGGCGCATATAAAGCCTTTCAGACCCACGACCTTCCACCAAAACTCATCTTGAATGAGCAGCGGAGAATACTAACATATCTTTGTGAGCAGTTTGATACCATTCCATTGTAAAAATACGGCGAAACCCTAACATTTTAACAGGACAACGCCTCAATTCCAGTAGATAAACATGCGAAAAAATTCTTGAGAGCAACTCTTACGGTCAGAAAGCCTGTGAATTTTCATTTACTTTATTTTTTTATTTATTATATCCTGTACCGTATGGTACAAAGGGTATATTAAGTTTGTGCAAGCCGAAAATGTATGTAACATACAGAAGGAGACGTCGGAGACCCCCCAAAGTTACCCAAAGTATGATCGGGGTGACTAGAGAAGTCAATATACCCATGTCCGTCTGTCTGTCTGTATGAACGCCTAGATCTCAGAGATGGTAAGAGCTAGAGCAACCAAATTTTCAGATTAGATGCGTTATTGTGTCAGGGGATGCAAGTTTATTTTATATTTTGGATATCGGGGATATATTATATAGCTCCCATAGGGGTGTTTCAGAGTACCTCGAAAAACCCCAAAAGTTTTAGATAAATAATTCGTTTGTTTATGAAGTAACCAAATTTGGTACTCAAAAGTTTTTTAGAGTTCCCAATCACTGTACCAAATTTTATCAAAATCGGTTGACTATATCATATAGCTCCCATAGGACCAATCGGTCAAAAAAACGTTTTTTGCACAAAATTCGTTGTGTTTCGTTTGTTTGTGAAGATATTGTAACCAAATTTGGCATTCCGAAGTTTTTTAGAGATCTTCATCACTTTACCAAATTTTATCAAAATCGGTTGACTATATCATATAGCTCCCATAGGACCAATCGGTCAAAAAAACGATTTTTGTACAAAATTCGCTGTGTTTCGTTTGTTTGTGAAGATATTGTAACCAAATTTGGCATTCGGAAGTTTTTTAAAGATCTTCAATACTGTACCAAATTGTATCAAAATCGGTAGACTATATCATATTCTAAGCCCCATGTCGTTGTTGGCTCTTATACGGTCTCTGTTCTCTAAGTCATACCTTGCGTCGTTTTATAATAAGACTATCAAAAAGTGATACAAAATTAAAATAAAATATAATTAAGCCATCCATCCATACACGAAACGCTTAAAATTGCAGACCTATAGTTTTGCAAAGCACTGTCTATGCATATTCAGAAGGTGGGAGTTTTAAGCTGAATTTTTATTTTGATATAAAATAAAAAATTCAACGCATAAAATTCCGGGACATTTGGCTCGAAAACGGGACATTTTCAGGTTGTCCCGGTGTCCCGGAGCTTCTCTTCGGGACACGGGACAACGCTTCCGAAAACGGGACATGTCCCGTAAAAACGGGACACATGGTCACACTAACCATAAGGTATATTCGATATATTCCCACATTTTTCAAGTTATGATGTTGTAACCAGATAGGCACCTTCCTCTATAAATTATAATCGATTAAAATATTCGGTAGTTATTGGCAAGAAACACCCAATTTCAAACATTTGCTCTTAGAAGCCTCACTAAAAACGCCTTTTTATAGCCTGTAAATTATTTATTTTAAGTTTGTGACAAAAAGTAAGACGCCACAAATTTCATACCAAAATAAAAAACCCATCTATGGGTTCCACTCTTATTTAAATCCAGTTATAGGTAAAAATTAAGAATCCCCACTTAAAACAACCTGGAAGTAAGTATGTGTGTAAAGAAGCTACAAGTCATCAAAACTGGTATCTGGGCTTATGTGGGCTATAATATTTAAAATGTTCAACAAAATTGGTAAGATTCCTTTTATTTTTTGGACAAATCCCTATCCCATCTTTATTACCCATCCATTGGCACAAAATTTATTCAAATCGCTTAATAACTTTTTGACAAAATCTCTTGCTCTTAACTCGTCGCCAGCGGACACACGAACATGTCTAGTTCGATATTATGCTATTTGTTAAATTTATTAAATTGAATTAAGATACTCAAATTTAAAAAAAAAATATATAATTTAAATATTTTTTAAATATTTTATTTTTTAAGTGCTCCAATAAACTATTTATTACCAAAACTAACCTTTTTTTGACTGATCAATTCTGAGGGGGCTATACGATTTTGATTTAATTTGGTACAGTGTATGGGAACTTTAAATATATTCCGATCGCCAAATTTCGCGATCTAGGAGTTTTGTTTTTTTCGAGATACTCTTAAAAAAACTAATTACCTCCCGGGAGATAATAAGGGATTTTAACTGAAAGTTTGGTTTTATACGGACAGACGCGCATATAGGTATATCGAATTCTCTAGTTAAATTTGGGGGTCTCCGACGTCTCGTTTTGTGTGTCACATATATTTTCAATTCGCACAAACTTAATATACTCTTTGTACCTTAAAGTATAGGTTATAAAAAACAACATTTCTACTATCATGAATGTTTTCGTACTGTAAGCCTTGGCTAAACTTTTCTGGGATCTTTCAAAAGCTACACTAATTAACATGTCAGTGCCTCAAGAAGGCAAAAAGTAAAGAACGTCGCTTTTCAATGATTAATTGCGTTTTTCCTGTGCTTTGAAAATATTTTGCGTATTCAAATTATCTCTAAAGTGTAAAAATCTTCAAGAAAACACTGCGGCAATAACTTTCAACAGTTCAAAGGTCCCAAGAAAGAGCGTGGAAATTAAAAAAAAATAAATAATATATGTAGGTGCATTTATTTTTAAATTTTTAGGCTTTTTTTTTTAGGCAAATGAAGTAATTGCATAAAAATAAAAAATAAATATCTTCATTCGTTACCGAGATACAAAATTTTCAAAATTTTTTTTCTTTTGGTGTAAGTCTAAAGATATAATAGCTCAATAATTTAACAAATTAAAAAAATACCGGTTGTATGGGGACTTTCCGAAAATATTAAATTCCCTGCACTCTCCCTTTTTACCGCAACTATCATACAATTCTAACGCACTTTTTAATATTGGTTAAAATATTTTGGTGTAAGCATTGAAAATTTTGTATTCCCAATGATTAAAAATGATTATTTGACAAAGCGATTTACAAATAGGTCGATTTAAATGAAACTTCTAACCAAAAGAGTTGAAAATTTGTCTAATATCGGTTTCATATTTAGAGCATATACTAGAGTACGCACTAAAAAAAAGTACAGTCGAGAAACACGAAAATGGCAAGCTTTTTTTTTTCTTAAGCACCGTTTTCGAAAAACATGTTTTTGGGCACTTATTTCAGTTATTTGTCGATGTCTCGTGAAAAAAAATTTTGTAGCAACATGAAAGACTAATGGTTCCATAACATCTACAGTTCTTATCGATTTTGAAGATCTTTGACTCGAAATGTCTAATTTTTTACTTCGTAGCTACTCTTAATCATGCCCCCGGTCACTTCACCCAATGAAATCAAGATGTTTGAACAGACAAAACATTTTTCTATAAAAAAATTTACATACATACTACACAAATATAAGTACACTTAACCCACATATTGTACAGTGTAAATAAATACTTTAGCGAAACTATTTAATCTGTTATCAAAATCTTTTTTTATTGTACAAATTTAGACAGTTTGCTCTTCTGAAATTAGACTAACTATCAAGCTGAAACATCTCTATAAGTAATATGTAAAGTTTTATTTTCCTTAGACTCGTGGCGTTCGAGAAAAAGGCACAAAAAAAAGAATAGATAGAAACACATGGACGTGGCTGAAGCTGCTTCTTTCATTGCCCTTTTCATTTTGGACTATTACACACAAAATTAGGACACAAGGGGTGTAAAAAAAATATTTTAGCCAAACTAATTATTCTGTTTATAACCAAATCTCTCCAATCAGCCTTATTGTATAAGCTTCCAGCTTAAGTGTAAATATTTAACATTTTATTAAGCTGATGATGTTAACACAAATATTTTCGTGAATACAGGCAAAATTAAGAATATGGGGAACGCTAAAGTCTGGCGCGTCCCACTTTGAAATACTCGAACAAACGATTTAAAGTTTTACGGCAAAGACTCTACCAGCTCAGCTCAGAATTGAATAAAAAACAAGACTTGAAATAAAAAAAAAAAGGGAGAGGATGCTATGATTATAACGATATAATAATTTCACTCGGCTACTATAAGGCAAAAAGGAGTGCTATGATTTTGACCGGTATGTACGTATGTTCATCTGTTTCCTCCTAGCTTCTAAGCCGCTTATAATAATTTGACAAATAAGGTGTCGTTAAAAGCGTTTTGATCATCCGCTGGTTATAGGCTATGTTACGTCACATAAAATTAAATTTGGCGCCTTTTAGGGGAAACGGTCGACCGTTAACTACTGTTAGAACGTATTGTTGTTAAGGAAGCTCACATATGACCATGTCTAACACCATTAAATATATGTTTTAGATACATTACGTGTAAAATGTTTATTATAATGTTAGACGATGAATATGGAATGGTTGTGCATAACAATTTTAGATGGGAATATTTTTCTGTTTCATACTTTTAAGAACGTGATTTTGTACTAGCCGTGGTTTAGTTTTTTTTAACTTTTTTTTTTGGCTGGTGAAAATAAACTTGATCGAAGTCCACATCAAAGATCTAGAGATCAAGCTGATTGTTCTTTCGGGCTTTTCTTCTTCTCTCAAACTTAAGATACTCGTTACCTTTATGTGCAGCGTATAAAAATGTGTCATTTGTTAGATGTTTTTACGAATGTCTGTTCTTAAAATTGACAGAAACTAAAACCCATAGTCCATGAGCTAATAGCTTTTGTATGCCTCTGCTGTGTGTACAAAAAATAAAAAAATACCCCCACAATACAGCAAGCATTACTTCGCAGCATCTTTAAATCAATTCAATTTGAAACTCGGAAGTGGAAGTTAAGGCCACAAACATTTCCGATTTATACCTCCGCTCTTACAACTGCGCACACAAACAAACGACCTATACGCTCATATTATACATTCTTGTGGTTCCGGCCAGACAACTCAAGCGTCAAAAATAGATGTATGTACATACAAATGTACATATGTATGTACGAGTATGTAACTTGAAGTTATCCATAAAAAGACATGGGGTTTTCTGTAAATGTTTTTCATTGTATTTTGGCATTTTGTTAGGTTTTTTATTATTTTTATTTAGTTAAGGCAAAAATAAGGGATTTTAAATTGAAGTACTCTCAATGGTGCTATGTATGTATGTATGTACATATGTATGTGTTTTTGTAGGCGTGCTTTATACTAACCATCTTTACTTCCGTATACGGCTTCAATCAGATAAATGGATACAACGAGTAGCAGGAATATTTCCATATTTAAAAAAAGCGTATATATCCAGCAGTGTTGGAGTGTGTGTGTTTTCGTGTGTGTGGGGAAAAGTAATTCCGTAATTAATTACACCCCGAGCGTTGTAAGAACATTGAATATTGTATAATACGCCTTTTCTCTCTTTTTAGACAACTTTAATGATGTACGCTTTCTCAGTATACCTGACCATTTGTACGCTGGACCACTTATTACACAGTGCCATAGTTTTTATTATTATTACACATAGTACTGCTAAAGTTCAAGTCGTTTTTCAAATACAAACTTTTACACACAAAAATTCACATCAATTGGCCTTAGTGTTATTTTTTTTTATTATATACACATTTAATTTAATAGAATTTTATGCAAAAAGCAAATTTAATGCCGATTTCGGTATATTAACAGAACTTTTCACTTTGTGCTACTGCACACACACACACACACTCACAAACACATACGCAGATTTATATGTACACATCATATAGTCGGAGGATACGTAGGAATGTGTATATGTAGTATGTATTCCTACATTGGAACAGCATCCAGCCGAACGACCGCTTTAGGGACCGAGCGAACGAACATGTAACATCACCCGAATGCCATTTGACAAACTAAAGGCGTTTCTGAGCAACACGGGTACTCCTCATCACGCACACACACACACAGAGTTACCAGAATACGTTTGCAGCGAATATCTGAAAGTTCATTTATATTTTTATCAATTTAATATATCCCAATTTGGTTTGTTTATGTCTACAAGGGATTAACTTTTCTGTATCAGTTTGAAGCTGTGGAGCACACACAGGGTACGTACACACATTAATTTGCAGGTATTTAGGTGCAATTTGTTAATTGTATTTTATTAAAACCGAGCCAGCTATCCACGCTACTCGACTCGAGTTGTATTAGTCCTTTTCCAGACACAAAACGAAACTACCAAGCATGCTGCAATTCCAAGGCATTACACCTGCCAAACTGGGCTCAAAAGCTTTTTTTTGGTTAACGCATGCGCCAAACATTGAACTTTTGATGTAAACATTGGAAATATGACCTTTGCTTACCTTCCACGTTAGCTTTTATTTTACGTGGATAGTAGTAGATAGTAGATGGATGTATGGGTATGTAACTATAGTTATAACTAAACGAAAGCAGGCATCCCAAAATACACAAACCTCTGATTTAATGCATGCAATTTAGACCGTGTAGGTGGTATATTTGCCCAAGTTCCTTGGCAAAATAGTCAAATTGTTGTAGGCTTACAGCCGGGCTAAGTTGTCTTATCTTAGTTGATAATTCCTATAATCTTTTGAAATCTATTAAAAATAAACAGGTTTATGAAAATAAATATAAAAGAATTTTCTTTTTTTATTGTAAACACAGTAGAGATAGAAATGGCAAAGAAAATTCTATCCCGTACCGAATCAGGCATTTATTTTCCCGACTTGAGGTTTTTTTTAAACTAAAATGATATTAAATACGTGTAATCTTAATAATTATCTGCTACGAGTATAAACGACGACCTATACCGAGTTCGAAGTCAAAAAGACCAAGATAACTCCTTTTATTAGGTATTTTTGGGGTTAGGACAAAACCAAGACCCGTCGGCCCATTTCTGATAGCGGATTCGGATTCAGCCAAGATCACGACACTTTTCTTTTTGTATAGTTGTGGAATTATACACTGTACATTAACGTACAAATGGTATGTCAAGATTGTGCAAGCCGAAAAATATGGAAAAAGATGTCCGAGACACTCTGAAGTTACCAAAAAAAGGATCAGGGTAACTAGAGAAGCTAATATAGTCATGCCTTTTTATCCGCCCGTATAAACGACTAGATCTCAGAGATGATACGCACTAAAGCTTTCGTGTTAAAGCCTTTACTACGTCGTGGGAAACAAGTTTATTTTGTTTTTTCGATATCGACATTTTATAGCATCAAAAGAAAGATAAACATTTAAGCGGATTTTCATTTATTTAGTCAGATATCATAACCAAATTTTGTAATCGCAAGTTGTGTTTTGGATTTCCCAAGCACTGTAAAAAATTATCAAAGTCAGTTTATCATATCTTATAGACTACATAGGACCGATAGAATTTGATATCGTAACTAAACTCAGCAGTTTATTTTGGGTATCTCAAAATTGGCTTCTTTAACGTTAGTATTTATTTTTTTTTGGTTATTGTTGACTAATTCACAATTTTGATTAGGGTTTCATTAAAAAAATATTTCAGGATATCCTGCAACTTTTTGCGGGAACTGCTTGATTTTCGTTACGACTTTAGGGAAAGGGTCCAATTTAATATTTCTCGGTACATAAGTCGCTTTGGATCTTACCAATAGTTTAAACGGTGCTGTCTTTCAGCCGATCAATTGTTCATTACCATAAAAGTATCGTGCTGCAAACAAAGGGATGTGCAAGGGGATGTCAGCAGCAAAAAGAGTCAGATTTTCCGGCCTTTTGGGCGTTCCGGCCTGATTATGTAGAGAAACTTTTTTTGTAGCACCTTTTCAAATTCATTGCACCATGTATAGCGAGTAAAACTAATCGGTCGAAAAAAAATACGAAGCGCATGCATGTGATTTTTTTTTTTATGAAGATATCGTTAAAATTAATAAATTAAAAGTTTTTTGGAGTACCTAAGCTGTATGCCGAACTTGATAACCATAACCAATAGTTCACTTCAACGAACCCTTTTACCGTTTAAAATGGCGGCAGAAGTGCAAAATGTAAATTTTGTTGTCCTTCAACAGTGTTGTATATCATATATCATATAAAATTTTAAATTCCAGGAAGGAAAACAGCAAGTAAAAAGTTTTCTTTATATGTTAATATGTATTTCTCAAATTATACAATATATAAAACATCTGGCAATTTTTTTTACTGATCTATTGTAAATGTTTAACCAGAAAACAGATAATATTGTTTGTAAATTTAAAAAAATTTCTATGATTCTTGAACTACCATAATACTATTATTACTTAAACTTTTCTCCTTGGAGGATTTCAGCGTGTTCTTGTCACCTGCAAAAATAAGAGACAGAGAAAAAAAGTGACATTAAATTCCGTGGAGTAAAAATTTTTGTTTTGAAATACAGCTTTTTCTCATCCCAAATAAAGCCTTATGAAATATGACGCGAATATGTACATCATACTAACTAAGGCGATGTAATAAAACTTATTTATACTTCTATGTAAGCTTGATCTGTCAGATTTAGATTTTAATGTTTAGGATACAAACCTTTTACAGAGATATCAGCCTCCATACTAATATCCATATCTATATTCGTATTAGTTTCATCAATGCTACTATCATCCACCGTGTATTCGTCGTCCATATAATGAGTACTATCCAAATCTCTTTGTTCAGCTTGAAATTCTTCCCGTTTCCTTTCCAATACCTTATCAATTTCCTTTTTGTGTTGAGTTAGAAGTTGTTCAGTGCGGCTAGTATGTGTTCGTGGTCGGAAAAATATATGAGGTTTAGTTTTTGTTTTAATGTTGTGTCTTTGATGAACCAATGAGGACTCCCATGCCTGAAAATCTTTAAGACGAGCCATTTTTATTTCAAGGCGTCTAATTTCAAATTGCTTTCGCTTTCGATCTAGAAATAGAGATTCTCTTTCTTTCTTTAGCAATTCGCGCTCTTGAAGCTCTTGTTTTTCCAGCTTTTCCTCAATAGCTGCTTTTTTATCCTCTTTCTGTTTTAGCCGACACTCTTCTTGGCAGAACTTTTGTAGTGTTCCCAAAAGCGAACCGAACATGCGACGGTTTCTAGCTTTTGATTCTAAATCTGTACCTTGCGCCTCAACGACCTCTTCTCTAGATGGTAATTCTCGGATAACACGAGAATTAATCCGCGGGCGCGTGTCCTCGCTCTCACCACTAGACGTACGAAAAAACGCCGATTTAGCGTCGTGCGAACGCCGTTTGGGCTTCATAAAATCGTGACGCTGGGCTTGTCTATCAGTTTTCTGGTCATTTCGCTTTCCTTCGGTCTCCTGTTTGTACTTCTCGCCCCTTAAAAAAATATCACCTTGGTCAATTCAAACAATTATTAATTGAAAACTAATAAATAGCGAACCGTAAGTCCTTAGGTCCGCGACCAACAAATCGCCGAATGTTTTCATTTAATATAACTAAGGATTGCTTCGCACAGTTAAGTTTTTCTTCCAATTCTACACTTGACACATTCGCCATGGTAAGATTATTCAATTTATACACTTATTATTTTATTATAATTTGTTATTTAAATATAGCTACTACATAAGTGAATAAAATAAAAATACACAGTGCACTAGGGGTGAAAGAAAAAGTTATCGCTGTTTCAATTTACCGATGAGAAGGTGTATGTTAAGATTATCGATGTCAATTGACGTATAAGCTCCGATAAATAATTTGTAAATATTTTGTGTAAAAAAAATATATAGGGTAAAAATTATTATCATTAGTTTATTGGTCTGTGTATATATTACCCCTTCATCAAAATTGCAACGTAATAAAAAATAAATTCAAAAGAAATGAGTAAACGCAAATTCAACTGCATCGCATTTTCGTGTCCGTTGCTTTTTAAGCACGCACTCATCGCTATATCCAAAAGTGTTTTTATGTGCCAATCACTGGTTATATCTAATCTGACTTTAATCTACACTATATAGATCTACGTACAGGCCGGCGACAATTCATTGTACTTGGTGAACGTATCATGAAAGACACTACCGAACTATTGGCGAGGTTGCGGGTGCTTATGCAACGGGTTCCAATTCCTGGCGTAGACCATCTTTCAGCCTACATTGTTCCTTCCGATGACGCCCATCAGAGTGAATATCAATGCCAACATGACGAGAGACGAGCTTTTATTAGTGGTTTCGATGGATCAGCGGGTACCGCAGTGATAACAACTGATAAGGCGCTTTTGTGGACTGATGGAAGATATTATCAACAGGCCGAGAAGCAACTTGATTCAAACTGGACGCTCATGAAAGATGGATTAACAACGACGCCTTCAATAGCCGCTTGGCTTGCAAAGAACATGACAAAAGGCAGTTTTGTAGGCGTTGATCCCCAATTGCTTTCTTATCGTCTGTGGAAGCCTATTGAAAAGGACCTAGCTGCAGTCGGTTGGTTGTTTTTAAAATCCTTCCAATATGCAAATATTAATTTTTGTTTTCGTTGTAGAATGCAGCCTAATTCCAGTAGAGGAAAATTTGATTGATAAGGTTTGGGCTGATAAACAACCACCTCGTACTTCGAACCCAATTATACCATTGAATTTGAATTATGCTGGAGAATCCATCTCGAAAAAATGGGAGCGTGTGCGCGAGCAATTAAAAGAGAAAAATTCGGATGCTTTAATTGTCAGCGCACTCGATGAGATTGCTTGTAAGAAAAAATATTAGTTGCTATAAGTAAAGTTTCTATAATGATCTTAACATTTCTTGGCAGGGTTTTTAAACTTACGTGGCTCTGATATAGATTTCAACCCAGTTTTCTTTGCCTATCTGATTGTAACCCACGATGAGCTTTTGTTATTTGTTGATTCCCAAAAACTGCCCGCGGACTTTTCTCAGCATTTGGCTGAAAATAATGTTAAAATAACTATTTTGCCGTACGGTGATATTGGCCAGGAACTGTGCCAAGTTGTAAGTTTTTGATTTTTAAAATGATAAGTAACACAAATTAATTTTTTTATACAATAAGGTTAAGAATAAAACAGGGAAAATTTGGATTGCACCCAGCAGTAGTTACTATTTAAATGCTACAGTGCCTTCAAAAAAACGAAATCAAGAGGTTGGTATAAATAAGAAGGAAAATTTGTTCTTGAGTTTTTAAATATATACTCACCTCTTTTCGGCTTTAAGATTACACCAATTGCTGTATCTAAGGCCATTAAAAATGAGACAGAAGTTAATGGTTTTATAAAGAGCCACATTCGAGATGGTATAGCTCTTTGTCAATACTTTGCCTGGCTTGAAAACGGATTACAAAAGGGAGAAAAAGTTGATGAAATTTCGGGAGCCAATAAATTAGAGTTTTTACGGAGGTAAGTGTAAAAAATATCTTTAAATAACTCAAGATTTTGCTATAATTCTAAAAAAGCAATTTCGAGAGCACATAATTAATATTATTATTTATATTTTTACAGCACAAAAGATTGTTATATGGGTCTAAGCTTTACTACTATAAGCTCTTCCGGTCCTAATGGTTCTGTTATTCATTACCATCCAACTAAAGAAACTAATCGGCCCATTAATGATAAAGAAATTTACCTATGCGATTCGGGTGCTCAATATTTGTCAGTTTGATTTATATAAGTTTTTTTTTTGGATTATTTCTTTATTTACATTTTATGTTCTCATAGGGATGGTACAACTGACGTAACAAGAACTTTTCATTTTGGAAACCCCACTGATTTCCAAAAAGAAGCATATACACGTGTATTAAAAGGTCAATTAACATTGGGATCAACAGTATTTCCAGCAAAAGTTAAGGTAAATTTAATTTGTACATACTATACGCAAATAATATATATAATATATACTTATAAAATATATATACTTATAGGGTCAAGTGTTGGACACACTGGCTAGAAAAGCTCTTTGGGATGTTGGTTTGGACTATGGACATGGCACTGGTCATGGCGTTGGACATTTCTTAAATGTTCATGAGGGACCAATGGGTGTAGGTATTCGCCTAATGCCTGACGATCCTGGTCTTCAAGAAAACATGTTCATTTCAAATGGTAAATGGTTTGATAATGCTTACGGGCTTATATGTTACAATTGGTGTATGTAATTACAGAGCCTGGTTACTATCAAGATGGTGAATTTGGAATACGCATTGAGGACATTGTGCAAATCGTGCCCGCAGAAGTTAAGTACAACTTTGCAAATAGAGGTGCACTTACTTTTAAAACAATTACCATGTGCCCTAAGCAAACTAAAATGATCATCAAAGAGCTGCTAACTGAAACCGAGGTAAATTTACTATAACATGCATAAAAACGAAGCTTATTTTTTTTTTTTTTCAGATTAAGTTGCTTAATGATTATCATCAGCTGGTTTGGAACACCTTATCACCCATTTTATTGCAGGAAGGTGACTCGAATACTTTGACTTGGTTGAAAAAAGAAACCCAAGCTATATAGTTGGTTGCGTTCTATTAATTCTTATATGCAATCTGCATTTTTATATAATGATTTTTTACCTACAAGTAAATGAAATGAATTGTGTTATGAAAATATGTCTTTTTTTGACAATGTTAACAGTGCATTTTATTATTATAAACTTAAACAAGAAAACAATCTTTGTTAACTTTTTTTATTATTTCAATTTCAATTAGAACCATTAAACTGATTCGTATTGATCCTTTGCATATGGTTTACTGCATTAGCGAAACACATAATTACCATCCGGTACCTCCAGTTTCTGCGTATGTTTTACTATTGTCTGAGTAAAACTGAGCATACCAAGCCCGAAACTGTTTAAGAGAAGAATCTTCTTTTACCAAAATCGGGTTATTACGATAAGCTTTATGATTCCATATATTCATGTCTCGTTCAAACTATTTAAAGAATTAAAAAACAAAATATCAATTTGTGTTGATTTTCTATAAATTAAACTAATCTTATCTTTATTACGTACCATAACACTTTCACCAAAAATTATGATTTTCATTAAAGGCGCTAACAATCGCGGTCCATAAAATCTGTGTACTACCTTTTGCAACAATGGCTCCAGAGGTGTAATCGTTTGCAGTATTATAAAATTTCCGAGTGCTGGCGAGTGCATGTGAAGTTGAACATAGGAAGGACCAATCTACCAAGCGTTGCTTTATGTTTACTATAGTAAAAAAAAAACCACAATACGCTACTTACCTGTTTTCCTATCACATTCATTTTAAAGCAGTGAAAATTTTTTGTAATTTCCAAAGAATGTGATAAAGTAACGTTGGCCACATGCTTTGCCTCGGTATTTATTGAGCTCCATCTAAACAAATAAACAATTAATTTATTTTATTGTTTAAAATATTGCTTAAGATATCTTATAACTTACTTTGCTTGCCAATAATGAAATCCAGCTTTAGCTAAAGGACTCTCCTTAGGGTTAGAACCTCCAGCTAAAATGCTCTCATTGTGTATTGCAGTAAAGTGCGCCAAATCGGCACCGTTTTCTGGTATTTCTTGGATATGACAGCTTACGTAAAATTCGTTACGACCGTGGTAGACAAAAGTGTTATCTTCGATTTTAGGCACTACTGAAAGTTCCCAAGGAATTTCATCGGCTTCAGCATGGTACCACACAAAAATATAGCCATTCGCTTCCTTTGATATCCATTTTTTCACTTTTACCGCTTGAAGAGCTAGGTATAATTGAAAATTTTGTCTATTACATAACACTTTTACTTCTATTCAAACACAATTACCTTGAGCGCTGTAAGGAATACTTGTGCACTTTCCGTCTGAGCCACGAAAACTCCACTGATGAAACGGACATTCAATGTTTTCACCTATTACACGTCCACCAACTCCAAGATTAGCTCCCAAGTGGGGGCAATAGGCATCCAAGACATAAACATTCTGAGTTTGTGTGCGATAGATCACGAAATGCTCTCCCAAACATGACACGTAAGTAGCGTCACCTGCATGAATCTTTGCAGATTCTAGAATTCCGTACCAACCGTTTGGATAGGGCGGCGGTAGTTCCCTACGACCAATGTTTCGTGTGCGTCTTAATCGGTTTATTGCATCACGCTTGTTTTTCTGACTTAAATTTTTTTCTTTTTGAAAGTATTTTGAGTAGCCGACGTCATCGATATGCTACAAAATAATTGCATTTTTTAGTCACACAAGAAGTATATATATTATGATATGAAAGACTATGTTTTACTTTTTTCAATCTTCAATTCAGCTATAGATTTTGATTCCTATTCGAACTTATAGTAACACAGTAGTAGTAGCCATCCACAGAAAAGTACCGGCCAGTGAATCAAGTCAGAATCGTAATCGAAATCAAGAACTGGCATGAATATAAACATATTTTTTTATATGATTTATACTTTTTATCGGTGGAAAACGGTTATTTGATTGATAAAAAAGTTCAGAAATTCCACACCTTAGACCCTTTTGCCTTTTTTTAAACAAGCTCGCATAAATAAATGTTAGTGCAGAAATTGTACGTTTATACTAAGCCGTTTAAGATTTACAAATTACAAATTACTGTTCTGTTATTATGGAAAATTTAGAATTTGTAAAAATAAATCGCTTGTTGATTTTAGAGATAGTATTGTTTACCGAATTCGAATATCTGGTAGCTACTCTTAGTCCCACACATCGTTTAAGTTCAATTTGACAAAAAAATTTGGAGGCTTGCATGCACTAAATAACCAAAGGCCATTATCATATTTATAATTTATATTGAAGATAATCTATAAAAATGTGTTTTAAAGCTATAGTTAGTTATTAGTTTTAGTTTTAGTTATTAGTTGAACAAAAATTAGTATTTCAATAAGTTTAATAAAATACCAGACATTTCGGCAGCCATTTTGCTTGAGTATTGTGTGGTTTTTGGTACAAAGGGTATATTAGAGAAGGAGAAGTCGAAGACCACCCAAAGTTACGTACAGTAGGATCAGGATGACTAGACAGTCGATATAGATATGAATCGCTAGACTTCAGAGATGATAACAGATAGAGAAACCAAACTTTGAACTTAGTCCCCTTATTATGTCACGTGAAACTAGATATTGTATCTTTTTCAATATAGGCGGATGTATTGTGCTATACAATGCCATATAAATATTATAAGGATGTCAAGAGAAATCGATTTAGCAATGTCCGCCTGCGCTTTTTGTCTAGCTCTTTATTTGCGTTAAGTGTGTTGATATTCCCTTTGGCTTTCCCTCTAAATATGAAAAAACCTCACTTAAAAGACTCGTTCATATGTGTATGCTTTAAAATTAATGCGCCTCAAGAGTGGATGATCACTGGAGCCACTAGTTATACATACCTTTATCCAATTAAATGGTGCATAAAACAGCCAGTAGATTAACAATCCTAGTACCACAGCACTACACGCTGTTAGGATTGACGCAAAATTGTCCACACTTAAAATGTATTCATACTCCACTTCCGCTATAGACTTGAGTTTATGCAGCAACAACGAACTTATTGATCGGGTTAAGTCCATGACAAATCTTTAAGTAAAAATATTAAACGGGATTAAAATAATTCTTAAGTAAAATAATATTTTTTTGGGAGAAGAAACTATTCCGTGGTTTTGACCTCAAATTAAATGACGCTGTATTTCTATTGAAGCTCCATTTTGAATCAATGTGCGCTGTTTTTTATACAGACCCAGCTCAATTGCGGGTAACGGTGCCCCCTATACACTGAAACATTTTACTATTTGCAAGTACAATACGAAATGCAAAGTGGATGTTTTCAACGAAACTCAATTCATGAATCCCCCCGCCCCCCGTACCCAACGCTGGCACTCCCACATCCCCGTGATACGGTTACATATGCAGAGAAGTCGGTATTTTGATGAGGTGTTTGTAGTACACATACAAACTTGCTTTATCCGGTGCTTCCGAGTAACCGTTGGACAAACTATGGAATACAGCTGCAATGTCTTGCGAGATACGCGTACATGCTTTAATTATTATAGCAGATCGTAGATTTGGTATACCATAATATGCAAATTAGAACGGATCCGTATGTGCATATATTTGGGTACACATGCGCATTAATGTCAGATATGCACGTTGTTGTAAATAGAGACACTGTTGTGGAAGTTAAATCATCTTCCCGTAGCAAACAATATCGAGACTGATCAGTCAACTTAACGGCTTCAATATGCTGATTTATAAAATATAGCAAAACAAATTTCTTGCTGTTGTTTACTGGTCTTGATGCTTCGTTCAAAATTGATTTCTACGCACTTGCACTGAATCTTGAAAATATTTAAATGCGACAAGTTAATCGTTCGTTCAAGTTATATGTTCCTGTGCACACTGGTGCAAAATATGTATGTAATAATTTGAGTAGGCCTAGCAATTTACCAGACCACTATGTCAATGTACCGGCTTTCTGAATAAGACTACCTCATAGTTGACCGAGTTCGCTGAATTAGCAGCGACAAAAATCTATTCCAGTGTCTGGCGCCTGGCTGTATGAGTCATATGCATACGATAAGTTAATCTTATCTTCAAATACGATCAATTACAAATTAGACACCTGCGATGAGCTTCCTCCAAAAAAGTTTTTTGCTTGGTCAGTTAAAATTAGATTAGATTTTGGCAGGGTAAGGCAGGAAAACCAAGCAATAAAATACTGACCTATTTTCTGTCTGGATTGCTAGTGCTTCTGTACTTGGTTTATGGATAGCTGAAATGGTTTTCAAATGTTTACTAATAAAGTATTGCAGAATCTGTTGTGCTGCCTTTTAGCGCTACGGCTCCCCCACTAGAGCAATATCTGGTTCCAAAGAGGGATATCCTTCTTCTGCAAGTTTGTGTTGGGATGTTTCCTCCTTAGTTTCACAAAACCTAAATTCACGATGCCAACGATACTCAGGTGAGTAACCCAGTCAAATCGTAAGAGACTTGCCCTATAGGGTTATATTCTTGAAACTATGCAAGTTATAGGAACCAGCCGTGTCCAGTCTGCTTCTCTTCTGGATCTTTCCTTTTCTCTTAATTTGCTGATGTGACGCCAATGTTACAAAAGATTTCAGGCCCTATAAGGAGTAGTGGTTTCGCAGCACCGTTTTCCACCAGTTCATCATCTAAGGAAGTAGTTGATTTTGGCACTGGCTTTCCGCACTAATTTCGAATTAATCTTCAAGACAAACACCGCGTCATATAACGAGATCTCTATCGTTATATTTATTTGATCGGAATATAGAGGGAAACGAAAAAGCCGACGAACTGGTAAGAAATAGATCTGCCATGAGCGAGGCACACAAAATACCTTCAGGACTAGCAGATCACTATGGCCTAGATACAACCTCAAACAAACAACATCGCTGATAAACAGGAATAGAAGAGATGCCTCTAGACTGACAGAAGTCATCACTGGCTTCTGGCCTATTGGAGAACAGGTGGCCAAAATGAGGCTCCTCATAATATCCACTGTAACAGTTGCAACCAGACAGATAACCGAGCTGTCAACACAAACAACCAGTTAACGAGTTGGCAACAAAACGTTGCTAAAGCGCTAGTTGGGCTCATGGACTGCGCCACCACTTCAACCAACCAACCAACCAAGACTATCTCTTGGTTTAGTGAGTTAAATAAGCTTACGACACAAAAATCTATTCTAGTGTCAAAGGTGCTTCGTAATCTTATCTTCGATGACAATCAAAAACGAATTTGACACCTGCGTTAAGGTTTCTCTAAAAAATGTTTGGAGTTTGAGTTCAGCCAGATTAGATTTGGCAGGGCTATCATTTGGAAAAATCTAGTCATATAAAATAAAAATCTGTAGTTGATACCGTCTTTATAG
The DNA here is from genome assembly GCA_949987675.1 of Chymomyza fuscimana. Taxonomy (NCBI): domain Eukaryota; kingdom Metazoa; phylum Arthropoda; class Insecta; order Diptera; family Drosophilidae; genus Chymomyza; species Chymomyza fuscimana. Next base: position 83,798,782 of record OX465088.1, read on the forward strand.
CCCCAGTAACAAAAAGCGGGCCTATTTTGTATTGTTTTGATTGCCGGTGCTTGTGCACTGTGTCCATACGCCTATATGTATGCCATTTGGTTAGAAAAACTTTGAACAATGGGAAAAATTTCAAATTTCTTAATTTTCAGAATATTGAACTGGTTTGATTGTTTATTGGGAAAATTCATATTTATGAATGAGATGTATTGGTGAATAAACGGATACAAATTTAAATAAAACTGATGCATTTGAGGCAAAGATTTGCAAATGAGAAAAATTAACGCACAAGCTAGATTTACTTATTAATTCCCAAATTATCAATCATAGCCATGTTAATACAGGAGGATATTTTAAGTTGTCAATGACTAATTCATGTTTAACAAATTTATTAATTCTATATCACGGAAATCTATGATAGTGGCAAAAGCGCTTCGCGTGAGTCACACGCATATAAAATAATCTTCTCACTATGATCGTAACCAAACAACTATAATAAGGTTTAATGTTTAAATCAATCAAATGAATTGTCCCCATGAGTCAACGAATTTTAGGAACCCTTCAAAATAATTACACTACCTTTACAAAAATATTATTATATATCAGCTTTGTAAGCAAGTGTTTTAAATTTTTGCAGAGTACAGTGTAGTTCCCAAAAAAAGGTCTAACATAAAACTGACGTAAAACTGATATTTAGTAATTTTGGCGCCCTCTGCCGCCAAAATATGAACTTCTAAGTATACCTTCTATCTACGTTTTTGTGAGACTTATAGAATTCGTGACAAACGAGAGATCACCTTTTTGGTTGTAGGCTTTTTTGATGATTCTGAAAACATGAAGCAAGAAAAACTTGAGTATACAAATTTTTCCAGGACAAAATACATCATAACTGTATTATAAGTTAGATGGCTTCACATAAGTTTATAATAATGTTTTTTTGTTGATAATATTGTTGCAGTTTACAGAGATGGAAATTACAATTTTTATGCGAATTTTTGCTGCATACTTTTCTAGGCACGGGGCAAGGTAAAAAAAACTTCGTACGGATGTTCAGAACTTAATATTCACTGCTCACTCGATGCTATTCATTTAGGTATAATCGACTTAAGATCTGCTTCATTGTACATGTAGGTATAATAAATAGTACCTTTTAGTATTTTCTGATTAAATGTAACTATTATTTTTATTTGAATAATTGAGACTATTCTAAAGCATGATTTTTTGTCGGTTTTTAATATAATAGAATAGAATTTTAGACTCAACTTTGTTCAACTTCAGCTAAAAGATTAACTATTTTTCAACTTTTAGCGTCTACAGATTTCATTACATTAGAATATTTATAATAACGGAATCCTAAAAAAACGATGGCGTCAGCGCACAAACGTTTTAAATCGCGTTTTAAACCTTTTTGAGATTAATGGTGTTCATGCCAAAACGGCATGAGTGGGTTAAGCCTAGCTCCGTGCTTAGCTGCGCTCAAAGAGCTCAAGCAGCGCTCACTAAAAGAGTGTAAGCTGCGCTCACTAAGGTGAAAAGCTGCACAAGAGGTGATCCCGACCCCGCTCAGCTTATGCTGCGCTTATGCTGTTCTAAGCTGAGCGCAGTAGCAGCGGTGGGCAGGCCTTGGCTCTTTTTGCTCCGAGTGCTCTTTTCGTTATATCTTGAAAGTGACGCCCGCCAGACGCACACGAGAATTTCCAAAAAAAAAACACAATGTGCGAGTTTTATGGCCCTACACGAGGACGCTTAGGCGACCGTAACGGGTCTTTTTATTAGTGCTCGCTGACTAAAATTTCGCACAAGTACACTGAAAAAGGAAATATAGTTACTTTGGCAACTGTAAGACCGAGTAATTTTTTTGGTAATTTAAAATTGTCATATAAACTCATATGACATCGCTGTGTTTTTGAATGTGTTGCAAAATTTTGGTCAGTGTATCGCACAAGCAGATCGCCGGCGACGCAAAGAGTTTACAATAACAAATTACACACAATGTGGGCCATCGCTCGACTAGCAGCAACTTTATGATTTTATGGCCCTATTCTAAAATTGCTTGTGGGACCGTTACAAGGGTCACACAGAGGGCCACGTAAAGGTAACAAAAGGCAGCAAGAAGACAACTACATCCATACAAGAACCATCCAGGAATCCATCCACCTTAACAATCGGTTTTATTATATTTTATTGGTATTTTTTCAGTTTTATTGAATTTTGAAGTTGAAAAGTAAGGTAAACGTACTTACCACGTTTTGACCGACAGGACATTTTTTTATTTTTTAAGATCGTTTGAAAATGTTGCTTCATCCAAAAAATTTAATTGAACCGTTATTCTTTCGTACCATTATTTGTTACGCCTTCCGACACGGAATACTTTAGCAAAAATGCAGGGTTCAACTTCATTCGATCGTTGCTGATCAAGCCTCAATGGTCTTAAACATTTATCCAAATAACGGTAAACCCTACGTTTTTGGTTTTAGACTTTTTGGATAGTCCTTAAAACATTAAGCAAGAGAACTCCCAGTGTGCAATTTTTTTCAGTTTAAAACCTATTTTTACTGTATTATAGTGTTGAATAGAATGCAAATGTGTCTATGGGAGTTATATGGGAGATGAGGGTGGGCGTGGTCGGACCAAGCTGACATTTATCACAGTTCATATGTAAGCAAACTTTGAAATGTGTCAGTTTTCAGACCAAGAAAATGGGCTTTTGGATCATAGTGCAAAAGTGTCGCGTAAAAAAAAAAAGTATCCAAAATCGGCCATAATAGCAGAAAACATCGATGCCGTGTGCCAAATGATAAAGCAAGATTTGAGAATGAATCCCTTTTCGAATAGAATGCTGCAAGTACACCCAATTCTGTTTTTACACGGTTTTTGATATAACATGGTCTAAAAATAAATGTAATTAAACAATTTTATTCGATTAAGCAATATTAAAAAAAGATATTTGATTGAAATTTTAAGGAAAAATATTTTTATTAACCTAATCATTTAGAAATTTTGTTATATAGCATACTATATTTCATTTTTTACACGGTTTTTTGTGGAATATTCGAATACTTGGAAAATGTTTTGAACACACACGACTAAAGGCTTTCCAAAACTTGCCAGAATTATAATACATATACGGAAAATTTAAACGAATTTAAAACTGAAACAATAGACAATAAATAAATAATAAATAAACAATAAAAACGATGCTGCTTGAGAACTGATAGAGAAAGATTTGTTATTGGAAAACAGGAATTTTGGGGCATCTTTGGACATTTGTCGGACCAGCATATATTGAATATGGTCTAAGTGTAAAAAACATTTTTATTTATTTATTTATTTATTTAACATTCAGGCTCGAAAAACATTGTTTCCGGCTCGTATGGAGGATTGGTTAACGAATCATACATCTAATCAAAAGAGCTATCGACCGTAAGCGTGTTCTAAGAAGATCCAAACCAAATAAAATTTGTTCTCGAACCCACCACTTCAAAGCGAATGATTGCCTCTTTCTTCGGAAAAACTGGCCAAGAGGCAACTGTTCCACTTGAGCAACATGAGACATAATGGGATGGTAGTTTCATTGGATACAAGGAAAACCAATCACCGATTGTCCATCATCGCGAAAATGCTAGCTATAACACATCGGCTCAAATAACAGTGTTTTAAAACACTTTAAACTTCGTATTAATGGGTGAAGATTATTTAAAAAAAAATATTATAGTTTAAAAAAACTAAAAAAACACGCTTTAACAGTAAACCGAACTAAAAAGTAGAAAATAATTTTGATGTATCAAGAGTTTGTATTACAGCAATAGAAAATTTCGACAATCAATTACGACTAATTAATTTGGAATAAGTATAAATTAGAAATTAAATTATTAATAAAATAATTCAATTAAAGTAAAAAAAGCGTGGGGTGCTTAATATTAAATGTTACAATTATTTCAGTAGTAGCTATTTATAAAATTAAAGTCATTATGAAAATTTAGTAAATTGCACCCCACGCTTGTAATACAAACTCTTGATACATCAAAATTATTTTCTACTTTTTAGTTCGGTTTACTATTAAAGCGTGTTTTTTTAGTTTTTTAAACTATAATTTTTTATTTTAAGACTAAAAACAAACATGGACTTTTGTCAACAAGCCTACTAATTATTTTGAAAAACTGTTCCATACTTTTAGTGTACATTTTATATTTTAAATTCTGATGATCCTAGTCAGGACATTAGAACAAAGTTATTAAATAATTGAATTGTCATCAGTCCTTGACGCCTGTGCAAATTTTCAAGACGATCAGACTTCTTGAAATTGGTGAAAATTAAGCTGAAAGTTTTTGTTCCATACATACATACATACAGGTGAAGCTAATAAAGGCCCCTACGCAGACACGAAAAATAAACAAAACTTCATATAAAAAAAACGCTCACAAACGTTTGGTCACAAACTGTTCTTGCAGGTGGTATGTAGACCAGTGTCGCTTGTTTTTTTGTTTTTTGATACCAGTAGTAAACCATAGATGGCGCACTCAGCAAAAACAGCTGTTCGGTTTTGGCGCCATAAACAATACTTATGTGCAGCTATTTATTTTGGACGCGAAATTTATGGTTGGTCGACTAAATTGTTGCGGATCGTTGGGAAAGGATGAGAAAATAGCTATAATAAGAAAATAATTCATTTGTAACATTAATGTGCGTTAAAATACGTCTATGCAATTCGTCCACACTCAGTTCTGCGCGTTAAATATGGGGTCACCCAAACACTCCGCCTTTCCCTGTGTATTGCCTCCTGTCATCGCTTTTTTTCCTCATCCAACAATTCAATTGCAATGCATGTCATTATCATTGCATTGTTTACACACAATAGCAAAAGTAATAAACGTTGACGATAATTCATGTTTTATTTCGCGCCTTTTAAAAATTAGCTATTTGTAAACAAAAAGCAGCTGATTATCGATAATAATTCCGATAAAATGCACATTTTGCTACTAGAGACACACTGTTCCTTTCGTGACCAAAATAAGTCTGTCTTTTTGCTAGGTGGCTGTTTTCGTGTCTCCGTAGGGGCCTTAAAAGCAAACAATTTTCAATAAGAGATTTTTGAAAAGTCGCCTATTTGTAGGCCTTGAGAAAACCCATTATTTAAAAAAAAATAGGAAAAGCATTGGACTGGAGACGAAACTTTTTGGTCGTAAAAAATGTGGTGGTAGGTGGTGAAGCAAGGAACTGCCGGTGTTCGTCTACAAATGTTTTGTACAACAGATTGATAGATCTTAATGTGAAACGGTTAAACTAATAATTGATCTAAATAAAGATGTTTCCCAGGACACTACGATACTTACTGTTTATATAATGTATTATAATATTTACTTAAATTTGAACTAATTAAATTATGAATTAATTTGGAGTACTTATTTGTGCCACTTGACTACAACAAATGATTATAATATACTAACATGCAACATATAGTATGTCGCAGCTTTTATATTGTCTTTTGTTGAGCAGGCAAGAAAAACCATTTAAAATCTAAGCATATAATATAATCGATCCACATCTTATTCGCTCATCTATTGCTAGTTTACATTTTGAATTCTTATTCTGTGCACTTCTGTACACTACACTTACATATTCTTGGGACAATAATTTTTGTTTTGATTGTTTTGTTTTTTATTGGGATTTAATATAATTGCGTTTCTTTAAGGCGACCTCAATTTCAATTGTTTTTCAACATAAGAGAATCTTGTAGAAATTTAAACTACCAATACATTACCTCACTTTCTAAAATGAAACAGAATTCAGCTTAAAGGCGAAAGACATTTCTACCGTTACTCAAGGTTTGTGTCGCAAAACATAAAAAAAACATCTACATATGTATGTATGTACATATATACTCAGATAGTATTATAGCAAGAAAGAAATTTATTTTTGTTGCAAACTCTTTTTGAATCCATTAGCGAGCCCTTAAATCTTTAGATACCTGCTGCTCGCGACCAGAATATAAGTAATTTTATGCATGTCGTAATCTTGACTTTGGTACGATCATGATAGAAATACCAAGTGGGTTGTGGTTTGCACGACTTTAAACAAATATAATCAGACATTAGATCAAATATTCACCGTTTTACATATGCATGTATGTACATACATATGTATGTATGTATATGGGAAACAATTGACGTACCGATATTTGTATGTATTTGTACCAGATGGAAGTATCTGAAGAGTTTTATGCAATTTTGTTGGCATATCTTGGTAGTGCATAAAATGAGGGTTCTACCAAAGAATATACAACTATACATATACTATATATTCTTTGGTTCTACGCACTTAACCCTTATGTGAGTGACAGGGTACCCGGGTACCCATTTCATTTTCAAGTAGGAAAATTTAATGGTTGCAGATAGTTTAGAAAGCTCAAACTTCTTGAGAACTCTTAACTTTTAATTGTTTTTAAATTTTCATTGGTGTGGGTGCACTTTATTCCTTTGGAAGGGCGTGGAATATCGATATATTTTTTACACCTTTAAAAGAGTGACAGGGGTACCCGGGTACCCCAAAGTAATACATATGAAATTGCATGAAAGAATTATTATTTTTTTTTTCTTATAACATTTTCTGGAGCATATTTCTTCCAAAAATGTGCAAATTTATTTTGAAAAATAAAAAATAATTCTTTCATGCAATTTCATATGTATTACCAAAGTAAGTACCCCAAAGGTACCCGGGTACCCCTGTCACTCTTTTAAAGGTGTAAAAAATATATCGATATTCCACGCCCTTCCAAAGGAATAAAGTGAGTTACTTCGCTATCAAATCGCCAAAACGCATATTATATTATAACAAAAAAATCATTTAATGTCATTTTTAATTACAATACGATGGGAAAAATATGCAATTTTCATACAATTTATATGTGGGTACCCGGATACCCCTGTCACTCTGGAGAAGGTGTTTTTTTTGTCACTCACATAAGGGTTAACGAAGATGCTACGAATATTAAGTCAACCCCTTTATCATGCAGATTAGTTAAGTATGTGCTAAAAAGAATAGAACCTTCTATTCTAAGATGTAATTATAACAAACTTTGAGTCATATCATTATAATTTTTATTTAATATAAAGTTATGAGTTATACTGCTATGTAAATTTGATACCCTTTACCCGTAAGGACTTTCCCTTTGGAAGTAACTATATACTGACTGATTGGCGATCAACGCACAGACCATGGAATTTCATTTTATAGTGTAGATGAGCACTAGGAAAGGATTGGGGGGGGGGGGGGGGGGGGATTAATATGGTGGGAAAATGCTCTGTACGGTTATTAAAGAAAACACTTTTAAATGTTTTGGGTAATTCTGATACCAAGATTGGAGAATTTTGGGCTTATTTTTTGTGCAATTAACCTGCCCAAACAGTAAAAGCCGAAGCAAGTTTATTTTTATGGGGTAGAGGAAACCATGAAATGCACGCAATGACTTCTTAATCTCAATAGTGGTGAAAAAAGTAGGATTAAATTAAATACTTTGCACATCTACAAAAGAAAGCAGGAGGCGTAGAAGAGCATAAGTTCCTTTGGCAATTATGTTCAACATTCACTCGGGTTGCAATTGAGACATGTCCGTTGGAACAAGTGGATTTCGGAGACTTTAAGAGATAGCTACACCGAACGCAAAACTGGATAACTGGTAAGTTACCCAAAGTTTATACATAGCTAGCCGGCACAAAAATCGGTTAAAAAGTTTATATAATGTTTGTCATTACAAAAATTAGAAGATATTACTGCTGTCAAGGGCCACCCCCGGATATTCGAAGAGTACAAAACGAAATTTTCATAAAAAAAAAACGCAAGGAAATTAAGATGAAATAGTTCTGAATAAATTTGACTGATACTACGGATATCCTATGCATATTTGCATTGTTGTAAAAAGGAAATATGCATAAATTTGCATTATGCCCACTGACTGCTGCTGAGACAGAAGGACCTAACTATAAAGACTTGAAATCGGTCGCGACAAACCTCAAAATAAAAAATTTTAAAGTCGGGCTCGTCGACTTGGAGATACCCTGTGTCATCACAACAAACAAATCGTTAAATGCGCAGGTGCTCCAAAAAATATTTTATTGCAGAATTTGTATACAATGAATATCCTCATTTTGATTAAACTTGGTAAAGTGTTTGGAAATATTAAACAACTTTCGCATGAGCTTTATTTTTTGAGTTGCTATATAATACATAATGTTTCCCGTAAAACCAGGATGTAAAAAATTGCTCCAATAAAGCCAGAGCTGAATGTGCTACTATATAAGTATTAGTATACGCAAGGTGCTAATGAAAAACATAATTTGTCATATATTTGGCAAATGTGTCAAGGGTACCATAAACCATTTTCATTCCGATCGTGATATTTTATATGAATTAATTCAATAGGACAGTTTTCATTAGAATATGGACAGAATTTACGTAAATAATACATATTCCACAACAAAATAAAATGTTTTGTTCTGGTTTCTATTATTCGAAACTTACAAAGAGCTCAATATTAACATCTCAATTTATTCTATATTGGTCAAGTACCATTTCCATTTTACACTATTCAAAAACTTGGGCATTAATATGAAAAAATATGTAAAATATAAAGTTAGATATTAATATAAATTAAAAGATGGAGTACGTTAAAATTGGGCGCGGATGACTTTGGGATACCCTATACCACCACATTGCAATCAAATCCGATATATTGCTTAAGAACTCCAAAAGATATTTCTTTGTCAAATTTGGTTACGATATTTTTAGAAACAACAATTTTGCACCAAACAGGTTTTTTTTTTGACCGAACGGTCTTATGGGAGCAATATGATACTATCAACCGATTTGGATTAAATTTGGTACGGTGATGGGAAACTCTAAAAAACTTCCAAGTACCAAATTTGGTTACGATATCTTCGTAAACAAACGAAACAGAACGAAGTTTGCACCAAACACTGTTTTTTGACCGATCCTATGGGAGCTATATGATATAGTCTACCGATTTTGATCAAATTTGGTACAGTGCTGGGGACCTCTAAAAAACTTCTAAATGCCAAATTTGGTTATGATATCTTCATAAACAAACGAATTATCCATCTACAACTTTTGGTTTTTTCGAGGTCCACTGAAACACCCCTATGGGAGCTATATAATGACACCGTGATATCATAAAAAGAAAATAAACTTGTTTCCTAAGGGATCTAATCTGAAAGTTTGGTTGCTCTAGCTATTACCAATTCTGAGATCTAGGCGTTCATACGGACGGACAGACGGACATGGGTATATCGACTTCTCTAGTCACCCTGATCGTACTTTAGGTAACTTTGGGAGGTCCCGACGACTCCTTCTATATGTTACATACATTTTCGGCTTGCACAAACTTAATATATGCTTTGTACAGGTTATAAAAATACGATTTTTTATAAAAGTATGTAAATGTTTCATTGTATGTACTTTACTACTATAATACTAATAAAAATTAATAACATAAATATTAGACTAAGAGGGTTTATAATAACAAAAAAAAAGTATAGTTATATAAGTTACCTTAAAATACAGGGTATACAAACCATTTTCAAATTCGTTTAATTTCTAAGAGTTATGAGCTGTTATTTATATAATGCATATATTAATTTTAATATATTATATATTTTTATTTTATTTAAATTCCACCATAAATTGTCAAAAAAATCCATCACAGTCAATTGTTCACCTTTTAAATAATTTGGGCAATATGTCCTAGTAAATTTAGCTGTGAAGATTATATAAACAAGTATTAAAAAAAAGTAACTTAAATCTATTTGGTTCGCTCCGATTCTCACTTTCACTAAAATTAGGTGAAAATTTAAATTCTGTACTTGCCTAAAAAAACTAAATTCGCAAAACACAATAACGAATAAATTGTTTATTATAAAACCTAATTATTAAGAAACTCTATGCATTATTGTTTTCTATAATTATAAGTTTTTCAAAATAAGCTTTGACTAAATATCAAACCACATGGTACTCCTCATTTGATAAAAAGAGCTCATGCCTCTTAGCATACTTTTTATCCAATTGATGCTCTATCTGTAGGCTACGTATGTATTTATTACATTTTCTGATCACTCAAGCGCACGCGCACACACACGCATACACAAATCTAGATATTCCAACTCCAGATACTGGAAACTTTAAGAACTTTATAGTAACAAATACAAGCGCACATGTCACCTTGGAGCAATGAATACAAACACTGAAGAAAGTGATTCGAAGAGCAAGAATATTCACATCAAGTGGCGCGAATATTCCGCCGTTCGGTACACCTATAAAAACCCAATGTGGAAGCCGATATGTTTAGTCAACAATCTTAAGTGAACCGTAGCTGTACATTCAGCCGACGCGTACGGAGAGCAGTGTCAAATATAAGAGCACTCCTATATAGCACATAGAATACTCGAGTTAAAACTTTCAAGATGCTGCTCGTTTTGTTTTACTGGTTCTGTGCGTTTTTTTTGATGCTAGTTCTCACATCCTACGTGTCGATAATGTGTAAACTCAAACGGAAGGCCATTGTTGCTACAGGAGCTGCAAATGAGGATAAGCCCGTTCGTAAATACGCCCAAGCACCCGGTCCGCAGCCTTGGCCCATTATTGGAAACCTGGATATAATTGGGCGTTTTAAACATAATCCTTTTGAGGGATTTACTGCTTTGGCCAAGCAGTACGGTGACGTTTATTCCTTGACTCTCGGCCACACACGCTGCTTGGTTGTGAACAACTTAGAATTGATACGGGAAGTGCTTAATCAGAATGGAAAATTCTTTGGCGGACGACCCAATTTTCTAAGATATCACAAACTATTTGGAGATGACCGAAATAATTGTAAGCTTAATTTGGAAAAACATTATTGATATTGATAAGGTCAATATTTCAGGACATCTGTTCATTACCTTTTGCTTTTGTTTCCTTTTCAGCTCTTGCTCTATGCGATTGGTCCCAACTGCAACAAAAACGCCGGAACTTGGCCAGACGCCATTGTTCACCACGCGAATCGTCTTCATATTTTACAAAAATGTCACAAATTGGTTGCAATGAGATTGGAAATTTTATGCATGAGCTAAACAAAGCAGTTCCATCTGGTGAATCCTTTGATATAAAGCCCCTAATTCTTGAAGCCTGCGCCAATATGTTTAGTCAATACATGTGCTCAATCCGCTTTGATTATGACGATGCGGAGTTTAAAAATATTGTGCGATATTTTGACGAGATATTTTGGGAAATAAATCAGGGATATCCACTGGATTTTTTACCCTGGCTTTCGCCTTTTTATAAGCAACATATGAAGAAAATTGTGCATTGGTCGACAACAATTCGAAAATTTATACTTGACAGAGTTATTAATGAGAGAGAGTTGAATGTTGACTTAGATGAACCGGACAACGACTTTACGGATGCCTTATTAAAGAGTCTCAAAGAAGACAAGAATGTTTCCAGAAATATGATAATTTTCATGCTGGAAGATTTTATTGGTGGTCACTCAGCAGTTGGCAACTTGGTTATGCTAGCTTTGGCCTATATAGCCAAGAATCCAATTATTGGACAACAAATTCAGGCCGAAGCTGATGACATTTTAAAAAGTGGACAAAACAGAATTAACCTATATCATATGGAAGAAATGCCCTTCACCATGGCCACAATATATGAAGTTTTACGCTGCTCCTCGTCTCCCATTGTACCGCATGTAGCTACAGAGGATACAGTCATTTCCGGACACGGCGTCACAACAGGCACTATTGTTTTCATTAATAACTACGTGCTTAATACCAGCGAAAAATATTGGGACTCCCCTGAAAATTTTAACCCGAAAAGATTTTTAGAGGAACGCTCAGAAGATAAGGCGTCAACAACATCGTTGAAACGAAGAAACTCGGAGGGCTCTGATTCTGGTGTAGAGTTTGAGAGAGATAGCAATCTGCAGACATCTGTCTCGGAAGGTTCAATCTCACAACGTCAGGTATCTGAAAATCACGATAAAGTGGAATGTGAGCCGCAAAAGTTTCAACTGAAGAAAAACATTCCTCACTTTTTGCCCTTCAGTATTGGAAAACGAACATGTATTGGACAGAACTTGGTACGCGGTTTTGGATTTATTGTACTAGCGAATGTTCTCCAACGCTATAATGTGACCAGTTCGGATTTATCAACCATTAAAATAATACCGGGCAGCGTTGCTCTTCCAGCACAAACTTTCCCTTTAGTTCTTACACATAGGGTTTGAATTGTGAGCTATTTACCAAGCACAAGGAATCAAAAAACGCACTTTTTATCACACAACATAAATATACACACATATACACATTTTTATTTGTTAAAACTTCTATTTAATGTCAACTCCTTTTAATTACTTTGACTTATTGTTAGTATAAAACCTTTGAAAACACATAGTTACATTGTGGAGTTACACATTTCTTATGGAAGACTGAAAACTATTAAATTTAATATTTATTGAATCAAAATGGCTTATTTAAATAAACTTTTAATTATTATTATTGTAAAATCGTATCCTTTTTAACATTTGAAGAATCTGGGTTCACAACACTTTTGATTCTTGTATTGTGCAGTACTTAAGTTTGAAGAAATGTATGTTAAATTCAAAATGAGGCTAAGAAAATCCTATATGGAATAAATATTTGTCCATGTGCGTTTGAGATTACTTTAATGGAACATCAATAAACTTACAAATGTGTTAAAAGTGCGCATACAAACAAAATAAAAACAATAGTGATATAAAGTTGCACAGAGTTTAAAGCAGGTTCACTTTTAGCTAACAATAAGCCGCTATGATTTAAATGTGCGCAGCATTTCAAATATCAAATTGATGTATCGATTGTATAGTGACTCATTTATCAATATCGATAATATGCTTTCCACGAAAATATCGAAAAAGAATAAAGATTATGCACACGAACGAGAACAAGAACTAAATCAGCAACTTCATTATTAGTTCATTGCTCACAATTTCTAATTTTTGTGTTTTGGCTTACACATGTTGATCTTTCTTTCTAATAATAGCACATATTTTAAATTTGCTGTAAAGGCTAAACTCTATATATGTTTTGTAATTAGTCAGTAAATGAATATTTAAAATATTAGTGTTAATAAATAAATAAATGATACAAAATAAATGAACTACTAAAACTTAATACGAACAACTTTAGAAGAAGAACTGCAATCATTCTTTGGTTCAGCAGTTCAATTCCATGAACCGCTTAGTTGAACGTAAAAATATAACTCTGCTTAGAACGCAACCCTGGTTGAAAGAAGGCGTCGTCATTTCATAGAAAAAGTGGAGCTTGGCATTGATATCGCGAAAGAGTGGATTTAATTGTTCGATTTACCTAAATAAAAATGGGAACGCTGTCCGATTTCGGTCAAATTGCATTAAAATGGGATCCCAAAAATTTGGAAATCCGTACTATGTCTGTAGAGAAAACCTTAGAGCCACTGGTTTTACAAGTAACAACCCTAGTGAACACAAAGGGCCCCAGCAAGAAAAAAAAAGGTTGGTTTAATTGTTCATACACAAAAGAATATTTGTTTTTCAAAATAAATGTACACATTTCTTTTATTGATTGATGTTAATTGGTGTTTTTTTTTCGGCAATGGCGATTTCATGTAAAATATACTTACATATTTAATGCATTAATTGTGAATGTTACAATGGTATGTAGTGTGTAAGTACATGTGTATGTGCATATGTGTTTATGTATATGTACGCTACTGCTCACCTTAGTAGGGATATGTAAGTGGCATAGTTTTGTTTAGTGTTAGCATTTTGAGTTTAGAATTTGGGTCAATTGTGATTCTTGACATTTCACACTGTTGCTCAAGAGAATTTTACTTTACTTTAAATGCATTAGACATGTATGTGTTCCATAAATTATGAGTTGTACTAAACAAGTTCTTGTGATTTTGTGTGAAAACATTAATAACCCGCATTTTATTAAATCCTTATATCTTACTTCAAAGAGTACGAACTATACTCGGCTTCGATAGCAATAATTTATTTCATAGTGCAAAAATTTAAGCTTCTAACAAGAATACATAAATTAACTAAAATCAAATAAACAAATTTCTTCTATTTTACAGGCAAATCAAAACGTGCAAGCGCTTTAGTTGCTGCAGTCGAAAAAGCAACTGAGAATTTTATCCAAAAAGGGGAGCAAATAGCATATGAGAACCCAGACATTACTCAGGAGATGCTGGCTGCAGTAGATGAGGTGCGTAAAACCGGCGATGCTATGAGCATTGCTGCGAGGGAGTTCTCTGAGGATCCATGTAGTTCTTTAAAAAGAGGCAACATGGTAAGGGCGGCAAGAAATTTACTTTCGGCCGTAACACGCTTATTAATTTTGGCTGATATGGTGGACGTGCACTTGCTGCTAAAATCTCTACATGTTGTTGAGGACGACTTGAATAAATTAAAAAATGCATCCAGCCAGGATGAGCTATTGAACAACATGAGGGTAAGAGCAATTTCTAAATAAATCTTTCCATTTTCAAATAACATTTGCTTCCTTGGTGATTGCAGCAATTTGGTCGTAATGCTGGCGAATTGATTAAACAAGCGGCAAAGCGTCAACATGAGCTTAAGGATCCGCAATTGCGCGATGATTTGGCTGCAGCACGGGCTATGTTAAAAAAACATTCTACAATGCTTTTAACTGCATCTAAGGTTTATGTGCGACATCCAGAGCTAGATCTGGCGAAAATCAATCGTGATTTTATATTGAAGCAAGTTTGCGATGCTGTTAATACAATCAGCGATGTGGCTCAAGGAAAATCGTCACAACCCACTGACATTTATAGTGGCGCTGGAGAACTGGCTGCAGCTTTAGACGACTTTGACGTATGCCACAAACTTACCAATGGCTAAACAAATTATTTTAAAATAAAATTTTAAATTCTAGGAGGGCATTGTCATGGATCCCATGACATACAGCGAGAAGCGCTCACGTCAACTGCTGGAGGAGCGTTTAGAGAGCATTATCAGTGCTGCTGCTTTAATGGCTGATGCAGATTGTACACGGGATGAGCGCCGTGAAAGAATTGTTGCCGAATGTAATGCTGTACGACAAGCATTGCAGGATTTGCTTTCGGAATACATGTCAAACGTAAGTTTAGAAAAACAGACACATAGTTGTGCATTAAACATAAAATTTCGCTTGCAGATGGGCCAAAAAGACAATAGTCCTGGGCTTGATCGTGCGATTGATCAAATGTGTCGTAAAACTCGGGACCTGCGCCGGCAACTTCGAAAGGCTGTTGTAGATCATGTTTCGGATTCGTTTTTGGAAACAACTACACCTTTGATTGACTTAATTGAGGCGGCTAAATCTGGCAATGAGAAGAAAGTTCGCGAAAAGGCTGAAATCTTTACAAAGCATGCTGAAAAATTGGTCGAAGTTGCCAATTTAGTATGCAGCATGTCTAACAATGAAGACGGTGTTAAAATGGTTCGGTACGCTGCAGCGCAAATCGAAAGTTTGTGCCCACAAGTAATAAACGCAGCATCGATTCTCACAGTGCGCCCAAATTCAAAGGTTGCTCAAGAGAATATGGCAGCCTACCGTCAAGCTTGGGAAGTCCAAGTTCGCATATTGACAGAAGCTGTTGATGATATTACAACTATTGATGACTTTTTGGCAGTTTCTGAGAATCATATTCTCGAAGATGTGAACAAATGCGTCATGGCATTGCAGGTTGGCGATGCCAGGGACTTGCGTGCTACTGCTGGAGCCATTCAAGGACGCTCTGCACGCGTGTGCAATGTCGTGGAGGCCGAAATGGACAACTACGAACCATGTATATATACCAAACGGGTATTGGAAGCTGTCAAAGTTTTGCGCGATCAGGGTAAGTTTCATATGAAAATGATTTTGCTACTATAATTGACAGATTACTCCACTAAGGTGGATAAATGTGTATGAGACTTGCTTTTTCATCACTCGTCAGGCTATTTACAAACCGTTTAACTCTTTCAGTTATGTCTAAATTTGACCAACGTGTCGATGCTGCCGTTGAAGCTCTAAGCAACAACTCGAATAAGGATGTTGACGAGAATGATTTTATTGACGCTTCGCGCTTGGTGTATGATGGAGTTCGTGAAATACGCCGAGCAGTTTTGATGAACAGAGTAAGAGCAAATCTAAGAAAATGTGTTGATAAGAATAAGTTCCAATGTTTCGAACAGGCAACGCCTAGCAAAACTTGACAAGAGCAAACGACACATGTTTACTTCTGCTTGTTGGTTTGCCAAATGATTTGCTTACTTTGTAGCGAAATTTTAGTACATTCTCATGAATAAGCTACGTAGAATACCAAAGGGAACTGTAAGGCCAATGTAGGCATTACCACAACTGGCAAATTCTGATGCCTTCGCAATATAATCAACAAAGTTAATTATTTGTGGTAATCACACGATATACCCGAATCGGGTTTATTTTTTTTCTTTTATGAAGCAGGTAGCTTTTTATTAGGATAAAATACCTCAATTTTGTTTTCTTCAATAATAGGATCACCGTAGTTAGTCAGCAAATGCTTAAAATAGCTCAAGTTAGAACATATTCACTGTGTCGTCAATTTAGTTAATTAGAACATGGTTTGCCATAAAAAAAAATATCCGCTGACGCAAAATTAAGTTTTTTCACCGTTCTTGTTGAAGCGTTACGCACGGACTAATTCGTCGCTAATTTCATGTATCAAGCTTAGGCTACGTTCTGAAGAAAGTATGCATGATATAAGGAATGCATCGATTGCAAGTGTGAACGAGAAGCGACGTTATGTTGTATGTATGCATGCATATGAGACAATACAAACGCAATCCTACGAAAACCAGCTATTATGTAATTAATATGTGGACAACTGAAATTTAAAGCTTTTGTATGTATTATCGCAGTGTATATAGCATAACGATGGTGTTTTGGTTGTGTCAGTTGAAATTCGGCGATAATGATCAAGACCTATGGACTTTAGCAGATCGAAATTCTTTTGTTTAAAATCCATTGTTAGCGAAAATAGGTTTTATTTTATTTATTGAAATCATATATGAATATTGTTTTAATATTGCGATCATTAATAAATTACCCTAAGGATGAAGATGAGCTAGATCCAGAAGATGTCGATCTCGATGATCCGTACAATGCAGAGACGAGAAGTAAATGTAAGCTCAAAACATATTTATGCATCAACCAATTCATGAAACCATAGGCATACTTCGCATATTCATGAAACGGCAAAAAGATAAGAAGCAATTTTCAATGTGTGTCATGTGTTTTTTAAATATTTATTTCTAGTTAATTGTTATTTTTTGTTTTAGAAATTGCATTAGTTGTGTTCTTCTCATTTCAGAGCTCTGAAGATCTAGATACCGACACTGAGTTTGAGCCGGTTGAAGATATGACGTTGGAAACACGTAGTAGATGTAATTTACTTGATTATTTTTATTTGAAATTTTGCTTCTTCAATCTTAAAATTGCCTTGCCGTTACATAATCATATTTTGTTTAATTTTCCGCCAATCTTTCGAATTTAACTCATCTCATTTCTGCACTTTATATCGATTTCATCATCACTATTCGGAATAATATTAAACCATATTTAATAATATAGCAAGCGTACATACTGGCGACCAGACTGTAGATGAATACCCTGATATTAGCGGTATTTGCACTGCAAGGGTAAGTTTGGCACAATATTCACAGTAAACAATTATTAGAATATTCAAATTTTCAGGAGGCAATGCGTAAAATGACGGAGGAGGATAAGCAAAAGATTGCTCAACAAGTTGAATTGTTCCGAAGGGAGAAACTTACATTTGATTCAGAGGTAGCGAAGTGGGATGATACTGGCAATGACATTATATTTTTGGCCAAGCACATGTGCATGATTATGATGGAAATGACTGACTTTACTAGGTATGTATTTTGTGTTTATTTTGAAACCTGACTGAAACTCTTGCTTAGGTTATGTTTATAGTTTTTTAAAGTGTTCTAAACTTAAAGACTGATATGCGAAATTCCTAGAAACAATAATCCCTATTTTGAAATTTTGTCGTCCAACACTAATCGAAGCTATTATTAGTTAGTGCGGAAAAGTCAAACCTTCGTTGGTTATTGTGCGCATATAAGTCAACATACCAAAAATGGTCCCCACCTTGGAGAGGAGGAATTCTCGTTCCAAGTAACAGTATAACTGCAATGTTTTGGCCAGATTCGATGGTTTAGATATATGGATAACACGCAGCCTTTAGTTAAATTTGGTGTCTAGTTCTATGGTCTCCGAGATCTAAATGTTTATACGGACTGACGATCATGGATCAATCGTTACTCGATTAGATGCCAATCATTTTGGAATAGACAATTTATGGCCTACCATGCTTCATGTTTCAGGGTATAAAGAGTATAAATTTTAGAAATTTCGTTCTTTAAAAGCTCCAATTTAAGGAGGTACACAATGCTCAAAAGAAATGAAATTGTCTGATTGGTTTCATGTTCAATTTCAATTACAAGAGATAAAGTTTTTTTTAACAGACATTTTTGAACCATTAATGAATATTTTGTTTTTTCAAAATTTGCACTTGCAAATGTTTCTGTTTATTTTATTCTTTTAGGGGCCGTGGACCTTTGAAGACAACAATGGATGTTATCAATGCCGCTAAAAAGATATCAGAAGCTGGCACTAAGCTGGACAAACTTACTCGCGAAATTGCCGAACAATGCCCCGAAAGCAGCACCAAGAAAGACTTGTTGGCGTATTTACAACGCATTGCTCTCTACTGTCACCAGATCCAAATTACTTCTAAGGTCAAAGCTGACGTGCAAAATATAAGCGGCGAGTTAATTGTTTCAGGGGTAAGCAATCTTAATACCGAACAAATATTCTTTATTGTTATTTATATATTTTATAGTTGGATAGCGCAACATCATTGATTCAAGCAGCTAAAAACCTAATGAATGCTGTAGTACTTACTGTAAAGTACTCTTACGTAGCTTCCACAAAATATACAAGACAAGGAACTGTTACTGTAAGTCCAACCATTCTCAAATTTTTTCTGAGGTATATTAATAATCTATTTCCATTTCGTTTATTTTAGTCTCCCATTGTAGTATGGAAAATGAAGGCACCAGAGAAAAAGCCGCTCGTGCGACCAGAAAAACCAGAAGAAGTTCGGGCAAAAGTTCGCAAGGGATCTCAGAAGAAAGTTCAAAACCCCATTCATGCTCTATCTGAATTTCAAAGCCCTGCGGACGCTGTTTAAATGAAATGCTTAAATACATTTCCATATAAGTATTAATATAATATATAACTATTTATTATGAGATATTGATATTATGTAAACACAATAATCAATTGGCATATTATTACAATACCTAAAACGAATATAGACTAGAAACTTGCTTGTGCACTTATGTTTGAATTTTTTTTATCAAAAGGTTGGGTAAATATCAGACTAAGTTTTATCTAGATTAAAATGTTCACTGATTTGTTTACGTTAGGATCTTTAATGCTCAAAAAAAATCAAAACGCACCAAAAGTTTTTTAACAGAAGTTTTTCGCTTGGATGGAACTGGCTTCAATATCTGCAGTTTGATGTCACTGCTTTCTTATGAAAAAAATTTTTTTTTCGGCAAATAATCGTTTTATTTTTTAACTTAAATCGATACTTTAAACTAGAAAATTTAGTTTAATTTTTTTTATTCCTTTCAAAAAATACATTTTTAACGACCATTTGCGTGTTACTGACAAGTGACAGGGAGCAGAGCTGCAGAGTATAGTCGATGAGATATAAGTAAAATGTGATTTACTCGCTTAAATGCTGCCTCGTCCACCCCAAGTACTTTGGTTCTCCGATGGTCCCCTTTCGAAGTTTTATTGAGAAACTACGTGACTGCATATTCTGGCAACCTGAACGTTCGGCATCACTAATGATGGCACGACCACAACGGAACTCAGTATCAAGCCTTTCCTTGGTGTCGGTGATGGTTTTCAGTTAATCAGCATGCGACAATCATTTATGTACGTTTTCGTTAATAAGCACGAGTTGTCTGTTTTCAATAGCTTTCTAACACAAACTAAATGATGCAGGAGTCTGTTAACAAATGTTGCTTGATAGGAACAGTGTTACATTCAAAGTTACTACGCAGGCAATTCAAATAGTCACTGACTTATCAAACAGCCCTCGTGGTATATTCATTATATTGCATGTGCATTTGCAAAAAAATAATGCGAGTAAGAGCATAAATAACTTAATGACTCAATGGTATGTACGGTGAAGAAGTAGAACTAATGCAGTAATGCGGAAGTGTTCTAGAATCAGACATCTTCGCTTTATGCATGTAATAGTACGATGATCCACTTTTAATCGGTCACTGCCATTAGAAGGAACCAAGCGAGACGCCTTATGTCCAAACATAAAAAAATCTGAAAAATGTTTTTTTTTTTTAAACCAGACCGACGCTCGCATACCCTTTTAAAAGTTTATTCACATTTTCTTTTTTTAGTCTAAACATTGCTGAATATCGTTTCTGAAAATGATTTCATTACGTAGCTCTGAGTTTCGATCTGCAAATATCTCTATTAATTTTAAACATTTTTTCACAAACTTTAATCATTTTTTTGCAAGGTGTTCAAAAATAGTTTATAGCCATAAAATTATTGGTTAATTTATTCAAGTTGGGGCTAGTATCATTATATAATTAAAATGCGTGTTTGGCTTTCGTTGCTGCAATATTAAAAAAAAAACCTAAGCGCACTAGACTTTCAGACCTTAACATGCAACTCATACAGATTAATCTGCACTTATGTATGTACATATGTATGTATAAATTTCATTTTTGCTTATATGTGCTAAATTGGTTTTAATTGCATCAGGCGATGCATAAAATACAATTTAATAAAAAAATATAATTTTCTCTTATAATCTTGAGCTATTGCAGTGTTTGCCTTTTTTTATTTAAGTGCTCCACAACTTTTTATTTTTTTTGTTAATCTTGCCATCAAATCACATGCAAGTATAACACAAATAACTTTATGCAAAGAAGTGTTAAATGACAGGCGTAGGGAAAGAAGGTACGGGATCTTAAGATAAGTCGATAGAGGGATAGATCTGATAAAATTCTTGAGCATTTCAAGCAAAACAGCTTACCTTTCTCTAAGCTGCTTTCCAACTCCTTAACAAAGTTCGTGCATCTCTCTCTTAAGTTCTGGAGCTTGTTGTTGAAATTTTATACGTGTCGCGGTTCTAGTTTATACATACATAGGTATGTGTCGAGGCAGTATACCCGAAATTATCCTTAAGAATGTCAATTTGGATAACAATGAGCGACTAAATAAAGGTAATAATATGCGTTTAAAGCTGAATGTATTTTAAAAAATGCTAGACTTATAACGTATATAAGAAAAATGAATGGTATAAGCATTTTAATTGTGAAAAAATTAAAAGACAAATAGTGATATTTTATATATGTAATTAGTAGCTCTTTAGTATTATTGCATAATGTGTCTAAATTATAATAATAAATAAACAATTGTTCGTCAATGATATTATTATACTGAGTAACTTCTTTGTTGGTATGTGTCGCATTTGTGACTACCATTCTTAAGTATTTTTCCCGCTCTTTTTATGTGATCTCCATATGGGGGCGAAATTTAGTATAGTGCTTGGGAACTTTAAAAAACTTCTCAACGCCAAATTTGGTATTAACGTTTACTTAAAGCTTCGAATTATGCTTTGAAAATATTTCCTGACCGGTTGGTCCTATGGGAGCTATGCGATATAGTCAACAAATTTTGATAAAATTTGGTACAGTTAGGAACAATCAACATCGCTAGTTGAGAAAACATATCGGCAAATTTTAATATATTAAAGTTATCCTTGACAATTTTAAATATATTACTTTCAGTGATACCATCAATTTTAACCTTAATTTGTCCTGATTCTGATTCAAACTCGTAACCTAATTACTTGGGCTGGGCTAATTCATTAGAAAGACAAAAAAAAAAATTAATCATACTGAATGTAGGTCCTCTGTCCAGCCGAATAGATTATATTACATAGATTTCGAAGACAACAAAAGCTAGAGACTCATAACTTTTTGAACGAGTTCAATCGCAGAGTCTCATCCAGGTCAAGTTTACGAAATTGATATCTGCCACACTTTTTATTGAGAAAAATTTAATGATTTTTAGCCAAGCTCTTAAAAGCTAAATAAACCAAGCCACATACATATTTTATCGATGTTCAAGTCTCGGTTCTCTCTCTCTGGGGCGTTTTTAGGATTACATGAGCATTAGGGCGGGTCAATTTGTATGGGGCCGAAAAAACCTTATGGGGCTCACTCGGATTTTGATTCTTTGGATAATTCTAAGCAAATTTGCTCAAGAAACTATGGGTCTAAAATGAATTTCGAGTCGCCCACTTTTTCAAAATAGGTTTTTTTCGACATATTCAAAAATCGACTTAGAAATTCATTGAAAAGGCCTAAAATCGATATTTTTTCTCTAGCCAAATGTGAATTTGGGGTCGAGGAATTCATTATTGACATCTATTTTTAATTTTGGGTGCCGCCAGAGGGCGCTTTAGTGTTGGTTTTTGATTTTTTTCGGTTTTTTTTCTTGAAAATTTTGAAAAAGTGGGCGACTTGAAATTCATTTTAGACCCATAGTTTCTTGGGCAAATTTGCTTAGAATTATCCAAAGAATCAAAATCCGAGTGAGCCCTTATACCGAAAAAAATTGACCCACCCTAATGAGCATATATTCCAAATTGGGGGGGCTTTAATTTATCTGAACACAATCAAAAGTGTAATTTTGACGCAGTTTATAAGCGATGTAACTTAAAATGTATAAAAATTATTGCTTGTATCTTTGGGATATATAGGGTTGGCCATCTGTTGATTTGGTTGTTAAACAATCATAATTTGGAACATACCCGTCCAAATTGGATGCTCTTCGAAATATGTCAAGTTCAAAACTACTCAATTTTATTCATGGATCGTTTAACAACCGAACAACGCGTAAAAGTGGTGAAAATGGTCGTTCTGTGAAAAAAACGCAGTTTGGGCCAGTGTCGACGAGTCGCCGAGATCATCGACGCGCAATCGTTCGCAAGAATTACACCTTACACCACTTTGCGCCGAATTTTGCATGCGGATTGAAGCCCACGGACCATTGTCAAATGAATAATATTTATCGTTCAGTAGACAAGTTAAGTTTTACTTTTTATACAACCCAAGACACGTCTTCAGTTAAAAGCATTTTCTTTCAGATTTTGCTTGTGTTCTTAAGTAACTCTATCAGGCGGCTTTTATATTATTTAATTGTAAATATAATACCGCTGCTACTGGCTGTACAATTTACAATTAAGAAATTTAATACTTATGGAAATCGTTTTTAAATAGTGGCTTGGAATTGGAGCGGCATTTGCCTGACACACTTTTCTTTTAGAGCATGTAAAAGGATCCGCACACACATAAGTTTGCCAAAATTATAAACGCAAGCTTTGCATATTTTTTTTTTTTTTTTTGTAAATAAAATGCCTAAATACCGATATACATACATATACGCATATAATGCATAAATAAGTAAACGAGGTATGGCTGAAAAGTAATCGGCTTAGTCAAGTTACCATAACTTGTCTCACGAACCACGAATTATTTTAAATTTGATATGCTGGAGTACGCGATAGGAAACATTTACCATCGGCTTAGATACATTTCTTTACTTCGTACCTTGTACCCATAGAATCAATGGTATTATAGATGTTAGAATGGAGTCATAACAGACCATAAGTTCTTTATACCCAAAGGCTAATCATAAGCCCGTGTGGCGATTGGCCAAATTCGTCAGTTCCCCGTCAGTATGAAGAGCTAGATCTCATAGACTTTAATCTTTAGTGTCGCTACGTTTTATAAAAAAAATGGTTAAAATTTGCAGATTCTTGTGGATATTATTTGCTTATAGCGTGGTGCAAGAATTTGTAAAACCGGAATGTATAATATTTATTTATTTATTTATTTTATTTTAACGAGGAAAAACAAAGTATAGTTGGCCTTACATTATAAGAAGAAATTAGATGAAATATTGAAAAATAGATCGAGGAAAAAAAAGATAGATATGAACTAATCCGCGTCACAAGCCCGGTGGGTGAACTTTTTCGCGATATGGCTACTGTACGATATTTTTTCTAGAAGACAAGGAAGGGTTCGAAGAACCATAAAATAGTTAAACACTAGCCAAGTTATGCAAAACAACAAAAAAGAAAACTCTTTAATTCTTGTTGATTCTGGAAAAAAATGTATCTTACCATGAAATTCTAAAAAACTTGATATATAGAAAAAGAACACTAATTTTTTTTTTCCAATTCCTACACTTACCTTACGCGTACGGCAAGTAAAATAATAAAAATATTTAATTTTTTTTTAATATCGTTAATGTCTCTCGTCGTAGGGGATAAAGGGAATAAAGTTTCATTTTTAACTAGCAATTTTTTCTTCAATTCCTTTAATTTTATCCGTAAATTGTTAAGTGTAGTTATAATATATTTTTAATACCATCGATTTTTTTTTCAAAGTTTAATAGGCAAAAAATTCACTTTTTTAACTTGGTTATGTGTGAGTTTATAACAGCACAATTAGCCTGTTATTCGGATAGTTGAAAACAACAATCAAAATTGTTTTTAATTACAAAACAGGGTATAAAAATTATCACAGCTAAACTATAAAATTTGCGCAAAAATGCTTTAGGCATAATAGGAATATTCAATCTCCTGTCTAACAATAAAAACCGAAAAATGAACCTTCGTAAAAAAGTGTTTTTTAGGGTAATTTCGGGTCGAGAAACACGAAAATGACAACTTTTTTTTCTTAAGCATCGTTTTCGAGATTTTTTCGAAAATCATGTTTTTGGACACTTTTTTCAGTTATTCGTTAATATCTCATGAACAAAATTTTTGTCGACATGAAAGACGATAAGATCGAAAGGTATTGATGTGATCTTTACAGTGATATATGATATGTACAGATTAAGTAAAAATTATTGAAGTAGAGTAGAAAAAAGCATTTTTCAAAATTACAAATATATATTCGGTTTGCTTTTTAGTAACGAAAAAAATTATTAATAATTATTTTTACGAACATTTCGAGTCTAAGATCTTCGAAATCGAATAGGAACTGTAGATGTTACGGAAACATGAACGAAAAATCACGACTACAGCTGCATACAGATTGGAACTTCCGTACATGGCATCTACAATACTTACCCGATTTTAAAGATCTTAGACTCGAAAAGTTCGTAAAAGAATTGTCTTTCAGCTTAAAGCTTATCATATTAATAATAACATAACATAATAATAATAACATAATAAGTGGTCAAAAACATGTTTTTCGAAAAATTCTCGAAAACGGTGCTTCAGAAAAAAACACTTTCATACGAATGTTCACTCGATGACTCTTAAATTTGTAAGCTAGTGTCATTGATCGAAAAACTAGAATTTAGTGTTTTTGCTCTTTTTCTTTAGATGTTTTTTGTAACCTTTTAACTGGCCCTCGTTATTACTTTAAGGTTTAATGTAAATTTTTGTGCGCGCGACAAGTCTCTAAATCGGCATTGATTGCGTTTTTATTTTTTAATTTCTCTTACAGACGAGTACCAATATAGTTAACAATTAAAAATCGAAAAGTTTGCATATTTAAATAAAACAATGTCTGCATGAGTGCAGACACACACATATTTGCAAGTATACATAATACGTACATATATGCATTAGTATATGTTTTAAACTTAATATATAGGTAATTATTATAAAGCTCTGTTGGTAAAAAACGAACTTACAATCATTATATTAGAACTTAAAAGTAAAGTATGGTTATAAAATTCCAACAACCCCCAAACAACATACGGCGCTGAGCCGCTCTTTTATGTAAAATAAAGAGAGCCAGGTATTTCGGAGAGTCGTGTGACGCTCAGCTCTTACACCGGCGTCGGCGGTGGAGTTTCTTTCAATACTTATAAAGGTAGGTGTTATATTGCCATTGCCTTCAGTACAATTCGAGAGCCAGCGCGTTTACATTTTCAAACTGTGAGATACTTTAACGACGCGTTCGAGCCGCCGTTGGCATATAAGTACCTGAAATATTTTATAGCAATTAAAAGGATTATTTAAAAGAAGTTTAATTTAATTTAAAAAAAAAAACAAGTAATTTAACAATTGTGTGCCTGTGTGTGCTTAATAGCTTAAAGACCATGGGCATTGGCATAGTCGGTCTGTATATGTTAGCAGTTACTTTTATACTGCTTATATATGCCTATACACAAGTCCTCTATGCTTGTATTAGAAAAGTTCATATAATCAAATTGGATGCTAATCATAAAAAACTGCTTAAAAATGCTGTTAAACTAACTAAACACAGCCAGCCGAAAATTGAAAATCTCAAACAGGCACCTGGTCCACTGCCATGGCCCATATTGGGTAATCTGGCTCTATTGGGAAGTTATGCGATACCCTTTCAAGGTTTTACTGAATTAGCCAAACAGTACGGTGATATTTTTACACTTACACTGGGCACAACCCGCTGTCTTATAGTCAATAATTTGGAAATAATGCGAGAGGTCTTGAATCAAAATGGAAAATTTTTTGGAGGACGTCCAGATTTTCATCGATTCCATGTGCTTTTTGGTGGAGATCGTAATAATTGTAAGTATGATAAAGACAAAATGTGTTCAAAAACCATGGAGCTATTTAAAACTAAATTTAAGTAAAATCGTCTTTTAACTGTTGTGTTTAAAAAAAAAATTAAACCATTAACAAGTTAAATATGTTAACTTTATTGCAAGCTCAGCACAAAAATTTCTAAAGTTAAAACCTCTAAAAGGTAGTTACTTATAAATTCGGCATGTTAAGGAGAATCAAAGACTTTTAAGTGATTTAGGTAACATATGTTTGAGTTGTCAAATAATTCTGTTTGGTTTTTTGTTTTATAATTAAGAAAAAGGTTGATTCAAGTGTTGTAAAACTTCTCTGTTGGTCGCTACGGCACTAAAAATTTCAAATAAAAGTGCAACAAATCATTTGTCGTTTCTTCGATTGCAAAAGAAGATTGTTTAATGCCTATTGGCCAAAGCTGGCATACTCTCTTCTTCTTCTACTTATGTCCTGTTACTCCTAGTGGAGCATAGGGCCATCAATGATGGTTTCCTTTATATTGGTATTTCTTAAACATGTGGTTTGCATGCTGCCGAAGCAGGTGGATTAGCCGCAGGAACACGGGTACCACTTGGAGATTGAATATTCCTCGGGCTTACTCTCATGTTTATGAAGAAATATGTGAAGGAACAGGGTTCTGACAGTGAGTTATAAGCTCAAAGTCAGTTCTGATAACTCTGCTCGCAGTGACAAGTCAATTTTAAATAGGCAACCCCTAACTCATTCTGAGTATCCCGATTAAATTCTTCGTATTGCTACTGAGGAAAGTGTCAAAATATACTATCTGAACTACTTCTTTAAAGAAAAGCCATAGAAATTTAACGAACGCAGTATAATGAAGTTGGTAGAAATAAGGGATAAGTTTGATTGGAAATGACTAAGATTATGAAATTGACTAGAATTTCCATTACGGAACCAAAAAGACTTTTTTACCCATTTAGCGAACTTTTTAAATTATGGCAAAAAAATAAATTACAAAACTCTGCTTAAAACTTTTCATTTATTTCACCAACTACACATTATTGTTCCCTTAGGGATAGATGTTAAGTTAAAAAAAAAACAAATTTCTTTAAAATTTAAGTTATAAGCTAATTTTAAGCCCCTTAATTTAATATTGTTTTGTTTTACATGTAAGGTTTTCGTTAAATAAAAAAAAGCAAGTTGCTTTGAAGCTGCCTTATATTTGTATGGCACCAGTTCGAACTTTTACTTTAAGTTAACAGGCTTCATCCCAAAATAAGTTGGCATGTAAAGATGTTATTACATTTTTACAAAAATCGCAACAAATAAATTTGACAATGAACTTTAAATTGTGCGTATAAAAAGGCTACAGGTTCGTATGTAGTATGTATGTATGTATATATATATATATATATATATATATTTGTATGTACATACATACATACACCAAACTGGATAAGCGGGTAATATCAATTTTGAATGGCATTGGTATGTGTTTTTATGTGCACTTTTGTGTGCTTATGTACATGTATATAGTACATGCATGTTTGCCTGCATATACATAATGTGTTTTACTAAAATGCATCCTCTTACCTGTTGGCTGCTTAAAAACCTAAATATGTACACTGAAGTCATGCAGCTGCAGGTTGCTTAGATAAAAAAATGTTTGTGTTGTTTCCATTCGGAAAGGACCTCTAACTACCACTTACCTGCTGACCCAGATAAGAATTCCAAGAATTTGTTGCATAACATTTAAAAAGAAAGAAGTAAAATATTTTAATATGACAGTTCTTGGGATTACATTAAAGAACATTCAGAGTGGCCGGCCACAAATGTTCGATAAGCCACATTCAGTTCTTGTTGGAAATTGCCCAAAGGTAATAAAAAAAAAAACAAAACAAATAGGTCACATAGGAAGATTCGTATTTTTAAGTGATTTACATCTTGAGATTTTGTAGGGTTTTTTCGGGTTGAAGTTCGGATTCTCGGAAATGAGAAAATAATTTTTTTACTCTTCGGTACACACAGTACTAAGTCTAATTTTGTGTGACTGTAGTCTTTTTTAGATTTTCAAGTAGGTGGTTCAAAAGAAAGCAGAAGTGTTCATTTGAAAATACCTTCCGCAATTCTCAAGTAAAAAGATGGCGTACGTTAAAGTTTTGGGATACCCTATACCACCACATTGCAATCAAATCCGGTGTATTGCTTCAGAACTCTAAAAGATATTTATTTGCCAAATATGGTTACGATATCTTCATAAACACACGAAACAAAACGAATTTTGCACTAAACACATTTTTTTGAGCGCTCGTCCTATTGGGGCTATATGCTATAGTCAACCGGTTTTGATCAAATTTGGTACAGTACTTGGGACGTTGGGAAGTTTGTATAGTCCTATGGGGGCTATATGATATAGGCAACCGATTTTGATCAAATTTGGTTTAGTGCTTGGGTACTCCAAAAAACTACTGAATGCCAACGTTGGTTATGATAGCTTCATAAACAAACGAAATACATAGAATTTTATATAAAAAAAATTTATTATCTCTTATAGAATAATAAGGGATCTAATCTGAAAGTTTGGTTGCTCTAGCTCTTACCATCTCTGAGATCTAAGCGTTCATATGGACAGACAGACAGACAGATGGATATGGGTATATCGACTTCTCTAGTCACCCTGATCATACTTTAGGTAACTTTTGGGGGTCTCCGACGTTTCCTTCTGTATGCTACATAAATTTTCGGCTTGCACATACTTAATATACCCTTTGTACCATACGGTACAGGGTATAAAAAATGTGTATAAGTTATCGTCAAAATTCTATATATAAGCTATATTAAATAGCTTGGGTTCCAATAATTGTAATTTAAAATCCTCATAAGCCCTACTCTTTTCACAGATTTACGAGTAGATGCTTCAAAATGAAGCTTTAGACATACTGCAAATAACGCCGCAGTTCTTAATTAAAAAATATATATATATATATATATAAAGGGAATTCTCTTTTTTAGACAAACTTAATGAAAATGAAATTTAGGTCACTGAGAAACAGGCGTTTCGAATAGACGTACGGAAGGACAGAATGACTACAACTAATCAATTCCTTTTTTCGTTAAATTGGTGTGAAACCCAACCCCCTACTCATATTTTTTAAAGATGTTACTTACGCAATATATAGGGTAGGCCATCTGTTGATTTGGTTGTTAAACACTCATAAAATGGAACATACCCGTCCAAATTGGATGCTCACCGACATTTATGAAGTTCAGAACTATTAAATTTTAGTCATGGATCGTTTAACAACCGAACAACGCGTAGTGGTAAATGCGAACTATGAAAATGGTCGTTCTGTGAAAAAAAACACAGTTGGGCCCTGTATCGAGTCGCCATCGTGCGAAAGAATTACACCTTGCTAGGACCACTTTGCGTCGAATTTCGCATGATTCAAATGACGCAACAATGGATGGGAGAACAGCCAGATGCATTTTCGTTAAAAAAAGTCATCAAAATTACGATGTTTAAATACGGGCCTGTAGAGGCAGCCGTGGCGGCCATTTGGGCGATATTATTTTTCATACATAAATGAGTAGTTTTTGGCATTGCATTTAATATATACATTTGCCCAATTTTGTTAGAAAACATACAAATAAAATTCAATTTACAAAAAAAAACCAACAGATGGCCCACCCTTTATAACCAGATGGATGCTCTTTCTTGGAGGTAAGCTGTTCCGCTTTTGGAACATCGCATGATTTTGAATTTTGCGTGTCGACTATGATTCATTGCCAATTAATGCTTTGTTTGTCAAAACTTTAGTGGACTGTTTTTTGTTTTTATTTATATTATTATAATTTATTAAGGTGTCTCTAAGAAGGCTTTATTTGGTAAAGTTTAAGTTCTATAAACATTTCAATGCTCACTAAACTACAGAGTATATTTTTTGGCTATCTTATTTGTGACCAATGAAACCAATATTTTTTACTGTCCTCAAGACGAAGGTATAGTCTCATAGACAACAAAAAATACATGGACTCACCTAAATAAAATTTTCTCTTCATTTATTCCAGCTCTCGCTTTGTGCGATTGGTCTCAGCTTCAACAAAAACGAAGAAATTTAGCTCGAAAGCATTGCTCCCCACGCGATGCTTCTTCGTTCCATCAGAAAATGTCTGAAGTGGGTTGTCTTGAGATGGAGGAGCTTATGGAAAGACTCGAAAAAACTTTGAAACCCGGTGAAAGCTTCAAACTAAAGCCTTTGTTGCAGCAAACCTGTGCAAACATGTTCAGTCAATACATGTGTTCGGTGCGATTTTCCTATGATGATGCAGAATTTGGAAAAATTGTAAGATGCTTCGATGAGATTTTTTGGGAAATCAATCAGGGCTATGCTGTTGACTTTTTACCTTGGCTACTCCCGTTCTACAAAAATCATATGAAAAGAATTGTTTTTTGGTCTGAAACCATACGAAATTTTATACTCGAGCGCATTATAAATGAAAGAGAAAGAGTTATGAACCCAGATGACATGGAGAGGGACTTTACTGATGCGCTTTTAAAGAGCTTAGCCGAGGATAATGATGTTTCACGCGATAACATTATTTTCATGCTAGAGGACTTTATTGGTGGGCACTCGGCTATTGGCAACTTGGTTATGTTGGCACTGGCCAACATAGTGCGTAATCCGATTACTGGAATACAAATTCAAAAGGAAATAGATAGTGTCATTGGAGATTCGGAGCGCAGCGTTAATTTATCTGATGTTGACCAAATGCCATACACTGTAGCCACAATATATGAGGTATTGCGGTACTCCTCATCACCGATAGTCCCACACGTTGCTACAGAGGATGTAGCAATTTCTGGATACGGCGTTACCAAGGGCACCTTGGTTTTCATTAATAATTATGCATTGAATACCAGCGAGAAGTTATGGGAGAAGCCTCAAGAATTTGAACCTCGACGGTTTATAGAGCAGCTGCCTACACCTAACGTCGGCTTGGCTGGTGACCACGCTCAAAATGTTCAGTTGAGAAAGAACATACCACATTTTTTACCTTTTAGTATTGGTAAACGTACTTGTATTGGCCAAAATCTTGTTAAAGGTTTCGGGTTCATAATGCTAGCTAATATTATGTACAAATATAATGTGAGTTGTTCTAATATTGATAGTATTAAAACTTATCCCGCTTGCGTAGCAGTTCCGCCCGATACATTCTCCCTTATATTGACTCCACGGTTAAGGGCAATGAAAAACGATATTTTAACATAAAATGTTTTCGCAATTATATATGTAAGATTCAACTCTTAAGGTTATTTAAGTACGCGTAATCTTAGTTTCTTTCTAAAGAATCCAAATAATGTATTTCTAATATTAAATATTATATTGCATAGGTATTGCTTAAGACAAAAAAAATATTCAAATTATTAATTCTTTGTTCTGTGAGCATTACAAAATTTTAAGACTTATATAATATAAAATACAACAAGTTTAGGCTTGTAAACTTTTTTTATTTTAAATTATATAGATTTATTTATATATCAAAGTTTCTTAATAAAACAATTTAGACCCTGTGCCAAAAAATTGCATTGTTTTCTGTTTGATTTACAATTAAATTGAATTGGCTAAGACTTAAAACACAATATTTTTAAATAATAACTACAAAATTTATTAGTTCCATTCTAGATTGAATCAAAATATATCTCTATAAAAGCGGCATAAAGTATTTTTTGTTAACATACTATTAAATTTGTACCAAATCGCCTGGATATTGAAAGTTAAGTCAAAATGATTAATGTAGGTATAAAAGTACTATCAAAATAGACGACCGATTTTGATCAAATTTGGTGCTGTGCTGGGGATCTCTAAAAACTTCCGAATGCCAAATGTGATTACGATATCTTCATCAAAAAACGAAATACAGCGAATTTTGTTCAAAAAACGTTTTTTATTGGAGCTATATAATATATCAACCGATTTCGATCAAATTTAGGACAGTGCTGGGGAACTCTAAAAAACTTCCAAGTACCAAATTTGGTTACGACATCTTCGTAAACAAACAAAACAAAACGAAGTCGGTCCTATGGGAGCTATATGATATAGTCAACAGAGTTTGATCAAATTTGGTACATTGATGGGAATCTATAAAAAACTTCAGAATGCCAAATGAATTATTCATCTAAAACTTTTGATTTTTTCGAGGTCCTCTGAAACACCCCTATGGGAGCTATATAATAGAACACCGATATCAAAAAAATAAAATAATCTTGTCTCCCATAGGATAATAACGGATCTAATCTGAAAGTTTGGTAATAATACAAGGTGAGGACAAAAGCGAAAAATACGGACCCATAAGAAAATGTGTGCATCTGAGCAAGAGAAAACATCCCCTTTGCTACTGTAGCGAGAGCGAGTAAGCATAAGGGTGGGCAAAAACTATTTTTTTACCTTTCTTGCTGTGCATTTTGTATGTTTGTTTTGCTATTGCTGCTTGTATGTGTTGCTGAAATTTTGATCGTTTGTTGCTGGGATTTGTACATGGACTTGTTTTCTTTAATAAATAAAATACTCGGTTAGTTCAATTTAAAATTTTTTTTTATTATTTATTATTAATTTAATATATTTTTTATTGAAGATTAATCTTTGTTTATTGTTTTTAATTCGTAAAAGCTTATTAAGAAATTTAATGCGATTAAAACCCGCAATTTAAAAAAGAAATATATGTATAACTTGTTCTTCTAAATCAAACAACCACCCACATTAAACTTTAACAATAACGAGCGAGGACAAATACGATCATTTGCCGACGGCACTTGCACAACCTCCCACTTTCAACTCTAGTTCGCACTGTTTAAAATAAACATCCTCCCACATTAGAATTTCAACAATAACACGCGAGGACAAATACGATCGAATGCCGACGACATTTGCACAACCTTTCACTTTGAAATTTGATTCACTACTGCAAGCAAAATAAAGACCCACGAGAGAGCGCTGTTTGGCATTTCCTCACCTTATATTATTACACCATGCACGGCCCATGGTAGAATTATACAGGTTTGCTATTCACTCCACTGAAGCCTTATTTTTAGTCTGAGCGAAAAAGTGGGGGAGCAAAAAAGCGGGAGAGCGAAAAGCAAACCACCCCCATTGCTGTTGTTGTGCGTAGGCAAGCACATTTAAAATTTTTTTTTTTTGTGCTGATGGTTGCAACTACAGTGGCTTTCTTGTGTAGGCATCAACGAAACTAAAAATAAGGTTTGTGTCGCGAAAAATTTTCGGGAATAGCTTACCTTACGGCCCAAACTGTATATCACTCAATGCCAATGCAAATTACAAAAGCAATTTCGTGATTTCTCTCCCTTACTCTCTTTACTCTCTGAGCTCATGAGCACAGAAACAACCCTGATTTTCACTGTAATTTTGTTGTTGTTTTTCGTTTGTGCTCTCTCAACTCTTGCACTTAAAAAAAAGGTTGTAGGATTGATCGCGGACACGAAATTTTTGTACACCATGTGTTAAATGTGAGTAATAAGGCATAGCTTGCAAAGAAAAAAGAGTTACAACGAAAAACAAAACATTTATATGAGTATATACTATTTTTGTCAGTGTACATAATAACATGAAAAAATGGTTTGCTTTAGATGTGTTAGTGTTTTTCTTTCATATGTATTGGTGTTTGCTCTTCCATAAGCAGCCTTTGGACACCCCTGCTCTAGCTCTTACCATCTCTGAGATCTAGGCGTATATATATATATCGTATATATGTATATCGACTACTCTAGTCACCCTGATCATTCTTTAGGTAACTTTGGGGGGTCTCCGACGTCTCCTTCTGTATGTTACATACATTTTCGGCAAGATATCGAAATAATTCAACAGGCGGCTGCCATTTAAAATGGTAAATTTTTAGGTTTCCATCAACCAGGATACATGTCTTTAAACTGTGACCTACTCGCAATTGCGACATTTAAGAAAGAATTATTATAAACTTTTGGTAAAGTTAAAACAACAAAAAAACTGTCTGATAATTTATCAAAATATAACTACTAATAGAGTTACGTTTTTTTTTAAATTTAACAGACCTGTCCACTTTTTGCAATTATTTTTAACCATCTTGTACTTTGAAGCGAGTTGACAGTTTCGTTAAAATAAAAACAACTTTTTATCGTTCTAAATAAAAATAAGTGCAAATTTCGCCGGTCAGCAGATCCAAAGTGTCAAGTGATTAAATGAAAACATTAGGAAGTGACTAACTAGTAATACTCATTAAATAGAAGACTAAAATAGTTGGGATTGTTTCGAGAAACGCTTATTTATTAAATACCGGCTACACCTATTGGCAATTATTGATTTGTTATCAAAGAAGCCTGCGAAAGGATTTTACATATAATGTACAGAGTTAGTACATATATTTTTCATAAACTATTGCCAAACTTTTACATATCCTTTTTACTTTTTGACAAGCATTAAACTATGTGTGGTTAGATAAGACAATAAGAGTACTTCGGATTTTGGATCTTTTGTTTACATGGAAATTTGGTGGTTCCAAGCAGTGTGTGTTTGTATATATATATATATGTATATGTGTATGCAATGCATACGACGCATTCATACATACTTGTGCAACTGATAGAAACAATCTTACCTTTTGGCCAATAAAACGATTAAGGCAATCGTAACCCTTGTATATAATCATCATGCTCCCCCAAACATGATATGTTTGGTTCAGACCCAATACATTATAAAAGTTATATAATGAAAGATATGACTTTATTTATTGAGATATAAAAATTATATTATGAAAGAAAGGACTTTATTCATTGAGATGTCAAATTTTTTGTTTCCCCCCTTATATCTTACCGAAAAATCTACCATTTTAGGAATGTTTGTCCTCGTTTTAGGAGTTTTAAAAATTGTTGAACACCATGAGCTCTTTACGTCTTATACGGATCTCCTTTCTAACACAAAGCAAGGGTTTTTGCTTTTGATTATTACCCGTCCTTAAGGATAAATCCTTAGTTTATGTGAAGTCAGAATTGACAATTTCAGTCTATTCATTAAGTTCGGAAGTAAACTTTTTCTTAAAAATGAATTATACAATGGCATCCAAAAAACTAATAGTTGTCTATTGCTGTCTAGGATTGTCGGCGCGATAGGCGCACGGATATAGACGTATTTGATACAGGTGAGGAAAAAATATTTATTTGAAGTATTCTTTTTTGGCGAATAATTTCTTTGCTTTAAGCAACAACCTAAAACGTGTATTCTTTTATTTATGTAGTCTACAATAAACGTAACATACATCATGTCTCCGAGGTGTGGGGCTTTGTTGTGCTCGGGGCTGTTGTGCTTTTGGGCATTGGCACGCAGTATAACTTCCATGAAAACTTGCCCAAAGCAATGGGCACATCTGATCTGCTTCACAATCCCAGTTCTTTCATCTCAGAGCGCGCATGGAAGGATCTAAAGATACTTACAAGTTTTGGACCACGCGCAGTAGGAAAATATAGCAATGAAGTCCTTGCAGTAGACTTTTTAAAACGTGAAATTGCTTATATTAAGCAATTTGCTAATAGCAACCAGCGAATCGAGTTGGATGTTCAGGTAAATATATAACACCTAAAATAAAATCATAATGAAAATAACTAACGTGCCAGCTTTTAGGTTGTGAGCGGCGCATTTTGGGCGGGTTTTAAGCCCCTCGGAATGACAAGTGTCTACCGCAATGTTCAAAACGTTGTTGTTAAGCTACATGGCGATCCGAATACGGCATTTAAGTCCAAGGGAAGCTTACTCATTAACGCTCACTTTGACTCGGTTCCAGGCAGTCCAGGCGCAAGCGATGATGCTGCTAGTTGCGCGGTAATGCTGGAAATTCTACGTGTATTTTCACAGCGTCCTGAAAGAAATAAGCATGATATAATTTTCCTTTTTAATGGTGCTGAAGAAACTGGGCTGCAGGCTTCCCACGGCTTTATAACGAAGCATAAGTGGGCGGCGAATGTTAAAGGTAAATAAGAGCTTATAGCAGAATTTAGTTAATTTAACAATGCTATTTTGCTTTTTCAGCATTTATTAATCTAGAGTCTGTTGGTTCCGGTGGTAAAGAACTTCTATTCCAAAGTAGTGCAAACAATTCTTGGCTTGTAGAGGTAATACATATCTTACTTTCCATGGTAAACCAAAATAATTTCTTAATATTTTTACATAGCTTTACGCAAAAGTAGTACCACATCCAAACGCGCAGGTTGCAGCCGAAGAAATATTTCAGTCTGGATTAATACCTTCTGATACAGACTTCCGTATATTCCGAGATTTTGGTAACATACCTGGCTTGGACTTTGCACACCACATAAATAGTTACCGATATCACACCAAATATGATCATATGGACTATATACCAAAAAGCACACTGCAGCATACTGGGGATAATATTCTAGAGCTCGCAAAATCAATGGCAAACTGTGAGGAACTTACAAACGCTTATGTGAGTAAAGGATATTTGATTTTTAAAACATTATACACTCGTGTCACGCACTCACAGTGTCAGACATCTTTAGCTATGGCCCTCGAAATGTAACACAGCTAAGTTTATTTTTTTTGTTATACAGAATGAACCACCTTCTCCGCAAGTCTTTTTCGATTTGTTTGGCTATATTATTATTGTGTACTCTACGGACTTTGCTACCGTCTTAAACTATCTTGTGGTTATATCTGCTGTAATCATTCCGTATATATCCCTTTCGATTGCAACCAAAGGTTTGTGTTTTTTTTTTTTTGCCCTTAAATCTCTTTGTTAGAAATGTATTTTTTAGGAATCAATAA
Source organism: Chymomyza fuscimana (assembly GCA_949987675.1). NCBI lineage: Eukaryota > Metazoa > Arthropoda > Insecta > Diptera > Drosophilidae > Chymomyza > Chymomyza fuscimana. Next base: position 83,836,317 of record OX465088.1, read on the forward strand.
AAAGCATCTACGCTATGAGATTTTTCTGGGCTTCTTTATAAATATGATAAGTTTGGTTAGCTCCGAAGCACTTTGTCATGCCATTGCGTATGATTTGGATACGTCCGGAAAATCCATGTCTTGGTAAGTAAAGTCGAACTAAAAACTTATCTCTATTACAAATCTTTTTTTTAAAGGTATAACAACACTTATATTTGTCTTCCTACATATTGCTTAGTCACAGTATTTATTCAATGCGTTGTTCATTTGGCGTTTAATCGCAATTCCAAGGTACTAAGAAATTTGCTACATACATATATTAATTAGTTAATAAATTATGATTTTTATTCACAGACTCCTCTTAGTTTAGCGCTACAAACACAAGCTAGACTTATTGGCACTTCTTTTTTCTGGGGTATACTTAGCGCCGCACTTACAGGTGCTGGCATACGTACTGCCTACGTTATTGTAGTACCAATAATGATAACGCTAGCTACAAATATTGTTGTGGCCATATTGAACTATCACAATTCACGTAAGAACTTTTATTAATAGCTTATACACAGCTCTTACTTAGGTTATTTTCGTAGTAAGAAGTTGGCTCTACGTACACCTAATCGGACAAATCTTCGTAGTGTTATGGTCAACAAACTTTTACAATATCGTTGTAGAAGTTTTTATTCCTACGGCTGGTAGGTCAGGTGGAGGAAAAAATCCTGATATACTTATTGCTGTGATTTGTAGCTCGCTGACGTTTTTCGTAACCAGTTATCTAACGCCATTGGTCATACTCTTTCGCAAAAGCAAAACATTCCTGATTTCTCTATTTGCAACTTACATTATAACTAGGTTCTATATTTTGGCATTTACGAATTACGGTTTCCCGTATGTGGACGACGCACTTGGACAGCCCAGAATTCAAAGGCATTATATTTCGGTTAGTTCTTTTGTTTTATGTTGCTTTGTATTTGGAATTTACATACTTTTAAAAAACAGCATACGGTAAGAACGCTTTACGATCGTGATGGTAAAATACGATACACGGATTCTGGATTTTGGATGCTGGACATGGATCGGAATGCACGAAAAACCATCGAGAGTTTGACTATGCCAGAAGAACCAATACCACAGCACAAAAATATATTGTGTAAAAGCGAGGCTTTCTGTGGCTTGCCGCTGTTTTCGATCAGACAAATCGTCACTGGGTAAAATTTTACTTACTTACTTTACACTTAGCTAACAAACAAACAGTTAACTAACAAATTAAACATTTAATTTAGGGGCTACTGGATTCCTGGTCCCATGCCTTTGGTTCGAGATTCCGCTCACTTGCAGCTACTTTCGCATCAAGAAATATCAAACACTACGCATCGTTTAAACCTAGCTCTAACTGGTAGCTATATAATGTCACTCCAGATCCATTTACGGGATCGTGTATTTCTTAGGAAATGGAGCTTCACGTCTACTGTTCCACCTAGTACTACGTATAACAATCAAAAATCATATTTTATTTTAATAACAACTGGCTTGGAGTCTGATGTTTATAACATAACTTTAGATTTAGAGGTAAGTGTTTGTTAAGTTTTTGTATTATATTACTGTTACTATGTATTTCCTCTTTTAGACTTCAGATCCAAAATATAAACGTGCTTTATTAGATATTACGTTGGTGACAACTCACTTTGAGTACCAAAAGGAACACACGTCTATATTCGCTGCCATGTTGGCCAAATTGCCGCTTTGGGCACACGCTGTACCCAGTGTAGCAGCGCTAAAGTCATGGACCTTTTAAAATAAAAGTTATAAAATAATTTAATAATAATATCATATAATTCAGAAATTTTGCTACTCTGGAAAAATAAAAATGCGATTCCAAATTTATTGATTAAAATAGCTGTAATAAATATCTTTAATAGCTAAACTGGGTCCTTTTTCTAACAAATTAGCAAGTCAAATGACGCGAAAAATAATTGGTATTATGTATACATATATCTTAATGCATATTCGAGACATGATACATATTTCAAATAAGTTGCAGCAATGAATTTGACAATCTGTATTAAGATTATGTAAATTAAGTTAGCTCACTCTTTTGAAAAGGGATAAAAGGAGGCTCCTACAATTTTGAAAAGTTCGAAACGACGCATGTTTGCATAAAATAAAATATTAGTAAAAAAAAATGCTACAGGATCGCCGAGGTTAAAAACAGTTCACAGTTTGGAAGCATAGATAAATGTGCAAATTTATTTTTAATAAACTTAAATATGAACAAAAGATATCTATGTCACTTTTATTTCAATTCGTCAATGAATGCTGCTTCTAATTCAGCAATCATATCCTGGTCGTCATCTTGTGTGCACATATTCGTTCCTTGCTCAGATTCCTGCTCGAAACCATTAATTTGTGCTTCGCAGTTCTGTGGTGCCGGCTTCTTTAACTCTTGGACGATCACCCAATCATCATTATCTGGAGGCTTCAACAATTTTGATTGTTGATTGTTATTTTCATGTGATACTATTGGATGCAATTCTACTATGGGTTCAATATCATCTTCGGACGTAGAGTTTTCCTCTGCATCCTCAACATTTACCGTGTTTAGAGCAGTATTTAATATATTTTCTGATATTTTAGTACTTATTTCATTTTGTTTAGTTTCTTCTATTTCAGTGGTATCCATATTAACTGAAGAATCTGATTCCAAACTTTCTATTTCCTTTTCATAGCTTTCCTCAGTTAGTGTTGATTGATTTGTTAGGTCTTGCAATGTTTTATCATAGAGAGCTTGGTTTTGTTCAAGGTTTCTCTCTGGCGGAAAAATTAAACTTTCCTTTTGAGGATGTACGATGTTTTCAACTCTGTGAATTATATCCCGGCAAGCTGTACGTATTTCTGCGTCTTTATCGGCTATGCAAGCTACCTTTAAAATATGCAAAATTATTTCTGTAGGAGGTGGCACACGGTAATTTGTCATTGTAATTAATGCCGATAATGTTTTGTATATTTCCATGCGACAACGCCAATTACTATAAATATGCTCCTGTGGTACTGGCAACTCGTAAAACTGCACGCAGATTCCTAATATTTTGTTGTGGACATCCTTTTAAAAGACATTAAAGATTAGTATTTTAAATGTTTATATGCAATTACATCTAATAACATACCGTAATAATGGTCGGCTTTAATATATGTCCTGCCGACAAAAAAACTTCTTGGAGGCAGCACAATGCACTTTGACAAATAGATTGATTGCCCACTTCTGTTAAGTTGCCTTTTTGCTGTAGTTGCTGTGAAAACTGGCGTTTATTTTCAGCATTTTTTTGCTTGGCGGAGCGCTTAACGTTTTTATTCGAAGGCTAATTGAAAAATGTACTTAGTAATTGTGTTTCATTGGGACAAATTTCGAAAAGTAATTACAGTCAATAAAAAACTCGAACGATGAGGCAATGTATCAGTAAGTATCTCTTGAATAAGACCCTCTGATATTATATCAGAGCGACTTCCTGTTTTGAATGTAGAGCACCATAGCGAAATGATTTTATATACCATCAAGCGTAGATTTCTATAAAGAAAATTCGGTACCAGTCTTATTTCAACTTGGCTTATACTCAAAAATGAGCTCCACACTGGAACAACAGGAATAAATATATAATAATTACTTACACTAAAAGTTTAGGGGATGCTTCTGACATTCCGGTTTTAGTACGTTTGAGCGTATCCAATAGAATATTTAAAACTAATCGAAAATGCATTCTAAGGTGAGTGTGACAGCTAAAAACAGATACAAGAAAAAATGGTTTTCAGTTTGGTTGGATGTTAAAGTTATTTACAGAGCACTGCAAAATTCAACTTACACTTCAATCAGGACAGCTAAAAGTTCGAGCAGCTTTGTTTGCATTTCGGGCAGAAATGTGCCGAAGCACACTTTATCTATATTTGGATTATTATTATAGCTGGAACCTGCCACTCCTAGTCCACGCTGTATTAAATTCAAAATCTTTTTTTGGTGTATGGTTTTTTTAACAGGAAATGGATGGCTGGAATTGTATTTATTTTACTGACGTAAAATTTAAAAAAAACTTTTACCGACCTCAATGCAATCTTCAGGTATTCCACAAGATTTTTAAACCGTCGCGAAACTTGTGCGGCACGTTGTAACGGATCGCCTTTCAACTTAAGCTCCAAGTGTTCCAATTTTTTGCCACTAATTGGACTGTCGTTTACATCACTACAGACCGCAAATGTCTCATTCAATAGGTAATGCAGGTTGCCTAACAGTCCCAGTTGGAAATCCAGCCACTGAGTCTTTTCGTTGGCTCCCACATTAGCTACGCTAGCTCCGCTGCCACGTATTTGTTGAAGCAGCAACCAGCATTCTCCACTTTGGTGCACAATATCGGGATTGCTGCTATCCAACAGTGCTATTAAAAAACGCTGAGCTGTAGCCTTGCATGGCTTACTTAGCCCTGGGAAGTGCCTTAAGCATTGTTTAACAGCATGAAGAGCAGCAGTGATGCAGCTGCTGTTCCCACTTTTATCAATTAAGCGTAGACTCTCAAAAATTTTGGTGAGATGAGCGGTAGTAAGAAGCTTCGATAGGTCAGTCGTCATTTTGAGTTTCTTGAAAAGCTGGGCTGCAATCAATTGCATAGAGAAAATATTATGAGCAGCAGTATTATCTAAGTTTGTTTACCTACCTAGAGCTTCAAAAATCAACACGCCGTATGCAGAGATTTCTTTCTTATTGCAAGCTTTAAGTATAAGCGTTAACCACAAACTCCCCTTTCGCTCCAAAAGGTCTCCAGAGCATTGACTAAGAGAGGCTACCAATAAACGAAGACCAATTGCACGCTTAGTGCCCAGCAATGAAGTGATTGATTGTGCCGCGACATTATTCTGTAAAGATATCCAAGAATCACCTTTTAAAATTAAAAAAAATAAAATTTTTTATAATTACATTAGTATTCAAGATGCAGTTTCCGTCTAACACATCAAGATAAGCGTTACGAGTTTCGCAACATGTCTTTGAAATACTTTGTACAATATTTTCAATTTTAAATCCATCCATTTTAACAAAACATGTGCGTTTACTCAACCAGCTGGTCACTAGAGCCGATAGGCTGAACATAAATATCGATATCCTTTTGTTTTTACCAATCGACTAAAATTGAGTCGATAGTCAGAGTAAAATGTTCATCACAATACCGGCCAATTTTTTTTTATTTATAACAGGTTTCTCAAGTAGTGGCTATCAAGAAATTATAATTTGTTTACCTTAACTTAATTTAATCGGTATTATATGTACTAGTAACTTGGATCAGTACTTTAAGTACTGTTGTCCAGCAGGTGTACCGAGAAGTGGCTGACATGCGAGTCAAGTTAGCCAATTGGGCGAGTATTTTCTTATTTTCGCGGTGTCAAGGTTGGATGGTCCTCTGTTTTTATTTATATTACCATGCTGAATTGTACATTGTTTTTATACCTCTTATACCTACCTCACTATGGACCACTGAGTGCCTTGATTGGTCAATTTATTTCAGCAACAATGATTTTACAAAATGGCATAATATGACTCTAGGAGATAGCCAGCATATAAAAGATGCAACTTCTAACAAAATCTCCGATATGCACAAAAATCAATAATGCATTAATCCAAAAAATTTAGACAATCTTTATGTTCCTGACGGCTAAGTACAGATCTCCAATGTATCTTAAAAGTTAACTCAAAAAGTACAAAGGTTATAATTATTCTTTAACATAATTCAAATTAGAAGCTAAATGATCTATCTAAGCCTTTTTTTCGAATTTTCCAAGCACGGGACAAGAGCTGAAAAGGCAACATATGTCGCGGCAAAAGTCAACGGAAATAAATCCGATATACGCGCACAGACTAAACAGTCTAAATCTTAAATATATAACCATTATTTTATTACACACTTTAACACAAAAACATTTTCTTTTTTTTTTTTTGGAATGAATAAACAGTGTATAACGAAACATAAAATTGAAGCTATTTGAAACAGTATATTAAATAATAAAGGATAATTTGATGATATACTCGGGCCACTATATAGTTAGTTTGCAGAATAGTTGGGATACTAAGTATTGGCGTTGAGGCGACTTAATGTCGTTGCACGCATTATCATTATTGGCGTACGAGGTCCTCAGGATTAAACATGCCCTAAAAAATATTTATTTATTAATACTGTTTTAAATAAGATGTCATTAAGTACTCACTCGAGCACGTCTCAAAATAGAGTCCTTGCTGGCATCATAAGGGTGATCCTTAGAAGGAATTTCTAAAACGGCTGGAACCGGTGATGTATGAGCGTCAATTACATGTCGGATTAGTTCTGCATGATTTTGATTAATAAGAATTATGTCAATATCATCGCGCTTCAAGAAACGTTTGAAGCAATCCTCAATTTCGCTCACAGCCGTATCTGTTAAATGTGAAATATTGAGTTTTAATAAAAAATTATAAATTATCCATGCCCTTTTAGAGCGATTATATAAAAGTGTGCTTCAAAATATAATTTAAGTTTGTACGAAAAGTTATAAATGTATGAGTACTTATAATACCAAGCTCGAAAAAGCAGCACCTTACCAAGTTAGTAAAAAAAAGTCTTCTAATCAAAATAACCTACAGTTGAGCGCTGGCTTTAAGGCCTGTACGCAGTTCGAAATATTTCGAACGGAATCACAAAACTTCAAACAAGTTTTTTTAGAGTTGTTTTTTTAATTTTTAAAAGCCGAATATGCATTTTAATGGTTTTTTTTAATATATTACTAAAATTTCAATATGAAAAAAAAGTTATTCACTGTGACATTAATACAAAGATGTTAGAATGGTTTTTGGTCCGACTGTATGTTTCTGTATGTAGTACATGTGCACATTTGCTTACATATGTATGTATGTATTTATGTTTGTAATTTAATCAATATCTAGTTAAAAAGGATGCCAATTTTTTTACTTACTTTTGTCAACAACCATAAAGTTGGGGTGGCGATTCTTATTTATTTCACCAACTCCACCAAGTAGAAATCCCACACAAGTGTCCTGAATCCAATTGTGCATATATAAAAAAATTAAGGTGCTTTAATTAAAAACTTGTAAAACTTTGAATGTTTTTTGTTTAATTACTTCATCACCAATAACAGAAATAAGTTTTCCTTTAATCGCTGAATGTAAAGCCATTTTCTTTTGATTTTATTTTAACTTTCAATGAGCAATTTGTTGTTAAAATTTTTGACTTCTCTTTCAGAAAGAAAAATGGTCAGCTGACAAGTGTCATGGGGTGGACAAGGTAGCAACGCATTACGTTGAAAACGATGGAAATGAAACATTATTTAATTGGAATTTATTGCAATATATTTCCCAATAATTTCCCTTCAACAATATGTATCGGCGACATATTTATCGATAAATGGTAAGGCCGGTCTATTACTATCACGAAATATGCATAAACAAAAATTGTAATATTTGTAAAGAGAAATACCAAACTAAAATTAAAATCGAACATTTAAACGTTTATTTGAGATTATTGCAATAAACTACGTGGATACATAGTATAAACAAGCTGTTTTGTGTTGTGATCCGTAGTTAAATACACGATAGGCGTAAACAAAACTTTTGAAGCACATTTACGAATTCGAAGAAATTAAACAAAAATGAATCCCTTAACGTAAGTTTTTGTTTATAATTTTTAAAAAAGGTTATTATACATAGTTTATTAATATAATGAAAAAGAGACTATATAAACTTAATAATTCGGATGTCGGTCCCTTACGCCTCTTAATAGGGGGTAGTTGTACCGGTTGACTCCTGGGGAAGTCACACATAGACTGGATAGTCCTTCGTGGTAATGGGGGGAGTATTAATTTAAATTTTTTTAGTTTCTTCCTTGCCTTCAATGATGTAATTAGAGAAGCTGCACTGCAACCCTATGGATTTATTGTTTCCTTGGCCTTTATTTCTAAAGAAAGATATTTAACGTCTATCGTGTTTTATGTTGGGAACATTGGCTTAAGCTATATTTTATTTAAAGGTTGTCTAAATATAAAAAGCTAATATTTGCTTTCAGAAATATGAAAAATGTTTTAAAGTTAAGCGAAAATGAACTGAATTATGGAAGTAAAAAGAGTTGGCATGATATGTACAAAGACTCTGCATGGATATTTGTTGGTAAGTAAATCAAAGATCAATAGCTTTAAATTTATTTTTACATTTTTTTTTTTTTTTTTAATAGGTGGTTTACCATTTACGCTCTCCGAGGGTGATATAGTATGCGTTTTTTCACAATACGGCGAAATAGTTAATATAAATTTAATACGTGATACTAAGACTGGCAAATCAAAAGGATTTTGCTTCATATGTTATGAAGATCAGAGATCAACTGTATTGTCAGTTGATAATTTAAATGGTATCAAGGTTAGTAACACGCCGTGTTAAGAACTGCAATTTTATAATGGTTTTTGTTTTCAGATACTTAATCGAACGCTACGAGTGGACCATGTCGCGGACTATAAACCACCAAAAGATAATGATAAACTTGATAGTGAAACTTTGCGTCTTTATATGGAGGGTTGTGCGCCTAAGCCCCAAAATATGTCCAGTGAAACAAACCGCAAAGACAAATATGAGACATCCTCAAGTCATAAGTGCAAAGTAAAAAAAGAAAAGTAAAGGCATATGATATAAGATCCGATAAGTAAGTTCAGTTTTTCCAAAATTTTATAAGCAATATAACAGTTTCCATTTTAAAATTCAACTTTATTAAATAACAAATACATATTTTTTACTTTTGACTTATAATTCATCTTATTCATTAAAATGTTAACTTTTTTATTTCACATTTTTTATGCTAACTTTTTATATGTTTTAATATACATATATGCATTCGTAAATTGTTACATTGGTATTCCTTTTATATGTACTATTATAGTTTTTTTTTCTTTATCGATTTCGTTTCCATTGAATGTATGTATACTCAAATATACTTGCTCTTCCTTTAATCAACAACTCTAAAGCTCTAAAAGTGCACAATTCTTTTTTGATTTGCTTACTGCTAATACGGAGATATTATTAGCAAAATCAAATCATATTTGTTACTTGTTTTATTGTTTAAGCTTTCCCTTGGCAGTATTGATTTTAAAATTGTATGCTTTTAATGAAGGAATTACTGAGCTGCATTTGGTCTCAAATTAAGATTTGTGTAAAATACTAAGTGCATTAAGTATAAGATACTTAATAGATAAATGCCATTATTTGAAATGTAAAATATACATACATTTAAGTTATATTAATAAATAGCTATGGAGATCCCTTTGTGGAGTGCGAGATAGAAATTTAGATTAGATACATGAAATTGAAGATAAAAACACGCCTAAATTGAGCTCTAGAAATTTGAATACTTTTTGACGAACTGTTTCAAGTGAATTGAAAAGATAAATGTTAAAAGAATTTCAAGAGATAACCAGTAGTCACAGAGATCAATGTATTAAATTGCTAGTACAGAAATTTTCCCAGTCCCAGTTGTAATTTTTGTATGATATAAGCAGCTATGTAGTATTTACTGTCCACTTAGGGTAAAGCCTCTTTGCGTGTAAGGCATTCACGTTAAATTTACTTTATGTACGTGTTGTAAATAATTCATACAAAACATTGTAAGAGTATACAAATTTGTTGCCTTAAAGTAAATGAACGGAATAAAAATTCTTGCGACGTCTTTGTAACAGCGCATATTTCCTATCGTAATGTTAAATTCTCCAATGAAACTTTTAATTGACAATTGTGTGTAATGTTTAACTAAATCGTAATTATGCGTTATATGTATGTTATATTTTTTTAGTCTGTTGTAGCCACATGTTCCTAGGGAATATAGTTTTATTTGTTATGGGCTGGTGCTTGTAATAGTTCGGTATTGTTCTTGGCATTGTTTTTGAGTGGAAATATTTGTTACACAAATGACAATATGGTATTTATGGGATGATACGCCGACTCACTGCGTTTGATATTTATAATAATGCCTAAATTTCTTAAGCATCGAATCAAAGAACACAATTAATAAATACATATGTACACGTGTATTTGCCTACGGAAAATACCATGTTATTATTATTTATCAAGGTATTACTAAAGAAAGTCAAGATTTCATGCTACAAGTGCCTCTAACACAAATCCGGGCCTAGAGCAAACAGCAAAAGATTTGGACATTTACCCAAGATATACATTTACTATATATTCTTTCAATTATAACTCAGAGCTAGCACACCCACAACAGGTTTCGGTCCTTTTCTTGCCTTGTAGTCACTTGCCGAAAATACTTTTTGTTTTGCTTAGGAAGCAGATACGGGGATATGACTTATGGTACTGGGTATATTTATTGGGCTTACATAAACTCTGTACTATATTTTTTCATATAGAACTAAAGTTTAACATAATGACATTCTCAAAATGGAGAATATGTTGATGATTTATCCTACTAAGGTTGCCGTACTGTGGATATATATGCTACTTTATCCTTTTTCTAATCGTCTGAACGAACGAGCTAGAGTTAGTCTATAAGCAAAAAAAAAAAACTATTAAACTTATATGCAAAATTTTTCAGTTTTACAAAATATTTACTGTCTTTGAATAAAAATGTTATTGCGGAGGTCTGCAACGACCAGCGGAGGTCCCAGAAAAATCTAGATCTTTTTGCTCGATTATGGGAATCCTATCGTCATAGAGGGTCGGCGCTTGTAAGATAATTCCAGCTGTACCGGCCAGTACAGCCAACGTAAATATCAATAGAAATAGTCTGTCCAAAACCATTGCCACGTATTTCCAATCCTCTTTGACCTGATGCAGAAACAGTTAGCATACCTGAAGATTGTATTCACATAAAAAAAATAAAGCTTACTTTTGTTGAGTCCTCCTGCATTTTAGTATGCTCTGCTATAAATCGTACGCAGAAACAACTGCGATGTACTCTTGGTGGACATCTTGAATGAGAAAATGCCGGGTTATTTAATATTGGACTTTTCATTCCGGGGGGTCCCATGTCTAAATCAGGCACAGCTGTCAAGTCGTCCGAACTAGAATGTGTGAGTGGAGGCAGTGGTCCATGAACTTGGCAACTTCCTCCAAATGGTCCTGTTCCAGTCAAACTAGAATTTCAATCGAAAGCTTATTCAAAATCATATATTCAGATTTTAAAATGTTGCATCATAAATTAAAAATTAAGGAAAAAGCCCTTCTGAAAATGTAACTCAAACATTTTTTTAAATTCAATCTCCTCAAACGATTTATGATACTAAAACACTACTAAAAACATTTGAGATAGAATTTTTAAAAATCGTGATTTGGTTTGTTTTTAATTTTAAAACAGAAATCAATTGACAACAAGGCGATTTCAACGGATATTTTGGATGCCCATATTAAGTAGCCCATATTAGTAAGCTATTCCAACGAATCCTTTTCCGAAATTATTTTCGGCCGATGGTTCATTGATAATTTAATACTTCAAATTACATGGTCGTCTTGCGTTCCGGCATCCGAGCTCCTGTCCCATAAAAGATAAAACCAAATCACAACTTTTTCGAAATCATATTTGATTTTAAAAACAAAACCTGTATACTTTTTGAGGATAACCCTAAATAGTACAAAATGTTATCATGGGTTTTAGCTGTTTATACTAATGTACATAATATAATCATTTTTTGTCAAACCAATTAATATAAATTACCTCTGCGAGGTTAGTTCTTCTTTTGATGGAGTGTGACTATATTCTGATGTCGCAAGACGATCAATATTTGTTGAGGAATAATACGGATAGAAGCAGGCATGGGTGTCCTTCAGCAGCAGCTTACTAAAAGTTATTGTAAAAAAACGCAAGATTGCTTTCCTAAATTTTAAAATATAAATTCTTTATATTACTTACCTTGTTTCAAAATTATAAGTTGGTCTTTTAATAAAAAGAAATTTCGGTAAGAAATCTATAAAAACACGCTTAACCCATGGCGCCATTCTGTGCGTTTGTGGGGAACGAAAATGAACGTTCAAGACCACCACGGTAACGCAGATACTAAATGAGTAAAAATATATAAATATAGTTTGCGATTTGAAAGCAATTTTCAACATTTACCTGATGGATACTAGTATCATAGCAAATATTAGGTACTTGCCCAACAAGGGCACAACAAGCGAAGTTGGTGGGATAATTTCAACAACCAAGAGAAAGAACACGTGAAGACTGATAAGAATCGATATAGATAATGTTACCTGGAATAGAAATACCTTATATAAACGTCTACTTTGGGTTGGATTTTTATTTAACAAACCTTTTCGCCACTGTCTGAGGGTAAGTAAAACGTTAGTACAGTCAAAAATGAGATGCCCATACAAGGAATTATTATGTTGACTGTATAGAAGAGCGTCTTTCTTCGCATTGTGATGTTAAATGTGATGTCTAGGTAAGGCTCGTCGCAACAAGTGTAGAACTTTTCATTTCTATAGAAAAAACATAGTAATATAATTTGATATAAGCCATTTCCTACAATTTGTTTACCCTAAGCAGAGCTTGTTGCGTAAAGTAATCCTATTAGGAACTTTCTCATGTGTTATGCTCTAAAAATTTCCATTAAAATTTTTCACATTCACATTTAAATTTTAGAGCATTCTAACCGCATTTTTGTTTTTAAATATTACGGTTAGTCGTTGAACCATTTTTTAAAGAACTATCTTACAGTAAAGCATCGGATACCCTTTCAAAACTACGGGCTGGTCTTTCGGTACCTAGAGCTTTGTGCGTTATTTCACATTGAGTCATTATAGTTTCAAATCAATCGGGCTAGTACTTTTTTTTGATAATATTTGAGTCCTATATAATGTGTGTTATTATTATTTTTAGAAAAGCTAAGAATGAGGAAGATAATTCTATATAAGGAGCAACAGGCGAAACTTAAGAGTAACACCTTGTACTAGAGCTAAGCCATTATCTTATCTTTATATTCAGAGTTTCATATAAAGATTATTCTTTAACCTTCCATAAATTTATTTAACGAGGCTAAAAAAAAATAAAATTTTTTTTGTACAAGCCGTGAACCAATATGTTTAGGATTGTATCATACAGACTCTGCCCACTTGATCAATTCTATAATTTTTATACCCTGTACCGTATGGTACAAAGGGTATATTAGGTTTGTGCAAGCCGAAAATTTATGTAACATAAAGTATGATCAGGTTGACTAGAGAAGTCGATATACCCATGTCCGTCTGTCTGTCTGTATGAACGCCTAGATCTCAGAGATGGTAAGAGCTAGAGCAACCAAATTTTCAGATTAGATGCGTTATTATGTGAGGGGATGCAAGTTTATTTTATTTTTTCGATATCGAGGATTTGTTTATAGGGGTGTTTTAGAGGACCACGAAAAAAACCAAAAGTTTTATATGGATAATTCGTTTGTTTATGAAGATATCGTAACCAAATTTGGCATTCGCGAGTTTTTAATAGTTCCCAAGCACTGTACCAAATTTGATAAAAATCGGTTGACTACATCATATAACTCCCATAGGACCAATCGGTCAAAAAACGTTTTTTGTACAAAATTCGTTGTGTTTCGTTTGTTTGTGAAGATATTGTAACCAAAGGGTCTAGCTGGATAAGGTACTGGAAACTGCCCCCAGCGCTTTTTGAAAAGTAATGATGCAGTTCGATGCATTATGGAAAAAAAAAAAATTTGTGCCAAATTTCAGTTTTTAAACTTGCTGATTAATTTAAAAAAACGTGTTTTTCGTTTCTATTAAATTGTGACTACACTACTGAATATTTTTGAACCAATTTTTTTTTTAATCTAAGTTGGCAACAGGGCTATTTAAAAAAAAATATTTAATTTTTTTTTAACCAATAAATTTTTTTTAAAAAAAATGAAATTTTCTTATTTTTTTTTAAGTATGTTTCTTAAATAACTCAATCACCATTTTTTTTAAAACACGTGTCTTTATTTGCTATGAATATGAACCAAATCGATTTGGTGGAATAATGTTAAAAAAAAATAAAACTACAAATTTTTTTTTTTTACACTAAAAAAATTTTTATTTTTTTTCTAATTCATAAAAAAATACTGCAAATTTTTTGCGATTTTAAAAAAATTATTTTTTTTCAATGTAACTGTAATAAAAAATTATAATTATTTTAATATAGAATAATAAAAATTATGATTTTTTTTATTTTTTCTCCTTATTTATTACCAATATTTTTTTACAATAAAATTAAACAAAAAAAATAATTTTTTTATAACAAGAGTAAATATTATTAACTTAGGTTTATATCACTTTGTTAGTTAATCTTCGTCACTATCTTCATTTACTACTGCATTAACTTTTCCATCTTTAAACAAACGACTTAGTATCTCAACTGGTCTAATTATTTTAGACAAATATCGTGCGTAAGATAGATAATATATGATAGATGCAATGTGGGAACAGCACCCCACAGTTCGCCTACCATTAGCACAGTCACAGCAATGTCGTTTGATGCCAGAGATTTCATTAACATTTGGTTCAAAATCAATGAAACAATGGTATGTTTTTGAAGCAATGTGCCGAGACCTGACTAATAGTTTAATTATAGATGGTGCTATTTTTGCGTATTGCAATGTGATAGTACCGTCTTCATTAATCAACTCAGCCAAATATGATACTGCTTGTGACTTTTCCTATGTACCTGTGAAAAAAATGGTTAGTTGCTTTTCTGTTAACTCCGGAAAAGTTGTCAATTCCTGTGAATTTAGAGTTGTAAACGGAACTTTTCGTCTACTCCAGTCTACTTCCAAAGCCAAAGTGTTGTTTTCGCCTCTTTTTTTATTCATTGCGGCTAGAATTTGTTCACGCGGCAAAATGTTGCTGTTTGTGGCAAGTATTTGTTGTCCAGTTTGAGATCCAGAAGCTTACATTTTTGCTTGATGGCACCATGCACCGCTTCAACTACCCAACTTACTTTGGTAACGTAAAGCGATTCATTAGACTCTTCTGTTGTAAGCTGGCTCCGCTTTCCTTTAAGAGCAGGCATAAACACTCTTAGTAAAAGTTGCTCTAAATGTTCTTTTACGTCCCGGAATCCTCGGTCTAATACAAATATATCGTCTGTTTTCAATAACTCTTTCGTTTAACCCTTTTTTAAGAAAACTTTGAAAAGTCTTACGTTTTCGCGGATGTACCTGCTACCTGCTAAGTTTATAATGCAACATCTGATTGGTCCAAAATTATTGCAATTTAACTACATAGTATTTCATCTTCACGATGAAAAAAATTTATTTTTGAAGTTGTTATAAGTTGGATTTGAATTTTATTGTAAAAAAATATTGGTAATAAATAAGGACAAAAATTAAAAAAAAAAAAAAATCATCATTTTTATTTGTCTATATTAAAAAAATTAGTTTTTTATTACAGCTACATTGAAAAAAAATAATTTTTTTAATATCGCAAAAAATTTCCAGTATTTTTTTATGAATTACAAAAAAAAAAAATTTTTTTTAGTGTTAAAAAAGTTTAGTTTTATTTTTTTTTAACATTGTTCCACCAAATCGATTTGGTTCATATTCATAGCAAATAAAGATCGTATAAAAACACGTGTTTTAAAAAAAAATGGTGATTGAGTTATTTAAGAAGCATACTTATAAAAAATAAGAAAATTTCATATTTTTTTTTTAAGAAAATTAAATATTTTTTTTTAAACAGCCCTGTTGCCAACTTAGATTAAAAAAAAATTCAGAAATATTCAGTAGTGTAGTCACAATTTAATAAAAACGAGAAACACGTTTTTTTAAATTAATCAGCAACGCGTTAAGTTTAAAAACTGAAATTTGGCACAAAATTTTTTTTTTTCCATTATGCATCGAGCTGCATCATTACTTTTCAAAAAGCGCTGGGGGCAGTTTCCAGTACCTTATCCAGCTAGACCCTTTGGCATTCAGAAGTTTTTTAGAGTACCCAAGCACTGTACCAAATTTAATCAAAATCGGTTGACTATATCATAGGAAACATTTTTGGTTCAAAATTCGTCAGTTTTTGATTGTTTATGAAGGTATCGTAACCTAATTTAATAAGCAATATACCGGATTTTATTGCAGGCTTGTACAGGTACAGGTGGTACAGGGTATCCCCAAGTCGTCCGCGCCCGACTTTAACGTACGCCATCTTTTCTTTTAAGAATGACATCGTTGCTTCAAGTTTTTCAGTCTTTGGCTTCTAAAAATCAATAAAGCTCTCCTTTGTTTGTATAGAATAAGACATCTGAGAAGATGACGGACATCTTATTTTTGAAGTCTTGGAAAAGTTTTTTACACAACCTCTTAATAAGTAATAAAAAAAATATGTATACACTGGAAAGACTTACCTAACAGCTGGTACTTCGAGAATGTCCCATTCCACAGACATATAAAACTCAGATAGATCTACGCCAACATCAACCACATTGCTACCCTGCTGCTCATCCATATGCCTTAGGTCCACCTTAGTAATCACAGAGAAATTTTGGCAATAGTGTTTATATCAAAATAAAGATAGTATAGAACGAGGCATTTACGACACGTATGCATGTATATTTACTTAATACTTTACAAAAGACTGGCTGATAAATCAAATAGTCAAACTTTGAAACGAATTGAGCCCACTAATATGAGCTCATGAATATATAATGACAATTGGATATAAAGCGGTATTGCATGCACTTAGTTTATGACTAATTAAACTAATTTATTGTTGCATTTATTTCTTGTTTATTTATTTATATTTGTAAATAAAAACAAGGTTTGTGAAAAACAATATTTCCGTAAGTTGGTTTGAAAAAACGAAATATAAAAAAATGATTGGAAATTTGCCTCATAACATTGTTAGATTCTTTACTGCTTCTTGATCCAATGTAAATATATAAACGTTAAGAGTTGTTCATCCTTAGCTTTTTTATTCACGTCTTTTTTTTTGTGTTAACTAATTAAATTAAAAGCATAAACTGTCACAAAATAAAAAAAATAAGTAATTATAAAATACATGAAAACAGTAAAAAAAATACTTAAAAAATTTAATTTGTGTATTAATTGTAATAAATTATTTTCAATATTGATTTGTTTCGATATCAATACTCTTTTAATGCGCATTTCCAATATTTAGTTATCCACAACAATTTCTGAATGATATGAAAACAAAATTGTGGATCTAATTTCAATAATGAAAGCAATAAATATTAATTTTTTATTTATCGAAACATATCACATATTTCTTTTTATAATATTGCAATTTGAACAATGCGTCACAGTTGCAAGCCAAATGTATTTTTTTTTTTTTTTTCATAGAAACTTCATGCACTTCAAGGAAAAAAATTGACAGTTCATTCAAAAAATTATCTTGATTCTAATTTCGCATGCAAACATTCCATTCCACATTTTTGAAAATTGTTAATAAACTTAACCATGCCATAATCAGTCTTAAAACAAATAGATTTTTTTAAACGAAAATAGTTTTCTGAGTTGTTTTTTTTAAAGAGTATAAAAAATGCTACATAACCGCAGATTTATTTGATTTGACTATGTTCTTAAAAAAAACAAGGCGTCATTCACATTTTTTGGAATATAATATTTCTAGAGTAAAATTTCAGCGCTTTTTCGAATTAAAAAAAAACATATTTTCAATATTAATTAAACAAAATTGTAAGGCTAGACTTGTAGATCAAAAAGTTCTTTATTTGTTATGCGCTCTTTATAAATTAATTTTAAACTGACAGTTTTCACTTCAAGACAATCTTACAAAAGCGGACTAAAAAAGCTTTTTAAAGTTGGATAGACGCAATAGGCTAATGCCATAAACTATTTAACTTTTCTCTTTTACGTTTTTAAAGTGCAAATTCTTTGGTAAGTCCGAAAAACTGAAACAATAGGAAAATTTAAACAATTTGCATATAGACATCGCGGAGAATTAATTAATTTGATCATCTTTAAAAGTAACTCTTGAAAAGTGTCTTTACAAGGTACAGTTGTAAAGTATTTTACTATTTGTGAGTTTTTCTAAAAAATGTTCCGAGTTTTATCGTTATCGATTTTGATTTCTTGCTGCGTCATTACAATCTAATGCTGTGTTTCACTTGATTTCTTTTTGTTTGTTGACATAAGAATATTTAATATGTTCTCTTTTTTGGTTATTTTTTCTAAAACATTATTTCTCTTGATGTTTTTATTGACTAAAAAATATCCCAAAATATGAAGTTTTGACGTTTGGTGTGAAATTTATTTATTTTAAAGAATTGTCAAGAAACTAACCATTTTTAATGATATATGAAATGTTTGGGCTTCCAGATGATAAGAAATCTTTTTTGTAGCTAGTTTTTCGAAAAACTGGAATTTCACCCAAAACCCATATATTTTTTTTTTGTTCGTTTTTAAAAGAAATTGTATATAACACATGCTGCATTCATAAACATGACAAAGACCTAAGTACAAACAAATAAATTGAAAATATAATATAAAATAAATTTAAAGCAGCTTTTAAAAACTTTGAACGTAATCATGTCAAATTAAAAAAGGTTATGTTAACGTATATTTTTTTGAACTGTTGAATAAACCATGCAAATTACTGCGTGCACAATTAACTAACGACTTTATGTAATAATAATATGTGTTATGACTATCTATTTTCTTGAAAAGATATTTCTATAGATAACTGATCACCATATTAATTGTGGTGATTTTGTGAGAATGTCGTGAGAGTAAGTGTTCGGTATAGCCAAAGTATAGCAGAAAAGGTTATGGGTAGAAAATGTGTTTTGCTTCAAATGTGATCTTAACATCCTGCAGATATGCATACAGTTTCTTCTGCAAGATCTCCCAAATAAAAAAATTTCGATTAATTAGTCTGAGCATGTGGGCTTTGAACCATTTCAAAAGGTTTCATGAGGGGTATGAACTAGTAGATGCGTTTGTTATGTCCAGATTTAGCAACCGGCGGAAAACCCAATAAATCTAATACCCTTTGATTTTTTGTATAGCCAACAATATTCTTGTAGCTTATCGGAATAAGTGGCTTAAAGTATATTTTAATCGAAGCTCTATATTTGGACTTATCGAAGCTGATATAGTTACGGAAATTTTTTTTGCAGGGTTTATATTCTTCGGCAAGCCGGAAGTTACTTTTTTCGATATTTTATTTTAATATATAAATAACTTTATCTTTCAAGTTTATTAGCTTATGCTGAATATTTTTTGCTATCCAATGCAAAAGATTATATATTCCCAATGAAAAACATCTTATGAAAAAAGTTAAGTTCAGTTATATATAAAAAATATTTATTTTGAGACTCATAACGTATCTGTTTTATATATACTTGTTTAAATTTTTGGTTTATTGATAGATGTTTAATTTTTTTAAGACTTATTACTTATTATTACTTTATATTGCCCAAAATTAGCATTGTCAATCATAATTTCTGTTTTATTAAACTCCTGAGGGTCAGAAAATTTTTCGATTCACAAAATTTTTGCTGTCGAAAAAAAAAAAAAAAATTAAGTTAGATGTACGAGGATCTGTTGCACTCAATTTTCCATGTCAGATTCTGCATGTAACATATGAATAAAAACATAATATAACCCGCTTAAAAGATAATCCTATGAAAGTACATTTTTTGTAAATGTTTTATAAAAATGAATAGCTAATATAAAAAGTAAAAAATTGACTTCCTTCCCGTTCATGTTGCTTAAAGCAAGTGCTTTTTAATTTAAATACATCAACAAAAAACGATGTAACTATTAAAATGGGAATACTTTAAAAAGAAAAAGTCAAGTCGGTTTCCCTTCGGAAATTGAGCACCGTAGGGCAATATTTCAGAAAGTTTGGCATCGGTTTCAAATATAAGACTTACTTTTTATGTCCAATCTGTACTGTCAAAGTATATGGTATATTAGGATTGTGTAGAGAAATTTTTGTGTTCCGTGTGCATGTCCGTCTGTCCAACATTAAAGTCTTGACTCACAATTAAATTCCGACTGCAGAAATTATTCGTGAATAACCTGAGAATCTCCATTTTTACCTATGGTATTGTGTGTTTAAAAGTGCTGGGCTAGATTAAGGTCGCGATTTTCGGTGTGTGGCTTCTTACTTGTTGTTAAACTGCACCAGACTTTAAATTCATTTAAAAATTACAATCAGTTTAATGCGATTTCCTTATTATTTCGTCTTAGAAAATTCATGAATGACTTTTTTTATTTCAATGTTATTTTCATAATAATATTCATAAATAATGTACCCAAACAATATTTAAAAAGCCGTGGCAAAAATCCCTCTGTTCCAAAAATTATACATTTATCTTTTCACTTGCTAAAACAATTTGATCAAAATATTAGTGGGAAAATCCATACATTTTTTTTTTCTTTGGCAATATGAGACGATTAAATTCTGTGCTAATATTAAAAAAAAAATTACACCCTCTATAAAATGCAAAATTTTACAAGATTAATGTGAAAATTTAATGCTTTTATAAAAAAAATTGCTATGCCTTCATATGAAGATTTAGAGTATTTGATGTTAATGTTTGTTTAATGTCGTTTTTATCTTAGGGGTTTTAATCTTGTGCTTAAGCTTACTAATTTGATAGTTTTGCTTAGATCTTTCAATCACGATTTTTATTTATTCAAACACAAGATTGAAATTCCCCACTATTTTATTTATGCAAACCTTATATTTATTTCGTTGTTTTTAGATTATAGCCTCAAAACGCGAAACGAATAGCACACACTGGAACTAAAATCGTAACTATACACAAATGCTTAAGAAATGAATACACACAACTTTTTGAATATTCAATGAATAATGAAAATATATATAAACAAAATGCTTTTAATAGTATATTTATTAAACATGCTCATGCACTTAAATAATTATAAATTACTCGGAGACTTTGTGGATGCAAAACTTAAAAGATATCATGTAACCATAGCATTCAATAAGACAAATTTATTATTTATAACTTGTATATATACATAGAATATATTATAGTTTATAATTATATGAGCTTAGTTAAAAATTGGTGTTTCTAAAGTATTTTTCGACGTGTCGCAATTCTTCTAGACCTTATTATTGTCGTTTATCGAATAATAATTCCAAATAAGAGTTATTCATTTCTGAATCAACGCAATAATGAAACAAACCTACTTTTAATTTTCAACCTTTAAACCTGATCTTAAATTGAATCGTTTGTTTTAAACAATTATAATTGTTATAATTTAAATACTTCTTTATTTATTTATTATTTCTGTTTATGACTTTTGCAAAAGTAAATATGAGCAAAAATATAATGCGATTATCGTTCTTATAAAGTGAGTATATTTACTGCCACTCTATGTTAATTTCGATTTATTAATCTACGAGCGTTTACCCCTTCCAAAGTCGGGCAAGCTTCATTTTTTGCCAAAGAATTATTTTTAAAGAAAACCTTGATTGAGACCTGGCTAACACTGAGACGATATTCAAATTCTTACGTGCATGTTTCCAACATAGGTGCTTGTTAAGAAGAATTTCAATTTAACATATGTACAAATATAACGAAAGTTTGAAAATTAATTTTGTTTTGACAAATTGCTACTCTTACTTAATTGCTTAAAGTATTGATTTATAAAAAAAGAGTACATGCGATCAAAATAAACGATTATCTCAAAATAGTTCCAATACTGAAATCTCACACTTGCTTTGGTTAATTTTCTTGCAAAAAAATTACATAGTCTGAAGTATTTTTTACACACCCATCGTTTCCGGGCACTCTATGAAACTAGGACTTTTTTGGAACGAACTAGTTCCACAGGTTCTTGACCATATTGAAAAGAAGCACAAGCATATGGCTTAAAGAGTCGTAGGAAAATGTTCGTTAGGTTTTTCTAAATTAAATAAATTCCGTCAAGCAAGATACAATTGAATTGAATTAAGCCATAGAAACAACTTGAATTACATATTAGAGATGTTTCTTACTTATACATATGTGTAGTTCTTACATAAAGTAAAGAGGAAGCTGATAGAGATTTTAAGTGTCTTCGGCCCATCAAACTGAATTGATTTGAAGAAGTCTTGATAATGTATCAAGTGTTTACATGAATAAGCCAATCGAGCAGCAGCAATTAATTTCTAAACTACTGGATAACCAAAAGAGATAATATATTTTATAAACACATTCGATAAAAAATGTATAAAATTGTGTAAAAAAAAGTTTGTGAGCATGCCAAACATGTTAACAAAGCTTTCGAGGACTGGGAAGATTTCTGCAGACCTGTTTGGGCAAATATTTCAGGGAGTGCTCCAAAAAAAATCAATGTGGATAAGGTGGCATGCAACATGCGAGATTTACAAAATAAAAAATATTATTTGTTATTAAAAAAATATGATGGCATGCTTTGCAGGCTTTAAAAAAATAATACAAGTCTCCGATAAGATATAAATCGATAATACATGCATGTTCCACAGGCACAACAAAATACAAGTCTCCGATAAAATATAACTTTATGATAGTATAAACTGATAGGATAGATAGGTAGACATTGGCACATGCTTATCAAGCAAGCTTTGAGATGCATTTTTTATAGATTCATAAGTTTAGCTTAAAAACAGGCAAAAAGCACATTTAAGGACATGCAAAACATCATTGAATATTCAATTTGTAACTATTAACATCGCACGTCCAGACACATCCTAATTTTATGGATGCATGACTTGGTAATCGTAGAGTTTTGAAAAACAAAAAAAATTAAGCAACTTTGGAAAGAAATGTTTAAAGTTATTTTTTGGATGCGCATAAAAGCATGTATCCATAAAATTTGAAAGTGTTTTGGTCGAAAAAAAACTATAAAACTGAAAACTTTCTAAATTATGTGTCATTCCAATTTATTAACAAGTACATAAGTTTATATTTGAGGTCTTGTTACTTCAACTGATGGAATTTTATTGGTAATTACATATTGACGTACAACTGATATAACCAAAAATAAAATGGTTTTCAACTGGTTTATAAATTAATTAAAATTTGATTAGCACCTTAAAACCATCATAGGTCCAACTTCCTAATTTTAAGATGCACGTCTGTACGTCATACGGAAAATATTCAACATCGATTGAACAAGACGACTTATAGACGGCAGGTGGTTGCCAAATCACCAGTCCATTACTATAGACTATTGCTTTTGTCATAAGTGTCACTTCATAATGACCATCAGCACTGAAAAATACATATTTTGAACACAACTCCTCAGTTACCATAGTACACACCAATAGTTTATTTTTTTTTGTTTTTTGTAGACCTTAGTAAATTTTTTTCTGTAGAGATACTTAAGTTTTGTTATACAAAAGCGTTTAAGCCTTGTCACAATGTTATGCCATGTGTTTAAGTAATGTTATACAATATATTTTTTTTGGTATTTTTAATATAATTTAAAAAAAAATAATAAAAGGCACATACCTTGAACTTGTTTTTTTTTTTTTTTTTTACAAGAAAAAGGTACGAATAAAATCTTGTGCCAGAAATTCTTTGCAAAAAAGCTACTGCCTTATGTGCTCTAATATAAAGCAGTGGCTTTTAAACAATTTCTTATTAGTAGAGGTATAATATTATTTAAAGAAATTCGTTGTGATATTTTTGCCCAAGAAATTGTCAAAGATTTAATCCCCTTTAGCTACCTGCAATGTGGGACACTACGTTACAGCAATTAATTTGGTACTACTTTCTATTTGAATGATTTGTTTTTGGGAAGAAGGGGTATTGCCTAACATTCCGGAACATGGGGAACTTCAACGTAACATACATACGTTGAATGCCGCGAATTATTATGATTGTAGCGCATGATTGATTTTGTGATTTGTTTAGATTGATGACTGCTTGTTTTTTTCTCTCTCTCGTTTTTTGGTATTTTTTTTGGAAATGGATTTAGTTAATGTTAATCGTTAATCTGTGCATTCATGTAACTAGAATGATACGCAAAACCCAAACGAAAAATATTTCAACTGAAAAACCATGAAAGTAATGTTGTTAATGTATTGAATACAAAGTATACAAAGTGTATTTGATTAATTCGAATATTGAGATACGGTTATGTTGGTATGTAGAAAATTTTTACATCTGTTAGAAAAAGAAACAAATCAATAACAACTGCACATTCAGTTTAAGGGGAAATTAAAAGAAAATGCAAAGTCTACTTTATAAATTAATTTTTTTTTTCGTTTGAATCGATATTAATTGGTAATAAAGTATTAACATACATTAAAATTATGTACAAAAGATAGTTATTATATGTCTAACTTAAAGCAAAAGGGCGTTGCGCTAAAATCATTTGAAAAAAAAAACCAAGACAGAACAAAGTAACTGATAATAAATGCGAATGAATTTACGAATTGTTTTTGGCGTATATATCGAATATTCATTTTTGTTTCTCTTTTTTGTTATCACTCTTATACGCGCATATAACATTTTTAACACTTTATGCATATTTTTATTATCAAAGAAACCGAACGTTATGAAGTAAATTTATTTCAAAAAAGTTAATTTCTCTTGTTTCGTAATCGAATGTTATTCGAACTTATTGCAAAAGTATTTTGTTTTTAAAAGCTACAAATTGATTGATGTTAAGCAAAATCAAAAACTTTTATAGTACTATTATGTGTAAATGTGTGCGTTTGTGTGTGTGTGTGTGTACATATGTGATTAAAGTAAGGCATATAGAGTATAGTATGTATCGCAAATCGGGACTGTTTTTTGGCTTTTGTTTAAAATAAACATAAACCAATACATAAAGTAATCAACTCAAAAAAAATATGATTGTTGGTGATAAGAGAAAAAGAGACACTCGTTATATAGATCGTGCGTAGATTTTGACAGACCTACCTTGAACCCGTCATAAGTCCAACTGCCAAATTTTAGAACACATGTCTGTTCGTCAAATGGGAAATATTCTACATCTATCTCACACGATGACTTGTATATAGCTGGCGGTTTCCATTCAACTAATCCTTCAGAGTAAATTGTGGCTTTTGTTGCAAGTGTCACTTCGAAGTTACCATCGGCACTACACGATATCATTATTTTTGTTTTCAATATTCATTAACCGTACAAATGCATTTTAAGATATTTGTTTTTCAAAAAAAAATGGGATCATGATAGTACCGTTGTGAGTAGGAAAATCTTGAATAGAAATCTTTTCTCTAAGCTGTAAATGCTAAGTAAAAACTGCTATGGAATAAGTTTCGTCTGTTTCAAAGTTTGTTTTGTTTAAGTTATATCGCCTTTGGGATTAAAACTTTATGCCGCCACTGTGTTTATTAGTGCCTTCTTTTGTTTACTTTTTATATTATTACATATATACATGATATATAACCCACTATTTACATATGTATGACTTCCTTTTATATACATATATATTTTCACTACTGTTTATGTAACTATTTAGGATTATGATTTTATTGCGATGTTATTACGCAAGAGATTTAATTTTGAAATGAAACATACCCGCACAGGCAGGAATGTATGTGTATTAGTAGAACTGACTAAAAAAAACTAGTTTCTAATGGAGCAATAGAAATACTTTAATTTTTATCCCAAAAATTACAAAATAATTTTCAATTGTCCACAAAATTCAAAACCTATTGTAAAATGAAATCCTTTGAAATTAGTTGTACGATTGTTCGTTTTGCTCACAGTTAATTTCAAATTATTACATATTAAAACTTTTTGAAAATTACCTATTAGCAAATACGCGTATTTTTTAACGAATATTTTTTATGAAACAATATAAAACACAAAACCCCTTATCGCTAAGATAGGCATAATAATTTACAAAACCCCCCCCCCACACACACACACAGATCGTTCGTTTACCCACTAGCTTAAGGCAGGCTCCATTAATGAAAATTACGTATGGTAACACAGGTTTGGAATTACATGGGTTTGGTTATAGGCATGGAAAAATATCAGTAACCTTTATGGTAAGATTTGATACACATACATTCTTCTTATTGTTTTACGGAGTTTGAATCTCTTAATAGGTTAAGGAATTGAAAAAAATTCATTTTGTTTGTGATAGAGGTGGGTATTTATAAACCATATTTCACAAACAAACAGCACACTTAATGAAACATTGAAGAGGAAAGAAAATTATTTACGGACCAAACAGTAGATAAAAACTTTTAACTTCAATGTCTTGCACGCTTCACTTACTTGTTATAGAGCACAATATCAGGCCTCCAAATGTGATCAGAAGGAACATGTAACATGTGAACTCCACCGTATTCTTTGGGTTCCCATCTTAGTTTGTAGTCATACCAAGACTATATATAAAAATTTTCAAAAATAGTTAACATAAAAATAAATAACACCAAGTATGTATATAATTACCTGTTCCACCCACAGATTCGTCGTCATAATTTGATTTTTTAAATTCTAGAAATTGTTAAAAAATATGTTTCTTTTGTACTCAATCTATATTTATTATACGTTGTATAAAGTATTACTTTTGGGGCGATTTAAAAAAATGTCCTTAAAAACAATTGATGCTGTCAACCAACTTAATTACCAATCCAAAATCTACTACTAACTCTAAAATTTACGAAAAAACACCAAAGAACCAATATTATCAATTTGAGTTGCAATATCTCGACTTAAAATCACATACTTTTATTAGTAGGTTTTGTAGAAGGTTTTTATCTATATCAGGATATCTAGGTCCTCCTTGGTAGGGACAACTGTAAAGACGTCGTCACAAAGAAATAGCTCCGTAAATTATCGTAAAGCAGTATAGTTTTCCGAGTAGAAAGTCTTATCAAGTCTAGCAACTATTTCAATATTCAAATGGTGCCAAAATCTAACCTTCTTCTTGCTAGGCTGTGTTAGAGCCAGTGATGCCCAACTCATGGTTTCTCTTTAATCTGCAATGTCTAGTGAGTATATCGTCGATATAGTTTTATTATTTTATTAATTTAAAAAAAAGAAAAAGTTTGAGTACCCATTGGGGTCAAAATTAATAAATTTTGTAACTAGTGTTTATAATAGTAATTAAATAATACTGTTTAAAATAAACAAACACAAACACAAAAAAAAAAAAAGTGGTTGTTTAAAGGGAATATTTGTCGCCCATTTTTCCGATTTTTATAGGTTTAATTATGTTATCTATATACAGTAAAAGTCGAGTCAAAATATAAAGACATGTTTGTACATATTGGCGATCTCTTACCAAATAACGAACTTGATCGATAATAAAAAATTTTTTTTAATAAACAATTTTTGTTTTGTTTTTTTGAATAAACTCATTTTCTTTCAAATTAAAAAAAAAAAAATTCATACCACACATAAAGAATAAAAACTTAATTTAAAAAGATTAAATCGATGGAAAGGGTAAAACCAGAAATATTGTTGATGTTGTCATCAGATTTTATATTATATAACCATTTAAAAAAAATTTGAAATGCGTGTAACTTTAAAAAAAAATTTCGAAGAATATGTGCTGGTCAAAATTCTAAGTTGGTCTAAATTGGTGTTGTATAAGTAAAATAAATCCAACTTACATGCAAACCCATTGCAAAGTCCATCAAAAATCTACACAAAACTAGATTTTTTAAGAGTCTTTTATAATGGAATGGGTCTCCTTTTGCGATATTTGAAGCTGAAGATGTTTGACTTAGAAGCGTTCTTTTAGCCCATTATGTACCTTGCTTAATACTATATTATCTTTCATTATACCTAATATAAACATTCTAAAAAAAAACGCTGCAAGAACAGTACCTAACTATTTGGTGCGACTAAATAAATTTTTGGGATTGAATGTTTGTGAATGCCGTCTTTTTATACACAGTAATTCTGAAAAGGAATAGGCTTTACTTTTCAAATTTCTAAGCTATTCAATTACAAAAACCATTTTTTTTTTCGTTTAATTTATTTAAACAAAACCATCTGAGCTGAAATTAAAAACCTTTGTTAATTGAAAAATTTGTATTTAGCTGACTGGGCTATTTAATATTTATTATATTTTAATAGTACTCTAGTAATACTCGCTATATATGACAGTAGTGGAACACACTGTTTTTGGGGATGCTTTAGGTTCAACGGACATTGAAAACATTTTCCCCCACCCAACCAAAGTTACCGCGCCCTATTCAAGAAACATATGCAAGGATATTATTATATGTATTACTTAAAAAATAATATTTCTGAATATTTAACGTATATAATTATCAGAATACTTACAACATCAATTAGTTGAGAAAGTTTTAGCTTAATGCAAACTTTAAGAACATCGGTAGTATTTACAACTGGTCTAACCAATTTGTTGTAGTTACTCAGTAGATCATCGTACAGTCTTTTCGCATCGGGATTCCCTGCCACCGCTCCATGTACCATAAGTGCTGATAGAAGCCAAGCTCTTATGGTCTCCCCAGACGTTGGTTTCATAATGAAAACTTTAATAATTTCAATTAAAAATTTCATATGGTCTGCAGTTTTTTTCACTTGGCATATATTGAAGGTAGCATTTCATAAAAAATTTAGTTGCATAGATTTGTGGTTACTTCCATTGGATCGCTGTTAAACAGAGACAGACACTTAGCTATTGAATTATTTATTTACATTTCATGGTGTATATACATACATATACTAGATTATGTATATGTGATTGGGTAGGTATAAATGTGTATGTATATTTGTAAATACGTATACGTATACGTATACACATATAAATATATAAACATATTTATGAAAAATTTTAACTTGAATATATATATATGTATATATGTATATGTATACTTTTACATAAAATATTTATATATGCATGTTTATCGATGTTATTAAAATTATTGTATAATGGGCGTGGGCGTTTGACACTTTATATGTACAATGGAACTAACTTCCAACTGCAGACACTTAAATGATGTAACTTGAAGTTAACGTTTTAACTGCATTTTATATTGTAAAATCTTATCGCAAATACTTTTTTTTATTTATTACAATAAAAACGTTGTTTTTTTTGTTTTTGTATTATTCTGTGTATATTGACACAAATATTTTCGACCTTGTGAATTTTCATTTCTGCGTTGAAACACAAACACTCACAATTTTGGTATTGGATTGCGTTCAACTTTTCCGCTTTTGTTTGGCGATTTTTTTTTCAACAATTTGGTTGTATTATTTTATAAATTTAATTTTCAGTCTCAGCTTTTTTCATTTACTAATTTTTATGTAACAAAAAAAACACTAAAATAAAATCAAAACTAGGAGCCATTATAAGCATTAAACCACGCTGGACGATTTATCTCGGAGAACTAAATGTGAAAAGATGCATGCAATTTGAAGGCATGCCACTGCTAATCTTCCACCCCATTTGCGGCGAGAGCATGGAATGCAAGTGTCCTGGAATGTAGCATTTTACCCCAAAGAAGCAGAAACAGCTGGTTATGATGCTGCTGTTTTGTTTTTAAAGCTGCCTTCCTAAAGAAAGTATTAAAAGAATGTTGTACCGGAATTGATTTTACTTAAAAACTAAATTCACTAAACCTTTTGTTACAACTGTACACACAACACCTATATGCGCCTATATAGTAATAAATTCATATAAAAGGGGCGTGCTTTGTTTGCACTGATTTAAAATAAATTTCCTTTATCCCTTCTTTAAGCATTATCGCAAAAATACACAAAATTGTACGTACCAAATAAACGTAAATGCCTTTTTGACATAAATACTGAGAGTTCTGATGCTTTGGATGCAGGGACTTACCATTCATAGCATCGGATATTCAAGCGCATGCGCCACAATTCGCTCTTTTTTAAAGAGATTTGGTGATTAGGGTAACTCACTATTTCAAACAATTCATTTGATTTTTAATTGTTCTTGTGATGCCAGATGTGAAATTCAAATTCCTTCTTCGAGGATAATTTTTGCAAAAATAAGCTCATAAAACTTTGCTGGTCAATACAACCTTTTACCAACCAAATGTGTAAAAAGATATATGAGAGAATGAATTATTTTATTAGATAAACCCAAAAAAAATATCAACAATGGCTCAGTATTTCAGAAACACTCCAGACTAAATTAAAAATATTTAAAATTTTTTGAAACAAAGAAGTAGTTAAACATTCAATTAACTCGCTTAAGACTCTTTGAGCTCTGAAAGCATGTCATGCGAAGAAATATTTAATATGATTTTACACGAGAATCCTACAATTGTTGTCCTTAGCGTGCTTAGCAAAGTTTTTCGAATTTTCGAAAAACTAAATACCAAGTAACATTTGACATAGATTTTAACATTTGAATCAAGGAGCAATATGTTTTCAGTTTATATGAAAGATATTTTTTAAGTTTTTATCTAATTTTTGTGACAACGTACTTTTACCCTCGATTAGCGTAGAAAAAAAAATTGCTGAAAATTTCAGGTGTAAAGAAAACTGTTGCCACTAACTCTTCAAAAAAACATGACAAATCGGCCGCAATTGTACCTTCAAATCTAAAATATTTATCAGACAGCTCAGCAATAATACGCATAATTTCTATAATTTGTTTACCAAATTCGTATATGAAATAAACTACAATTGTTAATTAAAATTTTTCGAAAAATTTAAAATTCCTTAAAAAAATGAATTAAGTTCTTTAATTACCTAAAATTTAATATTAAGTAATACAAAATATCGAAATCAATTTTATATAACTGGAGATATTTGCGATGAAGTAAAGACAGCTTTTTTTTAATTCCAAAAAATGATTTTTCGCAATTTCTCATAAAGATTTCATTCCAATTATTCTATAATTAAAAAGTTCATTATTATTAATTAATTTATTATTATTATTTAGCACCCAATTTCACAACTGAAAAACTTTCGGGGATATTTTCAGTGTAAATTAATGTTCGTTAAACGAAAACAAAAAGGTAGAAGTGCCAGTAGCTAAAAAGGACATGAAATGCCTTGAAAATCCCTAAACATAGCAATTGAAAAATCACTAGGTTTTTAGCAATTGTTGTATTATAAAAAATAAATGGAAATGCGGTATTTAGGTTGTTTAAAAATATAATTATAAATTTGTTGATCGGTATAGACGCGTGCTGAGTGTTTCGGTACATATACGAGAATAACTTATAACATAAAAGTTAGATCTAAGCGCACTCTCAAACTATAAGAAAGCCATCGGGCAATCCCGATGAGTCACAGCTTAAGCATTGAGAGTGAGAGAGAGTACTTAGGGCTAGCAATTCATTCAATTTCTCTTAAATTACAAGTACAGCTTTCATATAAAACTCTCTTTAATCGTAACTATATCTAAACTTCAAAGATTGTCTATAAAGGTACTTTGCCTAAGCTCCATCAGTTTTATTTCCACAAATTTATTGTACGAAAACTTTACAAAATTACTCTAAATTATTGGTAATAAGTTAAAAATGTTTGCTTAAAGTAAATCACTTTGGTTTAGGAATAGCTGCTTTTCTATTGAAAAATGTATTCTATTAGGTACTATTGTTCTAATTTTGTAATTTTTTGTCGTCTGGCTTGAACGATAGATACAGATTGATCCAAGACTGAAATAGGAAACTCCAGAACTTACTTGAAATGATCTCTGCATTTAAAAATTCGTAAAGCCAGTTTTGCACTCATCCAAAGCTTTAACCGAAAACTATCGATAATTAACATTTTATCAATGGATAGATGCATTTAAATGCCTCTGACAAGCTTTGTGCTACTTACCAGAAAATTTGTTACAGGAACAGCTGACTCTCTCGTTTGGCGGTTACAGCTCGGGGCCATTTTATTAAATCGAAGTTAAAACTAATGCTATCTTCGAATTGGAACCGTTTTGCCATTAATTGCCTAGTAAATAAATATACTGGCTTACCAAATTATGATCCTTTTTTTTCATTGAATTGTTTGATTGATAACATAATTTTAATAATATTCAACTGGTAACTCCAGTTTTGTTCAGATGCAGTTGTATACTATCATCAGACATCCGATATTTAGATAATTCACAGCCTAGTACTTTTTAACAAGATATTAAGCCTTCTTTTTCTCTTAGATTAGGTTATTAAAAAATGTTTTTCCCCAAGTTTTAGCAATTATCGTTGTGAGCATTCCGACATTCCAAAGTGGGCAGTCTTATCAGAGTCTTTTAAGAATACGCAA
This sequence comes from Chymomyza fuscimana, assembly GCA_949987675.1. Taxonomy (NCBI): domain Eukaryota; kingdom Metazoa; phylum Arthropoda; class Insecta; order Diptera; family Drosophilidae; genus Chymomyza; species Chymomyza fuscimana. The sequence continues at coordinate 83,868,443 of OX465088.1, forward strand.
AGGTAGTTATTTGCAGGGAATTGATTGATAGATGGTTGATATCGTATCTATGTTTAAGTATTTTTTCAGCTCTCTCGCTATAAATAACATTAAGGTACAATGATAATATCACAGACTGTATACTACAAAAACTGTTTTTATTTATCCTTTTGATTTATATATAGTAAATCTAATCTTTACATCTCGGGATCCATAAACTTATTTGTAATTATTTTTTTTTTTTTTACATTTTGAACTAAATTTTAAACCCGATTCAAAACGAAAAATTCAGCCAATTAAAAAAGTTTATTAATCACTGCCCGCCGACATCCTTAGATGACGAAGATTGAGTAATTATTTCTTGGTATTAAATTACAGTCTAAAGCAAACGGATATATTTTTTAAAGATCCCTTCAAAAAATACACAGAACTCATTATTAAAATGTATTTTTTAATTTAAGCGCAATGTACTACTTACACATACTGAAGTATTTTTTGCGACTTAAATGATTAAATTAAAATGATGTACCGGCACATACCGATCAAATATGATACTTAAAACAAGAGTTAACAAGGGCTTTACCTTTTGAAGAAATCCTTAGCTAAATATATGCGTATAATAAGAATTTTTGAATATATACCACTTTATAGATTCAATGTTGAGCAATATTTGTCCAGCACAAGTTGTTAAAGATTAGAGCTTAGAATTTCATCAGAGAATCGTATTCATATTCCGGTGCATATATAAATTGTGTCTATTTTTTAGGTTTGTTTATTTCGCGTTATTTCTTTTAATATTCATTTATTCTATTTAATTCTAAAAGTTTACTGATTTTAAATTTGAATTACAATTAGTAATCTTAACAAAACATAATCTTTTTTATCATTGATGACAGTATGCTAAAAAGAATAGTGACCGTACTTTTTTTGTATGTCGACATAATTATAAAAGAAGTTATTACTTATATGCGTACACGTCTTATAAATTTTGTATATTGATGTGAACGGAAAAAATTATCCCGAATATATCTGCTTTTCAGTTTTTATATAGTGTCCTCTGGTTTACATAGAAGCAAACCTTAATTTTTTTTTTTTATATTAAATCCGATTACAATTTGTCCAAGTACTGCTTAAACATTGATGTTTAGCTAAATGCAGAAATTCCAAATTTAGCAGACTTTCAAACCATAGTTATTAAACACCTTTAATTCTATCTGTCTCTAGCTGAATGAAAGACGCGTTTGCACCTGATGCAAATTTTTGAACCAATTTATAGCAATTTATCTGATATGCTGATGGTATGAATGACTGACTGCAGAACTATGTACTAAGTTCTCATGTTATAGGCAAGTAGCTGCGAATGTAGTTTTTTACAAGAAATGAAAACAATTTATTTGATCGTATTTATAACTATATGTATAAATATAAGTTAATTATAGTGTGGCTTGGTGTTATGTGTTTGTACACAATAATATATCAGTTTCAATTATATATTATATTTATTTTGTATCGGTTGTATATTTATATGCAATTAAAGGTTCTTAGTCAGCGCCAGTTTGTTTTGCATACGCAACAGTTAATTTTGAAGCGTGTTTGGTTGTGAAGTCTTCATTTTATTCCTTTTTTTTTTAAATTTTATTATGTGCTACTGTTGTACATATGTATATACTACTTTAATCATTCTATTTAAATGGTTAGGTGAATGGTAGTGGGAGTTTGTGGGCTTGTGGAGTGGATGTGATTAAATTTTCGGTGGAAATGAAAATTTTCTAACAATTTTTATTTGTGATTGGCTGCGAAAAGATGCATTCAGCTGTTTTTGCAAGCTACACGTCTCGATGTATGAAAGATTATTACAGGTGTGTGTCTACTTATAGTTGGTGTTTTCAGTTTGCTGATTTTTTCTGTATTATACGCGTACATACAGTTTCCAGCACTATTGACAAAAATTGATCAGTTTCATTATTACTTTTTATGTTTTTGTTTTAGCACATACATTTTGTTTTGCTTCCTTCCTCAATTATTGTTATTATTGAACGCATTTCGTGCAGTTGTTTTAACTTCGACCCGCCTTTCTCCATCTGGCACATCCACCAGCAAGTGAACGTCTTCCTATTGTTGGTTATTAGGGTTCATCTGCCCATTCACAATAGGCAGAAAATAGGGATGCGCCATGGCCTCGCGAGCAGTGAGACGATCCACGTGATCATAACGCAATAACTTGTCAAGGAAGTCCAAGGCTTCCGGCGAGACCAGATGCTGGTTGTCAGAGTGTACGAATCGCTCCCATCGTTTACGAGAATGACGCTGTAGTATGTCATGGAACCGCGGATCTAGGTCAATGTTGTACTTATCAAGATAGGCATACAGTTCTTCGGTGCCCAGCACCTTGGCAATGCGTACTAGTTGATCGTAGTTGTCGTGACCATGGAAGAATGGCTCTTTGCGGAAAATCATGGAGGCGAGCATACAGCCTAAAGACCACATATCTAGCGAGTAATCGTACATCTGATAGTCAACGAGTAGTTCGGGACCCTTAAAATACCGCGATGCCACGCGCACATTGTATTCCTGTCCAGGATGATAAAACTCGGCTAGGCCCCAATCAATAAGGCGTAGCTTACGGTTCTCGTGATCGATCATAACATTGTGTGGCTTTACATCACGATGCATTATACCCATACTGTGACAGTAATCGAGTGCTTTAAGCAACTCAAACAGGTAGTAGCGAATCTCGTAGTCTGTTAACGTCTGGTATAATTGCTTAAAATCAGTATTGTTGACGTGCTCGAAAATCAGTGCTGGCGTGCGAGACACCGGGTCCTTAACTACGGCCAGCAGCGTAATGATGTTGGTACCACCACGTAAATTCTCCAATATCTTTATCTCTCGCTTGATCTTCTTCTTTTTGACAGGCTTTAGTATTTTAACGACACACTTCTCGGTGGTTGTTATATTGATGGCCTCGAATACTTCTGAGTACTTGCCACGTCCCAATTTGCGTACCAGCTGATAATCATCCTGATTGCCCCAATCCACTACATAGTTCTCGTAATCCCAGTACTCATCCGGCTTGTGTGCGTTTACGTCTGTGTAAACGCGAGCGGCACTTGGAAGTGTCATCTCGGGTGATGTTTTGTCCACTCGATGTACTTCCTTAGTATTTGGCGTCTGGGATGCCGTTTCTATTTCTTCAGATGATTCCGATGACGTCGTTGGGTGAGCCCACACAAGAAAATTTCTGTTATAGAGGTGGCTGAAAATGTAAAATAAATACAAATTTGTTTAACTTGTTATATGAAAATATATAATGAATAAACATTAATTTTAAACTGTATGATTGAAAAATCTATTTCTGTTGTTGTTGATTTACAAAATTACAAAAAGCTTACCTTAGTTTGATAGGTGTGTGATTGCAATGATGTTCCGGCTCCTTGTTGGGATCACCCTTAACTGAGAACCGAGACCTCGTTGAATGCCGGATATATTTGCCGCGTACAAATACTACTAGAAGCTGCCGACGTAATTTGCAGCATAAAGCAAATTGCCGATGGACAACGAGCACGCTCCGTATGCTTTGAATTTTGCGCTAATTTAAATACATAATATAAAAAGAAAAGTCAGATATACGTATATGCATACATTTATACATAGATATGTCTATATATGTAAGTATATATATATATAATGAACAAACAATTGACGATTATTCCCTTCTGCACCGATACATGCACTTAAATATACACACACGCATTCTACTACCACGCACACACACAAACACGCGGGCCTTACCAATCGAAATTTTCAATTGCCGCAAACGAAAAGAAAAACGCAACGCGTTTTAAAAAGCCAACAAATATTTAACACGACACCAGGCCTTCGTTTCCGCCAATCTACAAACAGATCGAATTTATGTTGAACTTTACACTAAATGGATTTCGGCATGGCAAAAGAATTTTTGCCGCACGACTTTTTTCTTTTTTTTACTACTAATATGGGCAAAGTGAAAGCGCAACGGATGCGCAGTGTGCACTGTATAATCGGTATTTTCAATTTTTGATTAAGAATTGTTACTCTTTGCCGGATAACTGCGAGTTTTACGATACTTCGAAAAATAACACTTACGCAGTTTCTAGGCAGACAGCGTGGATGACGTGAAATTTTTCTTTATTCAGCTATATAGCTGAACCGTTGCCATCAAAGAACTAGTTCAATCGAAAAGCAGAGCTGTACCTCAATCGGTTGGCAGCATCATCAGATATCGATGAATCTGTTATCGTTAATCGTTCGTAAAAGTATCGAGCATATTAGATTAGTGCATTTTTTTTTTTGCTCTGAATGATATTTAATTTATTTTTTTTGTTTATTTAATTTTATTATCTATAAATTATAATAAACACTAGTTGAACAATTTTAAATTAGTTTTCATATTTTTAAAACATAATGAAAAAGACTAATGACATTACTTTATTATTTCACTACTAAATCTAAACAAAACAAAACTATGTAGGTACTATTATTATTTACACGTACTTCTAAAAAATCATTATTATGAAGCCACCAGTGTTTGCAAATACATTTTTTACACAGCTTAATATCCCTTAGAGATAACGACTGATCTAAATATTAATAATAATATTCTAATTTCAGTCGTTCCTAGAATTTCAATATTTATTGCTTTTATATTAGCTCTTCTAAGTGAGTTATAAAATATATTGAGTCCCAAATTGTTCTGACCTTTTATACTTTATACTTTTTATAATCCTCATTTACGTAATAAAGACCTTTTAGTGTATTATTAATGAAGCTATCAAAACTTTTGTGAATACGATTTCTTATTAACTTAATTATAAAATTATCAATTCTTATTATATTTGCGGAGTTGTACAGATTTTTGTTGAAGTACAATTTTTTTTACTCACTCTGAGGAGTCCTAAAGAGGATGGAGGTGCATACTCTAAGAAATTTTCTTTCAAAAGCCCGAATTCTTTTTATATAGGACGGAGAAAAATTGATCCATATTGGCAAATATAAGACCGAGTGATTTTTTTGGTAAATTAAAATTGTAATACAAACTCATATGTCTTTTCTGTGTCTTTGAATGTGTTGCAAAATTTTGTGCAGTGTACACGCACAAGCAGATCGCCAGCGACTCACCGAATTCATATAATAAAAACAAAATGCACACAGTGTGTGCCATCGCTCGACTCGCAGAAACTTACAAAAATACATACAGTGTGCGAGTTTTATTGCCCTACTCGAGAATTGCTTGTGCGACCGTAACGTGACTTTTGTTGTAGGGCTCTTTTCGTTATTTTTCGTGCCCACCGCTGAATATTATCAATGATGTGGCCAGGGCTAAGCAGTAAATTCAATTTTTTTTTTTTTTTTTTATAAATGAATTGTACGTGTGATTTAAAGAGTATTTGTATTTTACTTTAATCAACAATATGTAATAGACATTCCAATACAAATATTTTTTTTATTAACATTTACGTTTTACAATTAATAAAAACTGCCTAAATCGCTATACCCATTTAACCCTTTTTAGAAATTACTGCTTTATTAAAATAATTTCAAAATAACTAAAAAAAACTTTCTTGATTTTTTGAGTTTGCATACAAAAAAAAAACAATTGTTTAAAATTTGCAATAAAAAGTATGTTACGATTTTTTTAATAATTCAACTAAAAACTTTTTTTTATAAGTTATGGAAAAACAAAAGCTAATTAAGGACTAAAATGAAATATTAATACATATACAACAACTAAAAACTGTTTGAAGTAGAAAAATACTTACTCAAGAATAAAATTCACTGGATATCTAAATTGACTTTTTTAACCCTCATTTCCTCCTCAAAAAAACTTACGTTTCTTACCCTCATGTGTGGTTTTCCACACATATGGGATTTGTATGCATTTTTATGTAAAAAACACAATTTTTTTTAATAAGAATTATAATTTCTCTTTAATAATAATATTATGTGTTTATTTTTTATATTACATTAGTTATTAGGTTCTCCTCAATACATTTAACACAAACATTTCGATTGCAAACACCTTTTTTACAGAAACAGCAAATAGTATCATAAGTATAATTCTTATACTTTGACTTCTCAGTATAACATATGTGGCACCGTGTCTTTCCTTCTGTTTTTGGCGGAACGCTTTTACATCTCTTTCGAGGAATGCCAGACGTTGTTGGTGTACTCTCTCGAGAAGATTCGCGACTCTGTGCTGAGGGTGCGTCGTTGCCTAACAAGGTCCTGGGCCACCTCATCATAAATAAAATTGAATGGAAAACACTAGATTCATTACAAGCATGAACGTAAACTAAAAAAAGACACACCTGTACACTCCAGCCAAAATGAGAACAGCGACATATGCTTTCAACAAATTTGAATCAATTTCTATATATTGGTCACTACAGTTCGCATTTGCATATGCGTTTGACCACTTCAGAATAATATTCATGATTGGTGGTGGAAAGAACAAGAGGAAAGCATCTTTGATGTCATCGACACGTGCTTTTGCATATCTTGTTGTACCTGGATACAAATTGGTAACATTTTCCTTCCGTAATCTTCCGGTTTGATCTTGCACTGGTTGTGATTTCCACACCATACCGTCTTTTGAAAGGAACAATGGGTCGATCGTGTTATTTGGTGCAATTGCTATTTCTGGTTCACTGGAATCACTTTCACTTCCTTCATCTGTTTCTCCCGACGAAACATCGTCATCGGGATCCTCACCATCAGATTCATTCATAATTTCTTCTAACTCCTCGTCTGTGAAATATTTTGGTCTAGCCATGATTTAATTTCAAGCTGATTCAATATATGTTTGTATTATAAAACGTGTCTAACGACTAAACTATGACGTCATGAAATGGTTTCACAAGCAAAATTTATCAACCGGCCACAAACAAAGCAAATAGCACACTGATCAAATTTTGTCTCTGAAATGATGTTCGTTTGCATTTGCTCATAGCTAACGGTATCTTTCTTTGGTATACATTTTTATTTTCCCCAGTGGCGTCTACAGTGTGTGCAAATTTGTGTTAATTTGGGCCCCCTGAAAAAATCATGCGTACGCCACTGGATTCTCTTTCCTTCTTCTTTGTGCTGCAACAGAAACAATCTGCACATGTTTACATATTGTATATACATAAAAAAATTGCATGTACATATAAAAAAAATTGTTTATAGTGAAAAACACATAAAAATCCCATATGTGTGGAAAACCACACACGAGGGTAAGAAACGTAAGTTTTTGAATATCTCGATATCAAAAAATATCATTTTATTAAATTATACGTTTTTTGTGTTATATTGATGTTTCAGGAATTGTCAAGAAGTTTTATGAAGATCGCTGAAAAAAAAATCTTGAAAAAATTGCATTTCAAAATTGATTTGTGTGGTTTTCCACACAAGGAGGAGATGAGGGTTAAAGACGATTACACATATATATGTGATTGGGTTATGCCTTTCATTTCAGCAACAAGCTCCAGAAATTTGGGAAAGATGCATGAATTTCCAGCCATAGTTCCTGTAGTTGACAAATTTACCAAGATTTGGAAACGTTTGGATTGTGTTGGTGTGGAAAATAAAGCTCACGCAATATACTCTGCCGCTTAGCGCTTCCTTTTTTAACAACAATAAAAGCGGCTCATATTTGTTTGTTTGCCAGCTGACCAACTGGCCACCTATATATAAGTTCACATTGTAGAGTTGCCACAAGTTTTCGAACAACTAACTAAATGATTTACTTTTTTTTTTGCCAACATCTTTCAAAGACTGAAACATTTTTTTTTTATTTACAAATTTTGTACAATTTATTTTATAAACAAATTTTAAGACATCCACTTATAAAATTATCTTCGAATTTACTTGTGCAACACGACAACACATTACTTTTCGAAGTTCTGTTTTGTCCACCTATCCTAGGCCTATACGCAGCACGAAATATTTCGCGCGGAATTTTTTTTTGGGATATCCCATTTGGGATATTTTTTTTATATGAAGTTTTGTCATTCTGTGCGAATTATTTCGTGCTGCGTAGACCCCTTAAATCTAGAACACCTTACTTTCATTCCACTCGTTTTGGTTTTGCATGTACACACAATTTTAATAGACATTTTTTGTGATAAAAATATATAATGATTCGTTCAACTGAGCACATCTACATTTTCTTAAAACTTTAAAAAATAATACAAAATTAATTTTAGTGACACCTTTCATTTCGATTCCTACAGTTTTTGACATAGAACATGCCTGAATATGTGCTGTCAGCAATAACAATAAATGAAACAGAGGTACCCCTAAAGGAAGAGGTAAAATATCTAGGAATCACCCTGGATAAAAAACTCACCTGGGGCGCACACCTTGACTCTGTAATAACAAAGGCCAAGAAAAACCTCTGGACTACTAAACAACTTCTGGGTAAATCCTGGGGTCTTAGCCCCAACATGACCTTCTGGACCTACACCCAAATGGTTAGACCCATCATACTTTATGGGGCATTGGTATGGTGGGAGAAAACGAAGCAAACCACAGCTATACTAAAACTGAGCAAATTACAGAGACTAGCATGCCTAAGCATCACAGGGGCCATGAGAACTACCCCAACTGCTGGCATGGAAGCACTGTTAAATTTACCATCGCTACACTTAGCAATACAGGAAGAGGCTGCAATGCAAGCACTCTCAATCCACTTGAAATAAAAATTTAAACCAGGAAACCTTACTGGTCACCTACAAATCCTTAACAGGGTAAGAAATGCTACATATATGACCCAGGCAAACGACCACACAGATCCAGTACTCAAATTCACCAAGAGATACAAAGTCATGTTCCCATCTAGAGAGGAATGGAATGCTAACCCAGTGTGGTTACATGATGACTCGCAAAAATGGTATACAGATGGATCCAAAACGCTTCAGCAGGAATAGTGGGTCCCAGAGAACACAAATCAATTACTCTAAGTACCGACACTTCAATTTTCCATGCGGAGCTATACGCTATAATGGAAACAGTGGAATTACTATCAAAAAGAGGACTCAAGAGAGTTAAGATCAAAGTACTCTCAGACAGTCAATCAGTCCTCAAAGCACTAAAAAGCTAGACCTTCACTTCAAAAGTCCTAATAAAGTGCAATAACGCACTCAATCAACTGGCCACCCACAACCAAGTCTCTTTGATTTGGGTGCCCGGACATGAAGGACACGAAGGAAATGAAAAGGCGGACCTGTGAGACCAAAAATGGACTCAACAAAAAATATCAGAATACTGGAACGGCATTCGACGCCAAAAGAGCAAACAGCAATCTCACCCTAAACAGGAAAAGTCTAAAGACACTCTCGGGAGCACTTACAGGCCACTTCGCCTGCAAAAAACACCTACATAGAATAGGTATATCAGATACGAACACATGCAGATTCTGTTGTGATGAGGAAGAGTCTATGGAACACCTCATCACAAACTGTGAGGCACTAGGCCACAGGAGACACAAAATTTTAGGTGCATACCTATTAGAAGATGAAGACCTTCAAAAGCTCCCTTCGAAAGAGCTGGTTCGCTTCCTCGACATACTAAATGTCTAAAGGAAAAGGGGTGAACAATCGACCAAACTGGTCGCAGTGCATATAGGCTTATGCCTAGCCCCACAATTACATTACATGACACATCTTCATCTCATCCTTGCGGTTGATCGGTCCTCCAACAACTAGCAAAGCTGCTGGGCTAGCTAATGTGGGTACACTCAAGGGCCAGTGTAATGCACCCACATCCGCCATAGAGCGAACCGGCTACCGAAGGCCGTTCGAGGCAAAGGGTCTCACCGAGGCAAGCGGGACAGCCTCGTCCAGCGCTCCATTCGGGAGTCGAATGAGTGCCACTAGAGTGCTCCAGGCGAACCTGCACCAGCCACCCTGTGCACGACCTTCGCCGAGGATAAAATCGACCTAGCGCTCATTCAGGAGCCATGATCGGTGGGTGGACAAGTCCTAGGCTTGAATGTCAAAACAAGTAACTTGTTATGTGAGCGTCAAGTGGCTACGCCTCGCACTGCGATGCTTATTGACACTGGTGTCAATTATTTTCCACTAATGAACTTTATCGCGGCGGCTTATTTCCCAGGTGACATGGCCAACAGAGGTCAATTAAATGTTGTGAATAAAGGCAACAAACCCACCTTCATTAATGCTATCAGAGACGAGGTATTAGACCTTACTCACTGTAGCAACTCCCTGTCTGACCTCATAAGTAACTGGAGAGTAACGAACGAGGCCACACTTTCAGACCATCAACAGATTAGGTTAGACTTGACGGGGCAGGTAGAGGCAGAGGGTCTTCAATCCAAAGAAAACCAACTGGTTCCACTTTCAGACATTAGTCGAACATGCGTCCGACTCCTTAGTCTCCAACATTAACTCGGTAGACGAGATTGATTTGGCTGCTAGCCAGCTTGCAGACGTGCTGATCTCCTTGGAAAGAGGTCAGTACGGTTGAGCGTTCTTACCGGTCGAAATGTGAGGTTCTCTGGTGGAACGCCAATCTAACTGCTAAAAGGAAAATTGTCAGGGAAACTCTTCAATAAAGGTACGAAAACCAAACAGTGGGATGAGTACAGGGCTGCTGATTATAGCAAGGACATAAGAAATTCTAAAAGGGAAACCTGGAGGAACTTCTGCAATAATGTCCAAAGCCTAACAGAAGCGGCTAGGCTTCAACGAGTCATGGCCAAATAATCCTCAAACTGGGTTGGTCTGTTAAGCAAGAGTGATGGCTCCTTCACTTCAGACCATAGGGAAACATTGAAGCTCTTACTCCAAACTCACTTTCCAGGCTCGTCAATCTGCAACGGAGATGCCCAACTCGCAGACTGGATCGAGCCAAATTTCCGACGGGCAGCCAGGATATCTGGCACTATATTTGATGCCGACAAAGTCAGATGGGCGATTGTCTCTTTTGAACCTATCAAAGGTGGTGGGGACGAAATTTTTCCACGACTTCTCTAGAAATGCCTGGACTTCATCCTAAACCCACTGATTCGTCTATTTAGAGTAAGCTTTGATTGGGGGTACGTACCTCACTCTTGGAGGAAATGCAATTTGCTTACTCCAAGGGAATGTCAACAGAGGTTGCCTTACACCACCTAGTCAGGAAGATTGAAAACGCCTTTGTGTGTATTCCTGGATGTCGAGGAAGCTTTCGACTATACTGACTTCGGTTCTATCTCTAGAGCATTGGCACGTAGAAATATACTCGTGATCGCAATATATACACACGTGATCGCATGGATCGAATCCATGCTTCGACAGAGGGATATAACTTCATCTCTAGATGGTACAACAGTCGACAAGGAGGTGTGCTAACTCCCCCACTATGGTCTCTCGCAATTGATGAACGACTAACTAAGGTGACAGTGCTTGGTTATAAAGTTATCGACTACGCAGACGACCTGGCTATCATAGTAATGGGAAAGTATGAGAGTACAATCATAAAGATTATGGAAAACGCTCTAGAAGTAACCCAGAGCTGGTGTCTAAGTGAAGGGCTTAGCATCAACCCCCAGAAAGCTGTGATTGTTCCCTTTACGAAGTGATACAACATGACGCTTCGGAACCTCACTATTAATAACACTGAGGTGGAGTACTCAAATCAAGTCAAATACCTAAGAGTGGTCCTAGAAAAACGACGCAGCTGGAACTCCCACTTAGAACAAGTGCTCTCCAAAGCTACTCGAGCTCTGTGGGCTTGTAGGAAACTCTTCGGCAGCACATGGGGCTTCAGCCCAAGTATAATAGAATGGATATACCGTATGATGGTACGGCCAACACATAAACAGCCATTGTGGCAATCAAGAAGTGCAGCAAGCTTCAAAGATTGGTATGCCTATCACTCTCGGAAGCTATGCTATGTCCTTGGACTTACGCCACTGCAAATTTTCATCAAAGAGTCAGCCATGCAGAGTCTACTACGTATCCAGATCGCATTTGGACTCTTAGCAAGTATCGATCTGCGCTAGATCAGATCTTATGATCACGGAATTATTGCACAACAAGAAACTTAGATCTCTTTCCCAAGTCAGTAGACTTGGGATGAAGGCAGCCCCTGTGCAAATCTCCGGTGGCAACAATAGTTCACGGATGGGTCCAAAACTGAAAAGGGTGTAGGAGTTGGATTCGTTGGACCCAACAGCAGAATCTCTATTGCAATGGGTAGTTGGCCCAGCGTCTTTCTAAATCTCTGCCTGAAAGACGCTGGGCATGTTCTGTTTTTTAGCATATTTATTTTGATTTTTAGCTTATTTTAGCAACTTTTTTTTGGAAATCTAGCTTATTCTGTTTCCCAATTTCTGGCGTCACTGCTCTCGACTAATTTTTATACCCTGTACCGTATGGTACAAAGGTTATATTAAATTTGTGATCGCCGAAAATGTATGTAACATACAGAAGCAGACGTCGGAGACCCCCCAAAGTTGCCCAAAGTATGATCAGGGTGGCTGGAGAAGTCGATATACCCATGTCCGTCTGTAGAACGCCTAGATCTCAGAGATGGTAAGATCTAGAGCAGGGGTGCCCAGGCTCTTTTTGTTTTTGTAATGGCTCTTAGGCAGCGGTGGGCACGAAAAATAACGGAAAGAGCCCTACAACAACATCAACAAAAAAAGTCCAGTTACGGTCCCACAAGCAACTCTCGAGTAGGGCCATAAAACTCGCACTGTGTGTATTTTTTTTTGTAAATTCGGCGCGTCGCCGGTGATCTGCTTGTGCGTGTACACTGAACACATTTTGCAACACATTCAAAGACACAGAAAAGTCATATGAATTTATATGACAATTTTAATTACCCAAAAAATTACTCGGTCTTACAGTTGCCAAAGTAACTATGTATATATCTGTGCTCAGTGTACTTGTGCGAAATTTTAGTCACTAAAAAAAGCACTAATAAAAAGCCCCGTTACGGCTGCCCAAGCATTCCCGAGTTGAGCGAAACGCGCACACTGCGTGTATTTTTTTTTTGTAATATACTCGGCTTTTTGCGTGTGCGTCTGGCTGGCGCCACTTGCAAGACATAACGGAAAGACCCCTCGGAGCAAAAAGAGCCAAGGCGTGCCCACCGCAGATCATAACCAAAGTTGACATTATTTTTTAGAATACCCAAGCACTGAACCAAATTTGATCAAAATCGGATGACTATATCATATAGCCCCCATAGGACCGATCGGTAAAAAATTGATTTTTGTACAAAATTCGGTATGTTTCGTTTGTTTATGAAGATATCGTAACCAAATTTGGTGCTCGGGAGTTTTTTAAAGTTCCCAAGCACTGTACCAAATTTGATGAAAATCGGCTGACTGGTATCATATAGTCCCCATAGGACGGATCGGTCGAAAAAACGTTTTTTGGACAAAATTCGTCTGTTTCTCGCTTGTTTATGAAAATATCGTAACCAAATTTGACAAATAAATATCTTTTTGCAATGCGGTGGAACGGGGTATCCCAAAGTCGTCCGCGCCCGTCTTTAACGTACGCCATCTTTTTATTTAAATGAAGAAATTTCTCAAACATTTTCTGCGAAACTTTGTAAACGTTGTTGCTTCGGATAAGTTTAACGACAAGTTCAAGATCAAGATGCCAATGCACAAGAAAATGTACACAAAAGTACACACTAAATTTAATAAACATAAATTAAATAAATTTCATACTCTTCACATTTATCTTCTACTCCACAACCACATAAAATCCACCTTTTCAAATAAAAACTTCAAATGAAAACAACAACAAATTTCAGTATTTACACATATGTTAATGTTAGTATACAATGTAAAGCCACCAATTGAATGTGAAAAATATGTCACTTTTTGCTCGAACTGCTAACACTCGCAATCCTTTTGCATTTGTTACACCAATAAATCTTTTTTAGGTAAAATATCTACAGGGTATCCCTTTGTCGATTACTGCACCGATTGATCCATATTTTATATAAAATCTAATTTTGGTTTGTAAGTCTGTAAAAATTGCTTGTTTTACGATGACCGACCCCATAAAACATCAAATAAATCGAACCAAAACTCCTTTTAACATTTAGATATGTGGTTTAGTCCTCAGCATGAAGAATGCATGGGAAACAACAGAAGGCATGAGTTAAACTATTTGGTTTACTCATAATACTCACAGATGGTATTGTACCAAGCATGATTAATATCAACTACCCGCTTGTATTGTATCATGCAATCTTTTAATAACTTGCTTTCATAGTGACCTGACCGATAAATTGCTTGAAATAAAGTGCATACTTACAAACAGACCTATTAATAACCTTAGACTTTTTTTTGTCATTATTTCAAATCATTCTAAAAAAAGATTTGTACCAAAAGACTTGCACAATTCTCAAAAGTTTAAGCTTCTTTAAAAATGTATCTTTTTCCTTTTTTTTTTTTTGTCATTTTTAGTCTTACAAAAGTAACGTCACGCCAAAATTGAAATGGCCATATGTTATAAATTTTGGCTCAAAAGTTAAATTAAGTGCTTAAACATTTCGAGTATGTTGGCTGTGGCATTTCGTAGTAAGTTACTTTGAGGAAAAAATAAAGGTGGTTCAAGCTTTTCACAAAAGGCGGTGAAGTATGTGAGCAGCCGATGAAAACCCTGAAGCAGTGTGAAAAATTAACATCATTATAACTCCCAGATGATAACCATCGTTTTTGTGTTTTGAGTATGAAACATGCGAAGTTTGATGACCAATGCACACGAAAACACGTTCAACCACCATCAAGAACGGAGATCCTTCCGCCTATCCTTTAGTTTCATAAAATATTAAAGGAGAAAAACGTACTTGTTAAAAATGACATACAAAATATTACTTAAAAATTGTATTTAAAACAGATAATAATGAAATGCATTAAAAAAAAATCTAAAAAAAATTGTTTAATGTTCATTTAATAGTTTATGAAATAAATTTATTTATAAAGTATTATACGCAAACTAATAAATTATATATTTATCATATAAAAATAAATACTTAATACAATAATAATTATATACAATATAGTTGCATTTGGCTCGACTGAGCATCGAACCATCATTAAAAGTCTTTGCAAAAATATTTTGTAATCTAGATTAGTAGCTACTCGATATTCTTAAACTTACACACACAGCATACCTCACATTGTTACGTGACGAATTATCAATCAATTGAGTGCAAGCTCCGTAAAATTACTTCGTTCTAAAAAAAGACCAATATACTTACATAGCCCGAGTATAGTATTTGTATATTTTTTACATCTTATAATGCCTTCAACAAATATTTTTGTTAGTATTAAGCTGTACTTTTCCAACCAGTCCCAACCAGTAAGATGCCCAATTTTTCAATGTGGAAATGGGGCCAGATATTAACATGAATATGGGTAAGGCGTATCGTCTTATGTCGTCCGTATGGATAAACGATACTATGCTAAATACCTTTGTAATGGGAAATTTGCATCAAAAGCTACCCTATTTTATTATTTTTATTAAGTTCAACACTAACCAGCAATAAAATCTTTGGGCTATAAGAATAGTTTTTAGTTGACAGAGAGGCTGGTTCAAGAGCTCCTACTGTACTCCTCTTCTGAAGAATAGATGGAAGATCTAAGGCAAACCTATCTTGATTAAAAATTACGTACCAGCTTAATTTGATTAAATAGACTTGTTAATTATATTTCAATTGTAAAAGTGATAACTTTTAGTACACATAAGAACGAAAAGCTGTATATTTTCTACTAACAGCTATAAGACAAATTAGGGTATAATTAACATTTTGTGAAATACATCAAATACAAGTGTTCAGTATGCATTTCAGTATGAAATTTATTAGACCTTATTATTGGGTAGGCTTTTGAATGATTCGATCTGAAAATGTGTGCTTAGCATGCATAGTATCTAACACCCTACACACAAAATCTCAATATCATTTCGGTGTACTAATGCCGGAGATTTGCCAACAACTAATATACTCCTTTTAACCATTTTATGGGTAAAGTGTATAAATATTGAACAAAGCAAACTGATAAACACAACACAAATTGAGATGTCAAGGTGTGAATAGGAAAGATTGGGTGAGGAAGCACAGATACACAAACAAATCTACACTAACACGTTATGTTTCTTTTTACACCAAATTGCCAAGTTATACAAAGGGAACGCATAAATTTAAGCAACTGCCATGTCATGGTGCTAACTGTTGGTCCGATACGCTACATTTTACCCCAAGAGGTACTCCATACATATGAGTACATACTATATGCATAGTATTCACGCACAAAACTCAATTGCTCTGTGAGAATTGCTTATTAAATAGTAGTAATCCATTAGCACTTCCCCAAATCTGTAAGGCAATCAAAAGCGAAATGTTAACGATATAATTTGTGTTTTAAGAGTGGATGTTTACCAGCAGTTCTCAAGTCGTAGCATGTCCCATGTCCCCATACCAAAACAAGACCAGCGCACAGCGCACAAACACCAGACAGAGAGGTAAATACCTGCCTTGTAGTTCGATTGGTTGCAGATGTTCGTTCTCAGCATCCCCTTTGGATTTCATACTCGTACTCATCTCGTACCCATCTCGTGCCCGTACTCTCTACTCTCTAGATGATGTCGATGGAACGTGCTAATTTTTGGGCGGAGCCAGCAAGCGCTCGTTCAGCTACACCATATGCCATATGCTACTACTGACTACACATGACTTTACTTAGGTGGTCCTCAGAAGTGATTAGTTTTTAAGGCTTAACACAAATATTAACGTTTAGTTTCGCGTAAAATCCACTGGGTTTAGATCGTTAAAAATGAATCGGCGGGTTGTAGGCATTGCCACGTGTGATAGAGCTTACGATGAAGCTGCATCTACAATTGTTGATTGTGAAACTGAGGATAAGTGCAGTGCGAAACTAATCAATGACGATAGCAAGTGCAATATGGTATCTGAGTGTTTTAAAAACCGGCGCTCTAACAGCGCCTACTGTTCATTCAGTATTGAGAACATATTGCGGCGGAATAACAATTGCATGTTGGAATCTAAATCGCGTGAGAGACAATCATCTGCATCATTCACACCAGCGCTGAGCCCTTCGGATATTTTAGAAAGATGTAAGTGATGCGTTGGGTTTGTGTATAAACAGATCCAAAACATTTTCAATTACAAAAACGGCTTGAGATACAAATTAAATTTCCATTGTGATTTAGCTCGCATTGAATACTATTATTAATGGAAAACATTTTTATTATAGGCGTAAGGCTTGTAAGTTGGCACACCATAGCTTTTTTTTTTAGCTATATCTCGACATTGAATATATGTACATAGGCATCAATATAAATATACCGTCGGAAAGAGAAAAGAAAGAGCTATAATCCAAAATAAGCAAAACATTTGAAATTTATAAAAATAAGCATTTTACAAACAATTTTCAAAAGAGCTTGAAAACGACCACCCAAAAAATCACTGAAAATTTGAGAAAACTGAAATAAAAACGCATGATTGCTAAAATTTATGAAAATTTATTGATTTCAAAATTTAACTGAGCATTAAATTGAATTTAAAAAAACCAGAAAAATTTAACTTTCCAGAGTAGTCAAAATTGTGGCTTTTGTGATCGGTTTTTCATGGTCGAAATATTGAAAAAATATATCCGAAGATGGCAAAAAAATGCACTTAAAACAATTCAAATTAGTTTCAATGATAATTCCACACAATAAAACAGTCATATGAATAACATAGCAATGTAAAAAAATGAAAATAGGTGTGTGACAACTCACATAGCCAAAAAGTGTGACAACTTATATTTTTAAAGCCATTTTGGAATGCATTGAAAAAAATTTGTCTATTCAGTGTATGTCCGAAAACGTTTCTTGATTATGAAAGTTCATTGATTTTCAGTTCCAGCACATATATTTTGCTTGATTTTTTATTTTGATTTGATCACTTTTTGAGCGCAATCAAAAATAATATTTTTTATTACGCGATATCTTTAAAAAAAAATTTTATATTTTGTCACACACACACAACGTTTTTGAGTCTGTTCGCATCAAAAACACATTAAAATCGTTTACGGCGTATTTGCAATCGAAAACAGGTGGAATTTTGGTGTTTTCATTGCTGGTACATGAAAATCGAACAGGTGTGCCAACTTACAAGCTGTGACAACTTACAAGCCTTTCGTCTACATATCTGTGGACATTTGACAAAACAACTTACATATCTCTAAAATACTAATTTTACAGGAGAGCGAAAAAACACCTTAAATGTTGGCCAAAACATTTTGTGTACAAATTTATGGGAATGTTAAGAGCTAATATAATAAAGTAATATTTAAAGCTTATTTTACGCCTGATTTCTTTACTATAGTCATAATCGTTTTTAAAAAAAAATCAAAAAAACTAAAATAAGTTGTTTTGTCAAAAGGATTTTAATTTAAAAAATCAACCCGTCTCGAATAAATTCTTTTGCCAAATTTTTTTTAAGTAAGAAAAAAATAAATACATATATCGCATCCTATGTCGAAATAAGTTCTTTTGCCAAACTGAAATTTGAGGAAAAAGTAGAAATAAGTTCTTTTGTCAAAAATCACTTTAAACATATTTTCAATTGAAAACGTAATATTATTAAGAAGTTTGTAATATTGACATTGACGACTTTTTTTATTTTAATTCAGGTTAATCAAGTAGAAGGAAATTAAGGGAAAAACACTTCAGCACATATAATAAACTTTAAAGGTATCATTAGGAAATAATATTTTTATAGTTTATGTGGTGGTGTATGTTTTCCACGCTGATCATGTAGAAGCGGTCCGCCAAATTCTTGTTGCATTTTATGATTTTTGAAAGTCTTGATACTCTGTTCGGTTTCGTCTAATATTTGTAGAAAACATTTCTGGCATACTCTATTTTTTGCCCATTGATTTCAAAATGGTACAAATAGTTGTACTGCCGATTTCGGGGATTTGAATACTTTAAAATTGTGGCAGTTTTTTTCGCTTGAACTTCAATTAAGCTTGATAAAGACTGGCGGTGCTTGGAGTACTCTCCTAACTTCCAGTATTTTTGGAAGAGTTGTTTTTGTTGTTCAAAATTAAGTTTTGCGTGGCATTGTTGTTTGCATTCTTTTAGCTTATTCGTTTCTTTAGCAGGAACTTTTTTATATTTGTACGTTACGTAATCTTTTCCACAATTTTTATATTTGGTTTCCTGATCTTTTTCATTGTTGATGATGTCGTGGGAGTTTCAAGCACCTGAAGACGAATTCTTGTGGAGTGTCCCAATCATTAATATTTGATTCCAAAATTGAAGCCATAGCTCTAACACTCTCAGCAGTTGAATTTAAAATTGATTCATCAGTCGGAATATAGTCTGAATCGTCGTAGTCAGTTTCATGGAATATGTCTTCATCTTCTTCTCGGTTCTCATATGTACTCAGTCTACCTGAACTCGAACTCGGCTTTTCATCGTGAAGTGGAGCAAATTTAGTCAACATGTCCTCACTTATGCCAACGTCAAGAGAAGTGACCGTTTCATTTGGGAGCGCTTCTGAAACTGCCCCGTCCACATTATGATATCTCTTTTTTCACAATTTCTTTCAGCACTTATGGCTGATGATCTTTTGTTCGCATAATTTGGCAGTTTTTGGGCCAAAGCCACTAGTTTTCTTCCTCTATCTATCAAATATTTGCGATAGCAGTGCTATGGAAGCTCAACAAAACCACTTATTTTTCTTATTTTTTTATAAACGCACTTGACAAAAGCACTTAAGTATAGATGAAATAGTATTTTTTAAATTTTTAATTTTCACAAAAGAACTTATCTCCACACAAGATGTTTTGTCACATTGAACGCTCAAAGCCAACTGAGTGCGAAATAAACTTATTTCTAATTGAGTTACCCATTTTTCAACTTTTGCATTCGACAAAAGAACTTCTTTCGAAATAAGTTGTTTTGTCAAAAGCGTTTTTGGGAAAAAATTAGAAGCTTATAGTGAAATAAGTTCTTTTGTCAAATGGATGTTATATTGAATTTTTGAAAAATGGCCAACTTAGTTGAGTTAAGTTGTCTTGTCATACGCAATTGGAAAAAAAATTTAAAATATCTTAGAAGCGTTTATTTTTTTTAAATTAAAATTTTACTGGGTAACCCTGTCAAACTTGTAAAGTTAATGTCGTATCAAGGAGCAACTTATGTATATATGTATGCCGAGCTTGGATAACAGGCTAATAAACTAAAATATTTTATATGCCCTGTAACCATAGGATCCAGTGTAATTTACACTTATGCTAAGTGAAGGAGTGTTAGACCATAGGTCGGGGAGAAAGGGGATAACCAGCTTCTATTCTCTCAATATGAAAAAACTAAATTGTTCGGAAAAAAGGAGTGCACCTACTGCCCGTCCATAGTCAACATTGTTCCCTATTTTTGTCTCGACCGTCCTGCATACGATCAGCATATTCTTGGGTATTGACTTTCGATGCGTTACCTTGTTACCAAGAATGCTTTATACGCCCCCTTTTAAGTAAGTTTAATTTTCTGCACATATCACTGTACAACATTTTTGAAACAATATTCTGCGGGCTGGATGATTCCAAAATCGTAAATTTTAAGTTACAATTCAAAAATTTGCTACTAGTAAAAAATAACACCTAAACTAACAATTTTAAAAAATAGGACGCGCCTTTAAGATATCCTGTACCACCCATAGTGCTGAAGTACTCGAAAAAGCTTTTGATAGCCGAATTCGGATATGGCCGATCGGTCCTAGGAGCTATATTATATTGTAAACAGATTTAGATTTAATTTAGTTCAGTGCTCTTAAAACCTTGGAACGAAACATTCCCTGAAATTGTTTTTTTTTTTTGGAAGTTCATTGCTAAGGTGGCCAGATGATATAGTCAACCCGTGCCTGCAAGGCACAAAGTTTGCGCAACCCGAAAATGTATGTAACATAGATAAGGACCCCCAAAAGTTTTTTAAAGTATGAATTGGGTGACTAGAGAAGTTGATCTAGGTATGTCCGTCTGTTCGTCCTTATAGAGTAAACAAATTTTTGAGTTAGATCCCTTATGTCGCAAGAAACAAGATTTTTTATTAATTTCGAAAAAAAAAAAACAAAAGCTTTATAGGCATAATTAGTTTTTTTATGATTGTTGATTTTAGATATCCCAAACTCTGTTCAAAATTTTATCATAACCGGTGTTTTGAGGAGAGACACGAAAGTAAGTAAAAAACACACAATGCGCTTTTTTCAGGAAATTTCGGGACATTTTTTTTCAGTTTGGTAGGATTGTCTTTGTCATCCAACGCTTCGTTTTTGTGAGCTGCCAAAAGTGCATTTTTCGATTTTCACAATGTCTAAATTGAATTTTTTGCCAAAAAGGCGTCTAGTTGAAATGTGTGAAACAGAGAGAGCTGAAGGCCATCCCGGAAATCGGTTACAGAAGTGTGTAGTTTTTAAATATGCAGACGATAGGCTGCTGCGTTAACAGAAACCTCAGCGGAGCTTTAGTTACAATAGAAAAAAGAGCTACTTAACATACCATATGTTCTAGCGCTTTTGTGAATTATGCTTATAAGATAGTTACAATATAAGATTAGTCTTAGCAAAACAAACATTAGCCGTAGTGGCATTTATAATCATAATACGCGTTCTTAGTTCTACCTCGGACAACCGGTTGACTATAACAATAGTTCCTATGGGATCGGTCAAAAAACAATTATCAGACCATTATTTGTTTGTTTAATGTTTATTTATGAAGATTCAATTCAATTTATATAAATTTTCATTAAAAATAAGTCAACATGTACATTTTTTTGGAGGAAAAATGCCAAAAAAAACTATTTGAACTGTTATTTTTGAATATATCGTAACAAAATTTGACGATCAGCCATAATTAATAATTAGAGTCGTCCCGCACTAGATTGTTGCACAGTGCATATAGCTATACCCTATTGAAAAATAAAAAAAAAAGCTGCTTTAGAGATGATATACTATAAACATGTATGAATATTTTGGACATCTCATGGGTTGAAATTCAGTTGAAAGAATTTAGTACTTTGGTTTTTTGTTGGAATTATATAAAGTGGAAAGAGATTTCTGACTTACCCAAAAGAAACGAGGATTATTATGAGTCAACAATTATTGACTTCTCGAGTCACCCCGATCATACTTTAGGTAACTTTGGGGGGTCTCCGATGTCTCCTTCTGTATTTTACATACATTTTCGGCTTGCACAAACACAATATACCCTTTGTACCATACGGTACAGGCAGGGCCGTAGAGAGAAAATCCGGGCCCGGGGGGCAAAATGTACCGGCCCCTCTATTGCACCTTTAACTTGAATTATTGTGTTCTGTAAGTACGACAAACTTTTTCAATCGAAAAAGGCAATGCATTGGGGCAGCATTACAGGGTATTAAAATGAACATCATCCTTACCTCAGAAAAAATTTTTAGTTTAGAAATATAGTCGAGTCTTACTATGTTACATTGAATCCCCGATATTTTTTAATGATTGTCAGCATGTTCTGCGATAGCTTTACCCATGAAGAAAGTCAAATACAATATTACGATATTATGTGAAAGAAATCTGTTCATATTTTAGATCTGGAGTATTTTGCGAATAATCTTCTTCTTAATGCCTTAAATTCTCCGGCAACAAAAAACCGACGAATGTTTCTCGAAAATGCAGCATTATTTCACTAGTCATAATTTTTTTCTGTTTTCTTAGAAGCTTAATGTGGCATCATAGTTCCGATTGAATTCCACATAGAGTCCTCGGTTTTCTTCAAGGATTATAAATATGATGTTCTTTTTATACCCTGTACCGTATGGTACAAAGGGTATATTAAGTTTGTGCAAGCCGAAAATGTATGTAACATACAGAAGGAGATGTCGGAGACTCCCCAAAGTTACTTAAAGTATGATCAGGGTGACTAGAGAAGTCGATATACCCATGTCCTGCTGTTTGTCTGTCTGTATGAACAGAGATGGTAAGAGCTAGAGCAACCAAATTTTCAGATTAGATGCGCTATTATGTCGCTATTGCTTCAGGGACCCTAGAAGCAATTATACGAAGTTTATATCAAATAAGAAACTATATGACTCTACCAAGATAAGCAGAATTGACAACCATATTACAAAACTTAATAGACAAAATATTCTTCAATGCATATCTGAACAAGAAAACAATCTCATCAAAGCGCCATACTACACCAACGAGGAATACCTTCTGAGAACTCTAGAAAACGGTTTCCCCCCTTCTGAAGCGTTCATTGCTTTAGATACTAGGGGTTTAATTCAAAGCCAAAACGGAATCCCTATATTCTATCATCAATATAGAAGAGCAACTGATAAAAAAATCCAAATTAACCAAGAACCAAATCTCAGATTTAGTACGAGCATCGCGTAAAACGATTCAATCCTAAACAACAGCAAATTCTGGTGGCTGTAGATATAAACGGAACTTGATTCCAATGTCTCTTATTTTATAAATAACAAATATTAGCCACATGTTTTTGTAAATTTTTTCATGCGAATGTCAATATATTTATACCTTATATTATGTTACTACAATTACCCGATTCCTTTAATAATTATAAATATTTAAGTATACTCGAGAGCTCGGTAGAGACACAGTATAAATAATATCACATAAAGCTTCTTGTTTATTAGAATTAAAGAAAACAAAATAAATAAACACTTCTAAAAAAAAAAAAAAATGAAGATATCGTAGCCAAATTTGATCAAAATCGGTTGACTATATCATATAGCTCCCAAAGGAACGATCGGTCAAAAAAACATTTTTGGTTCAAAATTCGTCTGTTATTGTTGTATTGCAATAATTGCATTATATTCCCGCTTTGCTATGTATCCGCCGCTATTGGTGGTGACTGCCAAAGTTGGTCGAGTGATATCTTAAGTGTTAAATAAGTATGAGCCGTTTCTGAACCATCAAAATTTACTTTTATTCAGCTTTTCCAGAAATAAAAGTTTACTTTTTGGTACTCATATTTTTGATTCTATTTAAAATTGCGGCCTTGAAGGCTATTGTATCCATAGCTAGGTAAATAAAGCGTTTAAGGTATACCTCATGAAATACATATATGTAACCATAATTTGGTTATTTGAACTATTTAAAACAAAAAAATATCTTCAACCATTTTTTTGAATACTAGAAGAGTAGGAAATAAAATAAATTCCAAATTTTCTTATCCGTACAAAAATAAAATATCACTACATAAGACATAAGTCGCTTTGGCATCGAGATAACAAGATTCTGCAGCGTAGATGCATCTGTTTACGCCCACCCTTCAAGCTAAGTTCTTTGAAGGTTAGCCATGGTCCCAAATTGGCGATTTTCTTTTAGAACTATTTGGAAAGTATTCCCCATATGTCTTCGATATGGTTGAATTCGAGTCTGATTGCCGGCCATTCCAATAAAGGTATTTTTCTGGACGAAAAGAAGGCCTTTGTCTTGTTGGCCTTATGGATTGGGGCATTATCATTTTCGAAAAACACATTTGAAAGGTATAAGGCACTGTAGAGACTTTCCCGCATACTCATTTGCCCGACCGAAAGTGGTCGAGGACATTCAAATTAAACATTCTTTCACCCTCAAAGTCTATGTTTTTGAATTCTTTCCCCCAATATATATATTTTTCGGCAAAATCCGAACGGGCAGTTACATGACACTTCTGTAACTTTGGAATATTTAATGTGCATAAGTTCTCAAAATTGGGTTGTCTCCTGGATACTGTTATATGTAATTTTTAACCGGCACACGAAAAATTTGATGGGTTTCGATGTCAGTAGGTCAATTTGCTTGATTTGTCCATAACTAACTGGATTCTTAAGGAAGTTGGCGACTGTGGTTTTGTATCAATTTAGTTTACGAACGATTTGACTAATTTTATTTCCACTTTCATCCATTTCATGGATCGTAGCATTTCTAACTTTGAAGTCAATTATTAATTATTAATTATTCCTTATAAAATTTTATTCGATTTCATATACTATTTATTAAATTTAATAGTTTATATTAAATTATTTTCTAACAGAATAATAAAAAATAAAAGTTACGTGCGGTCCTCATAGTTCAAAACTCAAATTTTTACTAATTGCATATATACTTATTTCCTAATAAAATATAATTACGCATACACAAATTTTTAATAACCGTTTTAAAAACATTGATTAAGAAAAATTGTTCATAGTCTTGGGCATACCAACAATAGGATTACGAATATATTATAACTATGGGAGAAACCAATAAAAATATTTATGCACATACAAATACGAATTTCTTGGTTAGATTTATTAATAACACCCTATAGACTTATTCTGATAATAAAACAAAGCTACAGATATTTTAATCTGTTTATTAGAATTTGTTGACTATGGGAATAGTATCTATATACTATAGTACGACTATTCGTACTATTTCGGACCACAATATTTGCTATGAAAAGCTTTTTTTTACTTGTTCCTCTCTTTGTGCACGATGTAATCTTTTGACTAATGTGAGCCTAATAAACCACGAAACATTGACTTTTTCTCAAAATTAACTTAACTTAACCTACGCAAACCATCAAAACAAAACTTGGAGCAGATAAAAACGATTTTCGTGGAAAGTGGCTTGGGGGTATGCCTGTTTTGGGTAACTTAAATTTTTCTACAATTACTGTAATCTCCACATTTTAGAACTCGAAATCAAAAAAAACTTTTTTTAAATTATCTCTTATGTTACAGGCAAAGAAAAAGTTAAACAGCCTTGCGATTTCTATGGACCAAGCAAAATCTTACCACCTTTTCGCGGAGTGGAATCGCCAAAGGAAGAATATATGCAAGAAACACAAACATCCGGATTTGTAAGATGCCCGCCAAAAATGCTTATGACTCCAACATACTTGCATCATCTTATGAGTCTTCAAGGTAATTTATACGTTAATAACAATACAAAAAGTCTTAAGGCTATATCGGCAACTCTTTAAAGGCAAGCGATTTAGAAAGCAAGGCATCGATAGGAAACCTCGACAAGCCTACAGCGCCAAACAACTAGAAAGACTTGAAAATGAGTTTAAGGAAGACAAATACCTAAGTGTGAGCAAGCGCATGGAGCTGTCGCAGTCCTTATCATTGACGGAGGTGCAAATTAAAACGTGGTTTCAGAATCGCCGTACGAAATGGAAAAAGCAGCTAACATCTCGTCTAAAAATAGCCCACAGACAAGGACTATGCAATAATAATCTTTATCTTTCGGCCATGACCTCAAGAGATGCCAACCTGACAGCTCTCTCAACATATTCGACGCTCTCTCCAGCCTATTACGCTGCACCGCACTTTTGTATCGTTAAACCACTTCCATTTATTAACTCAGTTTTAGGCAGCCCTGGAAGTTCTATGCTAAACTATGAAGAAGGGCCGCAACAGATATAGAATAAGCGATAATCGTAACGAATTATAAATTATTTTAGATTGCTAGCAACAATAATAAGTTAATAAATTTAGGCTTTGTATTGTTTGTAATACATTTTAGGATTATTAAATAAATGCCTATATTATGGATTAAGAGTACATATATCTTTGGTGGTATCCATCCATACATGAACTAACATTGTATGGTTAAGGGGTTAAAGAACAGGAAATGACAAGAGATTACGAAGTTTTACAAGGAATCACTTACTAAAGTGAGCTTCGATGGGCAAAAGAAAAAGCAAGGCTATAGTTCCTATTAGGCCTGCTGCAGCGATTTATACGAAAAACAGATCTAGAGATGCTGTATTCAGATCTGGGATTCAGCAGCTAAGTCAGCCCACTACACTTTCCTAATTATACAGAATAAGGTACCTCAATCTGAGTACCACAGATCTCCTTTTCTCCAGCAGATACATAGTAATGGTAATGGTCCTAATCAAAATAAAAGATGACACCATAACAACTTGGTTTTGGCCAATTCTTACAAAGACAAATAATAAAAGATGTAAAAAAAGAACCATTGATTTGCATAGGGACTACTTACCTATTAATGGCATAAAATAAAAGTTAGTTGAAAATAAGATTTCATTCACAAAAGATTTTATAAGAGAAAAGAAATAAGCCCGAGAATATGTAGGTATATGTATATAAATATATTTATTTATGTATACCTATAGTTTATGCACCTTTGTAAACTTGGCAATAGAAATGAGAACAAGTGCAGTGACAACCTTATTTTTCAGATGCAAGGTTGGCCTGCTCGAGAAATAGTGCAGAAAAAGAACAAATAACGATTCAAATTGTGTGCCCGCCCGTGTTTATTTATTTATTTTTATTTGGGTTTAGTCTTAATGAATTCTTTTTGTGGGGCATTGTATTTCCGCTTTACGAAAATCTCATAGTTAGTTCTTGTCAACGTTTTTGTCATTTCGGATCGATGCCTTAAATGTCTGCGCAATAAATAAATTTCGTTTCAAAAAATTAACTTTCTTTAAATATAACGTATATCATTGTGTAAAACATCGTTAAAATCGTGAAATCAGCTAAAACATAGATACAAATTCAAGAATTTTATTTAATATATAATAGAAAAAAAAAGTGTTGATATTATGTAACCAATATTAAATAAATAGATACGTCTTATATACGATATAAGCATGTAAATCGATTTGTGAAACGCTATTGGGCATTGTGAAAGTTTTTTATTTAAAGTGCGCAAAATTCCAAATTTTAATTTTTTTTCCAAAAAATTAAAATAATAATTTACAATTTTATTGTTTGTGCCATTTCAATGAGTTTGAAAATAATTACAAGAAATATATAAATCAGCATTAATGTCATTTAAAATATAAACAGCATTGACATTTAACTTGAAAAGGCTTGATATACATATATATATATTTTAAGATTTCAGATAGTTGGCAACCTATACACTTGCAATAATTAGTTTTTAGTTTTAAAATTGTTCTTATATCTATATTATGTACTTGTGTATTCTGTTTTCGTTTCACTTTCTTGAAAAATGCGCCTTTCTTGAGTTCCCATTAACCGCAAAATCATGTCGTACACGAAAATTTGCTGCCAAAAGACTTTTAACCCTTGTGTTGGCTGTGTCGTCATTATATGACAATGTCGAAATACATACTATGTATGTACATAATTAGAAGCAACACTTGTCTTTTGAAAAGACTCTTTTTAGTGCTTACCATATTACTAACATAGTTATTGCTTTACGATAATAAAATTTATATGGTAATGTTAAAACTCAGCCGATTTTCTTTAAATTTTATTAACCATTATGATAGCAACAATTGTAAGAAAAATAATTGAAGACAATTTAAGTCCCACGAAAAATGGGTAAACATCTTGTACAATCCGCATTCCTGGAACCCTCCCAAGGATATGGTGCATTTGTCAGACTAATAAACAAACTATCAAGATGCTACAAGCTGCCGGTTGTTTACCATGGAAACTTTCGAGTCAAGCTTCATATCGCAATGCGGCGGCCCGAAAATCGTGTTTTTGTAATATTGAAAATGTTATTTCTGAATCTTGATATCAAATCATAAATTCATTTATATCGTGACATCAATTGAACAAACGTACCACCAGCCAGGGTTGACATGAGCAATAAACAATTCCAAAAAATATGCCTTACAAAATAAAAACTAGTTCTTATTTTATTTGAACTTCAAAATTTTGCAAAATTTGTTTAACAGAATTAAATTTAAAACGATATCTAGGATATAACTAGGATTTATTATAGTTTTAGGTTATATTTAATTGGCAAAATTAGATAAAAACGATGTCGTTAACTTACTAAGACTTCGTTCTTGATCGATTGTTCTAATCTATTTCATAATGCGTAAACTAGTTCAAAAAACAATTTTGATTTCTTTTAGCACGCAATATATTTTTTGTAAACTAATGGAGCTCCGTTTCATGTTCGCTTATCTCATCAAGCAAAAATTGTTTCCCGTCAATCTTAAACTTTGTTAAATCATAATCCTCTCTGCGACGATTTATGTGCATATATGTGATTTTTTGGTTATTCCTTACTGAAAAGTTTTGAAGATATTGTATAAAATATAATTAAATGCAAATATTTATAAAGGTCTTATGAATTCTTCGCAATAGTATTGATGATGCTCATACAATCTCTCTCTTATATTCTATACATAGTATAATCTTCTATATGTTAAAAATAGTTATCATGTGTTCTTAGCTCATTGTCAAGGTTCTCATAATCTTTGTCTTTCTATTTAATAAGTGCTGCTGACTCTCTCTCTGTCTTCTCTTATACAATGATCTATTTATTTCAATCGTTTTTGTATTAAATTTTCGCTTAAAAATATTTAAAGTAAATCTTTTAAAAATTTGAACTTTCGTGGACCATGCATGTATGTTAATCTTTTATTTTTTACACTGTACTTTCCAATATGAAGACTTCCTTATTGTTTAAGGAAAATACCGCTACCATAAACAAACTAAGACTTCTAACAAAATTAAAACGTTACATAGAAGTTACTATGTGTATGATACATGGATATAGACGTAATTACCAACACATAGTAGCTCACTCTCCTATGTATACTTGGATATTTATACACTGTACCCATAGTGAAAAGGGTCGTTCAAATTTGTACCAGGCATGGGCATGGCGGATCAAGAGCATTAACTCGGGTCTCAATTCCTCCATGTCCGTATATGCGTTCGTTTGTCCCTATGAACCACTATATCTTGATAATATCTAGAGACAGTAATCAATATCGATACTCGCAAATATTTGACATCCGTCCCCATGAAAGAATTTCGCGACTATCAAAACCATCTGGTCAAAACTTGATCTGATACTAAAATTACAATGTGCTGAAAAATTCCAGATTGCATGAAAATCGTTATCGTTGCCATCCAAAAGCGTTAAAATACATATGCAGAAGATATCAGACTAGGAACTGTTGAGATTAAAATGTTAAACTCTTTGGGAGTTGCATTAAATAGAAAGTTCAAATTTAAAGATGCGGAAAATGAATTTCTTCAAAAACGGAATCTCGCAATTAAATAGAGGCAAGTTGATCTCCGTTAGATCTTTATAGTCAAACTAATATGGAAATGATCTCTCCCAAAAGTCCTATTGCCTGCATATACTAAAGTATTTTGTTTGGATTTAGGGTAACAACACTCTCCGGTGAGATAACGTACATCATCCATAAACTACGTGACGCTGATTTTCGTCAAAATAGATTTATGTGAGCCTAATAAGCAACGAAACGTTGTTCTTAAAACAATCACCTTAGCTCGCAAACCAGACCCCTTGAGTATGCGTACTGTCTTCAATACTTCAATAATACTTGGCGCAAATAATAATATTTTTTTTTTTTTTGGAAAAATGGGTGCAGTGTATTCCACTGTCGGGCATTGCCCAGACAAGTGTGTTTGTGTTTGTTTTAGGGCGAAGGTGTGTTACACCCGCATTAGTGAGAACCTGTTATAATAAACGAGCGCTTTATAATGTCGAATAGCCGTAAGAGACAACCCCACAATGTCTGTATGTATTTATGTATGAAGGATATTGCTGGCGGTCAACTGAGAACCTGCAAAAAACACATTTTTCCACTATACCTTTAGTTTGGAATGACACGCAAAACAAGGCGGATACGCATTTTCTCGTTTTTTTATTTTCCTTATTCGAATTTATTGATTTGCTTCGGTGTATAGTGACTATCGACGTAGTATTTGTGCCAATGAAAGATACAGATAGTTCTTAAAACCAACTATCTAGTCGAGTCTGTTGAAGATATGTGTGTAGTGTCAACGGAAAAAGTCCGTGTTTGCCAACTGAACTAATGTGTGTGGGTGTGTGTGGAAATTCAGACGCCATATTTACTTGAGAGAATAGAGTCTGAAGTTATTTACCAAAATATAGATAGAAAAAAATTTAACTTTAACTTAAACTTGAAAATTTCAAGTTTATGCTTGAAACAGCGCTTTGATTAAAGTTGATTTTCGTATTATGTACAACTATTCGTATACGTAATTAAAATATATGTTTTTAGCCAAAACGCCTTCGAAATACACGTAAAGCGTTTTCTTCATTATTTATCTACCAACGCAATTTCATTGCCTTGGTAAATTGACCTTATACATGGTTATCTACAAGTTTAAGGACAGGCCAACATTAAAATCGTGTTGCTTTCGCAGCCTTGTTCTATGTTCTTTGTTGTATGACAACATCGTATGTCCTGCTATACGCATGTCTATTTATTCTATATATATAATTAGGTTAGGTTTTATTTTTATAACGACTTAATATGAAGCCAACCGTTTTATAAGTGAATCATTGCTAGCTAATAAAGTAATAAATGGTCATTAAATATCAGCCTTTAAAAAAAAATGTATATTCAATTTAGCTATAAATAAATAAAAGTGCAAGTTTTCAAATAAAACATATAATCTATATAAAAATACATAAACTATATAATATATTTCATGTCAAACAAGTTAAATATCAACCAAACGGCACAATTTCAATTAAACTGCGAGGGAGACAAAAGCCATAAGACACAGGATGAGTAAGTTATTAAGTAAAATGAATGCTTAAGTGGAAGGGCATCTAGGAAATGTGTATATGGCGGAGAACCGGGTACTCTAGTAACATAAGAAAATCAATCGATAGTTGTAAATTTACTACTAATCGTGATCGAAAATATGAGCGCCATAGGCTAGGGCACTAGTGCAAGGCTAAATGACTTAACTGTCGTAATGTTTAAATATAATGGAAATCAGAACTGCATATCTTAGAAATATCTTTTAATGTTTAGCCGAAACTTCATGTAGTGCCTTGGGTTGAGATTCAGATGTTTGGTTCGAGCGGACCGTTAAATCAAAGTAGTAGAGCCGGGAATCCCTGTCATAGCTCAAGCTAGTTTATAAATTATTTGTTTGTATCTTGAATTTCATATCAATAGAGGTTTATGGAAACCCAAACCTCGTTTCAAAACAATTCGGTCCCTAGGAGTTGCAAGATTAAGATACCGTTTAGTTCCAAATCGGTTCACAAACGGTTTGCAGCGATGGTTAAAAAATTTCTACAACCTATAATTATTTTTTGCAAATATCACAGCAACTCACAAAAACATACTTTCCTTATATTTTTAAAGTCACTGAATCCGAATCCAAGGTCCAAAATCCTCAAGCACGTCAGAGCTCTCAAGTAATCCAAAAAAAAAAAACCCACAAAATGTTGGTCGGGCTCGGTTGTCAAGCGACGTTTATATCATTTTTTTGTCGTTGAATCCGACTCCTAGATAAAAAAAAAAAACACAATACGTCAGGTTTCTGAAATAATCTCCGCAATACCTCGATTTATAGGCGTTTTTGAAGTGCTGAGATTTTTTGGACCTCGGAGTCGTGTTCAGTGACATATATAAAATATAGGGAAATTCGGCTTCAGCGTCCCCATAAACATATAGCTATCATGATCATTTACGCAAAATGTCACAAAATAATACGTTTTATGTTAAGGCCTATACGCAGCATTCAAAAATTTCGCACGGAATGACGAAACTTCATTTCAAAAAAAAATCCCACTATTTTTATACCCTGTACCGTATGGTACAAAGGGTATATTGTGTTTGTGCAAGCCGAAAATGTATGCAACGTACAGAAGGAGAAGTCGAAGACCCCCCAAAGTTACCTAAAGTATGATCAGAGTGACTAGAGAAGTCGATATACCCATGTCCGTCTGACCGTCTGTCCGTATGAACACCTAGATCTCATAGATGGTAAGAGCTAGAGCAACCAAATTTTCAGATTAGATGAGTTATTATGTCAGGGGATGCAAGTTTATTTTATATTTTTGATATCGGGAATATATTATATAGCTCCCATTGGGTGTTTCAGAGGACCTCGAAAAAAAGCAAAAGTTTTAGATGGATAATTCGTTTGCTTATGAAGATATCATAACCAAATTTGGCAATCGAAAGTTTTTTAGAAACCCCCAGCACTGTACCAAATTTTATCAAAATCCGTTGACTATATCATATAGCTCCCATAGGGCCGATCGGTCGAAAAAAAGGTTTTTGATTAAAAATTCGTCGGTTTTTGGTTGTTTATGAAGGTATCATAATCTAATTTGGCAATCAAATGTCTTTTGGTGTTCTTAAGCAATTTACCGGATTTTATTGCAAGCAGTGGTACAGGGTATCCCAAAGTCGTCCGCGCCCGACTTTAACGTACGCCATCTTTTTATATGAGGTTTTTGTCATTCATGGGCCTTTAAGGTAAAGGTAATACCCCTGTATCCGAAAGTCGTTATTTTTGTGTGGCTGTGTAATTATTTCATCTAGTTTTAAACGAAGCTATAAAGCTTAGTAAGGTTACTTTTGCGATCCCATGATTATTATAAGTAACTTAATAGTAACTCTTTTATTCGAATTGACAAGCAGATTGAATCGAACATCCAATATTCGTAATATATGTTATCGATCCTTTTATACTTTCGCTTATCGATATAAATATACAAAGAAAATCATATATTCACAAATTAAAGTTGGTTTCAAACAACTTTAAAGCAAAGCATTCACTGTACGGCGTGTCGTACAACACGGCTATTTATCGAGCAGGTCGTATTTCAATTGTGTTGTATGTGGGGTCGTCGTGTGAAGTCAGACGATGGTCGTGCGAAAAATCAAAAAGTTTTGATTTTTTTGGTAAATAAAATTGAATTATTGTTTAAATATAAAGGTCTCGTCAAAGCTGAAATTGCCGACGCAAACGTTTTAAAAACTAGGTTGCACATTTTGCCGCATCGTTTGGGTGCTAAGCGTAAAGCTCGATAAACATAAACGACATGCCGTATAATGTATGCCTTGCTTAAGAGTAGATTTTGTTTATTATTCATTACAAATTCCAAAAACATTACAAGAAACTGCAGTATTCCCAACCAGGAGAATTATGAACTTTTAATAAAGTCAACGTTTAAAATCTTGGGCACATATATTTATTTACAAATTTCAAAAATAAATTTGTCCTAAAACAATCAGTAAATTATATGAAATTAATGAAACAATAACAGAACCATTAAGACTAAAAATGTATTTATTATAACTACACAAAATCTTTATCGTCATTCATCTTTTTTTTTTAATTTTCATATAGAATTGAACTAAAATTTTTAGGGACTATTGTTAATCATATGGTTACGATTAAAATCCTTATTAAGCATATAATTTTAATTTGAATATTCTACGTATCAAGGCCTTGATTTTCTGGAGGACTTGACTAGCGACTATGAAAATGCTCTACTACTTACTGGCTTTGGGAAATTTCATCTACTTCTTCTAACAATATGTGGCCTCATCTACCTCAATACGGCCATTGGTGTCACCATAATATCCTTTGTACTTCCGTCAGCCACATGCGATTTCGAGATGACATCAAAGGACAAGGGTTGGCTGTCGGCCTCACCTATGCTTGGAATGCTGATAGGCTCATATTTTTGGGGATGTCTCGCCGATACTAAAGGGCGTCGTATTGTATTAATCGCGACCCTTTTAGCAGACGGCATTTGTGGCCTGATTTCATCATTAGTGCCGTATTATCTTGTATTTCTATTTATACGCTTTATAAATGGTTTCAAGTAAGAAATATTATGGTCTTTTAATTTAAATATTACTTTAATATTCATAATTTGTATATATTCGCATCACATCAACAGTGTGGCCGGCACCATGGGTATAGTCTTTCCCTATTTAGGAGAATTTCAGCCAACAAAATACAGAGAAAAAATTCTTTGCTGGATGGAACTTTTTTGGACATTCGGTATTATTATACTGCCAGGTAAACCAAGAACTGATTTGCTATTTATTTAAGTTTAACACTAAGCCTATAAATCTTAGAAATGTGTGTTGAGGCTAGCAGCTAGTTATCTTACGTTATGATAGCGATTTAGTGTAGTACTTCTTGAAGAGTTGGATGGAAAATTAATAAATAAATACCCCCAGCAGCTAACAATTGCTGCACTTAATAGTTTTTAGTATTTTTAAAGTTCTCATCGATATCTCGTATCGATCAATTAACTAAGCATAAGCCATACTTTAATTCCTTTTTGATCATCTCAAAGATTGTTGTTGCTATCTATTGCTCTCATCTCATTAGTTACACTTCTAATAGACAGTTCGTTTTTCGACATCGTTCGCAACGGCACGGCTATTTGAGTCCGCTTGGCCGGTTAAAAAAACTCGGAACTTTTTGTCCTTAGTTAAACCAAATTATATATCGTATAAGTTATGCCAAGAAGGCAAAATAAACATAAAAAAGTGAATATATCAGTGCATTTCTAATCTCTAATTTCGTAACTTGTATTAATTTAAAGCTACTGAAAAAGCTCAGTAGCTCAAGACCCCTTAAATTCAAAAGAGTAACTCATATACTTTTTAAAATAATAATAAATATTATTTAAATTTTTATTGAATAACCGAGAAATTACATTTTTTTTATACAAACAAATATATCCCTTTTTTTTTAACTTTCTTTGCTGAGAATTTTTTCAACCCTCTTACAGATTTGTAACACAAAACCTGAAATTTTAATATTCGGCCGTGCTCCTGAAAACGAATCCGAATAAAATAAATAAATATAAATAAAATATTCGGATTCGTTTTGAAACCACATGTTTAGTGCACCCAATTTTACCAAAACGATTTTTTTATATGGTTAGAAACGGACTACTTTGTTGCAAGAGAAATTAAAACGAATTGGCAAAATAGGTTCAAAGTATATGCATTTCAAACTGAAATAGTTTTTTAAGTATTTTTTGATATTCTTAGATTATATTTATGCCAATTTCATGTAAGATACTTATTGATAATTGTTTTTTTTCTGTATCAACCCAAAAAATACGAATCTTTGCTATACGTTCACATACAAATATTGTTCAAAATTTGCCACCTTCGTGATATTAATTCTTATAAAAAAAAAACTTTCAACTTTTAAAAAAATATCCATATAGTATTTTAGTATTTTAATACAATCTACACAAACAAATTTCTCGTTAAAATTCTAGGAATAGCTTGGAGTATAATACCACTGCAAATACATATCGGACACGGACCTTTTATTTTTCAAAGCTGGAATTTATTCGTTGCAATGTGTGCTGTGCCAAGGTAATTAGCAATCTAAAGTAAAACGTGACAATAGAATTTGAAATAAAACCTTTTATTATTATTATAATTTTTTCAGTATTTTATTAGGCCTTTGGCTATTTGCTTTTCCAGAAAGCCCAAAATTTTTACTTGAACATGGTGAAACCGAGAAGGCTCTAGAGATACTTATTCATATGTTTATAAAAAATACCGGACGTAAAAGGGATGAGTATCCAGTAAGATTTTTTACAACATAAAAATGTACCAGTATCTCATTCCCATTTAAATTATGTTTCTCACTTACTATTAACGAATTGAGAGTTGGTTTTAATAGCTTACAGATCCGGTTGTAAGTTTCACTTTAGTTAAACTATTTATAACGCATTGACTATTATTATATTGGAATGAGAACTGTATAGATTAATCGATTATAAGCATAACCCTTTAACTTTTTTTTTAAGTGCAAAAGTATTCGCGCACCAGATCGCAGTCTTCAGAGAGGGGCCGAAAAGAGCGTACGCTCACTGAGACTACGTAAGCCAAATGAATTGAGATTATTGCTATTAGAAATTTGGAATCAAACCAAAACTCTATGCAAAAAACCATACCTTAAAAATACATTCATTACCTGCGGCATACAGTTTTGTCTAACAACCAGGTAAGACTCGTCTTAAACTTAATCTTCTTAAGAAATTTACAAGTTTTTTAAATACATAGCTATTACACGTTGATGGTTTGGTTCCCAGAACTGTTTCAACGATTTGACGAATTTGAAATTGCCAATCCAGGTCTTTCGGCATCTGTATGTGATGTTTCATCTATAGTTGTATCTAATTCGTAAGAAAAAAATAAATAGTATTTTCTAAAATTCTAATAAAGAAATTTTGCGATAATTTGTATTATTATTTAATCTTTTCAGAACGTTTGTAGAATGCGATTCGAAAATAAATGATAAAGTTTACCTACACACCGTCATCATAGGCCTAGCATGTATTCCAACAAGTTTTTGGTTACCATTGTGTGTACATCGGCTAGGAATAAAATTTTTTTTGGGTAAGTTTTTGCTGTTCCCCTAATTCTGAGATGCAACAAATACGAATTTTTTAAAGTAGCTTAAAAACGATGCTTTTTGAGTGAGAAAAGAAAGAATCAATATTGAGAAAAGCCGGTATAAACATTCACAAATGATAAAATTAAAAAAATAATTGAATGAATCAAATCCCAAATATTCGTTGCACCGCTTTTATTTTCATTGTTTAAATGATCTATATACACTATATAATATATTTATTCAGTTTTTAGTTTGACAGCAGCCGGATTTGTTACAATTGGGCTTTACTTTGTACGACATTCGGTTGAGAACCTAATATTATCATGCATTTTTGAAGCCCTTACTTCGTTAAGCATAAGCACAGTGTATTGTGTCATGGTTGATTTATTTCCAACAAATTTAAGGTGAGTCAAGGTCCTGTTTAGACTGGGTAGAGAGAAAAGTACAGTACGCGCATCGGATAAGTTTTTTTTCATAAAAGATAAATTTAAAGCACTGTTCAAAAATAAGTGAAATGAATCACTTTTTAATTCGATCTCCTCAATTTTCATCATTTTTGTGATAGATGGAAAAATTTTGAAGATTTATCGGGTTCTCGATAACTTCATTTTAGGCTAGACTTTTTTGAAGATTTTTTCAATGAGATTTAAAACGTAGTGTTAAAATAAAGTTTATTTTTTTTAATTTCTTAACATTTCTTAACGAAAACAAAAATCGACCTTTGTTGTGTGCCTGTGTGATTGGCAAAACTTGCCATTAATGTTCGTTTTGGCATTTTATGAAAAATTTTACCTAAGATTAAAGATCACAAAAATCGTTTTTTTTAAAATCCATTTTTTCTGTGGAGTAAACTTGCGAATACATTGTTGTTGAATGAATTTATTTTTGAAATTAACAATTTAAATTTTTCATAATATTTATTTTATGATTGAAAAATTTAATTTCCAAAGGTCAATTTCATTATTAAACTTTACACTCTTGGAAACGTGTCTTTCGATCGTATTGATTTTTGCATATCTGTAACAAGAAATGTTTTTAGCTTTGACAAGTTGAAACATGATTTGGCTAAGTTCACCTGTTCTGCTCCACGTCTTATTTAATTCCACGTGATTTTGGGTGACTGATATAGATTTGCATATAGAGTTCGAACTATGGATATAAACGGGCTAGCGATAATACTGAATGCACGTGAAGAACTGGAGCATTAGACTTTCTTCTGATAAAACTTCATAATCCTAACTAATCATTGAAGTCTACATAATTAAAATATAAATAACAAACAAATGCTTTAAGGGTAATGGCTGCAGCGTTATCTATGACTTTTGGACGCGGCGGGGCCTTAGTAGGCAATCTCTTATTTGGATTCCTTATTGATTTGAATTGCATAATTCCAATAGTTGTGTTTTCATCAATGTTATTCGGTAAGTTTTTAACTAAATTGCAAGAAAATTGCTAAAATATTCAATACTTTAATATATAATTTATTTTATAGTAAGCGCTTTTCTGTGTTATCTATTGCCCACCACAGGCTCAGAGGCCTTGGACTAGGACTTCACATGGGTCCTAACCAAATGTTGTTGATTATTGTTCGATTAGTTGTAGTATATAGTATATATGCCTTAAGTTTAAGCGT
Source organism: Chymomyza fuscimana (assembly GCA_949987675.1). Classification (NCBI taxonomy): domain Eukaryota; kingdom Metazoa; phylum Arthropoda; class Insecta; order Diptera; family Drosophilidae; genus Chymomyza; species Chymomyza fuscimana. Next base: position 83,907,242 of record OX465088.1, read on the forward strand.
GTTTATGTACAGATGTGTAAAGGATTGGCTAAAAGCACTAAGTCTTCAAAAAAAATAAAAGAAACTATAAAAAATTTAAAAAAAAACTATTAAAAGTAATTAAATACCTTAAGTAAAAATATCATCTGGAATTAGAGTACATAAGAAGTTGACTATTACTACGCTAAAACAAACGAAGTTAAAAAATTAAAATTTATTGAACAGCTGTGTTCCCACTTTCGCACATTTTTGTGAACTAAATTTGTTCAGCTAATTTTTCATAATTAGTTCAGTTGTAAATGTGTAACTAATATTATGAACGCGACTGTCAAAAATAAAATTCAAAAGCTTGCGGAAGTAGGATCACGGCTGTAAATAAAAGTGTTCTTTAATACCATTTGAAAAATATGAGAGAGAGAGAGAGCATAAAAAAATAATTTGTTTAAAGATTTTAACAAACTTATGTTGACCTTTTACCTTACAGAAGAATTGATCAACCAATATACTTATATGTTATCAACTTAAAAATCCCATAGCATATTAAATTTTTCTAATGTTAAAGATCTTATGTATAACACCCACTGCGAAAATACCTTCAAGGTTCGCTTCTCAGTGAATAAATAAAATAAAAGAATATATATCATATACATATATTAAATACTTAATTGTTGCGTAGTAAAAAAGAGTCTTCCGATGTACTAGATGTAGAGACGTAATATTTAAGTATTTTTATAAACAATAGTATTATAAAATTATCATTTAAGAGAAAATTAAATCTAATTTACTCTTGCATCAGGGATATTACAATGTATATAGTACATATATGTATTTCCTTATTATCCGTAAGTTATTTATGTAACCGACTGATATTTTGTCCTAGATTAAATACATACGTTATAAAATACTCGATAAACACCACGCTGAGCCTTTAAATAAGATATAAATTGTGGTGAACATAGGTTGCACCGCTTGACTCCTGGGTGTGGTTAACATAACACTAGGTAAAAAATTGGCCTTTACTGTCCTAGCCTGCAAATCATTTCTCTCCAAAAAAATGTGGGGTGATTTCTTGGAGCACGGATTCGGATTTAGCGGCTCTTGCGATAATCCACAGATTTATTTCTCCTGGTCCGGTTGAATTATCGCTATTTATTAAAAACGCGATGTGCAAAAACGTGTTCCTTAAATCATGAACAGTAAGCCCGATCAGGATGAACTATATTTTCTTCTAATCAAATTTAATAATCAATAATAATTTTCTCCTTTATAAAGGGCCTAGTCGGTAAAGGAACAAATTAGTGACCCCAATGATTTTTCAAAGCTAAATTTTTTTAAAAAGTCATTGAAATACATTATAAATTTTTTACTATACATATAGGATTATAAAAGTATTCTATTTCAAAAGTTTTAGAGAAATATTAGTATGCCTAAACATGAGCTTTTTAAGCAAAATAAACTTCTTGCATAAACTTATTATTTTTGCATCTTTAAGAAAAAAATTTGTTTTGTATTTAATTTTTTCAGAAATTTCATGCAACTTAGGAAATGTATGTAACATAGAAAAGGAGGTTAACAAAAGCTATTCAAATTGACATGTCAGTCAGTTTGTCTAAGTTGCCAAATTTGTTAAAAAATTCAATAATTGCTTGTACAGAGCTGATTTGATAATGATAACAGGCATAACATTTGCACATTGCGTATACGTATTTTTTGAAGTCTCATAATTTTTGATTGCACACTCGAAATTATGAAAAAAATTTGTTTTTATTTTCAAACAGAAATATAGTACAGTTTAATAATAGTTAACAGAGCTCGTAAAAAACCGTCAATACTTTCAGTGTGGCCGAAAAAAACACTCATTTCCGAACATTTTGAGAAAAGCAATTGACAAAACACACTCAATTGTGTGCAAGACCAATTTTTTCGGTTCTATTTCGGTTGTGTTTTACCCAGACACTTTTGCCTGAGACTTTCAGCAAAAGTGTGTTTTGCGTATGTGTGCGTGCTTGTGTGAGTCGCCTGTGTTTCACTTCGTGCATGTACACAGAAACGAGGCCGAAGCAAGCCGAACTAAATGCACGAAGTAAAGCACAGACGACTTACACAAGCACGCATACACACGCAAAAGACACTTTTTACGAAACGGTCTGAGGCAGACAGCTTTTCAGTGAGCGCTGGCTCAAAGTGTCTCGACATAAGTGTTATTCAGAGAGAGACACGTTTGTTTTGCTCAGCCGAAAACACGGAACAAACCCGAAAAGCGAAACGAAAAAAGTGTTTGGCTCAGTTTGTGACAGTTTGTGTTTTATTTGTTCGGTGTTGGTCGTGACCCGACTGCATGGGAAAAATGGGTTGACAGTTTTTTACGAGCTCTGATAGTTACTTTTAAAGGGTCATCAATCTTGTGGTGTTTTTTCAATAAGGTTTTTTTGTTAAGCCTCGCGGGAGTACTGTCAAGTTGCCATGTGTTTTTTTATTTAGTTTTCATTGCCATGTCATCATGGAAAAACTTACACCCGAACAACGTTTATTATAAATAATATTAATAATAAATATTATAAATGTTCATTTAATCACTAATTACAAAACATAGAGTTTAGCCTTTACAGCTTTACAACTATAATATTTACATTTTAGGCATTAAGTCAAAATATTTGTTATATAATATTGTTCATGCCAAAACGGCATGAGTGGGTTAAGCCTAGCTCCGTGCTTAGCTTCGCTCAAAGAGCGTAGGCTGCGCTTACTTAAAGAGCGTAAGCTGCGCAAGAGATGATCTCGACCCCGCTCAGCTTATGCTGCGCTTATGCTGTTCTAAGCTGAGCGCAATAGAATTAGTTCTCAATAACAATTTAATGTAAGCACACCCGTGCACGCGCATTCCCCGACTTGCCATTTCTCTACATTAAACATACACTCACATAAACATACTTTCTACAAATAAAGACAATCCAACACATTCAACAACACCAACATCTCATTACTGGGCAAGGGTCACACAAACGGAACACTAAGTAGACAACTACGTCCATACAAGAACCACCCAGGAATCCATCCACCTTAACAAATATTAAATAATAAGGAAAAAAGGGAAAAACTTTACAATATCGAAAAAAAAAAAAAAGTAATTAAAGACTTACAACTAAATTACATACTAAGACTAGAAAAAGGCTAAGGACCATAAAGACCTGGGTCATCACTAATAGTGTGGGATGTTAATGTTTTTAAATTAAATTTAGTTATAGCGTGATAAATTTTGTCATCAATCATGCAAATATCTGCTTTTTTATGGAGTCGAGAAGTGGAGTAATAGAATGGAACATCAAATATAATTTTTAAGATCTTATTCTGGATTCTTTGTAATTTAAGCCGGTGACACGCCGCACAATCACCCCAAACCTCCTTAAATTCGTACAATTATATTACGAAAATTCGCGTTCTGTAAATAATGTTTTTCGCGCGCTTAGGCCAATTTATGGTCGCCATAATCGATCTGCTGAGACCACTATTCGCCATACCATCAACAAATTTGAGACCTAATATTAATTACACAGGCCAACATGGTTTACACGTCAAGATTTTGAGATATTTGAGGTTATGTACCCGAAAAACGGCGTTTATTCCTACATAACCTCAAATATCTTAAAATCCTGGCGTGACGCGCCAATTCTACGCAGCAAATTTCTTCGCAAATGACCCTTAGCTTTCCAACAACTGACATGAACCCGGTATTTGTAGGCCTGTGTTATTGGATGACACTCGACCGAATAGACCTTGTCCATATTTCTTCGAAAATGACGCTGGTCAGACCGTAACCGTTAATGGCGACCGTTACACACAACACAATGATAACGAATTATTTGCTACCTGAAATTGAAGCCCGGGATCTCGACGACATTTGGAAAGGGATTATTTTTAAAAAGTGAATGATAAGAACGGTTCTTTCTATTGATAATAAAGATTTTCCGATTCATTTGAAATTTTTGTTTATTTTTTATTTTTAAAAAAAAACTCAAGATTGATGACCCTTTATATGGATGCTCTTCATGTCATGGATCGTTTAGCAACCAAACAACGCGTAAAAGTGGTGAAGAAAACATAGTTGAGGCCAGTGTCGACGAGTCGCCGGAAATGCAGATCTGCATTTACACACGTACTTTTGCTTAGCTTTTTATTTCTAAAGACAACACAAAAATAACTTTCAATAAATACATTTAACAAATATGAAGCGATTATTTTCGTTACACACACATTCATTTTAATTTTCAATATTTACTTAACTCTCTAATGCCCATTTTGAAAATATTTTTTCGACTCCTAAATTAAAAATGCTCTTTAAAATTATGTAGGATTGTTCGTTTACCTGTAAGGTAAGAAAAAATGAAAAAGGTCCTTAACGATTTAAGTCAAAAATAAGTCGCTTATGAAATTTTTAGACTTTGATTTTCTTCCAGCGTTTTATTTTCGTTAAGGAAAGACCCAAGTCCTGCGCTCACCTTAAATGGGGAGATAATTCCAATTAAAACATCGCACCCATACCTTGGCATTCATCTCGACAAAAAACTATGCTGGAAACAGCACATTAAAATAATAACAGCAAGGTGCAGAGCGAAACTTGGCAAAATGGAGTGGCTACTTGGCAGAACCAGCAAGCTGTCCCTTGAAAATAAAAGCTTACTCTATAAAAGCATAATAATGCCAACTTGGTATTATGGCATCCAAGTCTGGGGAACTGCAGCTAAGTCCAATATGAAAAAAAATTCAAACTTTGCAAAATAAAGTCTTGCGCAAAATTGCTGATGCCCCATGGTACATCCGTAATCGCAACCTTCACAAGGATCTAGGCATTCCTTTTGTGGGTGACTTGTTAAATAAACTAAGCGACCGATACGCGGATCGCTTACGATCCCACCCGAATTCTCTTGCTTGCGCCCTGGCCGGTCACAGACCGCGAAGACGCCAGAAACGTCTCCACCCATGTGACCTCAGAAGTCGTCATATAATCTAAATCGCTAATATAGCTCGTGCTTCATATTTATAAATCATGAGGAAATTTTTAAAGATGTATGAATCTCGCTGTTCTCTGCTCTCTCAGGTTAAAGGCATTTGAATATTAGTAGATTGAATCGAATCTATTGGTAAATTTTGTTTTTGTAAATATTATCTAAATCTGTAAATATGTATATAGTAATTTAAGCCCTATCACACACTAAATTTTATTTCTTGTGTAGCGAATAATTTTGCCATCAATATTGGATTATAACCAAATTGTATCCGTTGATTGCCAATAAAAAATAAAATCCAAAAAAAAAAGACTATTTAATTATTTTTGAACAGCTTTTATAGTATTAAAAGATTCTGATTTTATTTTTTGTTATGGTATCTTAAAAAACTATATTTTGCTGACAACTCGCAACCACAAAAAAACGCAACAAACACATGTGCTGTGCTTATCAAAAAAAAACCTTTAAAAGCTTTGAAGAGCTTTCAAAAAATTAGAGATTTCTCTATCAACCTGGAACCATTATTTTTTATTTCTTTAAGGTTAAGTAAAAATCAAGCTGATTGCTGAGCAGAGCTTGCAAGGCTATGCAAATTTGAGGGCTGTCAGCACATTACTTTTTTTTATGGAATTGAGGCAATATAACTAAAAGAAAGATATTAGATTAATTAAATTTCGACTTTTTCAAAAATTTGATAATAGGCTTACTTTTAGGGCCAACTTAACAGACAACATTTTCACGCTTCTTAAATTTTTACTGCATACTTTTAGGAGTTATAAAATGGCGATTGACATACATATATAACTTTTTTTGTTTTTTTTTTTTTAGAATGTGCATGTTATATTAAACTAGTTCCCTACTACCTGAAGAAGGCAGCTTAATCAAGTTGTACATAAAATAATTAAAAGACAAATTTTATTTTATGAGCTTTATTGGAATTAATATGACAAAATTTATAGAAGGTAATTTATTTGATTGGCTGATTAGCACTCATTGTCATTTAAAATAAAAAGTTTTTAAAAATCAATTGTACTTTAATCCGCTAGATTACGCTTCACGTCTAAATAAATAAATTAGAGGAAATACATACAACTATTTACTATTCAAAATTGGGAATGAGAACAAATGTTAAATAAATGATGATACTTCTGTCAATTTTTTAGAAAATAAGTAATAAATTTTTTTATTTACAGGGTGCTCCATCTGGACCTCCCCTATTTCAACATTGAATAACTCAGACATTTTTCACCCGATTTTGACAAATGAACAAGAATTATTTAGGATATACGTTGCCATTTATTTCAAACTAGGTTTAGAATAAAACGTCGATTAAATGATCCACATTCGATACGCAAAAAGCAGCTCGTTTGTGGGCATTCTGCATAACATTGGCCAGCATTTCTGGCTTTATAGCAGCTATTTCAGCTCGTACCTATATACATATTAGCTTTGAGTTCGTCAATGTTCTTCGGCTTCTTGCTGGCATAAACATTACTTTTTAAATATCCCCACAGGTACCGTTAAAACCGGAGAACGCGGAGGCCACTCCAATTCATCATTTTTTGAGACAACGTGTCCTGGGAACTTGCGCTGTAAGAACTTGATCGTAGCGGCTGCGCTGTGGCAAGGTGCGCCATCTTGTTGAAAATATAAGTTTTTCAGACCTTTTTCATGCGTTTGTGGACAGAGAAAGTGCGCCAACATCCAACGGTAGTGTACGCCGTCGATGGTCTCTCCAACTTGGAAGAAATAAGGTCCGATGATGCGATGATGTTGAATAGCGTGTGGGATCTCTGCTCCCCAAATTCGACAATTTTGTTTATTTTCTCCGCCGGAAAGGGTGAAATGAGCCTTCCATATTTTTAAAGATAAGCACTCACAGTTTTCACAATTGAACGATTGTTTTAAATATAAAGCGCTACAATTTCAGCGCGTCCAGATGGCGCACCCTGTATTTATATTTGTTTTTATGCTAAACACAATAGTAGGTGGGTTCAGTGGCAACTTGCTATTATACTTTTATTTTATTAATTATTATTTAGTAAATTTACTTATTGTCTGAAGACAGATGTAAATAAAATATGAAGAACAAGCAAAATATTTGCTTTCAAGAATACCAAAAAGGATGAGATAACATTTTTAAAACATAGATAATATTAATTACAATTGCCATTAATCATTTATCAAAAAAATCAATTTAAGAACCAAATAATGTATAATAATTATGTGGAATATACCAAGCAACTTGTAAAATGTTTTAATTTTCAAACAGTCACAAATGGACATCTTTAACAAGCCTCCAAATAAATCATATTTGATTTGACTGACCGACCTATCTTTAAATGCTTTATTTCCACGCATGTTACTGTCTACCTTAAATAAACGTTCGTACACATCGATATTATTGATATATCCAGCCTTGCTTAACCAATATTTGAGACACGCTTGGTAAATACTATTCGTCACTTCTGTTCGCCAATCTATCTTATTTTGTCCACAAGATTTTGTTTATGGTTGCTCTCTTGTGTCGTTCTTCGATGTGGGAAAAACAACAACAGAACAAACCAACGCATGCTCGCTGTGATGCACTGGAAAGCTTTTGAAAAGCGTTTCGTTCCAAGCCAGCTACAAGCAGGCACATTGAATCATCTGATTTCATTTCACTTTTAAATGTCAAGTTCGGCGATTCTTGTTCTCGAGAACCTTTTTGTCGGGCAAGTGTGTGTTTGACGTGAATCCATAGAAATTTGTGAATTGAATAATTTTACAATTTTACAATTTTAAGTGCAGACACTCGGTTATATATGTTTTAAAAACATTGCCATTTAAATATTATACTGAAAATGGAAAAATTACATGAATATCAAGGTTTTACGGGTCGTGTTCATCAGTGGCGAGATGATATTAAAGAAAAGTATAATCAGTACAAAGAACAAGGCAACCTTATAGAGTTGGCCAAAAATACTGCGAGTGACCAACTTAAGGGAAACGCCAGTACCGCTCAAGATTATTCGCATATTTACAGGTGATGTCAAACAAATAAAAAACCCACCAACAAAAGACTTTAGAAAAAAATAATCTTTAAAGCTTTTAAAAACTAAAAGGATGGGAAATTTTTGAATAAATTTATATCAATTATTGCATATTAAAGAACACGTAAAACAAATTAGGTTTGGTGAGCCTGCAAAGCGTTTCTACATATTAAAGCTACGCATCATAACAGGTAGTTATGTGAGTTACTTGTAGAATTGTGTTTATTATTCGTATAGGTTCCAGTGTAATATGGAATTTTATAATGTAAAAAAGTTCCTTAGGCAAAAATGATCAGCATTAATAGCACCATTAATCCGCAGGCGAATTACGCGAACTGAAACAAAAGTTTGCATTTTACAGATATGTAAATTGATACAAATTTTCGTTTTCTGTTTGAAAAGTGTACTTGGTTTTTTTACGTAGATGTGGAAGGTCAATTATATTTGCTCTATTTCTTATGTGCATAAAAATGGAACAAAATTGTAGTAACTTATTGTAGATTTCCAACGACACCTGGAAAATCTTTAGAACAGATTAACTACAAGACAAATGTTTAATTTCTGCAGCATAGAAGACAGCGCCATATGACAGAGGCATTACCCTAGAAAAGTCGATAGCTCAATATGTTTGTTCTAAAAGTTCGTTTTAACAATAATACGTAATGAGTGGATTACATACAGCATATGTAGAATAGACAATTTTTATGCTCTCAAGTGGTTATTAATAATATATGCCACATTTAAAACGGGGATTTAGTCATGTTTCCATATTTTATGCAATAATTTTTTAAAACACAAATGGTCTCGCCAGCGCACTATGAGCCCGAGTGGCCATTTTTTTTGTTGTTTATTTTACAACAAACTGCAATTCTTCCCGATATTCGGAAATTGAATTTTCTATCGAAGAGCTGAATTTTAAAAATTGCACCCGAGGAAAATTCAACGATTTTTTGAGGAATTGTGCTTTGTCAGCCCAAAAGTATGCTGTTTATTTATTTTATTGCGGCTCACCATATAAAGAGGTTTTTTTTTATTTCTATAGCATACATTTAAAAAACCAAACTTTTTAGAAAGAATTATTGGCATTAAAGAATACACGAATTTGTTTATATTTTATACTTGAAAAAGCTTTAGTGTCATTCATTTCATTCACTTTTTTTTCTTTTTGTAAACGATCTAAAAAATATAATATATTTGGCAAAGGTAGCAAAACTGCGCGTCCTAAAACGAATTGTTTAGTTTTTCTTTTTTATTGTTTTATTTTAATGTATCTTACATTTTTTTTTGTAGTTTGTGGCATGTTTTCGTTTGGTTTTTGTTAATTCCTGATATGAATTTTATTGCTTGCCAAAAGTATGCTGTAATATATTTTTTTTTTTTGAATTTGGATCAAAATTGTATTGCAAAATTTCAAAGTTGCAGTTCAAATTCAGAAAAATCAATTTTTCTGAAAAAGTGTAAAAATTATATGGTTTTTAAAATATTTATTTTCAGAAATTGAAAGAGCAGATCCACAAAATTATAACTTTAGAAAAATAGATAAATGGGTGGTATAGTCTTTTTGTAATTGGCTTCTGTATCTCCAAAACTATTCAATATTTTGGGTATAGGCTATTTTTTTCATGTTCGTGGAGCTCATATCTAAAACTAAAACTAAATATATCTTAAAAAAATATTTCCAGAAAAAAAGTTCAATCTTTGAAGAACATGTGTGTAAAATAACGTTACTCCAAAAAAATGATTATGGAAATGGCCACTGTGCAGTGGTCCAAATAGAAACTATTAAGCTGTAACAATTTTTTTTTTATAAATCGAGACGAAACTCTTCGTGCACGTTTAATCAATTACTTATCTAAGCCATTTTGAGCTAGAGTAACCTTTAAAAGAAGCATTCTCCGATCGATTTTTCCCAATTATACTTGTGATTAGATGCGGCATGTTTTGGTCGCTTGGATTTTAAAGCATGAGTACCAACAGCAAAAACCCTCGAAAGGTAGAACGGCATTAAATATGCAAATTATCTGAAAAACTTCAGCCATATTCATCGTTTATTTAGATTTGATATGTCCAATTTTTTTTTCGTGATCTACTTTTTTTTAACATAAGAATGACGGGCCTATGCTGGTTATCATGTCGCACAGTAATAAGTAGATCCTAAACTATTGTTTCAATGCAATTAGCAACCACCGAATAAAATCTTAGATCTATTATAAATTTATATAAGAACAGGCTAAAAAGAAATAGGACAAGCAAACAGACCACGTTTTCAAAAAAATAAACTATCACCATTTAGTGCAATCCTCATACAAAAAAAGACGTACGTTAGAGTCAGGAGCGGACGTTTTTGAGAGATGGTACGTTGCTTAATACATAACTCCAAAAAAACTTTTGATTGACAAATTTATTTCATTTGGATTTATAAAAAAAAATTGTTTATAACATTTTCTCGGTAGTTATCATGATTCGAATATATAGCAATATAAGGAAGTTCCATTCCATGAACCGATACGCAATTAGGTTTTAAACGAATTTTATTTTAGATTCGTCGCCAAGGCGATTAACTACCAATCACAGCGATATGCCAGTTGATTTTAAAGTTTAAAATTTTAACGAAATAATAATATTTATCTCAACGTCAATTTTACAAGATGGCTTACGTTAAAGTCGGGCGCTGACGATTTTGGGGTACCCTGTACCACCACATTGCAATTAAATCCGATATAAAAACAGTCGAATTTGGCACCAACAATTTTTTTTTGACCGATCGGTCCTATGGGGGTTATATGATATAATAGTCAACCGATTTTGATCAAATTTGGTACAATGATTGGGAACTGTAAAAAACTTCCGAGTCCCAAATTTGATTACGATATCTTTACAAACAAACGAAACATAATGAATTATGTGCAACAAACGTTTTTTTGACCAATCGGTCCTGTGGGAGCTATATGATATAGGCAACCGATTTGAATCAAATTTGGTACAGTGATTGAGAACTCTAAAAAAATTCCGAGTGGGAAACTTTTGATTGGTACCGAAAATTGTCCCAACGATTTTTAAAAACTAGTGATGCAGATCGGTTCATAGGTAAAAAAAAAATTGTTTCGCTGAATTTCAGTTTTTCAACTTTTTGTTTTAATTAAAAATACGTATTTTCAAATTTTATTTAATTAAGACTAAACAACAGAATATTATTGAACCAATTTGGTTTTTATCTTATTTGACAATAGGGGTCCTTTTTTTTCATTTTTATATTTTTCTTAAAAAAAATGTGAAATTTTCTTATATGTTTTTGTGTTCCTTAATTATGTCAAACGCCATTTTTTTTTTGTAACCTTCGTCTTATTGTCTTTTTATCCCATCTTTATATGGTGTAAACGTAAATCAAATTAATTTGGTGCAGCAATGTTTCAAAAATAAAACGAAATTTTTTTTAAAAAAACAGTTGCGTAAACTCAAATGAAGCTTTCTCTATTTGCGTTCTTTGTTTTAATTTGAACAACTCGATTATATAAAAAATATTTGTATTAAAAATAAAACTGCAATCCCTTCAAACATTTTATTCAAAATAAATTAAGCAGTTCACCAATTAAGTTCCCCAATCGTAAATGTAAATAAAGCCATTCAGTAAAGCTTTCATATCAATAAATTTGTTGAACTCACAAATACTGCGCCATTTTGTTTTTTTTAAAGCCATTGTTTTATTGTTTGAGAATTGGAAATCCAATAAACTTGGTGCGCCTGCTGTGCCATTGAGCTGGAAAATGCAATAAAGGGATTTGAATTTTCTTCTAATTTGCAGAACCAAAACCCGGGCGGAGTTAGTGCGTGTATCTGCTGCAGTGATGGGCATAGAGTTTTCATATGCGGCCGAGACGGCGTTTGTATCACCCACACTACTAAAAATTGGTGTAGAGCATCAGCATATGACATTGGTGTGGGCGCTGTCCCCCTTGGTTGGATTTTTTCTGTGCCCCATATTGGGCTCATTCTCAGATCGCTGCAAGTTGAATATGGGACGACGACGGCCCTTTATAATACTTTTGTCCATTGGAGTTTTTCTGGGTAATTCAAATTGTTATATGCTCAAGGGTACCCCAAAAAACTTTGAACAGTACGTTACAGACTGGTTTCAAAACCAACCCAAAAACCTAGTACTTACCTAATTATCACGTTATTCCTCGACATTTACGGACTTCTTAGACAATCTAACCCAAAACATAACTGTTCAAAGTTTTTAGGACATTCGTACTTTTTCGTCATTAATCATACTATGCATTTTAATATCTAGGACTACTGCTGGTGCCCAATGGAGAAAATTTAGGATATTGGTTTGGCGACATTGAGCCCCATGCGCAAATTGCTGCTTTGAATTTGACTTCCCATAATAACATTAATGTGTCTCCACACAGAACTTCAGCTTCGGACTCTGAAATTCAGACGGTTACAAAAACCTCGCATCCCTGGGGTATTTTTTTCACAGTACTAGGAACTGTGCTGCTAGATTTCGATGCAGACGCTTGTCAAAGTCCATCCAGAGCATTTCTCTTGGATGTGTGCATTCCCGAAGATCATGCAAAAGGTTTATCGACTTTTACCATAATGGCTGGCTTGGGTGGATTTTTTGGTTACTCAATGGGCGGCATAAACTGGGATGCAACGGCCATAGGTAAGATTGGTTTCTAGTAGTGTGGCGCTCCATAATTGATAATATTTTTGCAGGTCGCCGACTTGGTGGACACGTCAAGGCTGTATTTACAATAATAACTTTCATCTTTATCGCCTGTGTATCATTTACAATAACTAGTTTTAGAGAAATTCCACTGTGGGCTCTAGCTAAATCAAAGCCCAAAGAAAATCCTAATGAAACTGATCGTCTGGATAGTTGCACCGCGTATTATGGCGCTCTAGATAACGAAGAAGCATACAAAAATCAAGAAAATGGAGACCAGGTTGGTAGAAAATGCTGTGAAGAACAAAAGTGTTCCGCCAACTACCCAAATTTTCCCATGACACCCATGTCTTCTTAATCCAAAAAGAATTAATAACGCAGTGGTGTCTACAAATTTTGATATAGACAAAAAGTATTTAATAAATATTAATTAATGAAGTTATCAGCATCAGCCAAAATAACATATATGTAATATGTAAATAAATATATACATACTTATCACTAAGAAGAACTGACAAAATTTCGCATGTCGACTCATGTGAGCCTAATAAATATGGTAAATGTTGTCCTTTTTTAGAACACAATAATGCTTTACGCTTCAATACAAAACCTAACGCAGATATTATATTTTTTTGTAAACGTGAATAGATATGTACTCTGTATGGAACTTTTCTACAAATTCGTATAAGGAACTGTGGAGTGGTTTTCGTTTTTTAAACCACAGTTGAACACCTGCCAGCTTCGTTTGTTTTCAAAATGGCAGAGATTAAAGTGCTCAAAATACGAAAAAAAAAAATCTATAAAATAGAACTAGAAGTAGAAAAGGTTTTCCGGCCAACTCATTTGGACATAATAGGTTTGATTACTGCTCGGTTGTTACCCTGAGCTACGCAAGCCTTTTCATCCTATAAAAAAACGTACTTGTACTTGAGGATAATAACAAAATAGTTTTGTCCATCCTATGTTTCAGATAAAAAGTTTGGAAATTGCTGTTTTTTAATCAAAGTTGAAATTTAATCCGTCCGTAACGCAGTAAAAGGCCAGACTTATAAAATTGATTAAAACTTAAGCACGATAGGTATTACAGGAGGTATCTCCGACTCTCAAAAATTAATTTACCCGTAATAGCAATGGCTATATCTGCTCAGTTTGAACGAAAGAATCCCGAACTTAATAAAAGCTAGACTGCCCAAATTTTACTAAAAGCTGGGAATTATCTAAAGCAGATACATTTTTTCGGTTTATAGCAACGTCTTGTCCCGCTCCCCCTTAGACGCCTTTTTGGTACCCCCAAAAAAAAAAAAAATAATCTATTACGATTCAATGCAGCATAAAGCTTAGATAATAAAAAAACGTTTGGTTATGATATCTTCACTACCAAACGAATTATAACTTAAAAACGATTTTATACCGATCGCTCCTATGGGAGCTACATGATAAAGTCAACCGATTTTGATAAATTTGATACAGTTCTTGAAAAGTCAAAAAAACTTCCGTAAGCCAAATATGGCCATGATATCTTCATAAACAAACGAATCTTTCAACTAAAGCTTCTCATCGAATAAATAAAATTTCTTGTTTCCATTACATAATCCATTCATCTCTGAGATCTACGTGAAGACAGACAGTACACTAAAATACATAAATTCGTTTACTTTTTGGTAATACCTCATTTCTTTCCCCCGACATTGCACATGGTATATTTTTGCCGAAATGTCCTGGCTGTAACCATTCCACAGATCAAATCTATTTAGCTGAGTTTCGTGACCTGTCTTAAATTATACATTATTACATTTATTTGTAAATTTTTAATATGCTTCCATGGTCTTTAATATTTTCGTATTTATATATGTTTCTATAAAAAAACACACATAAAAGCTTTCTTGGAAAATGAACTTTATTTAGTGCTATCAAAAACAATTTATTTAACGTTACAACTTTCCCAGCTACCTACTAGATGTTTGTAATTAATCCTTTTGGGACTTTTATTTACTTACTAAGCTGACAACTGCTGCAACTTCACAAAGCTACGGCCCAATTGAAACGAACATTGCTGAAACTTCCTTTACGGAAAATGAGGAGCCGGGTACGAATGCAGCAGAAGCTGACTTATCACTACCACAAGAATCTGTGGAGGTAGAGTCGCTGTCGCACTACATGCTATCCATCGTATATATGCCACACTCCCTTCGGATTGTCTGCCTGACAAATCTCTTCTGCTGGATGGCGCACGTCTGCTACTCACTGTATTTTACGGATTTTGTGGGGGAGGCTGTATTCGATGGTGACCCAAAGGCAATGGAAGGCACCGAGAAACAGATGAGATACGAAGAAGGGGTGCGCTTTGGATGCTGGGGCATGGCTATGTATTCACTGTCCTGCGCTTGCTATTCCCTTGTGATCGACAAGCTTATACAACGTTTCAGGTAAGATATAAGCATATCAAATAATTAGGGATATTTATTTAAACAAGCAGCTGAACAAGATTAAAAAGCATCGACCCAAAGGGAGCTTTCTATCATAGACGAGTAAGAAGTTGAATGAATTGTCAAAGTCCCGAATGGTAGGAATGTTTTATATAGTTTAGGCGCATTGCAGCTACTGTTTGTAACTAATGTTGTTCGAGGTATTAAGAGTAGAGCGCCAAGCTGAGCAATTTTTCTCCCTGCGGGCTCAATCACTCCGCAACCTAATAAAAGTAAAATATATCCATGTTAATTAGCTCAAATAAAAACTAAGGCTAACAATTATTTTCTAAAAAAAAATGTTTCCTAAGGATAACAAAATAAAAGTATTTTATCTTTGTATGTAAGTCTCAGGCCATTGTTGCTAGTACTCTAGCTATTAAATATATTATTGTATAAAATATTTAAATTGATAAATAAATGAAAATATACCTTTGTAGCTTTTTATACGCTGTTAATTTGTGCAAGCCGAAAATGTATGCAACAGAGTGGCCGCCCAAAGTTACCTAAAGTATGATCAGGAATTATAAAAATGTGCGTCTGTTTGTCCATCCAAACAAGTTGAGCAATGTACAGGATATTTTAGAGACGGGCACGACTTAGCATTCTAAAATTGTGTTCTGGATGTCTCCAAATGTACCTATATAGAAGGCCTTACGGGGGTTGGCGTGCAATGTTTTTTGTTTGCTTGTGAAGATATCGTAACCAATCATTCTATCTTTGATCTAAATCGGTGTACAATCGGTAGAAAGAACTGCTTGAGGCATAATTCTTTGTTTGTTATATTATTTTTTTGTTTCTTGTGATCTTACAGGGTATCTCAAAGTCGTCAATGACAGATTTTAACGTCCACCATTTCTTTATAAGGACTAATTAAAAGTGTATCACTGTTTCAATTGATTGGAAGCTTCGCTTGAGATCGAACGATGCGAAGGTCTCGATATGGTTTAAACGTTTAAAAAAGTGTCTTGGTGGGGAGAAAGCTTTTGGATCAAGGTCCGTGTGAAACTTTACAAAGCTATTTTATGGCGCCTGACTAACGTGGTTAAGATTCCAAAGCAAAGAACTGCCTCTACGGACTACTAATAGCTCAGATTTGTAAAGGAATATAATAATAACCAGAAAATATTAAAAAGGGACTCAAAAAGTAAAAAGTTGGAATGGAATCTACGCGGTGTCAAAGGGGTGGAAAAATTTTTTGAACGATTAGTTTTTAAAAACTTTTCGTATCACATATCATAATCTGGGCTGCTCGGCTCAAGCCAAAATCATGGTATATTATGATGCCTACTGAAAGAGGCAATAATTAAAAAAGAATGGGGAGAAAGGAAGAATAATGTAGTAGGATGCGTTTTCTACAGGGGTGGATCCAGAATTTGGTCTTATGGGAGTTTTTCACTTCGAAGCGTATATTAATGGGGCCCAATGAACTGTCAACCCATTTTTCCTAGTTTTGGACGGGGTCCAACTGCTTTAGTAGATATCCAACAATTATAATCTTTTTCGTAGATAAATCGAGTTTCAATGCGTAATAAGATAATAACATAGGTGGTTTGCATTTTGCGAAGTTTATGATTCAGATAGATGACTTTTGCTCGAACGGGTATATACTACATACATATGTCCAATGAATGAAAGATATCAGTTAATTTATTTTCTTTAATCCTTCATGACCTTTTGCCCATTTAACTCGTTTCAAGTAAATATTAAGCTGTTGGATACTATTTAAACAATGTAAATTGGCTCGAAAAGTAATAAGCGATATCAACGTGACCTGGCTGTCCGAGAAAACATGGATCTGTGATATCCGCATCTTAACATTTACTTTATAGGATAGGTGTGTATTTATCTGTAAAAAAAAAACAATTTGAGATACAAAGATGGCGTTCGTTAAAGTCGGGCGCGGACGACTTTGGGATACCCTGTACCACCACATTGCAATTAAATCCGATATAAAAACAGTCGAATTTGGCACCAAAAATTTGTTTTGACCGATCGGTCCTATGGGGGCTATATGATATAGTCAACCGATTTTGATAAAATTTGGTATAGTGATTGGGAACTGTAAAAAACTTCCGAGTCCCAAATTTGGTAAAGAGATCTTTACAAACAAACGAAACACAATCACCTATTAGACAATAGCAGAGATACTAGGCGTCTAAAAAGATTTCATGTACTCGATCTTCCGTATAGAGATAAAAACAATAATGTTATAAATAATGTAATGTAATATATACCATTTAGTTAATATAAATTGGTGGTGCTCACTGGATCGTAACCAATCCTGTTAAATTTATAATATTATTACCAAATTTGTTGAATGTCAATAGGCAGCTTGCAAATAAAAAAAATGATAAAAAAAAAAAAAAAACTAAACAACGAATTTTGTGCAAAAAACGATTTTTTGACCGATCTGTCCTATGGGAGCTATATGATATAGTCAACCGATTTTGATAAAATTTGGTACAGTGGTTGGAAACTCTAAAAAACTTTCGAGTGCCAAATTTGGTTACGATAACTTCATAAACAAACGAATTATTAATCTAAAACTTTTGTGGTTTTTCGAGGTCCTCTGAAACACCCAATGGGAGCTATATAATATATTCCCGATATCAAAAATATAAAATAAACTTGCATCCCCTGACATAATAACTCATCTAATCTGAAAATTTGGTTGCTCTAGCTCTTACCATCTATGAGATCTAGGCGTTCATACAGACAGACAGACAGACGGACAGTCGGTCAGACGGACAGACGGACATGGGTATATCGACTTCTCTAGTCACCCCGATCATAATTTGGGTATCTTTGGGGGGTCTCCGAGGTCTCCTTCTGTACGTTATATACATTTTCGGCTTGCACAAACTTAATATACCCTTTGTCGAATACGGTACAGGGTATAAAAAACAAAATGAGCCCATTAGTCTGTAGCTTACGTAGAAGACAGTACCAACAAAGACCTCAACTAAAGACAGTCTGAAAAATACCTGGCAACAAAATAAAATACATTAATTATTAATTATATAAAAACAGCAATATTAACTTCCAATTCCTTTTCAGAGCTAAAAATGTGTATGTAGGAGGACTTCTCTTTTATTGTACAGGAATGACTTTGATGGCGTTGACTCGGGCTAAAGTAAGCGTGATTGTCTTTAGCTGGGCAGCTGGAGTAATGTACTCAACGCTCTTCACAATGCCTTACTTACTTGTGGCACATTATCACTCTATGGGCACGGTAAGTGATTCCTGCTTATATCAAGATAAACTATGTTATTAACAACTTTATTTTCACAGTTTGAATTAGACAGCAGCGGTTGTGCAAAACTAGGATCAGGAGTACGCGGTCTAGGAACTGATGTAGCTATTGTAAGCAGCATGGTCTTTTTGGCTCAGTTTATACTATCAATGTGTATGGGTACAATCGTAAAAGTTTCGGGTACTACAACAGCCGTAGTTAGTACCGCCAGTTTTTTGAGCCTTTGCGGAGCTTTGTCGGCCACGAAAATAATGTACTTGGATTTATAAACGGCAATATGAAACTATATACTCTAATTTCGAATATATACATTTAAATAGCTATTTTATAAACTCCTACCATATTATATGTTTATGTTTCGTTGCATATACTTCTACTGTATATTGTTGATCCCAATATAAATATTTATAAATATGTATGTATGTATAACTTAAATAAGTTAAATATTGCAAAAAATAAATAATATAGGTTGATGAAACTCATAACAACTTTCATGATCGTTTTATTCTCATATACTTAAAGCGATTGTTTCAATAAAAAATCTACATTTTTAAATTGATTAGCCCCACATGAGTGCATACCAAATTGGTGGACCTTACCTTAGATATAAATGTACTTATAAAAATTGTATTTGTTTTTTATAATGTCAACATTTTTGTAAGGGTAATGTATCTATGCCGTACATCAACCGCAGAGTGTGGACATAAAAATGCTGCAACGCGTTTGTTCCACTATCAATATGATTGAAAAATAAATCATCCAAAAAAATGTATTCGTTGGAAACTAGTATAATCCTAGAAAGCCTAACTTACTTCTTAACTCAAATTGAAACAATTTCTTTAAAAACAGAGCTGATCAAAGAACTATTAATGTTTTTCTACTTACGATTATTTCCCTACTTTACTTACTCTATATTTTAATGTCGACTTCTTGACCTAATACATCCACACCAATTTTAACGCCGATTTAAGTGCAAAATAATTTATTTATTTTAAAAAGGTGTACCATTGAATTATCATGTGTTTGATCATATTGCTGTTATTTACTTTTTTAATTCTCCACTTCAGGATCTAAGGCCTTAAGTTATTTCGACATTTGTCAAGTATATCTTTTCGTATGACCACATAGTCTGGATGTAGTTTTAAAACTTGCTGACAAACATCAATTGCATTTGCATAGTTCTTCATTTTCATGTGATTGTAGGCCAGTTTGTAGCCTATATGTGGCTTTGAACGTCCACCACAATTCCAAGCCTGATGATAGTGCTTAGCCGCTTCGCTGTATGACTGGTTTTTTTCGGAAATGCAACCAGCTAGTTCGTATGCCTTGGTAGCGGATTTGTTATGCTCCAAGACTCGAAACACGAAGGACTCGGCGACATCCAACTTGTTGGCATTGATATAAATATCGGCTAACAACAGCCAACTGCGCTCCAAGTACTCCGCTTCCTCAAAATTCCAAGTAACTCGAGCTATACGTTTAAGTTGATTCTTGGCTCTTTGCGTTTGTTTCAATTGTATTAAAGCCGAGGCCATAGCATAAACTGGAGCCACCATAAGTTGGTATTCTTCTTTTTGCAGCAGCTCTGTAAGATCATGAAGAGCAGATTCAATTTGAAACTTTTGCTTTGAAGCCATTTGCAGAAAGTTCCGCAGCAGACGATAATTTAATGCCTCATTATCTATGCCACCTGGTCGAAGACGCAACTCCTTGAGCAGACGCTCAGCCGTGCGTAAAGCTATTAGACGAGAATCACTGAACTCGCCACTATCGCCAATATCTTGCAGATCGTTTCCGTTCGGTATGTCACCATCTGGATTTATGCATATCTCAATCATATTGAATATGGCTTGTTGACCCCACTTATGATCGCGACGTGCTGTATTAAAGTTGCGCAGTGCTCCATTGGGATTTCCATTGTACCACTCGTATAAGCCCTTACAATAATTCAGGCCTGAAGAGTATAGAGAATTGTCAGCTGCCTGTTCGGCGCGCTGCAGAAATGGCAAAGTTTCGGACAGTGTACCAGAACGTCGCATTACCTCAATAAGTCGTGCCAACGCCGTCCAATAGCAGGGCTGAGAAATTAATAGCTGCGAAAAATGGAAAGCAGCATTTTCAAACTCCATCTGAAATTCAAATCGTCTTAGACCATATTCATTATAGCAAGTTAAGCGTATTTATGAACGCACCTTTCTAAAAGACAAATCTGCCATCATTACCGAAGCTGCTTCATTGTTGCTCTCGATTTGTAGTATCTGCAAACAAACTTCACGGCACAATTCAATAGCATTCATTTGCATATAAAGTCTGGCCATGGAGGCAAGTATTTCAATATCATTAGGTGTATATTTAATGCATTCCTTGAAGTATTTGAGGGCTTGCTCATTTTCGCGTATATTAATTGATTGCTGAGCCATAAGGAAACAAATTCTATTGCGAGCACATAATCAGAAAATTTAATTAATATAATAGAGTATTTATCATGGTAATATTAAGACTATTAATACAGAGGCATTGTCATTTACACATTAGCAAATTTCTAAACTACGCTTCTGCGGAGCGATTTTCATCCATATTTTTAGTGGTTTTCATTTGTTTTACAATTTCAGCTAGGGCCTGTGGATTCACGCCAAGTTCGAGCAGTTTCATACAAATTTCCATACTTTCTAAACTTAAGCCTGTGTTACACAAAGTGGACGTTGCATTAATTAGCTGCATAACATTTAAAGAAGTTTTAACCGCTGTGTAGGGATTGCTATCCGCCTGGTCGACCCCATCTTTGTGTGTACTATCACTATCCAGAGCAGTCATGTTTATTTTTATTTCAAGTTTCTAATTTTTGAAATATAAGTTTATGCAAAGCTGATCTGTGTCTGAGTCGATAAAATATGCTTCGATTGTATTCGACGCTACATAGTTGAATACATCGATTACTCATGTACAGCGGAAATTTTAAAATAATCGATGTATACCAAAAAATATCGGCACATTCGTGTTAATATTTAATTTTAATTTAACACCGTCGCAATTTAGAATTCCTTAATATATTTAAAAGTAACGCTCGACTTATTAAATTGTACTTGAGTAAAAATTTAACAAATAGCAAATAAAAACAAATCAAAACTCCGCTGCATCAGCAGTGTAGTTAGTATTGTAAAGTGCGCATTCAAGGATGGAGTATTTTTCAGTTTTTCAAATCTGGTCACCCAAACTATCTACAATAATTTTTATAAAAAAAAAAAAATAATTTCGTGACATCGACTCAATATAAATATTAATTTAATATGGCTGATGACTTGCAAAACTACAAATTGCAATTACAGCAAGTAAGTTATACATATTAATAATGTGACTATATGCATTCGCTGAAACTGCGACCAACGTATTCGTAGGTAGAAGCAGCCCTGCAGACAGACCCTGACAATGAGGAACTTTTAAAACTTAAAGACGACTTGGAGGAAGTTATCAAATTAACAAGAGACCTGATTAAAACACAGTTGGAGGAACAGCGCAAATCGTCGTATGTAGAACCTTCATCCTCTAAAGCGGCCTCTTCAAATTATTTTGATGAAATTGAAGCAGCCCTTCTGGAGGCTGAGAAATTAGTAAGTTCCGCCAAAACATGGAAAATTGGAGATAAATGTCGTGCAAAATGGACTGAAGATGGTCAATATTACGACGCCACCATCGAAGGGATTACTGGTGAGGGTGAAGTAAGTGTTATATTTGATGCATACCAAAACAGATCAACCACAACAATAAAAGAACTGCGCGAACGCACAGCACGCAGCGAAAGTGAGGTTTTTCCTTCTAACAAGTTAGTAATTATTATTTATAATTATTGGAATATCTTATATTAACATAAACAAATTACAGACGACACAGACCCAACCAAAAAGAGTATCTAAAGAAGCGTAAACAGAAGAAACAGCAGCGTTTCAAAGACTTGGAGGAAGAACGCGAGTCAGACAAAAACAAATGGCTGCATTTTACAACAAAGAACCACAAAAAACCAGGCATGAAAGTCAAAAGCATATTTGCATCGCCAGATAATGTTGGTGGACGTGTGGGCATAGGTACTTGTGGAACTGCCGGCAAAAAAATGACGGATTTTACCGTTGGGGAGAAGTATCGAAAAGGTCTTTAATCGGAAATGAATATTTGCTACATAAATGCGTGCTAACATCATCGGTCTAAATACAATTAACGTATAAAAATTTATACTTTTCATAGAACAAACACACAAAGCCCAACTAAGTTTAATATTATTTTAAGCAACACATGCAGAGCGCACCATTTTCGAGTATCTAATTAAAAAGATAACATTTTCCGAATTTAAAAAAAAGGTCTAAATTCAATTCACTAAATTGCGTACGCTCTTTGAAAAGTAATCAGTGTCTAGCTCTATGGTGTTATAATTACTTACTTTGATAGCATTTTGGATTGTTCAAAAAGGCTCTCAGACTGGTCTAAATCAACGGTGCAGCGCTTTTGAATAAGATATTGGTTATCACGTGCCAGCTGTAAGGTTTGCAGCGATTGTACCAAATTGCCAGATTTTTCATGAATACGAGCCAATAGAAGAAGCTGCTTGGTTCTTAGTTGCATGTCCAGAATGTTGTCATCATTTCTGATTAAAAAAATGGTTAATATGTCAGATTCTATAAAATTAGGTCAGTGGTTTCTTACATTTTTGTATTGCTTACATCTTCAGTCAGAGTATCTGCGGCGTTTTTAAATTTTTTCAGCTTTAAATATAACTCTGCAAGATCTAATTTTAGGGCAGAATATTCAGGATTTCTTACAGCTTCGTGATAGTATTTAAGAGCCTTGTTATATTGGTGAGTCTTAACGTAAGCTCTACCTAGTTTGCTAGCCAATAAAGTATTCTGAGGATTCAAGCTAAGAGCTTTCTGGTAGGCCTCAACTGCTAAGTCAGTTTCTAAAGAGAAATATAATTAATTTTATACCAAGTTGCATTTAGGTCTTGGTGCACACCTTGTATGGACATGTACGCCTCGCCTAGCATAAGATAACTTTCCGGTTCCGGCCGCGCTTCTACTAAATCCCTAAAGCACTTAGAAAAGGCAGTGCGATCTTTACGATGCTGCAGATAAATATTTGCCAGACTTGTTTTGGCCTGGAAAGAATCGCGGTGTTTAATAGTGCAGCTTTTAATGATTTCGATTCCCGAGCAACAATTCTGGTACTAATAAAATCTAACCAGTCTTAGCACTTACCTGTATGTAATAAGCTTGGTTCGGCTCGATAGCTGACAACAGGCTGATAGCCTTTGAGATGTTACACTTTTGGAGCATAAGCTCAGCATGTGCTATAATTAAGCGCACCAATTCAGCAGTTCCGCTAAACTCTTCCATTCCAACCTGTAGCAATTGCTCAATTTCAAATGCACCCTGTGGTTCACCCATATCTCGTAGGGTATAGATTAGCTCCAAGTATAGTGTCATTTTATCGGATATGGTAAACGCGCCAATACTTTGCGCGCCTTGATCAGCAAATTGTTGCTGTTGTTGGGAAGATCGTGATCCACCGATTAATTGCATTGCGACGAGAAAACTTTGCTGTGCCTCGGACAGCTGAAGTTGCTGTCTTTGTATTATGCCCAGAAGCAGATAATATATGGGTCGCTCACGCACACCAAAGTTATGGGACAATGCGAGTTCTAAAGACTGCAGCGCCTTGGGCAGCTGCTGTTGCTTTATAAGGATCTCAGCGAGTAGTAGGTGCGCATCAGTATAGGTCTCATCAATATCATTTAAAATATGCTGCAGTCGTCGTATGGCCTTGGCGGGTTGTCCGCAAAGAAAGTCAACCTTGGCTCGTGTGTAAACTGCTTGTATGTGTCCCGGGCAAACGTGTGTTATAACGTCCAATATATTAAAACTGTGCTTCAGTGTAATGTGTAATGACTCTTCACTTAATTGAAACTGAAAATCTGGCCCAGCTTTGAGGCTCAACTGCACTGGGGAGCGACGCAATAGTTCGTTGGCCAACTCAAGCATAAAGTCGGGATTTAAAAAACTAATATAATCCACACCAAATGGTATTAGCTCCAGTTTTCTAATATGACGGTCGGCTGCTTCCACCAACAAGCGTACCTGAGATTCTCGTTCCTGCGTGGGAAATATGGCAGTCATATAGAGTAGCATCGGTACGCGATTGTTTCCACACAGTTCAGCAAGAAAAGCCAGTTGCTGCTGAATCTGTTGCCTGTCGTCCTCAGCACCAATCGATTTTAGTTTACAGTTAGTTAGGCCACAAAGCGCCTCAAAATTGCTCCCATCGGCATTACTAGCCGAACGAAAGGCAGCCTCTGCATCAATAATTTTTCCCAACAACAAATGTTGCTGACCCAGTTCGGTAAGAAAAGCCACATTTCCCGGATCTAGCTGATTGATTTTATCCACGTAACGCTTCGTGATGTTCAGTATTTGTGCATTACGCGAGCATATTCTTGAAAATAGTTGACATATTTGTAGCACCAAATAATGGTTGCTGCCCTCAACTCGCTCAGCAGCGCTGAGCAATTGTTGCAAAGTGGCTCCAGCTGCTTTGAAATTGCTCTCACGTGCAATGAGTAGCACACCCTTAACGCGCAATGCCGACACATTAGTGGATTCCAAATTAATGACACGCATTGAAGTCTCCAAAGCTTGATCCCAGTTTGAAGCCGCGAACTGTGTTTCCATTTTCTCAATAAGAGGAATGTTTAACTCGGGAAATCTTACAGACAGTTTATTTAACACCGTAATAGCAGTTTCGAATTGCGCATTTGGATGACTTCTAAGCAAACGCACCAAAGCCAATGTGGCATCAATATTTTTTCCATCGCAGCGAGCTATAGTTGCCTCCAGCAAATGCTGGGCGTTACCATTAAGAGTTCTGCCCGCTGATAAATCGCACCAAATCTTCAAAACAGCCGCTGCATCAAGCTTGACATCTATTTTAAGAGCCTTATTTATGTAATCAAGAGCTTCGTCGACATTTGCAGCACTTAAATAAAGAAATATAGCTGCGTAATAAAAAGCTGTAGCATTCGTAGAGTTTTGTCCAGCCTCCAGACGTTGCTCAAGTCCCTGCAAAGCATCCCGATCTATAACACGACAGTGTTTATGTGCATGTATTAGTGCTAACGTGGCTGCCAGTCCTAGATCTGCTTCATTTTTTAGAGGATTCAACTCTCGTATACCTTCTTGCATTCGATTTCCTAATACAAGCGCTATGCCATTGTATAGCCTAAACTCCGAATGCATTGGATACTTTACCAAACCATCCAAAGCTGCCTTTTGCATTGAATAATAAAAGCAGGATCTGCCATAATAAAGCACAAGACCACTAAAATCAACACTGTCCATGTTTAAAGTCATATAATCAATTGATTATTTAAGTATAAGTTTTAAATATTGAGGTTCGTATTTTTCCACGTAGCTAGTCACAAAGCTGCATTTAATTATGAGCATTAGTTCATTCCTTCCAGCATAGTCCAGAGCGGCCTAATGTAAAAGAACAGATTTTAAATTGTATATAATTTTAATGAATGTATTTTTTTTACTAAATTTTAATTTTATCAACGCTGGTTGTTAAGTTACTAACTAAACAATCAAATTAGGTACACACCTATTCATATATAGAAATATATACATAAATACATGTATAGCAAGTACAAACAAAGCAACAAGGCAGGTCCTTAGCAACGGATTAGTAAGCTACCAGCATAGTTTCATAGTTAATAGTCATTTAAAGAGTTGTTAGTAACTGCGACCAACAATCAATATTACTCGATAACGCACCTTTGCCAATAGTTTACCAAGGCCAATACCACCCAACTCCTCAGGTACTTTGGTGTGTGTTATTGTCATTATTTTACCTTTGACGCTGTACCCTAATGAAGCTGTAAATCCTTTCCTTACAATAAAAAATTTCCTTCTATCTTGTTTGACATCTAGGAACGTTGTCATATGGCGGACTTGCTCGTTCATGCTGGAATTTAATATTGGGGTCAAGGTCAGAGGTATTGGTCGTTGAGCTAGATTTATTTTATCTAACATTTTTCTGTTTACACATATTGATAGCGGCAAATTCGAGTATAGACGACGGTTTGCAGCCAACAGTGCAACCCTACGAAGATGTTTTGAAATATAGGAAAAGCGTGCAAACATGTTCAAGAAAAAATAGAAATCAAAACCTACAGTGCAGAAATAGAAGACGAAATAGTTACAAAATAAACAAAACTAAACCAATACATACATAGCAAGTTTATGAAACAGACAATTTTTAAATTAATTAACACCAAGACAAAGTTTTCATCAAATCA
Source organism: Chymomyza fuscimana (assembly GCA_949987675.1). Taxonomy (NCBI): domain Eukaryota; kingdom Metazoa; phylum Arthropoda; class Insecta; order Diptera; family Drosophilidae; genus Chymomyza; species Chymomyza fuscimana. Next base: position 83,933,987 of record OX465088.1, read on the forward strand.
TTCTTGTTTTTTTCTATATTGTGTGACCGTACTCGTATCATATAAAATACCAACATACTAGAATTTTGGTAATAAAAACATGAAAAGTTTCAATTTGGACTTAAAAGTTACACAACGACTACTCTGAGAAAAAAACATTTTTGATATACTTATATTAGGCACTTGTGCGCTTCAATAAACTGCGGGTAACTTTAGCTTCGAACGGCTGACTGCCTAGAAACAGGCACACTTAGTTCGGGATTCGTCACCGCAGTCTCTGTAAATTTTATTTTGAAAGATACCTTTCTGGTGCTAGAAAGGACCAAACGGACGCCGAGACGCTGGCGGCAGGACTTCAAAACTTAACTTTATAGCACTTGGCAAACGAACTGAACGCGCAATATCGTTTTTGGCGTTTTTGGGAATCTCATAATTGTCTGTCATATTTAAAAAAAAAAAAAATAATATTTTGGGTTTTCAGAATGCCAAATTTTTATTATTACATTATAAGCTCGTTTGCTTTGACCAATCGAAATGATTATTTTGTTGTGAAGTAGAAATTAATTCTAAATGGTTTGTAGCCAGAGCAACATTAGCATTCGGCTGGAGACTATAAGAGCTAGAGTCGGGAAGGCACGAGTGTAGCATTCTCAAATTCTGAAAAATTAAGGACATGAATTTAAAATGCCTTAAGCCATAAGGTACTTAAATAAATAATGTAAGAACATAAGGAAGTTTGTCATAAGAACAATCTCTCAATTTGAAATTTATTTATATTTAAAGAATATGTTAAATATTTTAATATACAAGATATCCTTCCTAACCAAAATATGGTTGGTGCTGTTTTTCCATGACGTCTTTTTTTCTCGGTTTCATACTTAGTACAGGGTCCCAAACAATCCTTGAAAGATTCATCAACTAAGTATTTTTTCCAGCAAACGTCGTTTTTGAGCATTCGTTTACTGTACTAAACAGCCTTAGCAATTTTAACCTATTGTTAGACCCAGCAGCTCCTGCCGAATGATAGCGGAGAGTCTCTTTGTAGCACCACCGTTTAATGAGTGTCATGTTATATTGCACACAACAAAGAAACACTTCCTTCGACTCTAAGAGGCAGGGTACCTTGTCTGCAATGTCCTGTTTGCCCGTAATCTATATCATTCTAATTAATATCCGCAACATTTTTTTATGTTGCACATGAACATACATACTATATCAGTTCATGGGTAGAATCAATGCTAAAGTATAATATATAATATTCTAATATTTATATCCTGATTTAATTTGGTCTAGGGTATACTCAATTTGTAGAATGTTTGTAACTGGCAGAAGGCGCTGCAGATCTTAAGTTCTTTATACCAAAGTACTTGTCGTTACTTCGTCCAGCGATTAAGAGATGTCCGTGAATCCGTTAGTTCGAACATTTACATTTCAGAGCCCCGGACATTTGGTACAGGTATGCATCTGCTTCAGTAGAGATTAAGGTCTTTTCAAAACTTCTTAAGGCTAAATTTCATTCTTTAGGCCCGTACGCAGTTTTTTTTGGGCCTTTAGCGAAAAATACGTGCTTAGCATTTGACTGTCGGGCACTGTCCAGACTGATTAAAATCTTTTAAAAAAGCATAATAACCCTTTGCTGTCCAAATCATTTCTAATTTCATCTGTTGTATAAATAATCAGCACAATCATCATCAAGCAGATATTCATTACCTTACTAGCGTAACCTCTGCACTGAAGTTCTTTTGCCTATAGCGCTACCCCCTGTCGATCATTATGACGCAAAGAGGACTATTAACCGCAAACGATTCCATGACTGGCTGTGATTTGTACAATTGCGGTTCGACTTAGAACCACATTTTTTACAAATAATGATTTCTCCTCTCGTTACAGTAAATGACTTATTGCCTACTTAGATCAACCAGCTACCTAGAGGAAAAACTTTAGGAATTCTTCTCTTTAAATCACAATAGTAGTTCTTCTACGGACTTCGCGCCTGTCGATGTGTACTCTTGCTGAATTTAATGAAAACATATTTATACATTGAAAAGTCCAAGTTATTACTAGATGGGTCTTGACAAATTCTAATGCTATTTACCTAAACAACAAATAAATTGGTTATTTTCACTATGCACACGAGTATGTGATCATATTAATACATACTATAAAGTACATATACCATGTTAAAATTCGTATTATACTTACATTGAAGAGTACAAAGACTTGGATATTTACGCATGCACTCAAAAGTACTCAGTCATAGGTGATCAAAATAAATTGAGTAAATTAATAAACATTGTATTAAGCAATTGTATTTTATTATAAAGAATTAAGGCAAGGCCAGAACGAGCAAAACGAGCCACTCAAGACGAAGCAAGTTGAATTTGCTGTTTAGTCTTCTTTTGACTTTCGAAGGATTCGGTTTGTATTTAAAGTGAAAAGGAGTGCTGAAGCTATGAAAAAGGACTAGACAGTGGTTTCAACTAAGTTTATTTATTTTTGAAAGAACTCGTTGGGTGAATTGTGAGTGATTTTTTTTGCCAAAATCAAAGTGCGTCTTATTTCGAATAATACAATTTATTTAAGTATTAAAGTTATAGATTAACAATTCGTTTATTTTAAATTTGATATATATATAGTTGCATATAATCAAAACGTCTCTGTAGTTTCCTTATAACTAGTCGTGCTCTCCATTGAATTCTGGCTAAAACCACACATTTTGGATAAGTATCCACCCCACATACGCCTGGTAACAGGATCCAAAATAATAAAGTATACAAAAATGACAAAACCTTGTAAAGTTGCTGTCAGGCAAAATAGATATGAAAAAATAATGCCGGCTTTTAGTGCGGAAAGTACACCAAAACCCCATGTGAAACCCAAAAGGAAAAATAATAATACTGATAATCTTATTTGCGACATTAAGAGACGTTTATCCGTATTACGTATAAGTATGCCCGGTCCACGCGTAATGTTATATAAAACCAGACAAAATACCACAAAGTTCGCCATAATAATAATTGTGATAGGCAAAACGATGCCAAAATATAGCGCATAACCCGAAGGATAACAAATGCTGCCTTTGCTAAAAGAGGATCGATCTAAAAATATGACAAGTAGAACGGGTATGAGCGGTAGACCCCAGCAAAAAATGGCCGATTTTATGAAAAACCTTTTCGGTCGATTTTGACCAAAAACCTGTACGTAACGCTTAAACTGCAAATATGCAATAATCATCATCCAAAAAAACTGTACCAAAACGGAGTAATGCATCAAAGCGCCGATGGCTACACAGCTGGGTATTATTTGGTTTATTATTAAGTGCAAAGAGTACTCTTCCGTGTTGATAAAACAAAAGATAATCATTTGCAGAGCTATAGCTGCTGATAATTGCAGCAGAACCTTGGAAGAAGCCTTATGGCGCCAGGACTGAAAAACTGCAGCAGTGATAAATATGCCAGATATACCCAAAAGCGATAGGGAGCTGCCTATTAGTGTTATGATGTCCAAAGCCTTTTCGTGTTTCTCTTTTATGCCCTCCTGAACCTTATCCTCATCTGCAAAAATGGAACCACCGTCCACCAAATAAGCAAATGGTGTTAAATGACTGCAACCACATATTATGATATTATTATCAGCTGTAGAACGTCCCAAAAAGGTAATGCCATCCGTGGCCCAATTCTCGTAATTCCAATAGTTGCATATATTGTTGTGGCTGTCATTATGCCAGCCTTTTAAGGCCAGCGGCAAAACTTCGGGCAAATCCGTATTATAACCTGGAATGGATATGGATACGACACGATTAGCACGTTGCAGCGTTTGTTGCGTCTCCTGGAATAAACGATCATTGGCATACACTTTAATGACCACAATAGGAGTACCCTTTTGTGTGTGATTAGCCAGCAAAGGAATAACATTCAAATTGCTCAAAAGCGACAGAGGCACATAAGTGCCCAGCTGCAGATTAGGTTCGTTGACAAAATCCTCTAAGACATGAGTCGACTGCAAAAAGCGATAGTGTTCGTGTTTAAAAGCGCCCGTGAGCAGTTCCTCATTTGATTGATCTGTGTCATTATTACGAAATAAGGCTATGCCAGATATATTCGCTACGGAAGGATCCATGACAAAACAAAGTAAATTTGGCGAAATTTTTACCGAAACTCCAATGTCCACATAATCGATAACTTCAAATTGGTTGCCTGCTTGTTCTTCACTTACAGCGCCATCTTCATGGCTGACATTAGTTGAAAAAGTATCGATGGCATTTTCAAAAGCCTCTAGCAATTTGTTGGTTGCGTTTAGTTTGACAGACATTTGCAGCGTAGTATCCTTGACATCCATTAAATAATTGTAGATCATCATTAAATCGCGACGCGTCTTCTGCCAAGGATTGTCACTAACCGGGTTGAGCATATTATTATAGGCAACTGTATTCAGTTGTGTAAGGCTCTTTACACAGGCTTCCATAATGTTGGCCATAAAATATATATCCGCTGGCACTAGATTACGCTGACGTCCCTCTATGATATCTTTAACATCTTTTATAACCTTTTCAGGAGTTTTTTTGTGCAACTTCGAGTTGTCCAAGTTATATAGACTTTTTGTTATTTTCGTGGGTTTCACTTGGGTTTGGCAGGTTATGTTCTCTGTCAGCGCTTCCCACTGAGCTCCTTGTATAAAATCACCCGCACACTTACGCGTGTACGGCATGCCCTGCTGTTGCAGACATAGTAACAAAGTTGTAGACACCTGACCCTTGAGCGCCTGCAACCATTGATTCTCTCTGCCATCACTCATGCGAAAAGTTTCCGGAAAACAGTACTCTACGCTGCTCACTGTATTGGCAGCTTCTTCATCCACAAATAAAACCAAATTACTCAAAAGCTTCCAGACGTTCATACGCACAGTGGTATCATGTCTAACACGCCCAGTGTTTTCCGTGCTATCATCTTCCTCACTGCTTTCTTCTTCGCTATTATCCACAGCTGAGTTCTTTAGTGAAGCTGTTACATGTACCCAACATGTGGCACTAAACTGCCGCATTTGCTCAACTTGCATAATACGGGCATCGTGTATGACCAAGTTTTTAAAAGTGTGACCAAGTTTATCCTTGGCATCGCGCAGTAATTTTTGCACATTCTTGCCTAGTTTTTTGGCATTATTTGGCACATTGGCACACATTCTTGCATTCTTCTCTTTATCCAGACAGGACACTTTTAATTTCATGGCAAAAGCATGTCCACGACGTTTCTTGACTGCAACTATACGTTGCGTTGCTACTAGCTCAAAATTAAAGATTGTATGTGCCTCACACCAATACTCGCCAGGACCATCGCCATTTAGCTTCAGTGTGTATATGGACTTAAGCTGTTGCTCATCCTGCCAAATAAATTCCATTTTTACTTTGCTGCGCAATTCATAACCTGCGTTTGTAAAACAATTTATGCCACAATCCGTTTCATCATCCTCATTGCACCAAATATACTGACGATTGTAAGCTACCAGCACTAGTTCGCCCAATTCCGCATCTGCTTTCAGTATTAACTCTACAGGTTTCGGGGCTACAATTTGTTTGCTCAGCTTTGGGTAAAGCTTTGAGCGCTTATTTTCTATGCGTATCATTTCCTTTTTGTTCATAAGCACCAAATAATCATTATGCAATTCATCCGAAAAACTACCCACTTCGAAGAGCTCGCTTTTACGTTTCTTGGAAACAAACTCTCCCAGTATATTTTTAAGAGCATTGTGTTTTTGGAAATACTCTGTTATATGCACCGCTTGCTGAACATCCAGCAAAGCCTGATACTCCCAGTTAATGCCGTAACACTCGTTGGGCTTATAACTTAAGGCTCCAAATCCTTGTGGGCAGCCTGAACGTGCCAAAATCTGTTCTTTGTATACACAAACCGAGTGCAAAAACTCTTCGCAATGAGTCATCTCTATAGCGAACTCGCTCTTGCGTTTACTTGTTCTAGTATATCTCGCAGATAAACAATTTCTATTTGATCTAAAATCTGCAATTTGCAGCTCTTCATCAACGCGCTGACGCCAGCGTTCCCCGGATAAACGTATCTCATACGGCAGCGTATCATTATCTCTTCTCAGTGGCAGCCAAAACTTGCGTATATTGTTTTTTGATAAATGCTTTGTTAGAAGCTCATTTAATGCACTGTCTGTAGTATCCAATGGTATGATTGTATTGGAACCCTGACAATAGGAGTCGTCGTACTTGTGTTGTTGTGCCGAAATTCTAAGGCAAATTGGTTCATCTTTGCCATTGCGTATTTCCGTAAGATCGTTGGGGCAATATGTATTGGCTTCTGTAATTGTATTGCAGCTTACACTTGAAGGCTGCCAAAGCCCCGTGCTTGTGTTGCATTCGCGGATTAATAAATCTCCATCGTTTTTCAAACACAGCACGTCCTCGGAGGTTGCATACCGCACGTCTCTGTATTTCCAGTAGGCTTTGCCATGCTGCGTATTCGTGATATCATCATCACATTTATGTAACTAATAGAAAAATATTGCACGTATGTATATTTATAGAAGAAGGCCTAGAGTATGGCAATTAAATACTTGCCTTTTGTAATGAGTCACTTGACGACGACGACACATAAGATATATGAAAAACTAATGCAAAGACCGCACCGAAAACTAAAGCTTTTCGGCTTAAATTTTTAGGCACTTCGAAATGCAGATCTTTCAACATCCCATAGAGTCGTTTGGAAAGTAGCCGTAGACTGAATTTACTGTTTTGACTTTCTTAAAAACACTGAAACGTAGTTAAAGTGCTGAACACTTTTTATCTCCAATGAGATTATTATTGCTATTACTTTTTATCTTTGTTATCTATCTTCGCAAACAAATTCAAATACTTTTTTACATACTATTCTATCGGAAACAGCGCTTTTATGTAGATATACCTTAGCAATTATTCACAGATATAAACATGCACACATAAAAACAAAACTTTCAAACATCTTGAGAAATGTATCTTTTATCTTAAAATACGGCAATTATCTTAAAACCAGTAAGGTACTATAGAGCTAGAGCTGTGATATACTATGCAAAAAAATGAACCAGCTTTTGTTTCTGGAAATCAGTTAAAGATGTCGTGCTAGCCAAACACCAGTAAAGTCCCCCCAAAAAGAGCTTCAGCGAGGTACATCCATATGCCAAAGACAATAATAAATTTTTATAACATGTATCCAAAATGGTTGACCTTATATGTTACATATACGTTATATTTATAATAATAACTAACTATGCATACATAACTCAGAAACAACTAAACCGATTTTCATTATTTTTGATTTTTTGGATTTGTCTCAACCCCAAATAGCAGAACATTGAAAAATTTAGCCGAAAATCGTGAAAAAACCAAAATTTCGCAATCCTTGCAGCAAAGAACCAAAATATACATATGTTTATCACTAAACTGGTAAACAAACGAAGACGGGTAGTTGCAACTGCGTGTTAAAATGGTTGGCGCATCTTTTTCGACCTACAGATTAATAACTTTCAATTGATGCCTGTTGAATATTGTGTGGGATCCTTAATATTGATCATGTTAGGCATCAAATAAAAGGTATTGGTCTGTAATCAAATTATACTATGTATTATAATGCACGCCTTGGTTAGCCCCCTGGCAATATGTGCTTGGTGCAGGCTTCTGCATGATAACTTTGTTGCTATTACCCTAAGAGCCGTACTTGGAAGATCGAAATTATTGGCAACACTATATCAATCAAATTTTTTTTTTTTTTTTTTTGTTTACAATCTGTCTTTATTAGACAATAAGTAAATTTACTAAATACTAATTAATACAATATAAATATAACAGCAAGTTTCCACTGAAACCAAATGAAACTTAAAACAGTGTTTGGATATGTCTGCAAAAAACCTACCGATTTTACGGTATTTTAGATTTAAACAAACTCTAAACTTCAAACTCTTTTCTTGCTGTACCTACTAATAAAGGTTGTCGATTTATCGTAAATATAATTTCCACACAAACAAAAACTTCTTGGCAAGCACTTCCTGTAGATTGCACACAAAAAGTGTTAGCTTGTAAAAATAAACGTATGCCTATGAACTAAATATGGTAGGGTATAGTGCAGGGATGTCCAGGCCCATTGCTCATCTGGCTCTTTTTGTTTTTGTAATGGCTCTTAGGCATAGGCAGCGATGCGCGTGTACATGCACGGCCCTAACTGTATATCACCCACTACTACCTTACTACTCTCTTACTCTCTTTGCTCTCTGATCTCGTGTGCACAAAAACAACTCTTGCGTATATTTGTTGTTGGCCCACAGATTTTCAATGTAATTTGTTGTTGCTTTTCGTTTGAGCATGCACTCACAAAAATCGGTATGAGATTCTTTCGCTATTTTTTAGGAAACTTGTTTAATGGGACTTTTAAGGCGTTGCTTGCAAACAAAAACTAGTTATGGCCCTGTACCTTTCGATACAAAGGGTATACTAGATTTATGCAATGTATATAACAGACAGATGGTGGCTATAGGTAAAAACATATGAATGGAATATATATTTTTTGGAAAATCCGGTGGTAATAAAACAAACTTGCACGTGGCGATCATAAATAGATACTTTTCGGGAAATCCCTTGGAAGAAATTCGCACTTGTATACAATCTTTTTTCTAGTAGTAACAAATGTTAACAGGTAACCAAAGGGTGTTTTGCATCCATTGACTGAAGTGAGGTGGCTCAGTAAAGGAAAGTGCCTTGAGCGTTTCTTTGAATTGCGAAGAGAAATGGTTCAGTTTTTGGAATCAGAAATTCAAAGTGTTGATTTATTAAATGAAGTAAAATCTTACGAATTTAATATTAACCTAGCATTTTTCACAGATTTAACTTTACACCTGCATTACCTGAATGCTTCCCTTCAAGGCCAGAATAAGTCTATTTTCGATTTGGTAGGCTCTATAGAAGGATTTATTCGAAAAATTTATATATTTATTTTTGACTCAGTTATGAACAAACTGTGTCACTTTTCACGATTAAAAGAAATTGTAGACGAGCTTCGAGTTTCAACATATAATTTTTCTATGTACCTCTACTATTTAAATGAATTAAAACAAAATTTTAATCGAAGATTTAAAGATTTCGAATGGGTAAAAAAAATGATGCCCATTTTTTTTAGTCCGATGATATGCGACATATATGATCAGAAACCTGAACTGCAACTGGAACTTTGTGACTTGCAGTGTGACTGCGAATTAAAAACAATTAATTTAAGTGGACTTGACTTTTGGAAAGCTGTTAACGCAAACAAATACCCCTTACTCCACAGCGAAATTATGCGAGTTTTATCTATTTTTGGAAGCACATATATTTGTGAATGTGCGTTTTCAAGCTTAAAATTAATTAAAAATAAAATGAGAAATCGATTAACAAACGAACATTTGGAGGCATTATTAAAACTATCATTAACTAAAATAAATATTGATATTGACCAATTTTTAAGTTCTTTATAAGTATACATATGTACCATAACTTTTTTTTCATTATTTTTTATCACTCTTATAAGAATGCACATACAATTTCTTACAGTGCACTCAATAAACCGTAATAACTGTTTACTTTAGATGTGTTAGTGTTTTTCTTTATATGTATTGGTTTTTGCTCTTCCATAAGCAGTGTTTGGACATCCCTGGTATAGTGTATACATGCAGCACTGTCGGGAAGCGGCGCATTAATTAGATCGTAATATTCATTTAATTTTAATAGATCCTTCTTCTATGAACAAGAAGTGGTGCATGCTTACACACTCATAGATTTACTTTATCGAGCATCATTAGGTATGATTTTCGGTATATTGAAAAAAAATATCTCTTATTTCTTTAATACAGTTCAATGGCCTCTATTACGTTGCAAGCAGTTGGCTTTTTATTCACGATACTCTTATGTCAATCACAGTCAAAAGTAAGTCTTAAAGTCAATTTCTTGTACTGGGTAATCATTAATTGTTTACAATATGTCATAATCTGCTATAAAAAATCAAGATATTTAAGGTCGCATAAGGTCAACATAAGTGATAGATAGAGCTTTCAACCGTTTTATTTGACTCTTTAAAATTGTCCGACCTAATTTCGATTAATGCACATGATATTGATTTTTTTTTGTATTGAAATAAATAAATTATTTTAAGATAATTAAATATTCTCTTGGGTGTTGAAACGAAGAACAACATGCATGTTTCTTTATCACTAAACCAAGTTATCGAAGCCCTATGATACTATCAAACCCGTTGCACTTGCTTTACACCTTTATCAATTCGCACTTCTTCCTAGGAAATCGTTAAACGAAGCATAGATCTCTCTGCATCGCATGCGCTTATTTCGGATACTCGATTGCCCAAAGATGTTACACCCACAAGCTATCAAATTTATCTTGAGCCCAACTTTGAAGAAAACACTTTCAAAGGCTTCATTAAAATGAACCTAACATGGAGCGCAGATTCAAAGAAAATATCCATTCATGCTCACTATGACTTAAATATAAATGATCGAAAAATCAAGTTGGAAATGCTTAAGTTAAATAAGAGGTAATTTGGAAAACAAACTTTTTACAAAAAAAAAAGTAATACCGCAATTCTTTTTAAAACAGTAATGAAGAACCAAACTTAGTGGATGTTCCAGTGTTGCGAGGTGATAGAATGCCAAAGAAGACTATTTACATCATCTACTTGAAAGACTTAATAAAACAGGGATCCCAATGTGTTTTGGAAATACCATTTGAAGGTAGTATTTGGGAAACTGCAGAGGGACTCTTCAAAGGATTCTACACAAACTCAACGACAAAAGAAAAAGAGGCTTATTTGGCTACATATATGAGACCCCATAATGCTCGTCGAGTTTTTCCGTGCTTCGACGAGCCAGGATATAAGGTATATAAATTTAAGCTCAATTTTTAAGTTAATTCGTTTGCTTTGATGTATTTATTTTTAAAGGTTCCCATTACTGCATCAATAGCTAGACCTCAAGACTATGCTATACTTTTTAATACACCTTTGCTAAAAACTGAAGCTCAGTAAGTGATATCGTAATATTTCCAAATTCGAATCCTTAATTAGATTATTAACTGGCCTTGATGCCAACTTAATATTTTCATATTCAATTATTTTAGTTCCTCCATAAAAAATTATATGGTGGATCAGTTTGAAATGACGTCAGCTATATCAACTTTTACATTTGGATTTGTAATATCAAAATTGGAAAAATTTAAACCAGATAATCCAAAAAGCGCAGAAAGCTCACCCATCTTTAATATTTGGACAAATCAAATGCAGCCAAATGAATTAAGGGTGAGAAAAACCTAGTAAATCATTAAAAAAAAGCACTATATAAATTAATTTAAATTAACCTAGCGTTTGTTGGAAACTTGCATAATCGTTTTCCACTTAAAGATCATATTGCTTGAGCTTTGTTATATGATCTTAAAACTAACTCTCAAAGATTACCTCTATTTTCACAGAATGTCTATGAAAAACTTTTACTGGTGCATAAATTCATACAAAATTATTTCAATGTCTCGGTTCCATTGTCCAAAATAGATGTAGTGGCTATACCCGATGTTCCAATACTACGTCCAGCGGATAATTGGGGCTTAGTGGTGCTAAGGTGAGCTTCTTTAAATAATTTTTTTCTTGTATTTAAAATACTGCCAATATTGCGTAACAGGGAAAATGACTTATTAAAGAAAGGCTATTATACGCTAACACAAGAGCTGCTGTATCAATGGATTGGCTCTTGGGTTACCCCATATTGGTGGAGTGATGCTCATGTGAACAAGGCTCTAGCCAGTTTCTTAGCATCGGAAATTGTAATACAGGTAATCTAGTTTACTTCAAGCACTTTGAATGTATGTTTTAAAACAAATACTGAACAGATAGATGGTGGCGTGGAGTTTACTGGGAAATATCCTATGACCGTGCTATATTCCCTGTACTATGAATTCAGTAAAAGATATCCACACTCGCGCATAACTGGCATGAAACAAGAGACAACATCTTACAAAACCGAACTCGTGATTCGTATGCTAAACTTTACCTTGGGCAGAGGCACTTTCCAAAATGGTATAAGGAAATTTATAGCTGATCGCCATTATAGCACATTCTATGGAGATGATCTATGGGATGCCCTAACAAAGCAAGCAGTGCAGGATAACAAGCTTAGTAGCCAATATAGTGTCGCAGAAATTGCTGGTTCATGGATAACCAAAGATCGTTTGCCTGTTGTCACTGTTCAAAGGGATTACAAAAAGAAAACAGCGACATTACAGCAGAAGGTCTACTTGCGTGAACGTCCTCATGATGTGCCCGAACAGGACAAAATGCTATGGTGGATACCAATTATACTCAACCGTCAGAACGAACTAAGCTTTTCTAGTGCCATACCATATGTTTGGATGGAAAAAAACCGTGAATTAAATATAGCAAATCTACCTGAAAGTGACCAGTTCATTATTATAAATCCTGAGGAAATCGGACCATTTCCAGTCAATTATGATGAGCAGAATTGGAATATGCTTTCGAATTTCCTACAAACGGCAACGGGACGAACTGCAGTGCCTACCTTCACAAGGTAAGCATAAAACTTGGATTAGTACTAATTAGATCATATAATCGGATAATTAAGCCGTAAGTACAGGAGCAGAAACGCCAAAAGGAGTGTCAAGCTTTCGGCTAGAAATGTTTTTAAACTTATTTAGACCTAAAAGAGTTAGATTGATCGGGTCAGAAGCTTAAACTTTAGTGAGCCGTCAACGAAAGACACATCTGCATCGTAGGCTTGAACATTCATTGACTTTGTTGATGTGAGGTTGCCCCAGTCCCAAAGTTATGGAACTTGAAAGCGATACGAATACTGCAAAAAGGAATCTGTCACTACAATGTCAGCGAATAACCCAAATTTAATGCGCTCATATCTAAATTCGTGAGCATTTTCCCAAAAGCCCAAAATCCTTATCGAGAACATAGGTCTTTTGGGACAATTTAACGTAACGTAAAAAAAAAGATAGCAAAATTCACAACTTCACAACAACCAAACCTTTTGATCGAAAATGTAATTTGCAAAGAGACAACTCCGGCATGTGTAATGAGTTTTTGTAGATTTGGAGAGATGACAGATTATGAGGTTAGCTTCTTTTTTCAATAAGCATTATTAATATAAAAAAAAAAACATCAGTTGGTATCTTTTTTATGGAGAAGAGTTGGTTCGTTGGGTACTGAGCTATAGTCAAAATATTTATATTGTATCTAAATTTTAAGAAAAAATAAAAAATAAGCATTTTTTATAAATTTTCCTAGAGCTAAGCTACTACATGACGCTTGGAATCTGGCCTACGCAGGTGACCTAAGCTTCGCTACTGCTTTCAATATGACACTCTTTATGAAGTTCGAGCGTAATCATATTGTATGGAATCCAGTTTTTACATTTATAGACCACATTGGTCGGCATATTGATATGTCAGCTGTACATAAGAAATTTGAGGCAAGTATTTATAGCCATAAAACGGTCATAAACGGTCTTGTCTTAAATAAATTTTCATTCAATCCAGTCGTACGTTAGAGCACTTCTGGCACCCTTATACGAAGAGTTGGGCATTGAGACTGATGATGAAGAACATTGGAAAACGGATTTACGTTCGTTGGCAAAAACGTTTTTATGTCGAGCCGGTTACCGACCTTGCATCGAAGAAGCACAGACAGCATTCAAAATCTGGCAAGATAGCCCCAATCCAAATCTGGAGAATCCGTATGTAGTATCTTGGTTATCCACTTCTTGACTGTTGAGAGTGTGTTATCTCTTTTTGCTTACAGTGTACCCAATCAGTACATATGTCCTGTGTTTAAATGGGGCTCCATTGAAGAGTGGAACTTTGGTTTGCAGCGCGTCATCGAATTCCCACAATCACGCATACAAAGTGAAAGAACATATTTGCTAAAGACATTAGCGGGTTGTCCAGTGCAACCTGAAAAGATCAATCGACTGCTGCAACTTGCGATTTTAACAAATACCTCCAACTTTAGTGAAAATGACATATTGTTGATTTTCAGCATGTTGACAGGTGGATCCAGTGGTTATACGACCTTGTTTAACTTCTTATCTGATAACTGGGTGGCGATTCGTGAAAAGTAAGTAGAGAAAATCTATAAATACTGTGTTTCAAAACTATTGGATATTTCGATCAAATATAATCTTTAATCAATACTAAAAAAAAATTTTAAAAAAAAATGAAAATAGAATGCTTGGATAGATATTAAATAAAAATAACTCAATAAGTTAAGATTGGGTTCTTTCTGCTGTTTAAGACCTTTTGGCTTAAGAGTATTTGAATATTTGACTACAAAATTTTTAATGAAAGTTTTTGGTACAAAACAGAAGAACAGTTCAAAAGGCTTTGTCCAGTTACTCTTATAGAATCTCCGACTGAATTTATATGTTCTTGTACATTTTCGCCAATCGATTATGTTGAAAGTCGAGGCTTTACATTTAATATATAAATTAGAAATAAAACTTTTAGTCCACGTTTTTAATTTAAAATGTTGAAAAAGATAAAAGATTTTTGTATTTTAAATGTTTGAAGAGCTAGAGAAAAGTTTAATTTATTTGAAAGTTTTCCGGAGTTCCCAAGCGCTTTACCAAAATGAATTAAAATCGGTTTACCATAACAAGAGCATATTTCGATTGTTAAGGACCATACGCAGCATGCAAAAATTTCGCACGGAATGACAAAACTTCATATAAAAAAAAATGGTGTGTAATTTTTGCATGCTGCGGCGTATGGGCCTTTAATTAGAAATCGTAACCAAATTCCGGACATTAGCAAAATTGGGTTTTTTCAATATAAACATTTGTATTATTTATATTGTCTTTGGCTCTAACCTCAAACATATCAAAAACGCTCGTAATTAGAGTCTAAGCCATATCAATTCGGAAATGTTCTTTAACCTATTTCATTTTGTCAAGCGATTTATTCTTAAAGATCAAATTTCTAACCCAAAAATTTTTATAGATTCCAAAACAAGACGAATTTGTGGGATAATTTAATCAGCTCAGCGACTGGAGTATTCACAACTCAGGAAGGTTATGACATGGTTAAGAAACTACATGAGACGCACTCGGGCGAATTTGGCAGCTCAGAGCATATTATTGAAAGATCTTTGCGAAATATTAAGGAGGAGGCTAAGTGGAGTGACGAAAACCTGCCTGTCGTGGAAAAGTGGTTGGATAATTTTTTATCTAAAAGCAGCGAAAATAACCACAAATTCTTGGAAAATTAATTTTAAAAAACATCTAAACTAAAATTTTTCGAAGAGCGCTAAATACTCTTAAAAATAAAGAAAAAAACAACAATAATGTAAATGGAAATTCTGAAATTAAATTATATTATTTCGTATAATAGCTGATTGCGGCAAACGGAATATTAGTAAAGTCAGTTAAGGAAGAAATATGCATCATTGGTAATGGTCTTTCGCATTGTCCAGGGTTGATTTCGCTGACATTGTCGCGAAAACTAGTATTCGTCACCTTCGCCAGTCTCTGCATCGGTTGAATCAATGCCCACCTCCTCGTAATCCTTTTCGAGAGCGGCCAAGTCCTCACGCGCCTCCGAGAACTCGCCTTCCTCCATGCCCTCACCTACATACCAGTGCACAAAGGCCCGCTTAGCATACATAAGATCAAACTTATGATCCAAACGCGCCCAGGCCTCAGCAATGGCTGTGGTATTAGACAACATGCATACAGCACGTTGCACCTTGGCCAGATCTCCACCAGGCACAACAGTTGGCGGCTGATAGTTAATTCCCACTTTGAAACCGGTCGGGCACCAGTCCACAAACTGTATAGAGCGCTTTGTCTTTATAGTAGCAATAGCAGCGTTTACATCTTTAGGAACCACATCCCCACGATAAAGCATGCAGCAAGCCATATATTTTCCATGGCGTGGGTCGCACTTGACCATCTGATTAGCTGGCTCAAAGCAAGCGTTTGTGATCTCGGCCACAGTTAATTGCTCATGATAGGCCTTTTCCGCGGAAATTACAGGCGCATATGTGGCAAGCGGAAAATGTATGCGTGGGTAGGGCACCAAGTTAGTTTGGAACTCAGTGAGGTCCACATTAAGAGCGCCATCGAAACGTAACGAGGCCGTTATCGATGAGACAATTTGACCAATTAAACGATTAAGATTTGTGTAGGTGGGCCGCTCAATGTCCAAATTACGGCGACAAATGTCGTAGATGGCTTCGTTGTCTACCATAAAAGCACAATCCGAGTGCTCCAAAGTAGTGTGGGTGGTCAAAATAGAATTGTATGGTTCAACAACAGCGGTGGATACCTATGGAAAAAATTTTATAAAAAAATGTTAGAGCAACAAGTGTTATAATAAATGTAAAAGCTGTTGTAGCTTTATCTTAAGAATTAAAATTCTCAGGGACTAGTTCTTCCAGTATTTGGAAGAGATTTTTTTTCTAATTTCTACTTTGTACGCAATTCTATTTTCACCAGCATCTTCAATAGAACATTGCAAAGTAAGAGTGCTTATATACATACATAAGCAGAAATTGATGACGGTTTTGGAATAAAAGTAAAAACTTAAAACTCGAAAACTAGAGTATGGGTAAAGGGTGCCAGAATGATAATCCTGACGGTTCCGATCGGAACTATGGTTTACTCACTTGTGGTGCTGGATAGATAGAGAATTCCAGTTTCGACTTTTTGCCATAATCAACCGATAGGCGCTCCATGAGCAGTGAAGTAAAACCACTTCCAGTCCCGCCACCAAAAGAGTGGAATACCAAAAAGCCCTGAAGACCCGTGCATTGATCAGCCAACTTGCGTATACGATCCAAAACCACGTCCACGATTTCTTTGCCGATTGTATAATGACCACGCGCATAGTTGTTGGCTGCATCCTCCTTGCCAGTAATGAGTTGCTCTGGATGGAACAGCTGGCGATAGGTGCCAGTACGTACTTCATCTAAGGAAATTATAGAAATCGAATGTATTATTTATAAACAAAGCGCTTCGAAAATCATCAAACGCTTACCAACTACAGTTGGTTCCAAATCCACAAACACAGCACGAGGCACATGCTTTCCCGAACCGGTCTCGCTGAAGAAAGTATTAAAGGAGTCATCGCCACCGCCGACGATCTTATCGGATGGCATCTGTCCATCAGGTTGTATGCCATGCTCCAAGCAGTACAACTCCCAGCAAGCGTTGCCAATTTGGACACCAGCTTGTCCGATATGTACCGAAATACATTCCCTCTATAAATTCACAAAAACGAAGAAAAGAAAAATTTTTATTTTTATGATCACATAAAACATAATCTAAATTTATTTAATCTCAATTTAGACTTAAATTTGTTGACACGACTGTACACATATTTATGTATCCATGAATGTACTTGGATGTGTCGCATGTATCTACATAGTTTGTATGTGCTTCTGTATCTATGCTCTAAAATAAGAAATTCATTCAGGCGTATTAAGACAGAAATATGTCACCGGATGCAATTAAGTAAGGTAAGGTAGTAACAGAAAAAATAATTTTAAAGATGGCAAATTTAAAATACTATAGCCATATTGGGAAAATTGTATTTCCGTTTACGCTTCTTATGGTCAAATATGTCGCTATGAATTTGATTAAATCAATTTTAAATTTTAAGTAGAAGTGCAGCCAACTGTTAAAGCCTAAAAATCTCGCCACTTACTTTTCAGCTTCCAAATTAAAAATCTCTTAGATCTCTGTTATGCTTATGTTCACTATGCTGTTATAGTATCTTTGAGCCATAAGAATTAGAAAACTTTTTTTAGGATACGGGTCGGATTGTTTTGCCCACTTTGTTTAACTAGGAAAGTTACTATTAATTTTAAATATTAAAATTATAGAAATAATTTTTAATTCTATTTCCATTTTTTTTTAAATATAAATTTAAATTTTGCAAAAGTGTGAATTGTAAAGGACCCTTTGAAATAGTATATATAATACAGAGTATAGCATATAGGTATTAATTTTGCATACAATTTTACTACTTCCAGACAATAGAACTATAGTATTACTAACCGCTTCAAGAGATTTCATGTACTAGATCTCCCTAATAGATTTTGAGTAATCAACTTGTTAATTGTTTAGATAATCCTAAAATTTAGTTTTTTATTGTCCAGTTATGAACGTATTTTATGATAAAAACATTTATTTGTTATCCTAGAATTTAATCAATTTAAAAAAAAATAAATTACAAAGTTTTTAAGGAAATATACATTATCGCTTAATTTTCAAAGGCCAACTTTGTTTTAAAAAGATATTTCAATAAAAATAATAAACTTAATTGGTAGTATTGGTTTATGAAAAATTGTTATTTTTAAGAAAATAAAGCACATTAAAAATATGAATCCTACAAGTCGGATAATTAATCTCGAAAATTTACATCAAATTTTTTTTTACATTTGTTCCAGAAATTAATACGAATTTTAGTTAGTAATTTGGAAAACAAACATTTTTTTGTTAAGGCAACCAGTTTAAGCAGATCATTCCCTTATCACATTTTTATATAACTTTGTAAGTTAACGCCAATACGCAGCAAGAAATATTTCGTGCAAAATCTCAAAACTTCATATAAAAAAAAAAAACCCATTTGGTATATTTTATATACCCTGTACCTATAGGTACAAAGAGTATACTAGATTTGTGCAATGTATGTAACGGACAGAAGGAGGCGTGGCAGACCCCAAGTCCTTTGCATCTATGTGTAAAAAATGAACAAAATCGGACAAATACAGAAAAAGTTATAGTCAAAAATGTACAAATTTCACTGCCCCTTGCCCACAAAGTGCATCAATATTTGACTCCTCGTAATTACGGTTACAAGTGACCTAGAATCACAATTTTTGGTAAGCTGATTCATGTGGCTCTAATGAACAAATCCACATTTTTATCGATGCGGTCCCACCACCCCCCGCAATCGATTTACCGTGTTTTCTCCCACACCCCTCAACATACCAACTTGAAATTTACCCCATATACTTTAAATAACTTCTTTGACGTAACATTCGAGTTTCATCAAAATCGGTAAAAATTTAGGGAGCTTATAGGTATAAATATCGAATTTGACCAAAAAAAAAAAAAATTCCAATTCGAAAGTTCGTAGAAGGAATATGCAGGAAAAGTTGTTTGCGAGACAAAAGGTACAGGGTATTCCACTGTCGGGCCTGCGTAGACCCCTTTAACACTAAAAATGGTTCGGTAACCCAGCAAGGCATACGCCAAAGTAACGTACTTACAAATTTACGTTATTGAAGAAAACAAAATATTTTTTTTTTAAATCCACACTTTTAAGCGTTAATTTTATCTCTCAGACCGTCTATTTAAAAAAGTTCAGGGTTTTGCTTCGAATTAAGGGCTCTACGCAGCACGAAATATTTCGCACGGAATGACAAGACTTCATATTAAAAAAAATATCCCAAATGGGATTTTTTTTTTTATACGATTTTTTGCGATTCCGCGCGAAATATTTCGTGCTGCGTATAGGCCTTAAGAAAAAAATTTTAAAAATTTTCTAATTTGTGTTTATTTTTTGTTTTTTTTTTTTTGTTTTTTTTTTTTTATATTTGAGGACAAAAATTAATATTTGCTTAGTTTAGTTCGTGATAAAGAAGTCCGAAACGAATATCATTTGGAGCACTTTTTAGTTTTGCAAAGATTTTCTTGACAAGCTGTATTTATCCGGCTCCCAGAAAGAATCAATCAAAATCAAAAGTTTCATTGGAGCAGCTAAAAAGACACAGATGGCTGTTTTGCAAATATCTCACCAAACGAAATTTATCCTCTGTTATAAATACATATGTGCAGACTTGTATGTATTTCAATTTACATATGTATGTATATAATTTAAAGAAATATGAATCATAATCAAATGAGGTTTCGTTGATATGTGTGTATGTTTGTATTAAATGGATGGGTGTGCCACAGTCCTTTAAAACACACCTAAACGCAATACTACTAATGCTCAACTATGTACATACATATGTATATACATATCGTACATATGTATGTATATACATATATATAAAAAACGTATTTACATGAAATTGATGGAACGCATGCAAATTTTTGTATATGCACAACACATTGGCAGACACAGGAAGAACGCAATGACAGATATCATTATGTCTTTGCATATACAATGCATAAGTACATACATACATACTTATGTATTCATAAATATGCAAATCCCAAAAAAATTAGGGAATATGGAGACGGTAAGGATTTTGGCACAACAAACAAAAATTCAGCTCGTTTAATCTGACGTGGGAACTTTATGACATACTAAGTTCTTATGAGCTATTTAACATAACTTTATATAACAAAAACTATTTTAATTGGAACAGCAAAATCCCATTTGGGATATTTTTTTTTATATGAAGTTTTGTCATTCCGTGCGAAATATTTCGTGCTGCGTATGGGCCTTTAAAACAGAATATATTTTGCCTTCTTATAACGTTTCAACTTATTTGCAATTTCATGATCCTATTCACTTTGAAATCCAACGGAAAACTGCTAGAGCTATATATATATTTTTGATTGTTGGACAGCTTACAGCTTACTTTCCAAATTGTAAGCAAAGAAACTTACCATTTTTATTTCTTTTAGATTTTCTCACAAAAAACTCCTTGACAGACTTAGGTGTGCCGGCAATTTATTATTCCGCTTGACTCAGTTTGGAGTTCAAGACAAAAAAGAAGTACGCAATAAAGATCCTAGCGTTTGTCTGTAATGCAACACAGCTGGAAATCAACTAAGCGAAACTCAGCTATATGCGCGCTTTTTATAGACCAACAAATCATACTACTACTGAGCCGCTTTGGGGAGCAACTTTCGATTTACTGCGAGACTTGAGTGTGTGCATGTACACTCTACACACTCCACTCACACTCTATGTATAGACTTTCCTGCTGTTTATACTTACATATGTATGTATGTATATACTTTCCTGATATATAAACGAAGTACAGAAAATCTTTTTGACCGCACTGTTCTTAGCCGAACCGAACTGGCCTTACGTCATAGATTGTGGCACATGCAGCAGTAGCTTGCAGGCAAAAAAAATTAATAAAAGTAAACAAATTTACATATATAAAATGCCAGTACATAAAAATAATAACAAAATAAAAAAGTGATGAGTATGCTGACAGTGAGTGGTACTCGTGAATAAGCTCTATCTCAACTTCTAGATTCAAATTGAATATAAACGAATGTAGACATGTTCAATAGTCCGTTACTTTAACTAATATATAAGTGAGTGTGATAGTGTACAACGACCAACTATATTGGAGTTTGTCTTAAGGTCAATGCGCGCTAGTTTTCTTTTAGTTTTTGCCAGTACATAGTACTTTTATTACAAGTAAGTCATAGGCCCCTTCTTCTATGCCATGTACTACTTGTATTTGTTTTCATTTTTAATAGACTGTCGTACAAGTCTAAGGTTTCAGTTTTGAAAGAAACAGGTTTACCTGCTGAAATTATTCACCTTCTTCTCAAGTCATACGATCTTACTTTACATTTGCCGTACAATCCTTTCCTTAAATTTACATTCCAAAAGTTTATGGCTGCAGCTGCAACAAATTTATTTGCTTGTAAAGTATGTTACATACATACATATGTATGTGTTTTTGCAACTATCCTTTATACCCTGTACCTTAAGTTAAGAATTATGTCAAGTTTATGCAAAAGTATGTAACATAGAAGAGAAGACCCAAGACCCGAGAAAGTTATCTTCAGTATGATACTGATCGAGGCATGTTCTTCCAACTGTCCGTCTGTCTGAACGCCTGGATCTTGGAGACTAAAAGAGCTCGGATAACCAAACTTTAATTTGCATTTCCCTTCCATCCCAAACTTTAATTTTTATAGCAAAATGCAGGAAAATTTAAAAAATTTTTTTTATTTAATGACAAGTGTCATAGTTTTCGGAGATAAACGCAATATACACGTAGTATTATAGAGGCGAGAGTTCAAATCGCCTCAGTGCAACACCTTACAAATGGGTAGGTCGTTAGTTGGCAGAGTGTTGACCTCAGAAGTCAATGTCGTGATGTCTGGCGACCAAGGTTCAATTCCCAGTCAAGGCCATTTTTTTTTTAATGCTGTTATATTATATGAAAACAGTAAATTTTCTAATAATGTGATGGTACAGGGTTTCTTAAAGTCGACCACGCCCGGCTTAAGCTTTTGACATTTATTGAATTGCAAAGGATTAAGCTGATTAAGCAACTAATAAAGTGACAAAACGATTTTCAATACTTATGAAGCCAGGCGATTCATAGGTAAAAACAAAAATTTTCCTAAAATGAAGAAACTTAACGCGTTAGAAAAAGTTTTTTTTTTACTGTTTACAATATTTTTTATTATTGCTTTCTAATTTTATTTTTTAATGTTAAACATGCTAATTACTATCAGGCCCCCTCTTACAAAAGAGTGAATATGAACCAAAACGATTTGGGGCAACAATGCACAATGGTTGGAAATCCTGATTTTAAGATACATATATGAATTGCATATTATTTTGATAAAAATCAAGGATTTTTCATATAAATAAGTAAGTAATAAGAGCATGCCTCAGAGAAAAGAAATAAGTTACATAACAGCTATAGACGATCTGATATGAGTAAAAATAGACGTAGTAGAAATGAAAAATATTTCCAGAGAATTCATAGAATTCTTATTCTTAACACACCACCCCATACCTGCCCTAGATGCAGTGACCAAAACGCGATTACAATCGCACACATTCTCAACTCCTGCCCTACCCTAGATCTTAACAGAAAGCGCATATTTGGTAGCATTATTCCCTCTTCAACCCAGATCGCCAAAATAATGTAAATATAATGAAATTCCTTAAGCTAAATAATATTTACCACATAATATAACACCTTCTCGCAGCTGAAGGCCTTAGCAGCCAGTGCTCGAATTTAAGCTAGCTTAAGATACATATGTATATATAAATATAGAAATCATTTGTTTTACAAATTTTATTTCATAACATTGTTGCTTCGCAAAGTGGAGAAGTCATGTAAACACGGATAAGACTCCGGATAAATTTTTTTGCAAGAAAACGTAAAAACTTACACATACCTCCCTTTTCTTCCCATCAATCTTTACTCCGTAGCTATAAATTGAGAATAAGAGGTTATCAGAACCCTCTACCCTTTCATAAATTCAATTGAGAACAAGATGTTTAGATCCATTTTCCAAGCGATTATTTTTGACTGGGCTGATATTACCTGAGACATAAGCAAAGTACAATTTGCTCATAATAAGATTTTAAAAATATTACTTAATCTGCCCTTTTACCACTCCACGTTTGACTTACACCAAAAAGCCAACATCGAATTTATTGCTGAGAGAATTTCCCGATTACATACTAATTTTAGAAATAATTTCACTTCATTCAATTTTTTCTCAGAATTATAGCATAGCATAACTTAACTAACTTAAGGCATAGATTTAAGTTAAACGTTTATACAATTTACATGTTTTAAAATTTTTTTCAAGTTTGATTTGTGTAAATATTCTAAGCCTATAACCCATTATTATTTATTATAAATGTTAAAATCCCACGCATTGTAATAACAAATTAAAGAGAATAAAATTTTTTTTTTTTTTTTTTTTTTTTTTTTTTTTTTTGTATTTATTTTGCAAAATTATCAAAAATACATATATTTTTATGAATTGCAGGTTTCTTATTTTATGATCGCCAATCCAGCTTGTTTAGTTAGAGATGTCTTAGGAGTGTTAAGGAGTCCTGTCAATCAGGAGGCCATCATTTGGTCCGCTTTTCTGTCGGTCTTCTTTTCGTTTTCTTTCAGTTCGGCGCTTGTTGGAGCAGATTTTTAAAACTTCTTTTTTTAAGCCTTTTTATAGGATTTTCATTTGGGAGCCCTTTTGCCAGCCTATTACGATGTCTTTTTAGCCTTTCGTTGTAGCGGCTTGTGTGCTTATTTATCTGGAGTTCGACGGTCTCCAGTCTGAGGTCGTGGTGCAAGGTCGAATTCCTTACATACTATTCACACCCAGTAATAAGGCGTAAGGCCCTGTTCTGGAGTGTCTGAATACGTGAGCGACTCGAGCGAGCCGCCATACCCCAGATCTGGAAGAATAAAAATTGAATTGAATAATTAAATTGTTGCCACTATAGGATAATTGACTGAAGGTGAAATTTTCGTCAGTTTTTAGTGTCATAACGAGTGTGCTCAATGTTATCCTCCTAGCTACATTTCTTGAATTTGGGCTACTGAATCGAAATTATAAAAAAAAAGTAATTTTTTTAGTTATATAAATTTTATTTTTATTTTTGAGAGACGTTTTAAATTGTAATACATTTTTGTAATATATATATGAAATGTAAAGCGAGCAGGGCCATAGCCCGTTATTATATAATACTATACAATTGAGGTATTCACGCTTTGTGTGGAGTTGTGCACTTGAGTAGTTGAGGAAAAAGTGCACAGGCCAAAGCGTGAATCCCTCTAAATAAAATTAAATGTACGTTTCTATGCGATCGTTTTAAGAAAGTGGATTAATACAAATAAAACTAGGAGCTATCAACTCACAAAATAAAACTTGCAGCGTTTTTTTGTAAAAATTGCGTGATAAATGGGATATTCCAAATGGGATTTTTTTATATGAAGAACTGCGTATAGGCCTTGGCCTTAAAAAGAAAAATGGTGGAAAAGAAAAAGAGAATACCACACCTTATGCCTGCAGGCAAACATTTGCGAAAGTACTAAAAACGGCAGAATAAATTCAAAGATATTGAAGCTTTATACGAAAAGTATGAGAAACAAGCTAGTGCTTCGGAAAAGATATCTAGCTAGGGTTTCTTAAAAAAAAAAGAAGTTGAATTAAAAATGGTAAAATACTTGTATATGTCTGAAGGTATAAGAGTCCACATTTTCATTTAGTATTTCTATTTTTATAATAAATTTTCGCAGTATATACTCAGGTTTTCTAAGTAATGTTTAATACTTCCTGGTTTTAATAAAACAAAAATTATTTAAAAAAATTCTTATTATTCATTAATTGCCTTATAACTTATAATATATATTCGCATTTCGTAGATTTTTCTATTTTACAAATGCGGCCGAACCGTACTTACATTATTGTCGCAAGCCAAATTTATTGCTTACATATTCGAAACGTCGAATCTACAGAAATACAAGAATGGCAGTAAGTGGAAATGTCTATATATAGACATTAATACATTATAACGTCTTTTATTGATTAACAGCAATCTGAATATAGTACGCTTAAATTCATTGTTCAGTTAATGAAAATCTGTCGTTTGTATTGAACAGGCATGTACGGAGGAGCCAAAGCCCCCATTTAAATAGAAACACAATAGATTTACATCAAATATAGCTTTTATTTTATCATGGTTAACAACTGTAATTTTTATAGCTGCATCGTTAATTCTTTCCAAAACACAATAAATTTAGTAACATTAAAAACATAGTATAGGGCTTTATTTGATAGAAGTACGTACCACATTTCGACGCCTCAAGTCCTCGAAAGAAATCTTTTACAGATTATGTGCTCTGAAAACCTGAAACTTTTCATAATCCAAATTAATAAGCATTTTAAAAGTAGGATTTTTTAGTGACGGTTCGTTGGTAAATAATTTTTTTAACTTTTTCTTTTTGTCTTTTTTATGCGAAAACTCCCTCTATGTGAGTAATCCAACGAAACGATTCTATATATAAATTCGTTTGAATTTTGTGTTTCATCTCAGGTGCTGGCAGCAACTGAAAAAAAGGGGGACAACAAAATGATAAAACACATTTTTCCATTGTCGTTTTTTTGTTTGCAATACCTTATGCAAACATAAACCCACCTTTGCCATGATTACAAAAACTAAATAAACCATTCTCGACGTGGACACAACTTTGCAGCGCGTCTTTCCAAATTGGCCTGAAATATTCGAAAATAGTGTTTAGATGTCGTAGACCGTTATTCGAGCTCCAGTTTGTGGGCTATTTTGTATCTGTCTATCAAAAGCTCCTTCAAATATTATGACTAAACTTCTACGGAATTGGAAAGAATTAAAACGATTTACAGAATTACGAAAATAATAATACTAAGCACTAACTTATAGCAGACCTTAAAAATATCTAAAAAAAAAAATGTCACGACATTTACACACATTTTGGCCAAGAGTTGATCTCGTCAAGGCAGTCATCGTCTGCCAGCAACTGTGTGGGCGGAGTTCGACCTGCATTCGAGTGGCAGCTAGGACAAAATTCTAGCGATATTTTTCCTGCTGCAATGTGCAAGCAGACACCGCTGATTTCATTGCAAACAGCTGCGTCATCTTTAAAATAACTATGATCCTCAGTTATTCCACTAAATGTATCTGATTCTGATTTTATGTTAGTCAGCGGCGAATTCGATGCGCTCAAACCAAAACAGTTTTCGTCGAGCAGATCACTCCAAGCGGTGTTGACTTCTAAGGTGGGCTGATAGTCTGTGAAAAAATTATCGAGAAAATTATTCCACGAACTCGAGGCATCCTCAGCGGGATTCAGGATTTCGGCTACACTACCATTCTCCGAGTTATGTACGCTTGATGCGGCGGTTCCAACTTCAGAGATACTGCTTCTGCTGTGTGTCTCGGCGGAAGTAACAGATCCTTCTGGCGACATTTCCATGTTATGGGCTTGTGGCGATAGATGTCCGTTTAGTAATGAAGCCAAATTGCGTATGTCCTTATAGTTGGCTAATATGTTTTTGAAGTAGTTTTTTTCTTTTTCCAGTTTCTTTGTGGCCATGACCTGCTTTTTAAGAGCCTTTAGCAGCAATTTGTTATTGCGGCGTGATTCTTCGAGCTCCTTTTCTACGGCCTCCAGGTGCGCTTTTTTCTTGCGGCGATTCTCGCGCGCAAGTAAAGCATTTCTGTTGTACACATTTGGATCAGGACGCCTTGTTGGTAATCGGGAACGGGTTGTTCCATTTTTGCGCTTTTCTGTCTCATATTCAATTGAAATGGCGGTATCACTGTCGGAGCTGCTGACATCATCGAAATTGCTTTGTTGCAAAAATTGTTTGATATCCTCCATTTTGAAGATTTCGGGTGTTCGTTGAGTTTGCAAGCAGGTGAAATGGTTGCTATTACTATATTCTCGTAAGATCCTTTCTTTTACTTTACCTTTCCAAGATTTTTTGCTTCACTTTGCGAAATTGTAATTTTTCTCTCCGTCAAACGTTTACATGTGAAAAAATGACGCATGAAAATTTTCCTACGGCACTTCTTCTTTCTATTTTTCATTCGCATGATTTCCGCAATTATGTATCGATAGCAGTATCTTATAGTGGCGATAGCTATATTTAGTGTGTGCACACTGTTCTGTTGTTAACATAACTGTGGACCAAAATTGTCTGCACTGTCATATTATTTGTTTACGTTTTTAAGTTTTGTTTTATATATAAAAGATATGTGACGGAAATTGCCTCATAATAAAATTTAGTCGCTGAAAATTGCTATTAGCCTGCAAGCTTTATGACAAACTAAACCTTATTAGGCAATAATAAGTTCAATTTCCACGTCTACATAGTTAAAAAACTTTTTACGAATTATCAAAATATTAACAATTTAAAAAGATGTGGGACCCTTGCGAGACAAATATGACACTTCCTGGTTCAGTCACAGACTTGTTTTTAAGTTAAGATTATGTTTTTTATCTGTTTACAATCATCATAATGCGTTATAAAAAACACTGCAATATTAATGTACCCTTTTTTAGGGTATACATATTATTTGGAATAATTTTAATTGCTTTGTAAATGCCTCAAATTATTTATATACATTCAATAAATACTAATAACATTTGTTTGTAAAATGTATGCAATATGCGTTTCAAAGGCCCAATATTTCTTTGAGTATGCGTTTAGTGTCATGAGGTGTCTCCACTTTATGCCCAATTACGCGTGGATCCGTATAAATTTCGTGATCATTACCACCGGGATCAGTTTTATCTCCAAAAAAGTGAATTTCTTTAAATTTAAAGCGAGCTTCAATATGTCTTAACGAGTACGTTTTATCCCATCCGTGTGGAAACACATCAAAACTTATTTGGCCACCAATGCTGTATGTTAGATCGATATCAGCAAATTCATTTTTCAAAGTGGCGATCATTTTCTCCCTTATTTTGTGAACGTTATCATAAGCAGCGAACATATTGCGTTCCTCTCGCGTACACTGCCGACCAATGGGACATACATTCATCATGCCATTTCTGAACTCAATAAACGTTCCACGCTTGATTGGAAGCTCTAGCTCTGACAAATAACGCAAGACAAAGTTAATAAAGCGTTGCAGAATTTTTTCACCCAAATGCTGAATTATGTTCTGTTTTCCAAACTCTTCGCCATTCTCGATTTGTACAAGTCCGTTCTCTGGAAATATGAAATCAAACTCCTTCAAAATCTTATTGCCATTAAGTTGTTCGAACATCTTTTCTAAGTCGGAGCCACCAACAATACCAACTGTTGCTTTTGGCTTGACGCTTGTGTAAAAAAATTCTTCGAATTCTGGATCAACCGCAGAACGAGGGGATGTCAGTGTTCCGTCCACATCAAACAATAACAAAATTTCATCACGTTTAAGTGCTGCCGACGACATTTCGGTTTCAAGCAATGATTCCAATATGAGTTAATAATAGAAGATACTATTTGTTTAGCACAGCATTAGGTGCTGTATAGAACTAAAACAAATTTACGGAATGTCTAATCAAAGAATATGATAAAATAACTCATTTCACGCGAAAACGTATAAGCTTACGTGTTCTTAGTACAAAATTTCGTGCTCTTATCAAAAATTACACAAAACAACTTATGGCATCGCATGAATCGATAACCTTATCGTTTTGTTATCGTAATTGGCGCGCAACTCAACTCATCAATTACGAAATTCACAGAATATATGTTTTCTCTCTGAATGTATTAAACAGACGTATTTTTACGATTGTCTCACCAATCTTCTAATTGCTAACTCTAATAATAAATGTTAACTTTGCTTAAATTGATTGAAAATTTATATATTTTATTAATTGCGTGCAATGCCAATGTCAGACTTTTATCTTGGGCGTTGTTGCGACGTATGTATGCATGTGCAAAAATAAAGTCGTCTGAACGGACTCAGTCGTTCAGAAAAATATATGTATCGGATATTTTAACAGCAAAAATATATTTTTATTTATTTATATTTTAGCAAAGGAGAAACCCATTTTATGTGTTTGTATGTATGTATAAATCTATGTTATATATGTGAATGAAAGAGTTGGCCACTGTCTGTTGGTTCGTTAAAGATTGTTTTGTTTGCAAATGTTAGCTTATAAATACTTTAATTTTAAGGAATTACACCATTTTGTAGCACGGCTATATTTTAAGTGAGAACACCATGCTTAGAAATTGCTCGTAGTGAATTGTAATGACACCATCCATATCTGTATCGTGTTGCCTAAATGCGGTTGTTAACGTCTGCGTGAAAACAAAATAAAAGTTTATAAAACAAATAAAACGGTTTCAAATTACTTACATAAAGAACAATACAGCATTGTATAAAATCATCAAAGAGAATAGTTCCCCTGCCGAAGCGATCAAATTTGCGTAACAATACATCGACTAAGTTGTCGGACAGACGGTAGCCAAAAGAAGTGAGCGCGGTTTTAAGTTCCTGCTTATCAATGTTGCCAGAGTTATCGCGATCGAATGAACGAAAGCAATTTTGCCAGTCGGTCACATATTTCCACAAAGCTCCAAAGTCCTGAAAAGAGACAGTACCCCGGCTTTCGCGGTCAAACATGCCTATCATCAATCTGACAGTCTCTGGATTGAAAGGGCTCCACGTGCCATTCGAAAGCGCCACCTTTATAAATTTTGTTTTGCATTAACCAACGAGTCGAACTGTGTATAGATTTTTCTAACCTGTAGCTCATCTGCAGATATGTGGCCACTTCTATCTTTATCCACTCTTTGAAAGACGTCCCAAAGAAATTGTTGGTCGGGCATTCCCCCTTGCTGATAAGCCATTTTTTGTGTTTTTTTGTTTTGCGACTTATCTCGGTTATTGAAACTAATGTAATTATATTGTGAAATTTTGCAGAAACAACACTAGACAATAGGGCTAGGAATTCTGACTCACAACTTGTTTTGTCAGCCGAATGTGCTACCAGTGTATCCATCCACGCATACCATGTCGATATTTCAATATTATCGATTAATGCTATGCACCGATGTTATTAAACAAAGCGATATTAAAAAAAATGTTAGGCCTAAAATAAACATTTTAAATTTTACAAAAAGTTAAAAATGATAAAAAGAATCTAGGTACTCGATTGTGGTTATTTTTAATTTACAAATTTTTTTTAAACCAAATTTATCGGTAAACCAATTTATCGCAATATATTTTATTTACTTGAAAACAGTCGAGAATCGAGATCTGAAAAAAATCGGAATATAGAAATTGTTTATAATTTCCAGTGCCACACCAGCAACATTATCTAAACAATTACCATTTCTTGAACGTTATACATTACTTGTTATATTCTTTATTTCATAACACTGTGGGATGATGGTTCTTTTATTCATAGACCTGCTTTATTCTTAACCACAACCGCATGAACCCTACGACGAAATCGGCTCCACTCTCTTGGTTCTTGTGTGCATATGTGCATGTGTACATACTTACACTTTAAAAGGTCTATATCGTAATAAAAACGAATTTTTTTTTAGCAAACAAAATCGAAAACTATTCCAAACAGCATGTAGTGTGTCAATATTTTAAAGCATCAAAAAAAATATGATTTAAGTATTTATTTGTTTAAAAAAATATTTTTCATACGATAACATAAATGCTAGTTTTTTAATAAACGATTAGAATCACCATTCATTCTGGTGTTGGCTTAGGCGATTTTTTGTTTATACAGTTTATGGAACATTTTTCTTTTTAACAAAAATTTAACATAAAAAAAATCAAACAAAGTATTAGTTAAATTTTCAAAAGAAAAGATTTTGGAATATGGTGTTAACTGCAAATTTAACTTTCCATGAATGATTTATGCATTCATTTAAATGCTATACGTTAAAAAAATGCATGTTCTTCAATCTTATTCACTACAAGAACATAAACAACAGTTTTTAACAAAATAGTATTTCCTTCCATCATTCATTTTTCAGATGTTAGCATGAAATATTTTTTTGGTTATTAAAAAATGTGATGAAAATGTTTTTGCATAAAAATTATTTAACATTGTGTTTCAATAATCAAACTTAACTTCTTTCCATATTTTAATTTGTGAGTTTAATATTTTTAAGTGAATAAAAAAAATTAGATTTGGATAGCTTTTTTCTTTTAGCTGCAAACGTAACTGTCCATTTGATTAATACTTATATTTAAATTCCATGCGGAACAAATATTTAACATTGACCTGAGCAATATCGTAAACAATATATTCATTGTACAACAAAGAGGACTTCAACTTTTCATTGGTAATAGGCTTTCCAAGCGGTATCTCAACCCCTTCGCTTCCAATATACGACTCTTTCGGATCTGGCATAGTACGTCCATGCCCAAAACAGCTATGCATATTGTTTGGTAATTTAGTAACATATTTTGCAGACTTGCATTCCATCATATCACCCAAAGCAACCTCGGAAAGTAACATTAGACCTGTTGAGTTTTGTTGACTAGTGCAACAATAGTTGGCCGATTTGGAAACCATATCGGCAAAGTAAATACCCTTGCCAAACATGTAGCCGGTCACTGGAGCTTCTGGTGGTGCAATTTTTAAACCATGCGACAAAATACCCACGAAATTTGTAAGTCTGGAGCCGTGCCACAATAGCTTGCGATTGTGCAATTTCTTGAATGGTTTGTACCTTCGAGCTTCACCCTGACGAGCAACCTTGAATACATCGACAATTTCCAAATCGTAGGAGCTGTGAGTAGCAGCATGACTGTTTTCTACATACTTCTTTAGTAAAGAAAATTCTTCTGTGGTCTTGTCTAATGGCACCAATTCGGTCTTTAGCTGCTCGTAATGTTTGTCCAATGGATTAAGCTCATCATTAACATCTTCGCTTTTTATTAAATTATAGGCCACCTCAATTTCAGCTAATGAATCAAGCATTTGGCGCAGATTATCGATTTGTTCTGTCGTGTCAAGTAGTGGCGGAGCATTGACACCGAAGCTATGAGGAATCAATGTGTAAAAACGATTAGTGGCTTCAATAAAACGAGCGTTGCTTCCATTCGACTGAATCAACTCAAGGATTTCAGTCAATACCTTATATGCAGACTGGATTTGCTTCAAACTCAGTTTGCCTAGTGGCATTTTATCCATATCAATATGAAATTCCATCATTGTGCGCTTCATAGTATCCACATCAAAGATAAGCTTTATTAGGCTCTGTACAGAAGACTCTAATTTTGAAGCAACCGATTTCTCGTCCTTTGTCTCCAATTTGGCTTCGTCTTCATACTGAACATCTATTGGGTACATGCGACCTGGTTTTTTAACAAAGTTGGCACGGTCTTCAAATTCGTTTCCAGTTTTATCGGCATACACATCTTGAAAAGTTTGAATAGCATCGTAAATCGAGTTAAAGTCTTCAATTTTTGTGTTTCCAATGGTTGTGCCAATACGGCCCCAAGAGCGAAACACCCAAAATTTATTTTTTTTGTCGGATTCCAATAGTTGAATCTTGTAGTATGAATTTTTATTACGTTGTACATCTGTCAATCCAAGCACAACGTTAAATTTATCCTTTCCTCGTATATAAACATGTGCAACGTCATCTAGACCGCTATCAGGATCAACCGCTAAGCCATTCTTTACCTTAAGCGTCATTGACTTTGGCATTGATTTGGTATACATGCTCTTAGACTTATGACTTCGGTCTTCTTCCTTGGGAAGTCGTGTAGACGGGTCTGTGCCCCAGTCACAAAGAGTCATGCTGCTTATAAAATTAACGGCGCCAGCACCGTCAGATTCGACAGAATCCAAATACTCTATAGGAACGACATGAATGCCCAGCTCTTTGGCCTTTTCCATACGAGAATTGCATTTTTTAACTTCTTTTGCGGTAGAAATAATAGCTATAGTGTCTTCAGTTATTTTAGTATCGCATTTGCCGCCTAGTTTTCCAATACGCTTTTTTAAATCCGCCTCGTCGTCTTTCATGCCAATGTGTGCGAATTTGAAGTTATATAATGCCGGCTTCTCTCGCTTTATTTTGGGACTGTGTGAAATAAAATAAATTAATGTATAATTTGTAATTAATTTTGCTATGTAATTTTATAAAATATAATATAATAATAGTATGACATAAAATATACTCACCCATCAACTTCATCCGGATTTTTCTTTAAATCTATACCTTTAGATATAGTAGCAGCACTCGGTGGAATGTACTGAATAATTCTCATTTGTGGTTTCTTAACGGAATTTAAGAAATTGTATGAACTTTTCAGATGAGAAGGAACCTTGCAAGCATTACGCTTAGGATCAGTTAGAAGTTTTGCACATTTGGCCCACTCTGAAAGGTCTCCGTTGCACAGATAACCCGATTTTTGAAAAATAAGCTGAGTGCCCTTGCATTCAGGGCAAGCCTGAAGTGCTCCAAATGCTAGTAAATCAGCTGCTTGATCTAAAAGCTTTTCGGAGTCCCCAGCTACTGGAGTTTGCTTATTAGCAAGCAAAAGTTCTTCCATTTCTGGTTTCTTGAGTTGATTCTTTAGCTGATCTCGAAATTTAAACAACAGTTCATTTTGTTTCTTCAATTTCTTAGCTGTTTCTTCAAGTTCGGCTTCATCAACCTTTTCAAGTTTTGGCTTTTTAGCGTCGGATGCATCTTCACTTTTAATCACCCTGCAATTTTAAAGGTCATCAAAACTGCAAAAATCAACGACACTGTGGCTTAGAATAAGCCAAGTCGAACAATTTTGTAGCTAACACATTTACTTACGGTAAAGCATTTTTGACTTCAGTTCGATCATCCGCCTTCAAACTTTTAAAGCCAGGAAGGTTCTCGCCGCTATCAAACCAACCGAGTTCCGATCGCATTTGAGCAAAGCATTCTACATGATGCCATAATGCCTGGCCTCCATACTTCATGCCAACCTCAGTATCATAGACCGTTTTGCGCACGCGAACCTGGTCCTTTGTTATTTTTTGTTCACAACCACGGCAAGCAGCTCGTCCGGATTTGGCATATTCAATGGCAAAGTCCTTTAAAGCACTGGCGTCTGCCTTAGAACGTTTTTTTCCGGCTTTTGCTTCAACGACCGAGCCCACATTAGCTGTGAAATACGACAGCATTGTATTTGCTTTTACCAATATATTTCAATGCTGAATATATTTATTTACCGATGAGTTCCTGAAGAACTTTTTGATCTTCAAACCGCAAATTTTCATAGTTTTTAATGTCACCTACAGTACTAGGGCGCTGCTTTTTAAAAAAGCAATCCTGGTGGAACCAATTTGGAACTTTTCCATCATGAAAAGCAGACTACGATAGCAAGCAAATTGTAAGGCAAAAAATATATTAGTGCATATGGAGGACTTACTTGAACCATTACGGCCATGCGTAGCGACTCTTTGCCAATATGCGACTTACAACCTTTGCAAGAAGCTCGACCACTTTTTGCATACTCTGCCATAAAAGGTAGCTCGACATCCATTGCTTTAGGAAATTAATACGAACGATACAAACAGTAAGTAAAACAAAAGTCAAACAATTTTTAATATTGTAGCACAAAACAAAAATTATTTCACAAG
Organism: Chymomyza fuscimana; assembly: GCA_949987675.1. Classification (NCBI taxonomy): domain Eukaryota; kingdom Metazoa; phylum Arthropoda; class Insecta; order Diptera; family Drosophilidae; genus Chymomyza; species Chymomyza fuscimana. The sequence goes on from OX465088.1 coordinate 83,968,828, forward strand.
GCAGTGTCGGCGGCGCCAAAATGACGTCTGCCGGCTTCGATAAGCGATAGTTTCTTAAACAATCTGACAGGACTGCAATTCGATAAAGTTAAATGACTTTTTAATGAAACGTCGGAAACGGAACAAAGGCGTTTGTTTTTGTTTCCCCTTATTTAACTATGGGCCCAAAAAGTATTATTAAGAACATTTAAATGCCTTTATTTGCTTTTACCAACATATTTCAATGCTGAATATTTATTTACCGATGAGTTCCTGAAGAACTTTTTGATCTTCAAACCGCAAATTTTCATAGTTTTTAATGTCACCTACAGTACTAGGGCGCTGCTTTTTAAAAAAGCAATCCTGGTGGAACCAATTTGGAACTTTTCCATCATGAAAAGCACACTACGATAGCAAGCAAATTGTAAGGCAAAAAATATATTAGTGCGTATGGAGGACTTACTTGAACCATTACGGCCAGGCGTATCGACTCTTTGCCAATCAGCGACTTACAACCTTTGCAAGAAGCTCGACCACTTTTTGCATACTCTGCCATAAAAGGTAGCTCGACATCCATTGCTTTAGGAAATTAATACGAACAATACAATTTGCTTTTACCAATATATTTCAATGCTGAATATTTATTTACCGATGAGTTCCTGAAGAACTTTTTGATCTTCAAACCGCAAATTTTCATAGTTTTTAATGTCACCTACAGTACTAGGGCGCTGCTTTTTAAAAAAGCAATCCTGGTGGAACCAATTTGGAACTTTTCCATCATGAAAAGCAGACTACGATAGCAAGCAAGTTGTAAGGCAAAAAATATATTAGTGCATATGGAGGACTTACTTGAACCATTACGGCCAGGCGTAGCGACTCTTTGCCAATCAGCGACTTACAACCTTTGCAAGAAGTTCGACCACTTTTTGCATACTCTGCCATAAAAGGTAGCTCGACATCCATTGCTTTAGGAAATTAATACGAACAATACAATTTGCTTTTACCAATATATTTCAATGCTGAATATTTATTTACCGATGAGTTCCTGAAGAACTTTTTGATCTTCAAACCGCAAATTTTCATAGTTTTTAATGTCACCTACAGTACTAGGGCGCTGCTTTTTAAAAAAGCAATCCTGGTGGAACCAATTTGGAACTTTTCCATCATGAAAAGCAGACTACGATAGCAAGCAAGTTGTAAGGCAAAAAATATATTAGTGCATATGGAGGACTTACTTGAACCATTACGGCCATGCGTAGCGACTCTTTGCCAATATGCGACTTACAACCTTTGCAAGAAGCTCGACCACTTTTTGCATACTCTGCCATAAAAGGTAGCTCGACATCCATTGCTTTAGGAAATTAATACGAACAATACAATTTGCTTTTACCAATATATTTCAATGCTGAATATTTATTTACCGATGAGTTCCTGAAGAACTTTTTGATCTTCAAACCGCAAATTTTCATAGTTTTTAATGTCACCTACAGTACTAGGGCGCTGCTTTTTAAAAAAGCAATCCTGGTGGAACCAATTTGGAACTTTTCCATCATGAAAAGCAGACTACGATAGCAAGCAAGTTGTAAGGCAAAAAATATATTAGTGCATATGGAGGACTTACTTGAACCATTACGGCCAGGCGTAGCGACTCTTTGCCAATCAGCGACTTACAACCTTTGCAAGAAGTTCGACCACTTTTTGCATACTCTGCCATAAAAGGTAGCTCGACATCCATTGCTTTAGGAAATTAATACGAACAATACAATTTGCTTTTACCAATATATTTCAATGCTGAATATTTATTTACCGATGAGTTCCTGAAGAACTTTTTGATCTTCAAACCGCAAATTTTCATAGTTTTTAATGTCACCTACAGTACTAGGGCGCTGCTTTTTAAAAAAGCAATCCTGGTGGAACCAATTTGGAACTTTTCCATCATGAAAAGCAGACTACGATAGCAAGCAAGTTGTAAGGCAAAAAATATATTAGTGCATATGGAGGACTTACTTGAACCATTACGGCCATGCGTAGCGACTCTTTGCCAATCAGCGACTTACAACCTTTGCAAGAAGTTCGACCACTTTTTGCATACTCTGCCATAAAAGGTAGCTCGACATCCATTGCTTTAGGAAATTAATACGAACAATACAATTTGCTTTTACCAATATATTTCAATGCTGAATATTTATTTACCGATGAGTTCCTGAAGAACTTTTTGATCTTCAAACCGCAAATTTTCATAGTTTTTAATGTCACCTACAGTACTAGGGCGCTGCTTTTTAAAAAAGCAATCCTGGTGGAACCAATTTGGAACTTTTCCATCATGAAAAGCAGACTACGATAGCAAGCAAGTTGTAAGGCAAAAAATATATTAGTGCATATGGAGGACTTACTTGAACCATTACGGCCAGGCGTAGCGACTCTTTGCCAATCAGCGACTTACAACCTTTGCAAGAAGTTCGACCACTTTTTGCATACTCTGCCATAAAAGGTAGCTCGACATCCATTGCTTTAGGAAATTAATACGAACAATACAATTTGCTTTTACCAATATATTTCAATGCTGAATATTTATTTACCGATGAGTTCCTGAAGAACTTTTTGATCTTCAAACCGCAAATTTTCATAGTTTTTAATGTCACCTACAGTACTAGGGCGCTGCTTTTTAAAAAAGCAATCCTGGTGGAACCAATTTGGAACTTTTCCATCATGAAAAGCAGACTACGATAGCAAGCAAGTTGTAAGGCAAAAAATATATTAGTGCATATGGAGGACTTACTTGAACCATTACGGCCAGGCGTAGCGACTCTTTGCCAATCAGCGACTTACAACCTTTGCAAGAAGTTCGACCACTTTTTGCATACTCTGCCATAAAAGGTAGCTCGACATCCATTGCTTTAGGAAATTAATACGAACGATACAAACAGTAAGTAAAACAAAAGTCAAACACTTTTCAATATTGTAGCACAAAACAAAAATTATTTCACAAGGCAGTGTCGGCGGCGCCAAAATGACGTCTTAAACAATCTGACAGGACTGCAATTCGATAAAGTTAAATGACTTTTTAATGAAACGTTGGAAACGGAACAAAGGCGTTTGTTTTTGTTTCCCCTTATTTAACTATGGGCCCAAAAAGTATTATTAAGAACATTTAAATGCCAATTTTATTTAGCAAATCGCTAAAATTCTATTCATGTAGTGAATCATTGCCAAATTTCTGCATTCCCAATTCTAAACAAAGCATAATTAAATATAATTCATGGTTTATAATTAATCTGTTGTATGAAGCCACAAATATTCAAGTTTAAATATCTTAAATAAAGATGCATACACCTAATAATTGCATTGGACAACGTATAATTAAAGGGTACTTATTATTAATTTTAAAACAAATAAAAAATAAATTACAGTAACGAAAGTGGTGGTAATCTGAATATTATATGTATATAACAAAGCAATGCAGAAAGTTGGGCTGCAACGGCTGCAATCTTATGGCATCCGAACTTTTTCTATAATTATTATATGCAAACAAATATTTATTATTGACGACGGCGTGTGTTGCGCTGTTTGTCGAAACGCATTTCCATTTCTTCTAGAACTTTTGGGGTATAACGCACCACTAACTTAACAGAACCGACTGCTTGTTTTAGCAATTCCACAGCTTTCTCATGGTTTTCGCCTTCTACCGACTAAAACCAAATAAGAACAACATAAAATATTGGCATGTTTTTTTTTAGAATACTTACCACTCCGTTAACAGAAAGTAGCTGATCACCCCTTTTTAGACCACCATGTCTATCGGCCACACCGCCTGGTATGATACGAGATATATAAATGGGTGAATTTTGTTCCTTACCACCCATCACATTGAAACCCAAGCCTAAAATAAATTAAGAGTTGTTTTCATTAAACTACAAAAACTCACAAATATCTGGTATCGTAGCATTATCTCTGAGCATACATATAAATAGAACTTTCACTTTTGTTCGCCCAAAAATTTTGCATAGCACTAAAACAAGACCCGACAATATTTATACATACGCATGCAAGCTTACCCTCTTCCGTTTTTGGCAATTCTACTACTCGAGGATGGGCGTGCCCCTCACTGGCAGCAAAAGCAGCAACAGTTGCCTTGGCAGTGGCAGATGCACGAACATCATGAGAACCTTGTATATCAACAGTTTCGTAAACATGCTCATAGACTTCACGTACAGCGTTTAGGAAATCGCTTTGCAGAACCTTTTGCAATGCTGCTAGCTTTGTTGTTGGAAAATCTCCACTTGCCTGCAACTTTTCCAGCAGCTCGATTGACCTTTTTACATCTGAAAAATAAAATTGTTGTGTTTAACATGTTTCAGTTCCTTTTTATGACATTTTTAACTAAATTAACCTACCTCGTGATAACGTAAGAGGTTCTGATACTTCAGCCATGTTTATAAAACGCTAATGTGCAATTTATAAGGCAAATTTTCTACGAAAAAATCCTTCCTCAAATGAACAAATGAAAACTTTGCGACAGTGTTACCTTATCGCTGAAATACCTTATTTATATGTGAGCAAAAAATGTTTGCAAATCTTAAGCATATCATAAATAATAATTGGCCATTGCAGTAAATAGTTTTGGCACGAATTTAATAGTTTACTTATCAATTACAAGTCAAGTTTGCATTTTGTTTCACAAAGTTAGCAGGTCTTTATTATATCGGACTAACAACCCTGACTATAAAATAAGCAAAACATCTGTTCTTGTGTATGTGAAGTGAACGCTATCGAAAAATAGAAAATTTGTTATTTTCCCATAAATAAGTAGTATATTTGCCATAAATACATTAACTTTGTGCTCTGACTTATGTTGTCATAATAATACTTATTAAGTTGCCCGAAGTGATAACATCTTAGCACAGAGATCAAGCGTATAAATCTTTGCTTGAAAATTTTACCGTAGGTAGAAATCATAGCATAGAAACTACAACAAGCTTATTACGCGTCATGGGCAGCATTGAGAAGGCATGCATTTCTGGATTTTTATGTCGCCTGTGCTCTGAAATGCATAGAACTGTGATTCATATCTATGGAGATCATGGACAGCGTTTATGCCTGGTTGAAAAAATCAACGGTTATCTGCCCATAACTGTGCGTAATTACTCATTTTATCAAACAGTGAATTATATTTAAACGAAATTGTCACAGATATCCCCAACAGATCCGCTTCCAAAAACCATATGTAAAACATGCCTACATCGTGTGGAACAACATTATTCCCTTTTAATGAGACTAACACGCATGCGAGAAGAACACAAGCTTAAATTGTTGGGCTATAAAGCACGTCGAGACACGGTAAGTTTACAGACTTTGCTGCATAACTATGTGTAAGATTAAATAATGCATATTTTAAAAGGATAACGTGTCGGTATCCAGCCTTGATTTTTCGGATGACGAGGAACCGTCATCATCAAGATGTAACAGTGAGTTACAAAATAATACAGCCAACGCAGAGGGCTCTACTGCACCAGCTGAATCAAGCAGTTCAAATAATTCACGAACCTCAGATAGAAATTGTAGAAATAATGATGATATTGCTAGCACGTCAACAGTTGCAGCAGCATTACCGAACCGTACTACAGAACGCTCCCCGCACGAAATCACGCCTATGACATAAAACAAACACACTAACAGTTTAAGTATACTGGTTAGACCCTGTACCCAAAAACATGGGTAAAAAGAAAAATAACGTGTACAAGGCTTGTGCTTCTATTAAGTTGATATCGACACGTCCGCTTGATTAATAGAAGGTACATATGCAAATTTGGAAAAGACTGTCACTGCTCTTAAAAAAATGCAGATTGATAAAGTTAAACCATAAAGTCATTGACGCTCACCAACATGTTTTCTTGATGTCCATTGAATAAGGACAAATGAAATTATAGATATAAAGATAAACTGATTTTTTTATTATTCACACGATTTCATGAACAATGTATGTATGTTTGTAGCGTTTTCAATTTCTGCCTATTAAAGCTAAAAACACCAAGTTTGATAAAGTACTCCTGCGCGAAGTTGGGAGACGATGTTATCATATTTAAAGTCCCAGATGCAGGTGCCAACAAGTCTTGCCTAATAAATTACTTCTGCCATTCCTCAGTATCTGGGTACAGGGTATTTTATAGTCGAGAGTGGTCGACTTTAGCTTTTTCATTTGTTTTATTTCTTTTGTAATCATACAACATTAAATCGTGTACGTATTATTGATAACTTAATAAATGTGTATCCATATTTTATTGCGTGTATTTATTAATAAAATATTAATTTACTTGGGCAAATATGAAATTTAGCATTTACTTCGAAATTTTAACTATTGGCCAAAGGTGAACATTTCAAAAAAACATTTAGTTTTTAGATTTACTTGGCAGAGAATTTCCCAACAGCTTGTTTTTTTTTTTAAGTTGTTTATTGTTGATAAAACATAACAGCTGATTTCACAAGCACAATTAATATATTTTTACATCGTTATCGCTCATAAATATTTTATCCAAGTATCGACAAATTCGCGTATCGATAAATGTTTCGATACACTTAATGAAAACTAGCTGCTTTCGGCATTAAAATATAAAACAAATTATATTTTGAATGCTTATTTTACGTGATGTGACTTTTAAGAAGAGACCATGAGTGAGCGAAGCGACTTTTATACGTTAAGCTATGTATGTGGCCTCTTTAATGCAGATGCAAAGAATATACATACATACGCGCATGGGGTTACTTCTAACAACTGCCAGAATGGTAAGCCATCGAGTGTTAACAAAGTGCTCTGGTGTTTTTATTTTTATGTAGTTACTAAATGTACTAACATATGAACCTATTATTTATAATGTTCTAGCAGCATTTCCAAATGTTTTTACTGGCAATTATTGCTGTAACAACACTTTTTTACATTATACATCGAAATCCACCGGGAACACCTGAGTTTAGGGAAGATGACATTATTGGCGAACGAGTTAAATATGCGTAAGTTTGTAAGTTTTTTATAACAATATTCCTTCCATAAAGTTACAATGTTATTCACAGTAAAAACCCACTTCACATTGCTGTTGTAGCCTGTGGCAGGGCCCAGGAAGCTTTGGTTATGATAAAATCTGCTTTACTTTTTAACCACTATCAGGAATACATAAAGTTTTTAATATTTACTGAAGACAAGCTAACTGAAGGGTTTAGAGAGAAACTTGCCGACTGGCGTGAGCTGTTACCGAATTTGTTCGACTTTGAACTGTTACCTTTGAGGTTTCCTGCACAGAATGAGCGTGAATGGAAAAATCTTTTCAAACCCTGTGCTGCACAGCGTCTTTTTTTGCCGGTGAGCTTGTTATTTTAATTTATTTTATTCTACCTTGCTTTATAATGTTTTTTATAGTCGTTGTTAGCTAACGTCGACTCCTTGCTTTATGTTGATACGGATATATTATTTCTATCACCAATTTCTGATGTGTGGTCATTTTTTGGTAAATTCAACAACAGTCAAATAGCAGCTCTCGCACCTGAACACGAAAATGAAAATATAGGTTGGTATAATCGTTTCGCGCGTCATCCCTACTATGGTCCGCTTGGAGTAAACTCTGGAGTTATGCTCATGAACCTTACTCGCATGCGTCAGTTCATGTGGGAGGAACACGTTCTGCCCATACACAAAGAATACAAACTGCGCATCACATGGGGAGATCAAGATATCATCAACATACTTTTCTACTATCATCCAGATAAACTTTATGTTATACCATGTGAATATAACTACCGTCCAGATCACTGTATGTATATGAGTATCTGTAATACATCACACACGGGAATTAAATTAATGCACGGCAATAGAGGATATTTTCATTCTAATAAGCAACCATTGTTCAGGGCTATATATGAAGCTGTTGAAAGTTACCAATTAGGCACCAGCGCATTTAGTAACTTTCTTTTACCTTTACAAGCTATTCTTAAACAACAATCTGTCAATAATTCTTCATGTGGAAAGATGTCAACGCAAGCGCTGCTGTTAGCTAATTCGATATTTGTAGATGAATACTCTTATAGGTCGGAATAAGGAGACTTTATGAATAAGAAACAATATACATATAAAGAAAAAATATAGAAAATTACATTTAAAGACGTATCGAAGCCATTTAGTGCCTTATATGTACGAATGTAGACGTTTTAAATAGCGACTAGAATTTTGTAAAATTTTAATATGTAATATTAATTAATACCTCCGATATAATTAAATTTTATACTTAGAAATAGAATGCACCCCTCCGACATTGAAGGCGTACCAGACTGCAAAAGTAAAATGCATGATTTAATTCTTGCACACCGTATGCCCCCTATATGATATACATAATAAACAACACGTTAATTAAAACGTTTTTTAATTAGATCGTCATCTTTGTTTGCTTTTCCAATTTACTAAAGTAAGAAATCTATTTAAATAAATAATACTTAGAATGTACAAATTTACAAACATTAACAGCTTATACATTTCTCTTTTCAAACTCTGTTATTGAATTAATAATGAAATCATATAACTCTTCAATTTGTCTTTCTAATTTATCTAAAAATAAAAAACAAATAAAAACATTAATTTTCCATTATTAAAAAATGTGTACGCGTATGTAAAAAACTTACCCTTGTCAGTCTCAACAAGCTTGCTTTCCATGCCTTCATCTTCCATAGAAGAACTATCATCCTTAAACAAATGCTTTAACTTTGGTATTACAAGTAGTAAAAATATTAATGTAATAAACTTGATTATTTTCTTAAATATCACCAATTTTAATAGGATTTTTCCAATAGTAAATAGATTTACTTTAGATTTAATCTTGTGCAAGAACCAGGAATCATGCGAATGATACGGTAAAGGTTCTGCCGGTCCGTAAAAGGGAGGAGGAGGACCATAGACAGGTACTGGAGGTGGGCCATAGACGGGAGCAGGTGGGCCGTATGCAGGTGCTGGTGGGCCGTACGCAGGTGCTGGTGGGCCGTATGCATGTGCTGGTGGGCCGTAGGCGGGTTCAGGTGGGCCGTAAGCAGGTGGAGGTGGAACCGTTGCTGGCGGTAGATAGTTATTGTTTACTGGTGGATTATATTGATAGCCTCCTCCCTCATTGTCGTCTGATTTAAAAAAATTAAAAATAAGTTAAGCGATAGATTTTGTTTTCAAAGTTGTAAGTTAAGTCTAAGCTACATTTATCGTAGTTACATCTATTGTACTCCTATTCTTCCAATGTTAATAAGTTGAGCCCATACTGTAAGACAACAGTTAGATGAATATATGTACACAATATTGTACCCATTTAAAAAAAAAAACAAACATTTATATTTATATCAAAGGCAAGGGGCATATTAAGTTTGTGTATATGTCACACACTTCTACTATTTGAAAGCTTTTACAGGAAATAAAAAACTTTCGATTGATTGCAAACATCATTTTGAGAGGACCATAAATATTGGAGATAATCGTAATATATCAATGGCAAAATCTTCTAAATGTGTTGCTGAATTGGTAGAGTGTGGGCCTAAAAAATTAACGTTCCGGTGTTTACAGCGATTCCCAACCTAAGAATAAGAATAAGTCGATGCGCCCAACTTTAGCGATCGCCATATTTTTCTTTTTCCTTATTGTTTACGGGGTCGATGCAATGTGTGTAATAGAAAGAAGGAAGCTCGGCAGACCAAAAGTTGTGTGATCCAAATTATCGATTAAGTCATGACCATCTATCTATCCGTATGAACAACACGAGTTCGTGGACCATTACACGAACACTGTATTTTTATTCATGTCTGGTTCTACTCCTCCGAACGAAAATTCTGCGGTCTACACATGCCGGACGAATCTTGGCACAGTTTTGAAATCTATCTATTTCAGACGCCCTTTTCTATAATTTGCAATATTATTTTATTGTCTTCGAACCAGTCCTTGAATACGTTTATTTATCGGATAACAACTTGGCGCAGAAAGTACATTTTCTTCTGTACAAAAGTGATTGCAGAGTATTCGGTTATCTTTAATTTTGCAATCCTGCGGATCCTCACAAAAATTTTAAAGTTGATCTAAAAGCAGTAGCTGCATTTTTTTTTGTTTTAAAAAATTTGCGGTATTAAATTTTTTTTTTTTCACGTTAAAAATTCCATTTCACAGTAAATTTTATGATTTTTAAGTTAAGGATCATAACTTATCAGTTAAAATTTTTTTTCATCTTCACTTAGTAGATTATTTAGCACGCACCGAAATCGGAAGTATGTGAGTTTTGTAAAGCATTCACATAAGTATCCTCAGCAAACGACGAGCTCGCGCCACAAACTAGAATTAATCCTGCACACGCGAGGGCCGTTAAAAAATCTTTTTGCATTTCTTTCATTTTCTTGACTTTAAGTAAAACGAATAACGTTCGTATTATTCAGTTGCGCACACTCAAATAAGACGCGTACAGTCAAATCATCGGTTATAAGTTCGACTTCCGATGGGTCGAAAAAAATACTTTGAAATATTAACGTATATGCAGTGTATGTGTGGTACATATGTAAAAGAGAGCAGCAGTATACCCTACCTATAACAAATGTGCGTGAGAGTCTTTTTTTTTTGCCTGTGCTCAAAGCATTTATAATAAGTAAATTTTACTTTTTCTTTGAAGCTTCTATAGTGCACTGTTCCACTGTCCGATTCATTTATATACTTACATTGTTAGCGAGTACTACGCACGTATAGTACGTGCAAATACCTACCGTTTACTGTGACGTATATGCCTACTATGGAGTTCGGAGCTACCGTTTTGACGATATAGCCATTAAAATAAACTTTCACTGTCCGACTTTCCGTAGCAGGGTCTTCAGATGCAGCTGAATGAGAAAACCAATTCAAAGTGCTAAAATTAATTAGCATGCAACGTACATACTCCGCTATACAGGTGTACACCAACGATATGTGTCCTCCACGGTCATTTAACTCGTTTTGGCTCTAATTGCAGACTTTAAAAGAGATTTATTTAATTATTATGAGCCAGGTCGCTTGCATCATTAAGAATGTCGTACACTTTTTTAAGGTATCCGAAAATATTTGAGATATGCGTACATGCTTTGCTGGTGCACGATTTTAATTTTTAATGTGAAATTTTAAATCTTATACGTAGAGTTACCATCTCTGGGTAGAATTCAGCAGAAAAGTCAGAAACCCTGTCTTCTTTATTTCTTCATATTATTTATCATAATATTTAAACATCAGTTATATATATGTACAATTTATAGAGTTTAGCTTATAAAAGAAGCTTTACAACTAAAGGCCTATACGCAGAATGCAAAAAAATTTCGCACCGAATGACAAAACCATATAAAAAAAAAAATCCAATTTGGGATATCCCATTCGGGGATGTTACTTATGTCGTGTAAACATTTGTTTATGTAAAATTATATCTTAAAGGAAAACAAATTATTTGATAAAAACCTTAAAGTGAACCCTGTCATATAGAATTAAAAAAATTATAAATTATTATACAACTTCAAAGATGTCAAAATAAATTAACAAAACTTGTTTTAAATCTTCCTTTTTACACAAATACAAAATTCACCCATGCTCCTGTAGGATTTCAGAGCTACAATTAAGGAAAAATTAAAATTAACAATTACAGGGGTCTACGCAGCATTTGGGATATCCCATTTGGGATATTTTTTTTTATATGAAGTTTTGTCATTCCGTGCGAAATTTTTCGTGCTGCGTATAGGCCTTAAGGAAAAATTAAACGTAGGTCCTAACATGCGTGATTAAGCTTTATTGAATATTTTGTTAAACTAGTCTTAAGTAGTTTAGGTATTAAGGTTTTTACTCCCCATTTTCCTTATTTATTTATACATACATATATCACAAAACTTAGTCTTATAATGTAAGACAACATTATGTAAAATATCTCAGATGAAAAGCTGTCGCTCAACACTGTAAACAGATATTGTTCATTTAGGAAAATTTCTATATTAAAGGGATTTTTTTTTTATGAATTTTTGTAATTTAATGCGAAATATTTCGAACTGCGTATGGGCCTTAAGGGAATAACCAATAAAAAATAACTAAATTATTAAATGATTAATATAAATATGATTATTAATTTGTTTATAAACAACTCCTACCAAACTAAAATTACAGTTAGTTTTAGCTCTAGCGCGAGCCTTTTGATACGCGATTATAATTAGGAATGTTTCTGTAATTCAATATTTTTAATTTGACTAAGATCGTAGCTTTGAGTGAATTTGAGTTAGGGAAGTATATGGAGTTGATGCATAGGAGGTCAGTACAGTCTGTAAGGATTTGGCTAGGGATCCAGGATAGTAAAATGGAGATTAATTTGATTTGTTTATAAAGAAATAAGGGGAATAAGAATATGACGCATTCCGTAGGACTTCTTTGGTGCGTTATTTTTCTCTTATACAAATTTGGTTGATGATCCAAAGGACTAGTTTGTATCTAGCAGATGTACCGGCTTACAAAAGATACATTTATTTTCTTTTCTTAAAACAGCAAAAAATTAAACAAATGTTCATTGGGTCATACGGATTTTTCATTTTTTTCTTCATCTTCTTACCTGGCCACAACAACTCTGTCACATATGTTTAAAATGAAGTCCAATTGCCTAAGTACTTTGATCATCTGGCTTTTAATATTGTTTTCGGTGTTGAGTTATGGACTTTAGGACAATACTGCATTATATATTATATTATATTATTTATTATAAGTAATATTGTAATATTATTATAACATATTTTTTAGTATAGAATTGCTTCCCGGGGAATAAAAACTTCAGTAGTCTACAAGTACACATACGCATCTTCTGGACTTTCTGTGAAAAAAAATATTTTTTTTTTTCTAAGAAGACTTGATGCTTCAGTCTAAAGGCACATACGAATGACAAAACTTAATATATAAAAAAATCCCATTTTGGATATCCCGTGCGAAATATTTCGAACTGCGTATAGGCCTTAAATTTGAAATGCATTGGAGCGCTTAATTTTATTTTTCACACAAAATTTGATTCAAATTCTTTAACTGATTTTTTTCAATTTCAAAAAATCGTAAAGCACACTAAAACACTTTCAAAAAAATGTATTAAATTATAGAAAAAATTAAAATGGAATGTGTGCAACACGAGATGTTTCAAGAATTCTTCTCGCCACAGTATCTTCTCATTCCGCTAAAGCTAAAAGATTGAACTTAGCTTTTATATCCAAATCAGCTTTGGAAAATAATTTTTACGACTGACAACTGTAGCTATAATACCATGCCTATATTTTTTTTTTGTGTTTTAGATGCTTGAAATTAAATTTAAATTTTAATAAAAATAATTTAAATGATTTAGAAATGCTTGATCCAATTTAACTTGCTATGCAATTTGAATGCTGTAGAACTTATTAAAATAGTCTGGAGAAGCTCCAAGAGATCGGAGCTTTCGGATCAAAAGTGAATTATTTTATGTCTAAGAAGCCTTCTGCATTTCACTTCACGTGTTTCATGCATTTCCATGAATCAAGGCTACTCTAACAAAGTGTATTGCCACGATGCAACTAGAATATGTAATTAGTATTTTTAGGGCAAACTTTTACTTCATGTCTTTGAGTCACTACGTGTAAGCACGAGCGTTATATACAAAGTACATACAATGTACTATGTAAATAGACTGTACGTAAATAAGTAAACTTGTTTCTACTGCTACTAAACTTGTGAACTGATTTTTGAAACCACAAACGTGTGGGCTAAAAGTGAAGCAGTGTTTTTTTTTTGTTTTTTTTTTAACTGTAACGATTATATAAGGAAGACACATAATGCACAATTTTGAGTTTTTTTATTATGCCATTTCAAAATTTCTTGTTTACAAAAATACATGTTGGATATTATTTTTTTTTTGTTTGTGTTTGTTTTGTAACTCAAGAATAAGATTTACTTCTTAGCTTTTTAACAAAATCCTTGGCCTGTTTATCACCTTGTCTATACTCCAGGGCGCGCAGGGTTTCGGAGTCTGTTAAAAATATAAGTAAGTTGTTAAAATTTGGGTTTTTGAAAAGCTTAACTAATTTACCTGTATACTCTGGCCTAGATAATTGCATACGCATTTGTTCACCTTCTGAGGCCATAAGATCTGCAAAGGTTATATAGCACTCTGCTATATACTGGCTGGTCATACCAAATAAATCTTTGTCCTTGATACTAAATAAAATCAGACTGTTTTGTATTGTGCGTTGTTCATCATTCAAGTTTCTAAACAAAAGAAAAGCACACATTGAGCCATTAAAAAGCTATAAAAAAAAAAAAAATTAAAAATTTAAAGGTGTTTCGAATACTTACATGGAAAACTGTTCGTCGTAAAGAGGGCAACGCGTTTTATTCCAAACGGCAGTTTTGACAGGTGCTACCCCATTAAAACGACTGGTGGGCATAAAGTGTGCCTTAACAAATGAATCACATGATCCATTATTATCCATTGGCAGCATTATATTAGCATTCAATATATTTAACTGAAGTTTTAAACGAAAGTTATGATTTGAGTTTTTTCCATGTTTCAGTATGTACTTACGATTAAGCCCTTGTCTGTGAACTGAGCCCTTACTGTGAGATAACCATAGGAAGAATAGGTTTGCTCCTTTTGAAAACCCAAACGTTCTAGATAAAATTGATGTATTAAATCTGCTGTTTCAAAAGCGTGCAAATCCAATATTTTCTGTATTTCGGTTAACACTTTTATATCGGATGTAACAATGTTGCCCATTTTAAAGCAGGAAATCATTACATTAAGTGTCTCCCGTAGATTATGGAAAAACGCCGGTGGACGTCGTTTCTATGCCGAAGAAAATCCCAGTTAATAGTTTAGACTATGATATTTGATGATCGGTTTTCTACTTACATCGAGATTGCTTTGTATGAGGTCGTACATTATTATTGACAACTCACTCCATATACCATCTAAGATCCGACCAAAGTTTATTTCGTTGAGTGTATCATAGAGCGTGCTCAAGGAGCCTTCCAGATACATCATCAATTTGTCCATGGAATTCGAATCTTTGTGTAGCACTTCAGCACCCTCGGCTAAAAAGCGTCGAATAGGTGGTGCCATTTTATGGGCCACAATTTCAATTAGTTCAACAATTTGATTCCGTTGCGTATCCGATGCGTTATCTATGACAGCCTTTATAGTTGACGCACAACGTTCAGCCTCAAGACTGGTTCGATATTCACCCAAACGTGCAATAAGATCATCTGTGCCAAGCTCCTGAAAAAATTATTTATAAATTTACATTTTACATAACCAAAAACAAAATACTGTGTGAGTTTGAGAATCTTCTTAAACACAAATTCATAATACATAATACACTCAAAAAAATGGTTTTATTTGACGCTTGTATTAAGAAAACTGCTACTAAAGTAGACCTTACATTTAATTAAAACAAATTTATTATAATTTTTTGTTGTGTTATTTTATATTTTTCTAAAATATGAAATTATGAGAAAGAAAAAGCGGAAAGGATCTCGTTTATAAATTTAATCTTTTTTTTTTTAAATTATAGCTAATAATATTAAGAAATTTTCAAGTTTTCAAAAATTATATTTAAATTTTTTTAAATGAGCCTGGATTTTTGTCTTAAAATTTTTTTTTTTCTCAAACAAGGGAATAATTTAAAAAATTCTTTATAAAACAAAATATATAATATATTGGGGCTTGAATGAAGAATTGCAATTAGCCGGAAAAAAATCTTTAGACAGTTATTATAATTAAGCTGATAAACATTCTGGGTCAGTCATGTTGTAAAGTTTTTAGGTGCACGGTAAAGGGGAAAACCACTAGCTACCAGTTAAAAAGAAGAGGAAAATTTACTAAATTTTTATATATGTAGAAATATAGTCATACTTTTAAAAAAATTGTATTCGACCTGACGCTAGATAAAGTAAGAAATTTTCGATTGTTTCATAATCTAATAAAGAGAAACCCAGCAGTGCGGGGTACTAAAGTGGCCAGGACAATAACTTTTCAGTCTGCCCTCGTAGTTAAAGTTGATTATATATGCTATGTTATCTAATTTGCAATTTCTTCTTAAACCTTTGCGATCTTATCTAGAGTAATTTAGTCTAGTAGTTTTTAAACTATTAAATAATAATTTATATAAAATAGGTTTATTAATAAATTCCAACTTAGGGGCCCGCTTGCAACGCGTGTTGCATGCTTATTGCGTCTTCTGTGTTTCCGGTTTGCAATTTTTGATATCAAAGTAACATCATAATGAATAAAAAGAAAGATTTGCTTATCAAATTATTTATTTATCTTATGATTAAAAGCTTATCTGAAATAAATAAAACTTTTTCCTCCTTACAGAACTTTGTAGGTTTTAGAATCTGCGATGCGTATCTTTTTTAGGTGTTTTCTGGCACTGGAATATCCCCGTGAGTAACCCAGTCAGTATCCCAGGGGAATTCTTGTCCAATTGGCATATTTTATTAAACCTAATGTAGAATCATTAAAAATAAACTAATAAAAATTCCATAAGAATGTGGAGGTTCAAACAGTTGCTTTTCTTTTAGCGACTCCAATGTCTGATGTGACTAATATGAGACTATTGCATTTTCTGAGATTCCGGTATGCAATTTCTGACGTCACACAGTTGTTTGACAGCAGAGTGTCATAGAACCCGCAACACTTGAACTTAAGCCAGTGCAAAATCAACCATGCCAAGATCTTACTTTACATTATGGCGTTACTATGCAACACGTTCTACTTTGAATAATTAAAATATATAGTACATATTATGATTTTCCATAACCCACCTTGATGAACGATGGCAAGCTCTGACGTATATAGTCGATGTTGTTTATGGCCAAGCACCATTCCTCTGATACTCTAAACAACTCGCTGTTATCTAAAATATTGGACAATTCCTCCACTCGACGTGACATTCTCTGAGCATAAAACACACAACAACGGCATATATCCTACAAAAAGAAATTATGAAATCCATAATAAATCCATTTGTAGGCGGTAAACTGTCTACGAAACTTACGCTGACGATCTTGGCAACAAATGTGTATGATCCTTCCACTTCGGGCCAGTCCAGCTGTTGCCAAAATATCTTGATTTGATAAAATATGGCCAAGGTGTCGACAGATGAAGAACTATATTTAACGGTCTCGTCCACAGCTTTGAGCAGATCCAAATCTATTGCTTTTTGAATGCGGTTAAGTGCTTTGATAATTGATATATCAAGCCAATGAGTTACGCCTCTTTCGAACCACCTATAGAAATCAGACAACTCGAGTTTCTCGTTGGGGCACAGCGATAGTCCTATACATAAGCGAATTGTTAGAAACACAAACTCAGTGAAATGTATACAAAATATGCTTACCCAAAGCTACGTAACGCTTAAGTACTAGATACACTTCGAATAGCGTAGTGCCCATATTTACATTTTCAATATTTGGCAAATATTCAAACTGATCATCTGGTACGTCTAGCCTTTTAATGTTGGCGCATACGTCTGTTATAATAGATTTGGATGTTTCGGTGAGTTTGGCATCATAAAATGAATACAATACCGCTGAATAGCTTAATTTTATTTTGCTAAAAATAAAAAAAGGAAAGATATAAAAAATATATAAATTAAAATGCTTTAGTTTAAGTAGTTTTTCATACTCACTGATAGAAAATCTTGTCGAAATATTCCATGGCACGTTGTAGATCAGCACGCACCATTTGTATTAGCTGTATCAGATATTGTAACTTATCCTCGTCGGTTTCTTCTTTTTTGGTCTGCCGGCTGCCTTCAATGATATGCTCCAACCATTCCTTGGTGCCCGTATTAATGGCACTTACAACTACGCTATCTATAGTGTATTCTTCGGCGCCATCATTCTCAATCCAGCCATATACTGTTTTCGGAAATATATCAATATTCGGTGGCACTTCCAGTTCCTTTAGTTTTGCCAGTATATCCAACACTTCGCTTAAAGCTTTTACAATATTCTTATCACTGACATTCTTAGAGCGTAATTTTCTTAGCACCGAAAAGCAAGAAGGCAACAGTTTTTTGGTGCCATCCCAAAAGTTCTTCACATCCTCGCTATCGTTTTGATAGCATTTGATAACTGGCACCAATATGTCCAGTATCGAGTTAAATAGCGTAAAATTAAGTTTATGTGTCTCGTGTATGGAACTATAGGCCTGCCATTGGCTGAGTGCACAATCGAAACCGGAAAGACTACTTTGGACGGCATGTTGAGTTTGTATAGCTTCTGCTTTGATGCTAAATTTACCACTCCACCAATAATTGGCTACTTGAGAAGTTTCCAGCTCATGCATTAGCAACAGTCTCAGTAGATGCTTATGTTCCTGAACTGCCACATTTTTGTTTTTCTCAGCGCTTAGCGAGAGATTTACGAGTACAGAGCCGCGACTTCTGGTTTTATTGCCTTTTTCTAAGTTATACCAAACGGTGAGCCCAGAAACTGGAATGGACTGAAGGTAATGCGATTAGTTATGTAAGTAGCACCTTATCTCTGTAATATGCCACATACATACCTTAAGTGTAATCGCGGCTCGGCCTATTAATTCGTTGTCGTGCTTTCCCGATGAGGCTGTAACAGCTATTTCTTTCATCAATTTGCTGAGACCCTTGACGCCTTTGACATCAAGCAGTTTGTTTACCTTTTCCCGCACTGTTTCAGCCGCATCAAAGTCCCTGTAGATAAAGTTATAAAAAGCATTAGTATAAAGGCCGTCAACAAATAAAGAAACACCTACCAAACTTCGATTACAAGAACTTCCTCGCGAGGACTATCAGCAATGGGTCTGCAATTAAAAATATCCACATGTAAAAAATGGCCTCATTAAAAAGTGAATGCAAAAAAAATCTACTGTAACCCTCATCAAACTTACAGTGAGAAATGTTCTTCCCATATGGGATTTAGTGTAGCAGTCTTTACGGATGAGTTATAGCGATGCGAGCCATTAGATTCTAAGTACAATGTAACAAATGGATCGGACAAACCATTGGAGTCCTTGGGCATTAAGTTCTCTGCTTTTATAATCTCCACATTTAATCGTATATTTGGTGGCTCTTTTTGCTGCGCTATTTTTGCAATTTCCTCGTGTGTGGAGTTGGGTATCTTAAATGCTTCCTGTGCGAACTCAATAAGGTTTTCTGTGCAGACTCCGGCTGGCTCGCAACCAATATTGTTGTAGATTTCAAATAAAATTTCCTCATATAGGTCCTCCATCTGCAATGAAGAATAGGGAACATGTAGATAAGTCAGATGAGCTAAGTTTTGAGTTCAGCACCAATTTTTAAGTACCACAGCCAATTTCTGAAAAGCAGCAATCTATTATTTTTGGGTTCATAGTTGAAATTTTATCTGAATAGGAGAACTGTACATAATAATGCACACAAACTGCGTGAAAATATTTTTTTAAGAAACTTGAACATTGGCGTTGAAAACAATTGAAGTGTTTTAAATGTTTTCCCCTCCACTCTCTTACTCAATCAATCATCCCTACACACATTTATTTTTTTCGTCGACTTATGAAAAACCAATTTATTACGTCCTGTGTATTATTGCCGAAAATGTATGAAATTTATTGGTACTTTGTTTGGCTAATTATGGGATTGCGTTCGCGCAGACCCCTCGAAAATAAGTTATTGTATACGCCGCGATTCAAAATATTTCTTGAAATGCCAATTTAATTTATTTCAAATGGTTGGTGATCACAAAGTCAAAGCACAGGGTCCATCTTTTATGAAAAGACTTTAGACCAAATAATATTTGTGACTTTGTAATATTGTGTTTAACTGCTGTTTAAAAACTAATTTTCTAATGCTACCCTCCCTTCACTTCGAAAGTTTTTTTTTCTTACAAAAACTAAAAAAAATATTGTATCGGAACGGCACCAATTTACTCTATAAAAAGATAATATCTGCTTTAATCGCGGGAAATGTTATCAACACTATTATATTGATTAGGCTGACATGAGCTTTGTCTCTTCTTCAAGTGTAAATTGTTGAGGGGTCAATGAAGGGAGTTTCAAATTGATTTGTTTTCTATTGCTACGATGCTAATTATTATTGTATAAACATCATTTGGTCTGCCTCGCGTCCTGCAGCCTTAACTTTTCTTTAATTTCAAAGCAGAGATAAATACTACTTAACCAGGGGGGTTTGCCACTGCTTGCTTCGCTCGGCACGGTTCCAAGCGGAGCGGAGTTAAGCTGATGTTAAATTAAATTGCGTTGATTGGAAAAAAATTTACTACATAGGCTTTATATTAGACTACACATTTGTATGGTGTTTGATCAAAATTAATCAGCTTTTTCGTATAGCCGCCATAGAAAAACTAAATCAATGACGTAATTTTTGAGAATTTTTTGCGATATCAGCGCACTCCTTTGCTACATCTTATAAAATTCATTAAATCATGGTAGGTATTAAGCGTTTGGAAGCAAAGAACGGTTGATTCGATAAATTCCTAAACAAATTTTATACAATAGATAGATTTCCTACAAATTTAATTTTATTAATTTAATCAGGGACTTGAAAAAGTTTGTTACGTATTTATGTAAAATTTGAAAAAATGAATTATTAAAAAAAGGTAAAATTAAAAAAAAGTTAAATTTAAAAAAAATTTAAATCAATCAATTGAAAAAAAGATGGCGTACGTTAAAGTCGGGCGCAGACGACTTTGGGATACCCTGTACCACCACACTGCATTTAAGTCCAGTATATTGCTTAAGAATTCCAAAAGACATCTGATTGCAAAAATTGCAAACAAACGAAACGCAACGAATTTTGTGCACAACAGGTTTTTTGCCCGATCGGCCCTATGGCAGCTATATGATATAGTCAACCGATTTTGATCAAATTTGCTACAGTGCTTGGGAACTCTAAAAAACTTCTTAATGCCAAATGTGGTTACAATATCTTCACAAACAAACGAAACACAACGAATTTTGTACAAAACACAAATTTTCGACTGATCGGTCCTATGGGAGCTATATGATATAGTCAACCGATTTTGATCAAATTTGCTACAGTGCTTGGGAACTCTAAAAAACTTTTTAATGCCAAATTTGGTTACGGTATGTTCACAAATAAACGAAGAACAATGAATTTGGTACAAAACACGATTTTTTGACCGATTGGTCCTATGGGAGCTATATGATATAGTCAACCGATTTTGATCAAATTTGGTATAGTGCTTGGGAACTCTAAAAAACTTCTTAATGCCAAATTTGGTTACAATATCCTCACAAACAAACGAAACACAACGAATTTTATATCGACTTCTCTAGTCACTCTGATCATACTTTAGGTAACTTTGGGGGTCTCCGACTTCTCCTTATGTACGTTACATACATTTTCGGCTTGCACAAACACAATATACCCTTTGTACCATACGGTACAGGGTATAAAAATTAAAATCAGTCAATATAATTTTTTATATTGAATGAAACACATGTTTTTAAATGTTTGATATAGAAACCAATCTAAGCTTTTCTTTATTGTACAAGAATTTCCACGCTCAAATATATGGATTTCTACTTTACATAATTTGGTAATTTTGGTAAGATCCAGTTGATTTAAAACATATTTCAATATATTTTGCTTGTGAAATACCATTTTTTTTTTTAATTTTCCACCTAATATTTGCATTGGCTTTTATTAAAGATAATCTAAACAAATAAAACATAAATCAATCTTAGCCCCCACCAAGGTTTTTTCTCTTAATCAATTATACTCCTTGGTCAAGAAATTCCTACGGCAGCCAAACCGCGGTATACGGTAGATGTGCCCATAAAAGTTCCCGAGTCATACTGGGCACTGACATATAGTAGTACATATAGTCATACTTGATACATGATACACTACATTCTCTATGTATACATACAGGAAATAAGTTCAGATTAGGCATTTTAGAGTTTCATCATAATTATTTTTAAATTGACGGAATTCCAGAAATCCCCTTGTTTGGGAAAAAAAGCCAACTAACCATATCTTAATATAAATAAAACTACTAGTATAAGTCCAGACATTTTAAAGCAGCCCGGACTCTGCATTTTCTAAAGGGCCCACAGATTTGAAAAAAGGCATTAAACATTTAAATTATAATATTTCTAAAGCGCTTTTCGATCTTAAAATTTGGTTTATATGTTTACTTATGCAGTTAAGTAAATATAATTAGTTTAAAACTTTTTATTTATTTTTAAATTGAAGTGCTTCCGGAACCGCATAAAATTGCAGGAAATAAGCACGGGGAATTCCAGTCTTGGGGTTTTATTATATTGATAATTATTATTTTTAAGTTGGTTGTTCACTTGAATGGGTTTTTTTTACTAACCATATCTTAACCTTAATATTTGGGGTATTTCTGGGGCATCAAAATTGGCTTGATCAATGAGAGCGGATTATTTCAAAAGCACTTCTGCATATAAATATTTGAAATCTGCTTTTATATTTAATATTAAAAATTGGTTTTAATAGTACATCAGTTTGATAATTCAAATTCACAAAATTAACAATATCTGAAAATAAATAAAACTTTTAGCTTAAGTATTTCTGCGGCATTAACAATTTAGTTGGACAAAGGAAATAAAAAATTTCTTAAGCGCTTTCCAGTATTTTGAATTGCTTTTGTTTTTTGTTTATTTCTGCATATAATAATAAGAATACAAAATCAACTTTTGAATTTATTTTTAAACCGAAGTGTCCGAGAAACCGCAAATTATTTGTTTGCAACAAAAAAAGAAAAGAATGTTTATTAAGAAAAAATTATGTGCATGCGGAAATCACAGTTACGCCCAAAAAAAAACTCGAAAATTTAAAGAAACTTGAAGAAAAATTTTGATACATAAAGGATTGGTAAGGTTGAATTAGAAGAAGTTATCTTCTAAATAATACGATTATCAAATCCCAAACTTTTACTTAAAAAAATTTTTAAATGTTACTTACAGTCATTGAGTGACAGACAGCTTTGGCGTGCGACTCAAGTAAATGCTTGTGGACACCCCGAAAATGTTGACTTGAAATGCTGCCATTTCTGTTCAAGATTCGCTTCCGTTGCTGCGCAGTCTCGTTTAGAGATAGTGTTGATGGCATTTTCTTGGGCGAACGCACCTCATGACCCACAGTTCGATTTAAACTTAGATATTTGACATTTTGCTCATTCGAATTTCGCGTCTTTTTGAACGACAGCACTCTCGGTAGGGACAGATAACTCATTCTGTTTGTTTATAGGGTGTCGCGATATGGTATTCCTTAGAACTGGATATTCGACTGCATAAATGCGTGTGTGTGCGTGTGTGTGTGTGTGGTTTTCTTTTTCAAGTATAGAAATTATGAAGTACACACTTAACACTCGTTATGTATTTGCAATACATGCATTTACTATATTCGTGTTGTATTCGATAATATCACTTTAAAAACTTTGTTTAGATGCCCTTAGATGCCGCCATATATTACACTGTATGGGCATATGTTTTTTTTTTTTGTACTACAAGGTGGCGATGTCAGATGCTCGCGCCGACGACAAGATCTAGCTCTTAATTATTCGCGATATCCGAAATATCTTGACGTTGACCGTGAGCCGATTTAAATGCGTATGAGTTCAGTTTTATACGTGTAGTACGAAGATCCCCACCTCTTCTGGGGTAAAGAGCGAAAGTGCTATAGACGTTCAAACACAGCAGTGCTTAGAGAAATCATTTTATTTATAGAACCAAAAGGAAAAAGCTCAAATTGTTAATGAAATTTTAATTTTCAGTAGTACATTAAGCTCTGCAGTACAAACGAAAACGAATGTACAATATAATCTGTATATGTGTAATCGTACATAAAATTTTGCCGAAATTAGTGAATTTTTTTTTTTGGTGCATATGCGTTGATTAATACCCCCCTGAAGCATTAAAGGCGTGCATTTTTTTTTTGTCAAAGAAATTTCGCTAGAAATGAAAGAAGTAAAGATGGGAACGGGCGCTTGAAGGGATTTTAATGAAGGAATTAAAGGAAGAATTCTTACTTCTGAACGGATTTTAGGAAAAAAAATTCTCTTAACTTGAAAAAAATCGGCAATCGGACATTTTTACTTTCAAAAGAATTATGGTAAAGGAATTTCTATGGACTTTTTCAATAAAAAATGTAATTGAGAACGCAACTGACATTTAAACATTTTTACTTTTGCAAGAATTTTGGTAAGGAAATTTGTATCAAATTTTCAAAAAAAAAAAAAAAAAAAAAAAAAAACTGAAACTGGTCCTACCTAACACTTTTACGCTTTTGCTTGCGAAGAAATTTCGGTTAAGAAATCACTCCAGACTTTAAGAAGGCGGAAAAAAGCAAAAGGGGAACGCTCCTTTATACGTTTTTCATTTTGAAGTGGTTTTTCCAAAGGGATATCACAAAAAACTGAAAAAGGGACCGACCTTTTTATTTACAATGCTTTTTAATCTATTTATAACCAACTCCTTTATAACGAACCAATTTTCTGTTCCCTTGCAAATCCGCTATAGGAAGCAAAATTTCGGTGTTTGTTTCAAATTTTAGTCTCAGTGACATTTCCGACTCAACGGGGCCATGAAATCCGGATACCCAGGAGTTACAACCTAATGCACCCCTGACCTTACATCTTAAATTTACCACACATAGCTTGAAAGAGTGTCTAGAATTCGACTATCAAAAAAGCTAAAACATAATTAATTGTTTATGAAGTGAGCTGTCTGGTTTCAATATAACAGCTGCCCCTTACAAACAAAGATAAGAGAACTATGTTTACATTAAAATATTTTGTATAATGTTTACATCCAAATTAATTCTTATCTAAACAAAATGAGCAAACTTTATCACCTTCTTTTTACTGATTTTTTAAAAGTGTGTTTGAGTGACCACTTGAATACATACATATGTAAGTACTTATGTAAATCAATCGATTTTTGCAGCTTTTGATTTTTCTTAAAATTAGGCAACATGTAATTGCTTGTCTGACGATATTTTAAAATATAAATTTGAAAAACTGTGTATATATCAACTTACGTTGACTCCAATATATTAAATATATATATCACGTTCACTAATGTTTCAATTATATTATATTTATACCAAGACTGTTTTGGTTTAGATTTCAAATCCTCACGCAAAATCATGAATACGATTATCATCGAATTATGAAATCAATGCGAAAAATTGTTTTCGTTCTAGTTCTCGGTTGGAATTATATGCTCGGAATGTGTCGAGTATTTTGCAGCTTTGATGTTTATTTAGCAAAGTTCTTGGAACTTTGATTAGATATAATAATAAAAATATTGAGCAAATATTGCACTTGAGTTCTCTCCGCTGAAAGTTTTTATAGCTCTACAACCACGATCTAAATTACTTTCTATAATCTAAGCTAATTGGTGCAAATCTAACGACGCTGGCAACGAGGCAAGCGGAAATTGTTGATATTGGTATTGGCCATTCTTGGTGCCATTTTGTTTTACAGCAAGCCCCAATCTCTTAAGATATTTGGTATGGATCCACATTTGCGAATATATTTATTTTTCAAGTGCAAGTTGAATAATATTTTGTAGAGCATCTAACAAAAGTCATGCTTGAAGATCCTAAACAGGATACAAAATTGTCCATAAAAAGCGGATACTTTTAAAAATAATATTTCAGCTGTAGCTTAAGTTGACGCTTTTCAGAAAGCGCTTACATATCCTGAACTTAATGCGTGAAGAAAGGTACTTACATTCATTCCAACAGCTTTCTCAAAAATTTCTTCTTTTGTCTCTTCCGCAAGTTTGGAGGGTAGTGCACCTTCAACACCAAAGACATCAATACTGACACATTCTCCATCTCTGATTTCCAAACCACTATCGGTACTGGTCTCACACACCTCTCTCTGCGCGTTGTCGCTGGCATCTTCATCGACATCTTCTTCTTCCTCGAAAGGCGCAAGCGAAGTTTTTAAGATATTTTCGTCCAAATGAGATTTTTGTCGTAGTAATGAGCCAAATTTCTCAAAAAAGCCACCGTCAGCATCTTGAAGCCTGAAAAACGTATATCAAATTAAATCATTTTGCTCGTCTTAATTTATGCTATTACAAAAAAGATGGCGTACGTTACGGTCGGGCGCGGACGACTTTGGGATACCCTGTACCACTGCTTGCAATAAAATCCGGTAAATTGCTTACGAACACCAAAAGACATTTGATTGCCAAATTAGATTATGATACCTTCATAAACAACCAAAAACAGACGAATTTTTAATCAAAAACTTTTTTTCGACCGACCGGCCCTATGGGAGCTAAATGATATAGTCAACCGATTTTGATAAAATTTGGTACAGTGTTGAAAATCTCTAAAAAACTTCTGAATGTCAAATTTGGTTACAATATCTTTACAAACAAACGAAACACAACAAATTTTGTACAAAACACGATTTTTTTGACCGATTGGTCCTATGGGAGCTATATGATATAGTCAACCGATTTTGATCAAATTTGGTATAGTGCTTGGGAACTCTAAAAAACTTCTTAATGCCAAATTTGGTTACAATATCTTCACAAACAAACGAAACACAACGAATTTTGTACAAAAAACTAATTTTCGACCGATCGATCCTATGGGACCTATATGATATAGTCAACCGATTTTGATAAAATTTGGTACAGTGCTGGGGGTTTCTAAAAAACTTCCGATTGCCAAATTTGGTTATGATATCTTCATAAACAAACGACAAACGGGGGCGGCCTGCATTGGAATGCGACAGATTTTGATGATCTATGGTTTGTTGGATTCGTCTCCGCGCTGGCTAAGAAAAACTATTTAAACATAAAGAGAAGTAAACCGCGAAATTCGCTTACGGGGGGAGGGGGCCAGATATCGACATAAATCGATAATCTTCATATGCGTGACTATTATGCGCATCTTTTGGTAAAATTTCAGATCTTTAGTACTTAAGTCTCCGAGATCCTTTTACTCATTCGGACAGACGGGCAGACAGACATGGCTATATCGACTCGGCTGTTGATGCTGATCAAGAATACATATATGTACTTTGTGGGTTCTGCCACGCCTCCTTCTGACCACACCATTTTTGACTCAAGAACGGCTGGACAGATTGTTGCGATTCGTCTTCGCCCCGAATAGCAGAAGAACTATTAAAATATCGGAAAGATTAACATTAAATGAAGTAATCAAGAAAGATACATATGTATAGCTCAGAGAAAAGTTAGAGTTAAGGAGTGCAGAGCAGGA
Organism: Chymomyza fuscimana; assembly: GCA_949987675.1. Lineage (NCBI taxonomy): Eukaryota > Metazoa > Arthropoda > Insecta > Diptera > Drosophilidae > Chymomyza > Chymomyza fuscimana. The sequence continues at coordinate 83,996,083 of OX465088.1, forward strand.
GCGCAGATCACAGAGCAGATAGGTTGAAGGTGTCAGGCGAGGCGGGCAAGTAAGGTATACTATGCAAAGGAGACTGCTCAGAGAATATTTAGATTTCACCATTAAAGAGCAAGATCGTGAAACACTGATAAAAAAAACCTGTAGGCAGATAAATAGACAAGTAACACAGCACAATACAGATTCGCTTTTTGAGAACGATAATGAAATAACTAAACAGCGAGCCGATATGGTTTACTTTTGCTGTAAAGACTTAATGTTCCCTCCTCAATTAGAAAGAATAAGTAGGGAATATATAGAAACTCATGTGATTAGCCCAGTATACTTCTTTTGGCAGATCTGATTCCTTTTCTTAACGGCATACTATATTAACATTTTGTAAAACTTGCAGCCGTACAATTAAAGCAGGTAGCAAGCCCAAAAATTCCATTTCAAATGGCTCAGATTTAACAGATTTACCAGAATTTTTAAAAAGCTTAACATCATTATGCATCCGAGCAGTGACCTGCATTGTTTCGGGGTATTTTAAAGTCGGGCGGGATGAACATTATGTAAATTAGAGAATTGTACAGGGAATATAATAGTCTGAATTGAATAAAGAAGACCGTACGGGGGCGGAGCCCCCTAGTATCGAATAAGTAAAGACCACTGCAAGGGTGGGATCAGTACCAAACCAACATCCAACGCGTACTGTAGTGCGCCAGAACATCGATTGCGCACAGAGCGGCAGTTCAATGACATTGCTTGTTAAGGATATTATTATTTATACCCACTCTGCACCAAAAATCAAAATCATGGAACTCACCAGCTGCAGTTTCCGCCTAAACAGCTTGGTAATTTTCTAAAGTGTAGTTAGCCCAGAGGAACTTAGCCTCCGCCACAAGCTAGAAGGACCGACTGAATATGCAGCCAAGCGAATCTTCACTAGCTTTGTCGAAAAGTTTGCAGAAGGGAATACAACAAATCGGCTGATGACGTGAGGGTGCAAAATATAAACAACAACAAACGTAAAGTTAAGTAAAAGACACTCCTAAATTTGGGCCTCCTACGCATTTTCTTTTTATACACATACAACTACATCATAGTATAATATATTAAAAACAGTCAAAAGGGCTCTCCTTTATATACAATACAATACATAGTAAATTAATAAATAACACACTTATACCTTTTTCCTCCACAGATTGTAATGGGTTTAATACAATGATTTTTTATTATTTTGATGCGTTCACAAAATTTCATTACTCTTTTAGATATTATGGCATGGATATTTACAATGCCACTAACCAAGAGCTAATAACATAAGAATTATAAAAAACCATACAATTTAACTGCACCAGTGTAGAAACTGATAAGTTTAGTTTTATTTCTTGGATTAATCGATTTCCACTTGAAAGATAAATAACAAAACAACACTTCCGGTCAAATAGTAACAAAACTAGTTAGTTTGATTTTTGTTTGTTTTCGTTTTGTTTTTTCTCTGCAAGAAACGTTCGGATACTTTCGGTTCCACTTTTGTGCATCAACTGTTTTGGTGGTAAGAATTTCAACGAACTGTTGGCCCAAAGAGTAGGGCCAAAACAAAACTTTACAGTCCGTTGGCTTCATGCTCCACGAATTCACATTCACAAACATACCCACACATGTCCATGCATAGTTGCACATACATTTTGAACCCACACGCTCACCAATACATCTCTCTATGACTGTGTCCATTGGCAACCCCCATAACAACAATTCAGACCCAGTTAGACCCATCGTGAACTCTTTATAAAAAAAAAGAAACAACAATAGCAAAAGTCTAAGCAGTAACGGTGTTTGTATTTGATGGACTCAGAAAACTTTGGTTTAAATGTTAGGAAATTCGTGACCTGACTCTAGGTTGATCGTATGCATATGCAAGAGATCTGTTTGTATCCAGTGCGTTTGTAGTGCGTTTATGCGCTCTATTTTGTTCGTATGAATTTATTCTTTTGTAAATAATCTATATGGCGAATCGACTGCATAGAACAAACAGAAGGCCAACAGAATTGCATTAATAGTCCCAAAGACGTAGCGAAAAGAATTTCTGTTGTACAGTAAATACAGTAGTAGCGTACTTACCATATCATATTTTGTAGCTCAAATTGTTATTAAAATTATCTTTCGAATAAAACTAAAATCAGTGTCATGGATCACAATGACCGCCCAAATACTGTTTTCAAGCATTTGAAATTTTCCTTTGACAATATTCTAAATATATATTATTGGCATTCCCATAAAAAATTGTTAAAATAAGGAAAGTACTAATGATTTCAATTTTTAACCCAAGAAGTTTTTAGAGACAATAATTATTTTCGAAAATATATGATTTAAAAAAAAAAAAAAAAAAAACATTTATTAGTGTGAAGAAAAGTTTTTTGACGATTTTTTACTGTTTAACCCTTCGTTGTGCACCAAAAAAAAAACCTTCGGTAGTGCGGCAGGGTCTGGCCAGAGCCCTATGTAATTACATGCATTTGTATGGAAATATGCATCCCTTACTTATTTTTTACTTATTACTTCTCTAATTCGATTTGAAATATATTCGCCTATCTGCAAAAGAAAATAAAATATCTAAAAAACATTTGGTTTGTTTATAAAAAACTTTTTTCTTTTGTGTTTTTTGTACTATATTTTGTAATGTATTTTGAACAAGAAAGGTAATGAATATGAGCAAAAATAAAAGAGAACTCTCTTACGGGCTCTGATTATAGCATGCAAAACATGTATATGTTGGAGATGGCTCAACTAAATTAGCGTCGGCCATGTTAAATCATTAAACGCAGCGAGTCGCACTGTGTGATTGTACTATGCAGATGTCCACTTTAAACTGTCACTCACTGACTGCCGAATGCGCGCCTGCCTATAGCCTCATCACTCACTATTCGACATGTCACTCAATTTACCTCTTTCTGCATCTATCCTTGTTTCTTACTATTCTCTCACTCTACAATCCTCTCACAGTGCGCCACGCTCAGCTAGGGCAATACATACTCTACACCCAGCAGCGCTTAACTATTAACATTATTACGATTATGTTGACTTTATTTCTCATTAACATCTCTATGTTAGTTTACATGTTTATCAATCTTAACATATTTGTTTGTGTTTATACATGTTATTCTCCGACATATATGTAATTTTGGAATGTTGCTGGCGTACATAGTTTGAACATTTTGAGCAATAGAATCGAGTTTTTCGACGAAGTTTATCGCTTCCTTTTTTTTGCCAGTAAGTGTGTCAGCGCCGCTTTTATTTACATTCAATGTAGCAACTGGGATGTTGAGTAATCTGCCAAAAAATAACTCAATAGCCAAACGAGTAGAGAACTGCAAAATGATCTTTGGGTTGTTCACGCGATTTTCCATGTTGGATAAAACTAGTGTTTTAGCTAACGTATTTAGAAAAGCTTGAATTGAGTTGATCGCGATCCTTGCAAATGATAAAGAAGCTAGTGCCATAACATCGGTTCGGTTTCTTCTGGTAAACATCTTTTATTGGACCAAATGGTCCCAACAAATACAAGACCAATTTGAGCAAGTCGCTTAATTCCTTCCAATAATGTAAAAAAGTTATCGACCACTGTTACTAAAACGGTTTGTAGCAATACATTTGCTCCTTGATTCACCTCACGTTCTTCTCTTTCGCCTTTGCCTGTGTATAGTTTTCCGAGTAAAGGATATTTGATTTTGAATCACATGCCCACCAAAATTTGAAGCCGTATTTGGCTGGTTTTGATGCAGTATACTGAGTAAATTTTGTTTTGCCACGATATGGAAACAGATGCTCGTCGTCAGTGATATTCTTATCCGATTGATAATTTTTTGCGAGGTTTTCATTCATAAAATTTCAAATATCGCTTATATAATATGCCACACACAACTCCACACCTGATAGTGCACATTTCTCTATGGTCAGCATTGGCGCCAACCAAGTCAAATGTACAAAGAAAGAGCAAAATCAACTTGTAAAGTAAAAACACACATGAATATACACATGTAAACACATATGCATATGTAAACATGTGTGTGTATATATTTTATGTGAATAAAAAGGCAGCTGAAATATATTATTGCGACAAAAAGACTCAATAAAGCTATGTAAAAGGTCCAAAATGTACCGTATTTCATGTATTTCCATACAAAATATATAGGGGTCTGGCTGGACCCGGCCGCACAAAGTAAGGTGTATTTTTTTAAAATCCTTTTTACGTCCTTTTAAAGGACTTTTTCAAAATTCTCATAGTGATAAATCGATAGTCAATAAAATTTTAGGAGGGTACATGGAAGCACAAGTCGATACGAAAACTGGAAATGTATGCAATTAACGGTCAAAAACAAAATATGTCTGGCCAGACCCTGGTGCACAACGGAGGGTTAAAGAAAGTACTAAAGTAAGTAATTAGCCATCCAAGATGACATTTTGTATTTTTTTAACTTTTGCGATAACTTACAGAAAAAAAAAATCATTCACCATGACACATGTAGCTAAGAAATCTTTATTCACTTTATTATTTATAAGTATTACTTCAGGAAAAAAAAACTGAGCTTAAAAACTTTTCGGTTTTAAATATATTCGAGTAGTTATAAAGATTTTGTTGGTTTAAATTTAAATATGGATTTTTAAAATTTTTTTTTCAAAAATTAAAAGATGATGCAAAAAAAAATTATAACAGGTAAAAAGCATATGGATTGGTGATGTCGTCTTTTTGTAATTTGCTTGGAAAGCTGAAACTATTTGGGACTATAACTCCAAAACAATTCAATATTTTGGATATTGGCTATTTTTTCAATGTATGAGGATCTTATATCTACCTCTGTACCAAATATGGTCCAATTCCAATTAACAGGTTTTTTTTTTAATTAAGTTAAAAATTTTTATTTATTTTTTTTAATTTTTTCCAATTTTGGTCTGGACTATCTATATCTCAAAAAAAATCTGAGGAGGCTCAAACTTCCCAGAAAAATAGTTCAATCCTTTAGGAACACGTGTGTAAAATTTCATCACTCTAAAAAAATTATTATAGATATGAAAGGGTTTTGGCCAAAATATGCAAATCTGGGCCCACAGTGCGCCCTAATGATTACATCACCCTTTAAATCTTTGAAAAGTTTCTTTCCATTTAGATCATTAGTGTAAATTTAAGAAAATAAATTAAACTTCTTTTCAGTTTTTGATAGTTTTACACTTGAAGCGTACTTATTTTGGATTAGATACTCTTCTGTACAAAAAAAAAAATGTGGTACAGTCGAGGCGGTGCCCGACAGTGGAATACCCTGTACCTTTTGTGTCAAACAAATTTTTCCTGCATATTCCATCTAAGAACTTTCCAATTGGAATTTTATTTTTTTTTGGTGCAAAACGATATTTATACCTATAAGTTCCGTAAATTTGTACCGATTTTGATGAAAATCGAAAGTTACGTCAAAGAAGCTATTTTAATTATATTGGGTAAGTTTCAAGTTGATATGTTAAGGCGTGTGGGAGAAAACACGGTAAATCGATTGCGGGGGGTGGGGGGACCGCATCGATAAAATTTGGATGTGGATTTGTTCATTAGAACCACATAAATGAGCTTACCAAAAATTGTGATTCTAGGCCACTTGTAGCCATAATTGCGTAGAGTCAAATATTGACGCAGTTTATTGGCAAGGGGAGGTGAAATTTGCACATTTTTGACTATAACTTCTGTTGTATTTGTCCGATTTTGGTCACATAGATGCATGTATTCACAACTCATCGCTCTGTTAAATTTCAAATGAAAATATTAAACGGTGTGGCTAAAAACCGCGAAAATCTACAGCGGGGGAACGGGGAAAGATATTGACATGATTCAACAAACTTCATCTGCTTAGGAAATATGCGCACCAGCTGGTAAAGTTTCGTGTCTCTAGCTCTTATAGTCTCTGAGATCTAGGCGTTCATACGGACGGACAGACGGACGGACGGACGGACGGACGGACGGACGGACGGACGGACGGACGGACGGACGGACGGACATGGCTCAATCGCTACCCGAGGTTATGATAAGCATTTTGGTATAAAGGACTTGGGGTCTGCCACGCCTCCTTCTGTCCGTTACATACATTGCACAAATCTAGTATACCCTTTGTACCTATAGGTACAGGGTATAACTGTGCCAGAAAAACAAGTAGAAACTTTAAAAAAAAATTTTTTGTAAGGCAACGTCATCTGCAAATTTAGCTGCTATCTTAGGTTTTATTGATCTCCTACAGAATTCCAGTTGACAGAATGCCAAAGACTAGCACTTCATTCTTTTAACTGGTCTGTCAGAGCGTCTTATAATTCGTATGCTTCGTTTAAGCAGATTTCTTTAGTGTGGTGGTGAGAGTTATTTGCAAGTGCAGTTTTTTAGGTTCTGTCCACCTAAAAGTTTCTCTTATTCCACGACGACGCACAGTGGCACGTCGCGACGTCACACGAACGGAAAATTGCCCGAAATACATGTTTTTTTGTTTAATTTTTTTTTTAATACACTTAAAATAACATTTTTTGTACCACTGACCGTCGGATACTCCTTAATTTTTTCCGAAAAAAATAATACCTGCGTTCTAAAGAACTTATGCATACTTTCTATTTAAAAAGTCCAAACAAAGCAGTTTCGAATTGAATTTTTGTTGGAAAGAAGCAATTCGAATACCGCAAAATTACGAATATTTTTAACGATTCTAAATGAGTTTTGAAACTTAAGTATGGAAGGCCGTTTAAATCAATGAATCTTATAGACGAAGGCCGGTGACTGTAACTTTTGTTGCATTTAACAGCATTGATTAATTTTTGATTCTCACCATGACGGTTTTTTTTTTTTTTTTTTTGTATGCTGTGATAATTGGTAAATTTGGTGGCATAAGTGTATTGCATCGGAAGGGGATTACTTTGAAGGCGATGAAATAAATTTAGATAAATAAATAAAGGTTTTGAAAAATTAAGAAAATACACCTTTCAATTTGATCACAGTAGTATGCTAATGAAATTTTTCCTTATGTTGATTAAAAAGATAAACTTAAACGTATCTACAATGTTGTAGATAAAAAACTTATATTTGGTACTAATATTTTGGTGATCGTGTCTTAAGTTATTCTAGATTTAAGGTCGGGAATTGTGATAGGTCCCTTAACTTGAAGACATTTGAAGTATTCTGAAGAACCACGTTATCTTAAAAGTGTCGATATTTGCCATATGACAGCTTTTTGATTCTTTTGACCATAAAATTTTTCATTAATCTTACAATTCGATTAAAACAGCATGCAGAAAAAAAAATTTCTATTCGAACTTATTTTTTAATGATTTTAAAAAATATTGTCCATTCTTAAGTAGTTTTAAGGCCCATACGCAGTTCGAAAAATTTCACACGGAATGACAAAACTTAATATAAATAAAAAAATCCCAAATGGGATTTAAGGCCTTTAAGCTATAAAATTCTGCAACAGATCAAGTTTTTAGCAATAAATAGCTATAATTTAGGTAACAACTCCCTAAAGAAGAACAAAATTTTCAGCATACAATCCTCATTTCGAGCAAAAGATCGTAAAACTTTAGAAAATTTAGTAGTTACAGCGGCAGAAGGGTGTCCGTACTTTATACAAATCCAATAAGAGTGGGTTATTATTATATTGAAAGCTTAAAAAAATGAAAATTCTGTTCACATTACGATAAAATATTCGTGTTCCCAATTATATGTAGAACTTGGCCTAGCGTGTAGACTACAACAATTGTTGTCCTATTGTATATACAAAAGTTTTTATTATAAATATTTAGCCGGCCTTTTCAGCGTCATTGGAACCGGTTTTCACTATGTGACTGAATCGCGTTCCATGACAACATAAAATTTCATTTTATACAAAACAAAACCTTTTGCAGCTGACCACCATATTATATACTAAAATAATGTCGTCACAAATCAGCAGGTTGAGAGATTAGTCAGAAACGGGGAAAAAATAAGTCTGTACGACGCTGGTGAGTAAGCTGTAGAAAATATTGTGAGCAAACTGAGAGGGCATAAGACATAGACAAACAAAAAAAATATGAGAAATGCTCACAAAATACACACCACACACCACACAGACAAACCGGATCAATGTGTCATCTAGCAATATCCCAACCTAGCCGAAACACCAACACGTTAGCATGCTGCTTACATATATGGTATATTAGCACATGCTAAATTTATATACTACAAGAGCGCCTATAATTTATATTCAAAATTAGGTATAGTTTTAAGCAACGGTGCTACCCTCTTTAGGATTTAGATGAAATGTCTTATTGTACAAAGTATATATGTATGTATGTGTTTTATTATGTACTTACTGATGCTCATGTTCTGTAGGTGGGTTTATCTTTAGGTCTTGCAGTTTATCGAAAAACCCCTTCCACATTTGTTCCTCATCCATGTTGTGAAGTCTGTTTAAGTCAGCTAACGGGTTAACAATATAATATTATTTTGTTTAAAGCCCCGTGCTGCGTCAAAAAAACAACAAACTGGCGAACAGCGCAGACCAAATGAAACTGATGCGAAAGCTGCGTTGATTCAGAGCTTCTCTCTAATCGTGACGTTTTTGGTATTCCGTTTAAAATTACTTACACATACACGCGCATTTATAGAACATGAAAGATAATTTTGCCAGTTGCCAGCAAACACTTGTATGTATTTTTATACTATGTAAACAAATTTGTAAACTACAAAGTGACGCTTTGTTTAAAGCGATAAACTATAGTATACATTAAATAGGAGCCGCTAATTTAAAAACTTACTTTTCCGCACTAGCCCGCAAAAGTTCAAAATATATACGCACATATTATATAATTAGAAATTGCCGTTGTAAAGGTTAACACGTTTTTTATAAATTTAAGATGAAAATGGTTACTTTAATCATATTATACATACATAAGTCGTGTACACATTATACGGATACATTGTTACAGTGCAGCTACAAGGAATGACTGGAGCAAAACCTTGATATAAATTTTGTATAAATCGATCCATTACTATTAGTATGAACCTTTTTTTTAGTGAAGGCGTCAATCGATTTATATAAATATTGTAATAAATAATTACGTAAAAATTTTATCATATTGTTATTATTAATCCTAATTACCTTTTTGTTGGCTAAATTTTCAGCTTAATTCTAGATGCTTAAGTGTTTTTTTTTCTGATTTCTTCTTACTGCTTGTACTCATCATAATCGTTTACAAAAATCTAAAATTTGAAATCAACGTCTCTCATGCGCGCACTCTCTCAAATGCAAGAGGATTGCATGCGTATATAATTCATATGCCCATTCATATCATCATGTCATTATTTCTATCGCATTTCAGTCACTTTATCAGTAGTCATTGCTTCGAATTCGTTCCTTTTCATTATCCTGCAAGAAAAAGAGTATATTTTTAATATAAAATTAAAGTTAAGGATGAATTCGACGAGCCGAAGTTTGTATACTCTGCACATACCATTATATTCAAATGAGTATCAAAACGTATAAAAACATTTATTAATTTAAAGCAAATACATTGCAACTGTAGTCTAAAAAATCAATTTCAAGCTTAAAGGGCCTTAAAACCCAATTTCTTGTAAACTCTATGTTCGTATGTATAATGCATTAAAAGCTTTTGAATATTATCTTGAACGTGGTGAACATTGCAGAGTACAAAAATAAAAATTTAATAGTCAAAATAGTTTTTATACTTTTGGCAAATCCCTAGGCGCGCCCATTCCACTTCGAAAACGTCCTTCGCTTTTGATTTGATCAGTACTGAAATCCCTCTCACGATTGTTCAACCTTGACTTCGACTGTGAATTATCATCCCTACGATTGCTGTCAAATTTTGAGCCATGGCGTTGGCCAAAATCATTTTCTCTATCAAAATCGCTGTTTTCTCGGTCCTTTGACATATAGTCGCCGCCCATTGTTCGCTGACTTTCGAATCCACGCCGATATTCACTGTAATTGCTGTGAAATCCACCGCCACTGGCGCCACTTCTATGAATTGAGTTGCGATCCCTGAAACCGCCACTTCCACCGGGAAAGTATTTCTGTGGGCCGCTGCCAATGCCACGGGCATCGCGATCTCGGTCCCTATCGTCGTTTTGACGCATATAATGCCGATTAATTGGAGCTGGACCAAGGCCGCTGCCGCCATCTGACATGTGCATTGGCGGTCGCTTTGAAGAAACTTCCTCTTCTTGCTTTTTCTCGTAATGAGAAAAATCATCGAAAATGGACGTTGAATGCTTGTAGGAGTGTAAAATCTGCAAAACTTCGATGCCTTTTGAGTTGGGTACTTCTTGTGTGTCCCTTGAATTCGTGACCGACTTATTGTCATTGTTTTCGAGTCGTATATGGCGAAATTTGCCATTAGGCACATCTTTTACATATATCCATTTAACCTTAAATTTTCCCTTCCATTTGTCTTGAGACCAAACGCTCGATATAGAATTATAATCGACAGCAGTCATCATTTGTGCCATGCCACAGAAGTGGCCCGAACCGTTAACGGAGAAAAAAAGCAAAATATTGCCACCTTCCTTGTGTCGCTCCTTAAAGGCAACGTCCAAGCGCTTATTACCATGATCGGTTGAGCACCAAATCTCGTATTTTATACTGCGATGTATATCGTCCTCTGAATATGATTTTATGACGAAAAACCTGCAAAATACGCAAGATATCACAATTATTTTAAATATAAGGCGCCGTGCAACTTATGAAATGTTAAACTACCTTGCTGCAGTTGCCCTGTCCAAATCAAGTTCTGTAGGATTGTAATTATTCTTGTCTTTCAGTTCCTCTAACAATGATTGTGGATCAACTTGCAACTCTTCAGTAGTGGCAGTCGAACTTTCGGCATCTCGTGTGTTGTTCTCATCACGAAATTCTCCTTTGAAGCTGTTCTCGCTATCATTTCGTGCTCCACCATAATTGCCTCTACGTTCATTAAACCGATTCTGAGTAATTCCACCTTCAGCTCGCCGGATTGGCGGCCCTAGTGGACCACTTGGATTAACTGGCCGTGGCGCTGGTGCTGGACCATGTGGCTTTGCCCAGGCATTGCGCGTATGTCCGTTAGGTGAACCTTTTGCTCTGCCAAAATTACTGTTGCTGTTCATACCTTTGTTGTCATCCTTGTTGGAAAATTCACCGCTTTTATGCATTTTTTCGGAACGTGCTCCTAGTGGTGGCTCTGCGCTATTTGTTACTGAGAAATCCGAGTTTATGTCCGCACAAGAAAGATCAATAGGCGGAGGAGGTGATGGTACTGGCGGTGGATTGTTGTTTGGCAAATCCCATGTATTAACATCTAAATTGTGCTTTCCAGGCACCATTGGTGGCGGTGGCATGCCTGGGCCCTTCTTCTTATGGCTGGAAGTGGTCAGTGTTGTCTGTGCACAAGTAAATAAAAAATGTGTTATCATATAGGACATAACAATGCCTTTTAGGCTACAAACCCTTGATGTTAGCTTAGCTGGCTGGGAAGCTATTGAGGCCCACGTTGTCTTTTTGGGTGCTGCTGGTGCTGCGTTCATTTTATTTTCTTCTGCAGAGTCGTTTGTACGATTGTCCAATTTAGTTGGCGCATAACCTTCGTCATTTCGGTTGGGCTATTTTTCGTTTAATTAAACATGTTCAAAAGTTAGTCATTGGCTTAAACTTTTTATCGCAGAATTAAGTTAAAACATTTTACATACAAATTTTACCTTTACCTTCAAATTTTATTGTCTTTAAAACCACATTTCACTTAATAAATTAATGGATTTTTTACATACTCGCATTGTGTGTCCAGCACTTTCACCAATAGTTCGCCTAGAGTTCCAAGGATTCATCTGGTACTCGTCACGCTTAATATTATTGTAGGACCCTGGTTTTCCATACTTTTTATTTGAATCTGGAAATGATTTACAGTATATTTGACTTAGCATTGGAATTGCAGACATCCACAACAAAAAATTATGAAAATATGGTATAAAACGATTTATTTCAGAATCTAAGAAAAATTTTATTTTAACTTCCTAACCTTAACCGAATTTCCTAGTAGACAAAAAAGGTAAAAAATTAAAAACAAAAACTGACCATGATCAATCCAATTATGTTTACGCAAAACAAGACTTAATTTCTTATTGGAATGCCAATAAAGGTATAACGGAGTTAAAGACTACTCGGTTAAAATTTATTAGTTTAGAAATCAGATAAAATAATTATGAAAAAGAAAACCTAACAATTCACAAAATATTTTCTGGGTTACAAAAAAATTCTTTTGGAACTGTTCAAAATTGTTATTTAATGATGGCAAACAAATTACAAGGGGATGGCGATGATCCAATACCTATAAAAATTGGCATTATAGGTGAATCAGGGCTCGACACGCCTATTGTACTGAAAGATAGAAAAGAATATGCAGTCTACACGCCTTTTGGCACGCCCTCGGACGTAGTAATTGAAGGCCGTATAGAAGATGTTTGCTGCTGTCTACTTTCCCGACACGGACGTCTACACGATATAATGCCCTCTAATATAAACTACCGTGCAAACATTTGGGCCATGCGTAAACTGGGCTGCACTCATATTTTGGTTACGCACACTGTCAGCTCTTTGAGGGATTATATTATGCCAGGTGACATGGTTGTGCCGCACGACTTAATAGATCACACTTCAAGACGTGCTCAAACATTCTATGATGGTGCTGTTAGCAGTCCACTTGGAGTCTGCAACTTGCCCATGTATCCAGCGTTTTGTGAACGAACACGTGCGCATCTTATTGCAGCAGCCGAAGAATTAAAGCTGCCCGTAAAATCCAAAGGCACGATCTTAACATTTGAAGGGCCGCGATACTCAACAGTTGCGGAGAACAAAATGTATCGCTCATGGGGCGCGGATATTTTGAATATGACCTTGAGCCCTGAAGCAGTTTTGGCAAAGGAGGCCGGCATATTATATGCTTCTTTGGGTTTTGTTACCAACAAAGAGTGCTGGTGCACTAATCATCCGATAGCAACTACATACGAAATACTACAAACATTTCAGAAGAACGTGGACAATGTACAAAAAGTGCTTATAAGCTCCATTACTAGGATTGCCAAGGAGGACTGGTCTAAAGATGTCTTCGATGCCAAGGTAAACTAGGACATATTTATTACCGTATTTTATTTATGAATTTGCTCTTATAGATACTTGTGTGCAGCAATTTTTCAAATCGCGGCCGGTAACTTTATTTGTTATTTTCGCTGGAACAAGTCGAGCGGTCCTACGTATTCCTTTTTACGTATAACAAAATTAGACTCATTAGGTTCATTTAATACACGTGTAAATTATATTTTAGTAAAATAAAAACGAATGTTAATTCAAAATTGAAACATATTAATGGTACATACCATAATTATTGGATGGTTTTCGGCCTTTGCCCGAGTTGTTCCAGGAAGAATTTTGAGTCTCCTTCACATGAAACGGTGGATATTGAAATTGCATTGAGCTCTGATTAACTGTTTTCGAAGAGTACAAGTGACCCGATATGAAACAAAGAGTTGGTTAGGTTGAAAGTGAGTAAATCAATAATTTGTATAAACACTACCATTATCATCGTTGGCTGGAGAAGCTAGATCGTTGGATGCTTCATCGACTTGCTGACTCCATGGTATATTTCGCTCCTCAACATTTTTTGCTATACGAATTTAGAATTTAAAAATAAAAAAAAAAATTATTGCATAAATAAAACCCAATAATTAAATTTGTGTTCAAAATTCGAACGCATTTTTTCTCTTTGTCGCAATGAAGTAAGGACCGCGGCACTTAAGGCATCCACCTTGTAAAGGGGGGCTTGTTAAATTGTTACCTGTATTTCCGGGTATTTTCATCTGAAAATAATATAAGAACAAGACATTGCAGACACACATTAATGACAATATTAGAAAGGCAGCATGTTATATATATGGTTTATATCTTAAGATGGCTACAAAAGGAAGTACTCCTTGAGAACCGTATAATCAAACATGAACCCAACAAAAAATACACAACTGCAATTACAATTACCTGATCCACGCCTGACATTTGCTGCAAAATTCAGCTACTTTGCTGGCTGCAAGTTGAAAATTGCACAATTTGATTTTGATGGCAAATAATATAAACACTTATTACCTTGCCAAGGATAAAACAATAAATAAAACACAACGCAGGATTAATTTGTAGTTAAAATCGTTTTAATAATTTCTGGTAGTCGACTTAAAGAACCACACACACATACAATCACATACCACACACACACACACGCGCGCACTCACTGACACTCACATTAATGCAGTATTTGCGCACACCTACAAGGCGCTATTTTTTCAACGTCGTTGCGTTGTGCGGCTTGGGGTCGTTAACATTCATGATTGTCATAATCGATTTATTGACTGCGCTTAAATTATATACACATTTGTATAATTTTTTTAAAATCGTTTCAATTGTGAAAGGCCCTTTTGTTAAACGCCGTTTTAATTCTAGGCGCATATTTTCATTATAATATATGTTATCGATAGCTTATTTTTTTTATAAAAATATTTATAATTTTATATGCTCAGCACTATTTAAGGCAGTTTTTTAATTTTTTTTTCTAATTTTAAAATTAATTTGAATTCTTATTAGCTTGCAAAGTTTGCAGTCTATTGTGAACATAATTTATAATCGAAATAAACAAACTTTGTGAGAGAATGTCAACTCTGTGCAAGAAGAAGCAGTAACTCTAGCCACCTCATCTTTCCTTGAGTTGTCAAATTTGCCTAGTTCTGTAATTTAAATCCACAATCATGCTTAAGTTATCAATACTTTTGCTGACAGTATGTGGCTTTATTTTGCCACTGGAGAGTGTCATGTTTTATCTCCCGCCGAATACCCAAAAATGTCTTAAAGAGGATATACAAGCCAATCAACTGGTAATGGGCGAATATGAAGTTTCCGACGTACCCGGCCAAGTCATTGACTACATTGTAAGTTTCCTGTACTGCATTACTAGAGCAAGCTTTTAAACACATTTACATGTATTTTAAACAAATAGGCACGCGACACAAAAGGCCATATACTTTCGCAAAAGGAACACGTAACTAAAGGAAAGTTCAGCTTCATGTCTGAAGTGTATGACACGTACGAGATTTGCTTTATATCAAAGGTGCCACCACGTAAGTATAAAGCGACTTTACTCTAAGGGAATAAAACTGAATATTTGCTAAAAAAAAAACAAAAAATGCTTTAGATCAACGCGGCATTGCGCAAGAGGTCTCAATTCTAACAAAAAAAGGTGTTGAGACGAAAAGCTACGAAGGAGTAAGTTGTTGCGCACACTCAATTTATAACAACACAGTTAAGTATCAATTATGTTTCTTAGATTGGTGAAGCCTCTAAATTGAAGCCGCTTGAGGTAGATCTGAAGCGTCTGGAGGATCTTTCTGATTCAATAGTCAGAGATTTTGCTTTGATGCGCAAACGTGAAGAAGAAATGCGTGACACTAATGGTAGGCATCAGCCTAAAATTAATCAGTTCGTTAAAATTAATGTTTGTATTTCTATTTGCAGAGAAAACAAACAGCCGCGTGTTATTTTTCAGCATTTTCAGTATGTGCTGTTTGCTAGGCTTAGCCACATGGCAAGTTCTATACTTGCGTAGATATTTCAAAGCCAAAAAACTCATCGAATAATTTAATAATTTAATTTTGTTGCATATTCTACCAAGTTTGAATTAACTGACTTTCACAAAACTCGCTTCGTAATTCATTTTGGAGTTTCTAGATGCTCATTCTTAATAAATTCCGTGTACAAAAAAAAAATAACTACACTACACATTTATATACCTAATGCAAGTTTTCTGTTTTTGATGTTTGTGTGCGGTTAGAGACTTTACAATATAATAAATTTCCCTATTTCAAAATCAAAAAATTAAAAAGATACAATTTCCATTTTAAAATATACAAATATAATAGTTTTTTTAACACCGCTAAATGCGATAAATTCGAATTAATAGGGAAGTAGGAAATAATTAGCCTTGATTGGACTTAAAGGGTATAAATGTAAAACCAGAAACAATCTTAAATCGTGATTGCGGATTCGTAATTTTTAAAAATTTAATCTAACTTCTTTGAATCAATATTAATTATAAAGTCATAAGACAGTGTAGCAAAGAAAGATTGATAAAGAAAATTTGATATTTATTGTGGTAATGGTTATAAGATTTTGAGATATGTGCAGGGTCAGAAAATACATTGCATTCTCAATACAACTTCGAAAAATAGTTCGGATAATTATAAAGCATCGAGAAACTAAGTCCTATTTTCCCGACAAATACAATTTCTTAAGGCCCTAAAGAATTGATATAGATTTAATATGGAAGCAATTGTTGATACATTCCTCTAAACCAATTTTTGGCTTTTTAAATCAATAGACAAAAGTACATACAATACAACTTTAATTGCATTAATTAAGTATACGAAGGAAAATATTAACACCAATGCAAATATGCCTGTATACGTATGCGTGTGGTTAATAGATATACTTTTGTTTTCTCAAGAACAATAAGGTACACACGTCGTCTTTGTTGTTCTCGCCCTTTAAAATAAAATACATAAAACTTTTGCAGTTTATAGGCCATCTAAACGGTGGTCTCCTTTAACATCATGGCTTTTCCTTTGTCGACCAAGCTTTTACAATCTTCGTCATCGTAACCGGTTACATTCTCCTTATCCTGGGCACTGTCGTCATTGGTCGAAATTGGTTTCACAACAACATAATGAGACTTAGGAACCAGATTATGAGTGGCATTAGCTTCGTCCACATGCGACTGTTCCGCCCAAAGGATTTCATCTCCAAGTATTTCATTGACTAAAACCTTCAAAACGTTGGGTGCTTCAATTAAGCCTATGGGCATCGTAGGTCCTATAACAACAACGAAAATCTTTTTTTCAACAAACAACCAAGACACGTTGTAATTATTTTTAAAAAAAGAAGAAGCTAAAGTAATTATTTTACATGATAGTTGAGCGTTTAAAAAAAAAAAATAAACATAAAAAAGTAAATCTGAAGAAAAAACACATTTATTATTTTATGAAATAATATTACAAATATTTAAAAAATAAATATTAAATTTTAAAAACTAAGTGTTGTTTAATTTTTGTACTAGATGTACATAAGTACAAGTAAATGCATAATATTTTAATTACTGGTCGTAGTTTAGTAAATCTATTTATTATGTACACATGCAAGTTACGCTATCTTCCATACAACGTATGGATAAGGGCAGTCTAAAAAACAAATGTACATTTTTTGATACAGGCCAACTAAGTTGACCGAGAATAATCAATTGAAATAGAATCACAATTAAGATGAGGTAAAATTTAACTTATGCAGCTTAATTTTGCTTAATTAAAAACCAAAGTAAAAATTGGTTTTCTGTGAGAATTCATTTAGCGCTCACTCACATCCAAATGGAAGACGCAATCACACTGGATATATGGGTAAAAAATTCAAATGTGCTACATTTTAGATTTATTTTGCTACCAACTTTTCATTATAAAGATTCTTGCATTTACAACTGTTAATATAAACAAAATTAATACAAATGTTAAATAAACTAGCAAAATCGTTCGATTTAGCCGAAGCACAATAACTCTTCACGTAGGAAAATTTAAATAAGTTATGCAGTAAGTTATAAGCTAACTTTGGAATATAAGATTTTTTGCAGTACTCAGCATAAAATTAAACAAAAATCAATTCCCACGCGTTTGTAAAATAACTTTGTGCTGTGTTCTGCGAAATTACGAATATTGGAAACAACAAAATATGGTAAAATAAAAAACGATAACTTTTTAAAACATAAAATTAATTTTATCACTTTATGTAATAAAAAATAAGGTAAGTCTAAAAAAATATCACTGCACATGAGCAATACCAAAAATAGTTTTTACCCAAAAAAAAATATGGCAATTTCAAGACATTTTCTACATTCCAATTCTTGGTTATTTAAAACATCTACATTTCTTCACACACGAAAAATGTTAAAACTATTAAAATTGGACCATTAGCCTAATATACATAAAAAATGTGAACCTAAAAATTGATAACTTCAAAAATTACTATTTGAAGAGCACAAAGAAATTGAAGAAAGAAAATGTTAATAATTTTGCTAGCATAACAAACTTAATTAAAATTTGAGCGCATGTACTTAAGACAAAAGTAACATTAATATAATAAAAGAAAATCAACAAATTAGTGAATATTACAACATTTAGAAAAAAGGCTCGAGCTGCGTCGCCGAGAGTTTGAAACTGCTTTAGGTGAACAAATAGCTTCAACATTATCAACATCACCCTTTTTATCAGCAATACCGTCCCAGTTATCAGTGTTGAGATTATGAATGGAAAGACGCTGCAAATCTTCTAAACGGGATTTAAGTTGTTTCGGCGATACAACGCCTCTTGATTGTTTTTCTGCTATGGAATTTTCACACAGCGCAACGTTTGCATTCTGCAGCTCCAGCTGTTCAGCTTCATCAATTTTATTTAAAGTACTGCTGTTTTCATGTCCCGCACTTTGTATAAGACTCGGAGATACGCGATCAAATGGACTGCGACTATTACTTGAAGTTGTGGTTGATGTGCTTAACTCTGGGTAGGGTGAATGGGACTCATTACTTTCTGGTGTATATGGATCTTCATGCAGTTTTTCAAAATATGTGTTAAGATGTTGTGTATCAATACGATTAACGACTATATTCTCGGAGAGTATCACCCGTTTTGAGATTAATCTGTAGCGATGCTCAATAGGCTGCTTCTTTATAATATTTCGGCATACAGGACAAATAGTTCCAACTGCTTGCTCGACGTCTGTTGATATGTTACTAGATAATTGTGCGCACATGCACACATAAATATTATCCGTGTCAATTATGTTAATACTTATAGCTGGATAGTTCGATGCACCTTCGTTTTGACTAGGTTTAATTATATTCTGTTCTATATTTTCTGCTTTATTTCTATCTGAGTTTTTGTGTAAAAAGGTGTTCGATAATTCCGCTGAGGCTGGACTACGTATTCCTCGGTTTAATTCTTTACATTCATATATTATTTCATTGTAAATATCGTGCGCATATGGACAATAATTTCGTATTACTGGCATTGTAGGTGATGTTGAGTTGTTGTGGTTATTTGCATAAGTATAAGTGCAGTTGCAATCACAAGATCTATAAGTACCTTTGTTGGGTTTTAGACGAACAGTTAAGTAAATAGGCTACATGACAAGAAGAGAAGAAAACAGTTTTATTAGAAATACATAATACTAAGCATAGCAAAATTCAAGTAATGGCGAAACCGTTGCTAATTAAAAAAAAAAAAGAATACGCTTGTACTGCGTACGATTTATGTATAATAATTACCTTATGGTCGCCCATGCAAACCAGTTCACCAATCATGCTATAGTTCCTTTGACTAGCTTCTTGAGTATCCTCCGTAATTATTTCCTTAACTTGAGGGCTCATTAGTATACGATCGCACCACGATGGACAACGTGTGGACATATAATCGGTAGGCATTTCTGGATCCTCTTCAAATGGATACGACGGAAGAAAATTAATTGGATATTCGTTTAAAATCTCCTTAAGTGGCTCAAGTTCTCTATCAAATTTTTTAAGCTAAAAAGAAAGAACTTGTTTTAATGTTCCTCAAAAAAATTTTGCAACATTACCCAATCTTCCTTGAATTTTAGCTGATGATCGGCGTGACTAAATTCTTTTTTTCCTACTGTAAGTACATTATTTCCAGTAGAGTTACGGTAATGTATCTTAGTGCTTTCATTCTTAACACTTTGGACGCGATGGGCTGTTAAATTTTGAGTTAACTCCTTAAAACATAAAAATATATAATTATTTGCTGAATTTTATTCTTAATTTCAGTTTCACCTACTTTTACAACACCTTCTGTGTCACATCTAAAATTAAAGTCTCCAAAAAGGAAAAATGGCACCGTGCCATTTTTATCATCCAAATGGAAACTGTTGAAATAGTTAAGATGTTACAGATTTAGGATAAGATGGTCGTAGGCTTTACCGTTCTAGAGTATGGACCAAAGCTCTTCTTCTTGTTTTACAATATACGGATGGAAACTCTTCACAAGCAGCCAAATTGGATGCATCATGGAATAAATGTATGTTGACTAGATCAATAACAGTGCCATTAAGTTCCCAACGCGTACGCATGAATCCTTTTCGGGACCATTTACACTAAATAAGTTACAATACAAAAATTATTCCATTTTAAAAAAATCAACACGTGTCCACAATGAAACAGACTACAAACGATAGACAATAATTAACTTGCTGTGGCTAAATTCTTACTTCCGGGAAAAAATGCTGCGGAAATTTGGCCTTTTCCTTGGTTGGGATAGTTTCAATATTACCAGAATAAACACGTTTATCTTCAACTTCGTTTAATGTATCTTCCCAGCTGTGTGTTAAGAAGTTCCACAGCCTCAAACTATCCAAATCCTTATGGGCAAAGTAAATATTTCCAAGTGCCTAAAAAATCACATAATATTTTATACGTCTTCAAAGAAGAATATGGAAACACTTACTGTAAAATGTTCAGCGGACTTGAAATCTTCGTCCATATAAATTCTAACATATTTATAGTCTGCCATTACACTGGCATCGCACAAATACCGAATAAATTCCTGTACATATTCCATGGACTTTTCGTAAGTTTTTCCACCCACCTCTTGAAGGTGAAGAGCTAAGAACTTCGGATTGACTTCCGACACCTTGGAAATAAACTCCTTCAGCCATATTTGTAGTAACCTAGTTGGCTGAATTATTTAAAATTAACAGAAAAGTAATGTTTTTGTTTAATGTAGCAAATAATTGATTGTATGTACACAGAAACATATGTGTTTGTATGTATACATATACATATGTATGTACTTCACTGTCAATACGTACATCTTCAAACAAACTTCCAACGTTAGCTGTCACCAGCAGTACTTCAGTATCGCACAATTCTGTTTCCATTTGCTCCTGTTGTTTACTTGACATTAATTAAATTTATGTATCTTATGGGCCAAGATATGTATGCAAGTTTTGTATGTTTTTAGTTGACATACATATATTCTTAGCTGTTATGTACTTATTTGTTAGCCTTTAAACAACTTATTATGCGAGTGTTAAGCAAGAAGTAACATCCTAAACTATTTGAAGCGCTTTTTTTGGAATCAACATTTTTGATTAGTGTTAATTTTGTATATTATTAATTAAAACACAAGTTTACAAGAAGGGACAGCAAAAAGTAGAGCTACAAAACTATCGTTGGATCTTTCGACTATCGATGATACCGATGTTTTTATTTTTCTAACTGTTTTGGCGTTGCCATGTTGGTACAAATTGTCCAAAAATTTTATCAGCGCGGCATGAATGGCATCAATGCGTTTGTATGTGTAGTTTTTTATGAACATATGTTCTGCTGACCGTTGCTAACAGCTGCTTTTGTTTACATGGTCGCAAATATACTTGTTTTGAAATTTAGTTGTCAAATAAACGCATAAAAATTGTTTTCATATTGTTTTATACGGAGAAGAATTTGCGTTGTATTACCAACAAATTTATCAATTCAAACTAAAAAAATACTCCATTTTGGTATCGCCTCAATTAAACATTTTTTTCCACATACAAACATACCCTCCAACAAATATAAAAGTACTTGTTTGGCCAACAAAAAGGAACGGCTAAAAATATAGACAGAATGCAAATAAAAAAACAACATATTCGCCAAAAGCCCAATATTGCGAAGATTGCAATAGAGACTGAATGAAAACAAAAATTCTTTGGGACCAAGATCATTAAACTCGGGTTACTCTATATGTTTAGACTACGGGAAATCGTAGCCAGTTAGTCAGTTAATAATTGTAGTTAATTTAATTCTGGTTTTCAAAACATATTTACAGTTGAAACAAACGGGTCCTTAAGCTTAGCCAACTTTCGGTTACTTGCTCATTTTTCACCAAATAGGTTTACAAGTTCCTTTCACATTTTTCAAGTTACAATATTGTACAGTTCGGAAATCCAATTTGTAAAGATGCTTTTGCAATACAGTAACCAGCTTCAGTAACTATAATATGTATGCACTTCCAGGTCCCGGTAGCATATTTTATACCAATAAATCTTCCTTTTAATGTTCCGAAGTCGAAAATTTTAATAGCAGAATTACTGTTTTTGTTTAATTTCCTAATACGAATATAAGACCAGTTTTTTACATCACCACGCAACTTTTGAAATATCAAACTTGTAGTCACAGCTCAACGCCAATAACTGCTATGTAAGAACTGTTTTAAAACCTGTATATGGGAAATGTACCAAAAAAAATATAATATATATCCCAAGGCTCGCTTCTTTTAAAAATGATAATAGTTTTATAATATTTTGGCCCGAAACGTTTCCCAAATTATATAAAAAACCATATTTTATTTTTAATTATGTAAGATTGATATAATTTTTTTCAAAATGCTATTGTGTCAATAGTTAATATACATATGTATGTATTGTGTTTTAGTATACTTCAATTAAATATGCAATAACAGAATTGCCCTAAATGTCTAAATGATTTTGTCTTCTTTATTATTACATTTCCTTAGCGTCGTTAAAAAGTTTTATCTATTTTCAAAGATATTAGCTGGTAACTTCTTTCATATTTTTTAACTGACCAAACTACACTGGAAAATAACACTATCCCAAATGTTATAAATATTTTTTTTAAATTTATTACTTGGGAATGAATGTGTTTGGTTTAAGATTGGGAAAGGCTCAAAAACATTACACTCTAATTTTGTAATTACACTTGCGTTTGGTTGTTACTTGTTGCGCTTAAACAAATCCAAAATTTTTCGATTTGATGGCCATCAGCATTTTGCTGCGCAAAATTGATTTGCTGGAATAAAGCGGAATATATAGACGCGAAATACATGTATTTGCTGTAGGCAGATGGGAATCGTCAGCTGGTCGTATGGTAACTGACGGAAGCGGTTGGAATCCCTCTTCTGACGCAGGCAAAGCCGGCGATCCAGTCCAAAAGTATACCTGCAATTTAATCGGTTAAATAAAATGGCATACGCTTTCAAAAGCTACACGAACCAAGTCCTGACGCTCTAACGTATTCATCTTTTCTACAATGCTCCAAAACCACCTCTTAAATTTCAATAGTTTATCGGGTCCTTCGCTTGATTCATCATTAAACGTAGTGTATGAAATTAATGTTGATACATTTATGTCGCCAACGCCGTTAAGCAAAAGACGTAAGTCCTCAGCTGTAAGACTGTTCATACAATTATCTGGTAAGACGTCGAAAACTCCGTCTTTTAATGCCTGCAAATAATTAAACCACACATAAAATATAACGATCAAGGCTAAACTCTATGATCCAAACCATCTTGTGCAAACAGAAAATATATTTTATAAAGAACCAATCCTTAACGCTTACCTCTAGAGCCTTTTCTTGTGATTTAATCAGTCTGTATTCCGTATATCGCCTTATGTACTCATATATATTATTAGCAGTAACGGCTACATCACGACCTCCAGCAATAAGCTCGCGATTTCCACTGCCCTCCTCTTTCATTAAATCAATGCTGCAGCATAAATGATATTAGTGAAAAATACAAGATAGAAACATCTTTTATTACTTACACAAAGCTCAGCTCCATACGATTGATGTTTTCTTCCCCTTCCTTGGTGTGAGCGTTCTGAATTATTTGTCTAAAAGATTCATACAAAGCTGGATCGAAGAATGCAAGATCGTGGAACTTTATTTTACGACCCAGTATATACTTCAGAACATGTCTTTGAAGGAACAATGGTAGCAACTCATTTTGCAAGAGACAAAGCCCGATAAGTCTAAGCAAGATAAAAGCAATAAATGTTATATTTTACATTTGAAATTCGTTCAAAAATTTACCTTCCAATATTTCGAAATGCGTTAATGCGCTCATAAGACGCAAAACCTTGTCTTGGTGTATAAAAACCACGTTTTCCAGGTGAATAAAACAAAGGCTCGTTATCATCGTCAACAGGTTCTACAAGCACAACCGATTTGGACGATTTTGACTGGTTTTGTGTGCTCGCTTCAGATTTTTGCTTAAATGTTATTATATCGTAAGCTTCATTTACTTTCTGCCTTAATGTTTCATCTGACGACAGTACGGATAGAAGTTGTGGTGTCGGTATCTCCAGAAGCATGCCAGTTATTTTCGAGGCGTGTGTAGAGTTTATTAGGTGTATCTACAAGCAGGGAAATTTATTGTAGCATTTTTTTTTTTATTTTCTATGCTTTGTAATACCTTTGGATAAAGCCGTTCTCCTAGCTGTTGCAGATGCACGGACAGGTGATCGTTGTTGCTGTCCGAAAATGCGTTTTCTAAATAAATTATAAAAATTTAGGTTAAATTAAAAGAGACACACGATATACTCCAAAACTAATTTTTTTTTAATACAAACGAAAAGGAAAATAAACTAAAGTTATTAAAAAAAAAGTAGTCTTAATTACCTGTGGTGCTATTAGACGGAATATACGGCCGAGCATCGTAGTTCAGTACCTTTCTTTCCCGAGCAGTACGCCATAATATTTTACTGCCTGTACCACGTCTCTGTAAAGTGGGTGGATCACGACTTGATCCGGAGACGGTTCTGCTACGCAAGATGCTCGAAAAAGGTACGCCATATTTGCTATGAGTGTTTCCCACCTGTACAGATTCTAGATTCGGCATCTTTGCGCTGGCCAACAAAGCTTCTGATATGGAAGTGTAAAAGCTGCGCGCAACACCAGAGCCCTCGCCGGGCTCGTCCTTAAAGGTCACTTTTACCCTATTAAAGGTAATGGGTGGCTGAGCACGTCGACTCTGATTGCCAAACTGCGCGTTAAGCTCCTTGAATGTTTGGATAATTAAATTTTCACGATTGCGTTCCAGTTTGCAAAGCACCAGATCACGTTGTTGACCATTGCGTAGTTTCTCCATGTGACGACGAAAACGCATTTCTTTAACGGGAAAACCGCGCAACTCTGGCAGCACCGAGCCATGCTCCATGCCTACGTCATCCATGAAAACCCTACCGAACAAATCCAGCGCAAGTTTCCAGCGACTCAATAAAAAGTTCCAAGATGGAAGTTCCGAAAAATTGCTCTTATAGAAAAGGGAGCCACGTATGGGAAATACTGTGGCATGGGACATAGGCATTTGACGATTATCATCACATTTAAGATCCCGGCCAGCAGCCATTGCAGTGGAAGCTGTAGAGGATTTGCTTGTGGATAGTTCAGACTCATCAGACTTTAAAGATGAAGTTCCAGCGCGTACTATAACACTTCGAACAGCTGATGTCGATGTTGAGGCGGCATCTGGATCGGCCACACCAACGCGATGTTGAGTTTTGTTTGGTGCAATTATAACTTCAGGTCGTGTGACCATTATCAAATCCGTGCGGCTTGTAGCCGCATCATCATTAATGATGTGTTCATCAGTTTCCATAGGCTCCACTTTCTCAATCTTTGCATTGTGGTTAGAGCCGCTTAGTTTAAGCGATTTTGAATCATCTAAACACTGTTTTTTCTTCAACTGTACATAAATATTGGTATCAGATGATTCTTCAACTTTATAAATGTTTCTTTCTGACAGGCCTTGTTCAGAGTTCACTATTGATAAAGGACGTTTATTACTATCGCTCACCTCTGCATATTCTTTCTTCAAGAAAGATCGATTTGAAAAACCCAATCTTGTAGGTGGACTATCAATAGTGCCTTGATTGAGTTGAGTACCATTTGGGGAAGTCTTTTCGGCCGTTGATCCAAGCAGCGGCAGGTTGGCAAACAGCTCCTGTCGCTTTGAATTTGGCTGCAACAAGTGTGGTTTATCGGCCAATGGCATGGCCATGTCAATAGGTAAATCAAATCCTTCAGGCGCTGAGCAGCCTAGACTCAGCGTAGAGTCAGATCGGGTAAAAAACGCATGTTTACGTGAACCACATGCGGATGACGATAGCGTGTTTGGCGGTGGCTGCCCCTCAGCACAGGTTTCCTCTATGGTAGATAACTCATCATCTGTATCGTCGTTTTCACCCGAAGGAAACACGTTTCCCACACGTCCAGAAATCGTATCGTTCTTGTCATAAAATCCGGTATCATTGCGCATATAGTAAATGAAGGCGTCAAGTACGTACGCAATGTGGCGTAGAGCAGTTATGTCTAGTACAGGCAAAGCATCCCTATGCTCAGAGGTATGCGCGCGCATAAGAGAAAGACAATAAGTAAAGAAATCCCTGCGTGAATTTGATCCTAAAAATAAAAAATACCGAGTAAATCAAATGTTGATAAAAATGGAAAAAATTATTGTGACTCTACTTAAGTTCGTATAGAGCCAGATAAACGGAGTTCACGTCATTCTGTTGTGTACTATTTTTATTTTATGACTTACCCAACACGTTGATGCCTACTGACGCAGATGTTGAAGAAGTGCTTGGAGTTTGATTAGTATTAACTTGGGCACTTAGATTAAGTGGATGCAATGGATGTGTGGGATCTGTATAGTTAGTCAAATAAGCGCCAAACTTTAGCTGAGCCTCTGTGCCATCCATTACTGTAAACATCCAATCCCAAGTTGGCTTCAAGCGCTTTTCAACAAATTCCTTTTTTTTTATAAATAAATAAATAATTATCTGGGTAACAAAATATATTAAGGGTTTCTTACTTGAATTGCAATGGCCTCCTCGTTTTCAATTTTCAGAGATGTATCGATTTCGTTAGTCACATTATAAGACAAATTGCCCAACAATTCTGATATTTGACGAATGGTAATGCCAAAAGCGCGTGCCAGATTGCTGGCTGTGGTGGCCATAGTGTGCGGCTCAGCAGATGGAGCACTAACTGCTGTACTGGTAGGCACAGTAGAGCGCCTCAAGGCCATTGGATCAATGAAAACTAAATTTGAGCCAGTCGGGACACGCACAGATGAACGTGCGGTATCGCGGCTTCTAATGGCCCATTGCATCGTCTGTGGGGCTAAGTCATTGCGAGAGTTGGAGTTGGTATTCCGGCGTTCAAGCTGTTGATCGTTAAAACTGAACTCATCCGAATGATCATCAGATTCGCCATCTTCCGAACCGTCTTCTTCTTGCGCTGAAGAGTCTCCAGATTCATCTTCCAAGAAGAGCACGCCAATGTCTGTTGTAGAGATGAATATATAATTGTATTAATTATAAAATATAGTATTATAAAACTCAAATGGCAATTACCAGTTTCAGAACCAACTGTAGCTCCTGTCTGTACGCTGCGTTGAGCATCTTGATTGCTTTGGTTATCATCCGAGTCTGACTCAGTTTCAGCGTCATTAAAAGTAAAATCATTGTCACTCTCATCATCCTGCATGCCCTCTTCGTTTTGCCGACTTTCAATCATGTCATCTTCCTGGCTATTGGGATTACCCTCGCGGTTTGGAACTTCTTCAGATTCTGAAGCATCTCGCAATGCTGTAATTAATTATTTATTTGCTATTTTTTGCTTCAATAAGATTTATAAATTAATTTACCATCCATGGCCACGACTTCATAATTTTGCTGTATATTAAAACTAGCGGTTTGATCGTGTGTCGCATCAACGCCAACCATATGTTCTGGGCTGGCCTCCACATTCGACGGAGCTAATGGCTCTACGCTGAACAAATCATCGGAGTTCTGCAAAATATATTTGGATTTATACGATTAGTAACATCTACGAATTTGCTTAAGTTTCTCTAAATAGCTATCCAAAACTCAAGTCAAAACTATTAGGCCCCGCCGCCTGTGTGCTTTGCACGCCAACACTCGTAAGGCCTTTTGTATTCATTTCAAGACATCTCGAGCACTATCCTAAGTATCTAAGAATTTGCCCTGCCCAATTCTAAGATATCCTGTACCAACGCAGCTCAATTTTTAGCAATATCACCCGAAGTTACCAAACGATTTTAATAAAATTTGGATGAAACCTCGAAATTCTCGTACGGGAAACGAGGCAAGGAGCCGTCATGAATTGAAAATCTTCATCTTGCTGACTATATTGTGAACCATTTAGGAAAATTTAGGCTCTACAGATCTTATAGTCTCTGAGTTACTTTTGTTCATTCGGACTGACAGAGAAACGTCCGTCTGGCTATATCGACTCGTCTGTTAATGCAGATCAAGAATATCAAAAATTGCGTAAAAAATTTTTGCAAGAACTTATTATACCTTTGGTCTCAGGGTATAAATACAATAAGTTTATAAAGCGTATCGCTCCGGCTAATTGAATATTTGTTTTTGAGTAACTGAATTGTGTAAGTATCAATCTAATCAGTCTAAACATTACGAAATTAAAATAAACTTACATCAAGGTTTGACGAAGACATCGTAAATGGAGCAGTGGGACGCACCACACCAAGACGAACGGGCGCAATTAGTGCCTCTGACACTTCGCATAGTTCCTCTATTGAAATCTTGTGCAAGGTTTGAAAAACCTTAACACAACTTTGCACATATTTGCTGCATGAAGTGTGGCTCTTTCGCTTTTCTGGATTTGGTTGCTTTTCCAAATTGAATATAACAAACACGCGCGAAACAGAGCGAACAAAACGACGTGCTACCTCTTCAGCTTCTTTGGAGCGTCCAGCAACCATGAAATTCTGCATTTCGCGCACCAAAGTTAAGAGCAATGTGTCCAGATGATCACTGGTGCATTTTACAATCAGACTGTGTGTAAATTTATCGAGCAACGTAGATCCATGCTGCGATTGCATGAATATGTTAAAGTTTTCCGGAGTGCTACCGTTTTCGGTAACATTAGCTGTTTGTTGAGATGTAGGAACGTCGTTTTTTTCTGCACCGCTCATAATCATGGCACGTAAGGCTTGCCAATCAATCAGTAAACGTTCAAGCGCCTTTCTGGCAAATTTAGGGGGTTCCAAATCATGATCGGGCGTATCACTTTCGTTTTCAACGGAGGAGCTCTTACGGTTGGATGCTGCAGCAGTTCCGCCATTGGCACCACCCGAACTGTTGCCCACATTACGCACTCGTACATTAAAACGATATTGACGCTGCTCGACAATTTGTCTTCCAACGGTTTGTATGAGAAACAGCAATATACTCTCGCCCTTGGAATTAAACTTTGTCACTAAATCTGTACATGAGACCAGCTTGCAAAGCAGTGTGAAGCGTTTTGTAAGATTTCCAGCTATCAAAGCTTTGCATTTACATTTCTCCCAGCAATCACAATAGGCTGTAGGAGCGGTGCGTTTCAGCTTGCAGTCGTGTCCTTTGTGACAAACACGAGCACATTCCGTGCAACAGCACAGTGAACCAGTCAATCCACAAGTTTTGCACTCAAAAATATTTTGATTAATGTGATCTGCACCAGTCCATGTAAAGGAGCACGTATCATTATAGCAAATAACATGCAGAGGTGACTGATCTGCTGGAGAGCCAGAGGGAAATATCATAGCATCCTTTAGCAAAGAGTCTTGATCGCATATCATAAGTATAGTGTTTAGTAGGATGAGTCCTGCCTCATACGCACGACAAGATACAGCTAGCATAAACGGTGTTTGGCCCTGTGCATCCTTTGCACTGAGCAACTGACTAACATGTGGACGCAAAGCACTACTGCTGCACATTTGCTGCAGGATTAATATGGCATGTTCGCGACGCTGCAGTAAATCAAAAGTATAATTCGGTGTACCTAACTTATTTGGCGTGCTGCCGGTTGCTTGTGAACTTGATGACGATGGAATCAGCTTGGTAATGTCATCCTCAATGTTATCCGACATATTTTGTGCTGCTGGACCAGCAGTGCTCAAATTGCTGGCGGAATCTACGGGCCATGGCATTGGCACATAGGCATGGTCATCGCTGGCGCTACCGGCTGGTTGACTTATTTGCTGCTCCGATTGCTCCGTATTGATAAGACGATGCATCATATCGCGTAAGCTGATACGATTGTCTCGACTATTGAGCGATGATGTTGCACTAATCCCAGCGGAAACTGTGGCAAAACTAGACGCATCAGAAGCACCGCCTGCGAAAGCACTGCCATAAGATGAGCTAGCAGCGCGGGGCAGTCCAGGTGCTCCAGCTGGTGACTTCTTATCCGTGTTGTTACTGGTTATGTCAGAAATATCTTTGTTGGATGTGGGCGCGCACATAATTACACAAGCATGGAATATATTGCGACTGCCATCAGAGCGCTCTTCAATAACTGCCACTGTATCATTGCGATCTTCTTTTTCCAGACGTGCCAAAATAGCAAAACAGTTTTTGACATCGCAGCGAAGTATATGCGGCATAAGCTTTTGTGTCTCGAAGAGCAATGCGGTCATGCATACTTTGGATTTGAGATTAACACAGCTAACTGACGGTGGCAGCGAAATTGTTGTCATAGTAACCGATTTAACCGGCGGCAAATCAAACCATTGTGGGTCTTTTATGGAGCCAACGCAATCTTTGGCCAAGGGATACAGTGCACCATTGCCGTCTCTCAAAATAATTGTGCTGCTATTACCATTACAGTCGTTGTTGCAAGCCATCGATATATTGGACGCAGATGCACCAATAAATGAATTGCAGTCAGTTGGAAATTGACAATTTTGTTCCTGTTTACTATTGTAAAGATTGTAGACGCTGTAATGCAATTTGTTACCTACTTTCTTTATCAAGTGAATACCGCGTGTATCGACAGACATGGTAAGCAGCTGAGTGCCTACTTCGTTGCCATGGCTAAAATTTATCTTTTTTGGCAACTTTTGCAGCCAGTCGGGTCCGCGAGAAGTCATTACAGTACGGAAGATCTGAACGTCATCACGACGCAGCAAACGACATTGTTGCCATTCGTCCTCTTTGCCTTCCTCTTTGGGTGGAGCGGCTGCATTTGTAGCATTCGATGCTGGAAAACGCACGGCAACAAAATCACCATCAACCTTGAGCACTTTGCCAATTGGACCCACTTTGTCCTCTACGAAGACCACATCTTTAAGCTGCCATAGGTCCTCATCCTTTCGGCCCTCCTGACTACTATTACTCTCTTCTTTTGTAGTCATTCTCTTAGTGCGTTTATGGGATGTAACGCTGCCTGTATCACTACATGTACTCGAAGCTGGCGATGGTGGTGGCGGCATATCAATACGGTCTGTCGATTCCTTGCTGTTGCTACTCATTTGCGTGTTTTTGCTGCAGCTGGCAGTTGGAACAACTGCCGCCTTTGAAACATCTTTGTCAGTGCTTGTACTACTAGCCGGCGTTTGAGGCGTCTTTTCAGTTACCAGCGTTGCGCCAATGTTTAAAATTTTCATGCGGCACACATCGGTAAAGTCCCATACTGAATTAATCAATTGTCCAACTTTTGGCACGCCATTCGTACAAGTAAATCCAATTGATCCAGTCTGATATATGGGGCACTTTTTCATGACTACCTGTGAGCCCACACTAATATCCGAAGCAACAACTTTGAATGGCTTTTTGGTTTTTGTGCGAAATTTGTCCCACAAATACCTGCGTTGATCAAAAGGCAACACGCCCCACCAATAGATATTGTTGCTCTCTGTACGGACTGCGGTGTATAGCGAACAGACATGAATGCTTGCAACCGGATCCATAACAAACTCATTATATGCAGTGGATACATGCTCAAGCTTTGCCCCGAGATAGCCCAATTGTTCGTCCATCCAAGTGGCCACTCGATTGGTCTCAGTTACAACAGAGCAACGTATAAAATTGGCAGAAATTAGTTCCACTTTTTCGGTTATATTTAGAGTCAATGTTTTTGGATGAAAAACGTTTTCCGTCTGAAATATACGAAAGAAAAATATGGATTAAACTAATTTTTTTAGTCAAATATGAAAAATACGAAAGCGGAAAACGATTGCAAATCTCAAAGCCATAAAGAAGAAATGAAAGAAACATAATTTTATAAGATTCTAAACGATCAGATTCATCCACATGAATATATTTTTGTTCGAATCACAAATTTAGGAACTTAAGAATTGATCGTACAAAGTTGGAATTACATGCATGTGTGCATACGTACGCCTCTAAAAATTTTAAAAGTTAATTTGTATTCGATTTTCAAACTCAAGACTCGATAAGTATTTAGATTTGGAAAGAAATTGGTGATTACTATGCATACTACAGTATTTTGCCGTTAGTGGAATGTTAAATACAAGGGCGACAAGGCAATTCTAGATAAGCCTGATATCTATTTTTTCACATTACAGGTATATAAACTGCTAGAAACAAATTCAAGCTACTATACAAAATTTAGATCTTAAATTCAAAAAAATGAGGCTGGCAAAAAAAAAATAAAAATTAACGTACATCTGATTTGTGGGGCTCCAAATCCGACCAACGCCACTGATGCAGTTCACCATTTTCAGATAGGGCTATAAATTCAGAATAAAGTGCTCCAATTGTTTTAAAACGAACTGAATTTTTGTCAGGCCATGGTTGCAATTCTTCTGATATCCAAATTGGTGATAGCATTGAAGAGGGTTCCTTCTTTTTTGAATCTAAAATAAATTACAGGTTCAATAAACATAACATAATAGTTGTTCAATAGAAAAAAATCCAATTACCAGCATCTTTCTCCCAAGTGTAATCGTCTTTACTAATCCAACGCCTTGGCCCATAATATTGACGATCACGCCAGCGACTAAATGCCTCTCGATCAGGATTCGCGGACGATATCTGTGCTGAAAGACTGCTGGTGCCAGAAAGACCCCCGCTAGAAGATGTTGATGTGCGGTTCGATTGGTTATTATCGGTATTATTTGTGTTGGCTGCATTACTGCGTTCACTACGTATACGGTCGAAAAGCAAACTAGAAGCGAGAAAATGTATCAACCCCGTCATGCCTTTTCAATAATCTATCCCGGTTTTGAAATTATATCAGCATTACATATTTCACGTTAACAAATTAACATATTAGATTTAACCGTTTCAAAAAATTCTTGATATAATAACCAAAGTTCATCGTTTGGATTATTATAAGGCAGCTCGGGAAAGTTGTTTAAAAAAAATAAATATACTTACTTTCTTATGCTCGAGTAATTACTAAATATTTCCTCTGAAAATAGTCCATCGGACGGGTCGATAATAACACTATTGTTTTCACCTGTAAACCCGTTGTCTAGCAGTGAAATAAGATCTTCGGGCACATAATTATCGCCACCCTCTTCAGTGTCTTCAGCTTCTTCGTCGTCCCGAGAAAGTAAATTGTTAACGGCCAAATTTACATCGAGATTGGTGCGCTAAGACCATATAGGATTTCTTTTAATATTACTAAATCGAAAAAAACAACAGTGTAAACTCACTTGAAGCTCTCGAATAATGAGATTTCTGCTCTTTCCTTGTAAAACAACTTCTGCCTGAGATATAAGTTCCTCGGGTACGAATGTTGCTGGCACAGTTACCAAAGGACGATTAGTGGCGCTGCCGCCGATTATGACACCTGTACTTCTTGAGCCTGAACCCTGACCGCTAGAACCCGTGCGCCCAGTCGCACGTAAGAGCCGAGCCCTAGAACGTGCCATGGGCCTAGAAGTCGATGGTGCTTTAGGTGTATTTCCTGTAGCTGCGCCGCTAGTACTTGCAGCACTGTAAAATGGGCTTAACACATTAAAGCAAATAGTGTATATTTAAAAAAATGAACTTACCCTTTATTATCAGATTTTGTCAAGTCTAGTTTTTCAGAGTTGATGGAAAATGGCACTCTAAAAGCTTTACCATCGTTAAGAAGTACACCAATATGGTTGGGCCCAATGACTACTTCTTTAACAGGAATCTTAAGCTGCTCGAATATTCGATGGGTACCATGGCCAAATCGGTTTACTTTTTCAGAGACTTCGCGTATTCTAAACAGAAAATATAATAATTATGTTTTTCGTATGAAATGGGCGGTAAAATTATTTAGCAATAGAAAATGTATAAATATATAAATGAAAAAAAAAAATTGCACATTATTATGACCACATGTATACAAATACAATCTTGTGTACACACATATGTAAATACATACATGAATATATATACTGTATGGATTTTAGCCAGAAGGTTGCATGCATGTATGTACATATGTATGGGTGTATTATGCAGCGGTGCAAGTTTCACAATATGTATGTAAATTTGCACATAAGTAGCTAAGAAAACGGAAATTTTAAACAATGTTTAGTAATAAAATGCGGTTATGGCTGCGTTCTTATCATGAGTTTGACAACACAAGTTAACAATATACATCGGTCAAAACTGTCTCGACTTCAGTTTTTACATACATATGTACATGCGTATGCCGATATAAATGCGTACATACATACATATGTATGTGCATTATATACACATGTGCGAACAGATATGAAATATTTCTTACCTTTCAATAAACTGTTCATCAGTTCCTGGTAGTGGCTGCAAAACAAATTGCATGGAAACCATTGTTAAAATTATATTTTATTATTTCTTTCCACAACTTTCATTCCATAAAATGATAAAAAATTTTCCAAGCGAGTTGGATGGAGTTACAATGAAAATTGCTGTCGATTGCTTGAGAAATGCTTTCGATAATATACAAGCCGAAGACAGTGTTGCCGTATGGTCCTTTGTTAACACAACTTATTCGATGTTGCACAGTAGATATAGATTGTACATTTGAAAGCAAATTTATTTTGGCATTGTTCAACACGTTGTAAATTTTATAAATGCTGCTTGGTTTTTGATTGAGTAAACTAATATAAAAAATTTTAGTTTTAATATGTCAACGAATTATATTATCTTTTAGCAAAATAAAAAAACATTTTAACGATTATCTTAACTAAAAAGCACATTTCATAAACATTTTTTTTAGTATGGCAACTCAAAATGTACCGATTTCGGATTGCAGCATGTTTCATTGCTAAAAACAACTGATGATCTGGTAGCTATGAGTCCATGCACTACGCCATTTTGTTTTCGATGTGCAAATCAATAACACGATACCGATAACAGAAGTCTCATTCTCATATTGTTTCATTTTAATTCTGTTTCATCTGCATCTGTCAAAAAAAGAAAAACTCGTCGGCTTTGATATTATAAAAGCCGTGTTTAATTATAACACGTATAAATAAAAATTTTAATTTGTGTAATTTATTTTAGAAAATCATAGAAATCAACTTAAAATGTCTGAGCTTCAGTCATCATTGCTGCTAAAAAAGCAACTAGCAGGTAAGAGTCATGGCAGTCGCTGCTGGTCTAGCAGATGCAGTAGCAGAGCAGCGTGCCGCACATGAAACCAAAGTGTTTCCGTTTGACCACATTTCAACGAATAACAAAAGTTAATGCTTTAAATATGCGAAAGTCTTTTGACTTGAATCATTCGTATAAAACGTCACAAACTAACTTTACGTTAAGAGGTCAAAAATCTATGGCGTCGGCCCGTGAAAAAAGATAAAGCAAAGTTAGACCAGATTCCTTTGTGCGTGTTGGCTTTGTTTTTTTTGTAGCAGAGGTGGTAGTTATGATTTTCCTTGTGAGTCATTGTAAACTGCTGCTTCATGCTGCAGGGTAAACGACCTCATTGAATTGTAATATTTGGAATTTTATTCATCAGACAACAATAAAATTCGTGTTAATGTATAGGATATTAGGAAATCCGCGCACTGCGCACTTTTGTATGTATCCATTTATATATAAACCTTCAATAAAATTACATATTTATGCTCATTCTTACATAGTATGTACATATATTTATATGTATATGTTCCACACGTTTTTAAACGACTTGGTGTATCTAAAATTAGTAAATAAATTTAAAATTAATTATTGAATGGATATATGCACATATACATACACTTCTTAAATATCAATTTTGGGAGTGCACCTAATATTTTATATAGCTCAGTATAAATAATAAAAGGTCCAAGTTTGCTGATAATCTTTACTTCGGACTATGTATGGAGTTCCATTAAAACGAGTCGAGTAGAAAAATGGTAATTGGTTACAGCACTGCACTGAGATTATGAAGGTTTTAATCGTCTTTGACGAGCTTTCTAAATCATACCTTTTTCTTGTTCGTATAAGTATTCGGAATGATTTCCCAAAAATTTTGTGCTATTCTTATACAGACCAGTGCAGACATTCTGCTCCATCAATTCTTTTTTAACGACCTCTTCCATGTTCATATTTTCTTTCGTTTGTTTGGAGATTATGGGAAGCTATTGATTGCATTCAAGATGAGAAGGCACACCTTAAAAAATTTTTTATTTTGCATTTAAAAATTGGTTGATGTAATTTATGCTTGTCAAAGCCATTTTTAAGTAAACAGCTTTTGAGAAATTCCAAGAAAAATAGCTTAAATCGCTTCAAAGTTTTTAGCTTCGTACGTGTTGTTTATTCCATCTCGTATTTCAATAAATTATATTATATATATTTTTTTTTTTTTGCAGAGCTAAATAAGAACCCTGTGGAAGGCTTTTCAGCTGGTTTGATAGACGAAAATGATATATTTCGATGGGAAGTTCTGATTATTGGACCACCTGATACACTCTAGTATGTAAACTTACATAAGTGTAATAAAATGTCAATTTAATTTTTATAATCTATACTTACAGTGAAGGAGGCTTCTTCAAGGCACATTTATATTTCCCCAAAGAGTATCCATTACGTCCACCACGTATGAAGTTTGTTACAGAGATCTGGCATCCCAATATTGAGAAAAATGGGGATGTTTGCATCTCGATTTTGCATGAACCTGGAGATGATAAATGGGGTTATGAGAAGGCTTCGGAACGTTGGCTGCCTGTGCACACAGTGGAAACCATCTTGATATCTGTGATATCAATGCTGGCTGATCCCAATGATGAGTCTCCAGCAAATGTTGATGCTGCTAAGGAGTGGCGAGAATCGTACACTGATTTCAAACGTAAAGTTGCACGTTGTGTCCGGAAAAGCCAAGAGGAGTGCTCATAGAAGACGCAATTTCTCTATATTTGTATATTTATATTAAAAATTTGATACATTAAAAGGAATAATTGAATTAATATACATATTTAAATAATAATATTGGGAAACTGCTTTTTGTCATTAAAATCCGTTCAACTACCTAAACCGAAAACATTCAATTAATAAAAGACAGCCTTCCTTGCAATGAGAAAAAATGATTTAATTAAATAAGCTCTGCAAGATCAAAAAACCCTCTTCTCTTGTTCGCTCTTGTAGCTTATCCAAATAAAGGCCCGACTACGATTTAAAAAGCAGCAGGCATAATGGTGTATTGACAAATTTTTCCGCAACAAGATTACCATTGCAAATCTCTGCGGTCAGTCTCTGTGTGCGGTACTCGAGGTAGTTAGCATCATTATATAAAAGTAAACTAACTTGGAATAAGTTTAAATTATAAATAATATGCAACATGGTAAAGCACAGTGTGTTCAACTTTAAATAAAAATATTAAAAAAACTATTTTATATCTTTGGAATTGTCTATCCTTCAGAGCAAACAGGGCTATAAAGGAGACTGTTTCCACATGGAGGTACTTTTAAGTCTCGAGGGTTAGGGCCCATTTTTGTTGGTCATAGCTTTAGTTTATAGTTGCAGTTGCAACAAGCGGCAGTTTGTTCTGCACGAAATGTATAATTTTCCAGACTATTTTTTTGTGTTTGATAATTATAAAGATAGTCATCGACAAAAGAGGTTCTTGGGCCAATGATGAGTCATCATGTGATAAAAATTGCCAGAGAGAGGCGTGGCAGATCTCATAAAGTGCATATATATATTTTTAATTAATATCAAAAGACGAGTCAACTTGGCTAAGTCTACCTGTACGTCCGTCTATTTATCAGTATCAATAAAAGGGTCTCAGGGACTATATGAAGTATAGAGAGCCCGACAGGCCTGACGAGATTCAAGCTAAAGGTGTAATAGAGGGGCCGGTACATTTTCCCCCCGGGCCCGGATTTTCTCTCTACGGCCCTGGAAAACAAATATTACAAGAAGTTGTGCATTAGGGTCAATGTGGTTAATTGTAAAAAAATTTTTAAAAAATTTTGACAAATTTTTTTTACTTTTATATTGCAAAACTTAACGAAAAATTATAAATGAGAATGTGAAAGTACTGCATTTTTTACTATAAAAGTAAGAAATTAATTAAAA
This sequence comes from Chymomyza fuscimana, assembly GCA_949987675.1. Taxonomy (NCBI): domain Eukaryota; kingdom Metazoa; phylum Arthropoda; class Insecta; order Diptera; family Drosophilidae; genus Chymomyza; species Chymomyza fuscimana. The sequence goes on from OX465088.1 coordinate 84,034,269, forward strand.
AACTTTGTAACTGAGGTTAATTTACATTTACCCAAGCTTAATTTTTATTTTGACAAAATCCTGGGGTAAAAGTAAACAACAATTTTAGTTCTATGCAGCATACTTAAAGCTTTGTTAGGGTAAATGAACACAAATGCGACTATTTAATACTGGGCTGCGAGAAAAAGGCCTAAAAACAAATGTTTACGTTTACCCCGAATTCCATGTTAAAAGGAAAACCATCCAAAAATTTCTGTTCTTATAGGATTTATTTATTATTAAAAGTTAAGTTACACAAGATAATTGAAGAGGGGAAACTATAGTTTATGTGTTAATTTCCTTGACTGGGACAAATTTAAATGGGGCTACCGTTATCCTCCAATGTCTCTTTTGGTGGTGGAAGCATAGCAACGACTTCAGATAGTTTGATGAAGCTTTTACCATTTTATATGTTTGTATATATATTTTATATATACATATAAATATAGTGTTCGAAGGATTAAGGGATACGTATTCAAAACATATCGAGTTTCGTTTTTCCCCCTTAAACGACGCTAAAATGAATTCTCTCACTTTAAAGACTTCAATTGGTTAGACTTCCATCATATCTGCTGGCGTGTAATTTAGATTTTCTTCTTCAGAAGATGAAGATACAAGTAACTTCTTTTTGGAAGCTGAAGATTTTTTCGTTGTATGGCTTTGTTTCAGGCTCTTCTTTTTGGCTCACTTTTTAACCTTCTCTTGTCTTCAGCTTCTTTTAAGCGTTGCAGAACCTCGTCAGTTGTCAATATTTCTCCATATTATAATTGTTTCAAACGAGGAGTGATTTTTCTTTTAGGAGTTGTGTTAAGTGAATTAGGAGCAACTGCGAATAAATCGGCAATTTCTGCATGAATTGATGAAGCAGATAAGGGTGTACAAATAAAAATTCCCGATCAGATTAATATAGTTTTGAACAAGAAAATTTAAAGATACTATTTCATACCTTTGGAGGTCGAAGGTATCAGTGAAAAATCGGTGGAACTTAACAAATCCCCTGGTAATGAAAAAGTACTTTGATCGTTAGTTTGTCGAGACACTGAAGAAAGTTGTTTATCTGTAGGTAGGTAATAAAATGATTTGGTATTTAAGCCTTAAGTTTTAAACTAAATACAAAGTTACGTACCTAATAGCTCCGGTTTCTTAAGGGATAGGGTAGGATGTCTTTTCATAAAGTTTCGATACCACTCTTCACCGGGCTTGGAGTTATTAAACGGGGGTTTTTAAGTTGTTATTAATAACGTACTGGGAGATCAAATCTCGCAACTCTTCTTTATCGCAAATATAATCATTCGATGATCGTTGAAGGAGGCACTTAACAATTTCGTTCTCGACTTCTAATGGCAATGCATTTCCACGGCCTTGTCCAATTTTCTCAAGCGAGTTTTTTCTGCCACTTATCCTATTATGAATAACAGATACAGGTACTCCGTAAGCCTCCTGGGCTGCCCTGAAGGTCATGTTTTTATTTTTCACATCCTGGACTGCTTTGGCAACGTCATCTAATGAGTATGACGGCTGTGGTTTTTTTAGAATATAATTTCGAGGCATTTCAGCAGCTTAAAAAACGCTTATTTTATACAGAATATATGTTTATATTTACCCCCAAAGAAAGCACTGTTTACATTTTCCCACAACAAAATTTTTTCTGGGGTAAATGTAAACAAGAAAAAAGATAGATTTTTAAAATTTCTTAAATATTTTGCTTTAACAAGAATACAAATCTAATTTTATAACTAAAATGTATTCCAAAATAGACTTACCTGATAAAAGTTTTAAAAAAAAAAATATTTTTCTTGCGCAACACTTCAAAAACGAACTTTTGACGAAAAATGCCGGCGCCAACTGAAATCAGTGTACACACGCATAACGCACCCTATCTGTACGCAGATCAAGTTTGTTAATTCATGTCGAGGGCCCCGTGCCCTCGTAGAAGAATTTAGGGACCTACACTAACACCATAAAAGCTGCCCTTTAAAAACCTAGGTACTAAGAAAAGTATGCGTCAAATTTTTAAAATCTGATAAAAACTACAAAAGTTATAGGAACTCCAGGACTTATAGTATAGGCAAAAACGACAAAAAAAAACCTTTGAAAACAACTGTTGCGGAGCCCCCTGGTTCAAAATATTTACATACAACCATTTAAATAAAAATAAGTTATACCTAATTTTCTTTGCCTACATTAGTCATAATCAAAAATAAAACAAATCTAAATAATTTTAGCAAAAAATTATTATGTTTAAAAACACATGATAAGGGCAAGTTCCAAGACAAAAAAAAAAAAAAATCCTTCTGGAATTTACAGTTTTCAACTTCTTCCTTGTAATTTTGATTATTCTTTTTTAACCGATCGTTCCTATAGGAGCTATATGACATAGTCAACCGATTTTGATCAAATTTGATACAGTGCTTGGGTACTCTAAAAAGTTTTTTTCTGAAGTTTCAGAATGCCAAATTTGGTTACAATATCTTCACAAACAAACGAAACACAACGAATTTTGTACAAAAAACGTTTTTTTGACCGATTGATCCTATGGGAGCTATATGATATAGATAACCGATTTTGATTAACCCTAGGATGTGCGACTGGGCTTTTCGAGGCCCATTTTGACTTTGAATAGTCGCCAACATTTTTTCTTGGCCCTGAGCGCCGAAATATTTTATGCCAACTACCGCTCATGTTTTCTAGATGTAACGAAACCATCTACAGATTATTTGCATTGATTTCGTAGAACAAACCTGATCTGTTTATGTATGAAGGTGCTAAGTGTACCTACTGGGCCTCACGAGGCCCGCACGTTTGATGTATGGGAAATATATGTAAGCTGCAACACAAAACAAGTTCGCTAGCTTCATATGAGCTTTTGGTGAGATCTATGCAGTTTTCTTTTAGCATTGATCGGGTAAGCATCGTTTGTGTTGCGTTTTTACTGTTTCTTTTTGCGCTCTTCGGTTTTTGCTTTCAAATGTCGGGAATAAGCGACGAAGTGTGGGAAGACCTTGATATGGCCCTAAATAGGCGTCAACAGTTTTCTAGGCCGCCGACAGACCGGCAGCAGCTCACTGAGGGCAGACTTGCCGCATTTTTTGCGAGCGAGAATATTAAGGATGAAGAGGACGATCCGTTCGGAGGTGCCGATGATGCTGATGAAGACAATATCCCGTCTGGTACAGCGGCGTCGGATGCTGAAGAAGAAGAGTTGAACATTGAGACGAATGTTGCGGTAGATAGTGACAATGACGAAGAGGAGGAAATTGTCGAAGGAGAGGCGGATGCTGTGAACGATTCACAATTGCCCGTTGACGAACCAGCCATATACCGCCCGAAAGCGCACAATGTTCCAGTTGTTCCCAGAAGTAGCCCCACCCAAGTTATGCAGCAATATTTTGCCAGCCCAATCAACATATTCAAACAATTTGTTACTCCAGAGATGGTTGATTTGATTGTTCGCGAAACAAACCGCAAGGCATCAAGCATCATGCGCGATTAGAATATTGCCCATCCTGGCTCGACTGTAAGAGTTTGGACAGAATCAAACGAGTCTGAGATGTATGCGTTCTTCGGATTATTATTATTTGCTGGTACGTTCAATTCGAATACACAGCCAGCTAAAGAACTTTGGAAACCGTACCACCATTACATCTACAAAGCCACGATGTCCTTCAACCGCTTCTTGGGGGCTATATGATATAGTCAACCGATTTTGATCAACTTTAACCTTTAACAGACAGACAGACAGACAGACAGACAGACAGACAGACAGACAGACAGACAGACAGACAGACAGACAGACAGACAGACAGACAGACAGACAGACAGACAGACAGACAGACAGACAGACAGACAGACAGACAGACAGACAGACAGACAGACAGACAGACAGACAGACAGACAGACAGACAGACAGACAGACAGACAGACAGACAGACAGACAGACAGACAGACAGACAGACAGACAGACAGACAGACAGACAGACAGACAGACAGACAGACAGACAGACAGACAGACAGACAGACAGACAGACAGACAGACAGACAGACAGACAGACAGACAGACAGACAGACAGACAGACAGACAGACAGACAGACAGACAGACAGACAGACAGACAGACAGACAGACAGACAGACAGACAGACAGACAGACAGACAGACAGACAGACAGACAGACAGACAGACAGACAGACAGACAGACAGACAGACAGACAGACAGACAGACAGACAGACAGACAGACAGACAGACAGACAGACAGACAGACAGACAGACAGACAGACAGACAGACAGACAGACAGACAGACAGACAGACAGACAGACAGACAGACAGACAGACAGACAGACAGACAGACAGACAGACAGACAGACAGACAGACAGACAGACAGACAGACAGACAGACAGACAGACAGACAGACAGACAGACAGACAGACAGACAGACAGACAGACAGACAGACAGACAGACAGACAGACAGACAGACAGACAGACAGACAGACAGACAGACAGACAGACAGACAGACAGACAGACAGACAGACAGACAGACAGACAGACAGACAGACAGACAGACAGACAGACAGACAGACAGACAGACAGACAGACAGACAGACAGACAGACAGACAGACAGACAGACAGACAGACAGACAGACAGACAGACTGTATCGAAATGAAAGACGATTACATCGAAAGGTATTGATGTGCTCTTTTCAGTGATATATATTATGTACAGGTTAAGTAAAAATTATCAAAGTTACAGGAGTGTTTCAGAAGACCGCGAAAAAAAAAAGTTTTGTAAGGATAATTCGTTTGTTTAAAAGATATCGCAACCGAATTTGGCACTCGGAAGTTTTTATAACACTGCACTATGGGCCCAGATTCTCATATTTTGGCCAAAACCCTGGCATTTCCATAATAATTTTTTTAGAGTGATTTTATTATTTTTTATTTATTTTATTTTATTTTTTATTATTTAAGTTTGAGCCTCCTCAGTTTTTTTTGAGATAGAGATAATCCAGACCAAAATTGGAAAAAATCAAAAAAAAAAGTTTAACTTAATTAAAAAAAAAAACGATTAATTGGAATTGGACCATATTTCATACAGAAGTAGATATGAGCTCCTCATACATTGAAAAAATAGCCTATAACCAAAATATTGAACGGTTTTGGAGTTGTAGCCCCAAACAGTTTCAGCTTTCCAAGCAAATTACAAAAAGACGACATCACCAATCCATATGCTTTTTGACTCTTATAATTTTTTTTGCATGCTCTTTTGATTTCCGAAAAAAAATTTCAAAAATCAATATTTACATTTTTACGTTTTTTCTTCAAAATTGATCAATTTTACAATTTTTGATTTGCGCCTTTGTAAGTATGCTATAAAATTTTCAAATCGTACATTTTTCTTACATTTTAGTACAACTTTTGAAATGAAAAAAATTAAAGCATACTTTTAGGCAGCTAAGAAATTCAAAAAATAGTACAATTTCCTGGAGGTCAATTTTTAATATTCAACTTTAAGATACAAAATTCAATTTCCGAAAATCGGGAGGAAAAAAAAACTTGCATTTACCATGATACATGCAGCTACGAAATCTTCATTCACTTTGTTATTCATAAATGTTACTTCAGACAAAAAATAAAATTGAGCTTAACAACTTTTTGGTTTTAAATATATGCGAGTAGTTATTCAGATTTTGTTGGTTTTTCTTTATCATTTGGCTAATTTGCTTTAAGGATACCTCCGACTACCACTCGATATTTGATCGAAAAAAATTTTATAAATTTCTTTATATATTTTACAAGAAAATGTAATTCTTCACGATTTTCGTAAATTGAATTTTGTATCTAAAAGTTGAATTTTAAAAATTGACCCTCAAGAAATTTTACTATTTTTTTTAATTTCTTAGCTGCGTAAAAGTATGCTTTAAAAAGTTGTACTAAAATGTAGAAAAAATGTACAATTTGAAAATTTTATAGCATACATTAAAATTATCAATTTTAACGAAAAAACCTAAAAATTTAAATATGGATTTTTAAAATTTTTTTCCGAAATTAAAAAAAAATTATAACTTTTAAAAACCATATTAATTTGTGTTGTCGTCTTTTGTAATTGGCTTGGAAAGCTGAAACTGTTTGGGGCTATAACTTCAAACCATTCAATATTTTGGGTATAGGCTATTTTTTCAATGAATGAGGAGCTTATATCTACCTCTGTGTGAAATATGGTCCAATAAACCGCTTTATTTTTTAATTAATTTAAAAATTTTTTTTAAATTTTTTTCAATTTTGGATTAGATTTTCTATATCTTAAAAAAATCTGAGGAGGCTCAAACATCCCATAAAAATAGTTCAATCCTTTACGAATACGTGAGTAAAATTTCATCACTCTAAAAAAATTATGGAAATGCCAGATTTTTGGACAATCTGTGCCCACAGTGCACTGAACTAAATTTTATAAGAATTGCTTGACTTATTATATAGTCTCCATAGGAGCTATTGGTCAAAAACTTTTTTGCTGCAAAATTCCTTATTTTTTTGCTTGTTTATGAAGATATTGTAACCAAATTTGGCAATCAAATGTCTTTTGGAGTTCTAAAGCAAATGCAAATAAATGCAATCTGGTGGTATTCTTCTTTTTTTTCTGAGTTTACAGGGTTTATTAGTCGACTCAATGTGGCCACACAGTCAATTCGCTGAGCAAGCGAATACACAATAAATTAAATACATAAAATAATAAATAAAATCAAATAGCAATTAAAGAAAAAAAATGCTTAAATTATTTAATAAGAAACTAGCTAAAGGTCTAACAACAAGAGGGCTTACTGTAAGCTGTAAGCTTACGTTATTTAAATAAATAAATAAATTTGAAATTATTATTATAACTTAAAAATAAGTACATATTTCAAATAATTATTCCTTTTTTTAAGGAAAAGAGTGTGCAGGATAATAAGTACCACAGCTGGGTTTAGGGTATATTATAGTCGAATTGTACTAAGCGACTCGGCCAACTTGTTGTAATAATAGTTTGCAATAAATACTATCTTAATATTGGCAGTCAAAGCTTCAACATATGTTGTATGCAGTTAAACAACAGAATTAATATTTTTTTTTTGTAATTTAAACATAGCTTTGTAAAGCTTGGGAGGAATCAAAGCTTTTGAAAGCTGCGGCTGCGAAGAGCTTTCAAAGCTAAAAACGAAAAACCAGCACACGCGATTCCTTTAGTCAGTCTGTTTTTTTTTTCACAGTAGTGAAGTTGTCGGTGCTTATGAAAATTATGTTTTTGCATTAAAGCAATATCAACCATTTAGGTATAGCATGGAATAAAGTTCTCCTAAAATATAAACACTGGCAGAGTCGGTGTCGGGAAAGTGCGTTTAAAAGAAAATAAACAACGGTTTTTGTTGGTAGTTAGTTGTACTTGGAGGCGTCGTACATAGATATGAGTTGTATCCTTGTCTTGTGCTTATGTTTAGGCCTGGTCATTATACGCTGCGTATGTCAACAAATTAATTTAGTATTCATCATGAAATTCAAGTGTAAAATATGAAAAACAAAGAATCAAAAACATTTCATTTTCAAGTGTGGGTTGTTAACAAGCAAAATGCGAGGCTAGTGCTAAGTTGATTACAAATTAAACTTTGGTTATAAAGAGAGGCACCGTTAAATATGACAATATACAGTTGTGTTTTACATATTTTTCTACGCTCGCTGCGAAGTTTGTGCAGATGCTCATAAAACTTTGTTAAAGTGCAAAAATCTCCCAACATGCTGTCATTTATATGTAAACATATGTATGTATGTATGTACATACATATGTACCATTTATAAGCTTCTAACATATGCATGAATATATTTTTTCGAGTGTCTGCGTACATCCGGGTAATGCAAGAAACCATTAATTGTTTGTCGATCACCAATATGACCACAGCACAGCTTCAGTAAGTTGTTATTGTTAGTGTTGAAGCCCCCAATCGGATCGACCCGTCTGCGGTATTAACTTATACTATACTCTGCTGCTGTCTCTTGATTAGCAGCAGCTCGAGGTTATCATTGAATAAAGCCGCGTCTACAAACACTCCGCGTCACTTCAATAGCACATTTATTTCGTTATTGTCGCATATTTTTGTTTTTTTTTGTTTTTCATATAAACGTCTATTTTGACTAGACCAATAACTTTAATGGAGTGTATTTATCGTTTTGCCCATAACGGTACTTAAGCAGCCAAGTTATGGCGTGCAGCTTTTGATTTTAATCTGGCCGGCTACTAGAAATAAATTAGTGTATTTAAATGTTTATTAATTCTAGTCCATTTTGTAGATGGCTGATTGAAACAAATGTTAATCATGCAAAAAAAATCACCACCTAGATAAACATTTAAGTTTTTACGGTCTATGGCTGTATCACGCATACTTTTACGTTAGCGACAGGTTTTCGTCTGCTATCCTGAAATATCGTTATACGCAGTGTTAAGGTTGACATAAAAATAAAATAAAAGATGTCCAACGTGTGTAAAGATGTGGACTCTATTTTGTTTGGCCGTTTTTTTTTTTGGGATATCGATAATTAAAATTTGTAAATTTCTTGAATATTGTTTTAACTTTTATGGTATAGATTGTGGGTTTTTTAGTTTTTTTGGCAAAAGAAAAATTTTTTTTTTCTCAAAAACACAAATAGTTATTTTTTTCGGTATTATAGACTTGCAAATTGTATTCAAAGTTTTTATTAAATTATTTTTAAAGAATACAATTCTTATTATTATTATATAGGGGAAAGGCTTGTAAGTTGGCACACCTGTTCGATTTTCATGTACCAGCAATGAAAATACCAAAATTCCACCTGTCTTCCATGGCAAATACGCCGTAAACAATTTTAATGTGTTTTTAATGCGAACAGACTCAAAAACTCAGTGTGTGTGTGACAAAATATAAAAATTGTTTTTAAAGAAATCGGAAAATAAAAAACACTATTTTGGATTGCGCTCAAAAAGTCAAGGAAAATATATGTGCTGGAACTGAAATTCAATGAACTTTCATAGTCAAAAAGGTTTTCGGACATACAGTAAATAGACAAATTTTTTTCAATGCTTTCCAAAATGGCTACCTTTTGGCTTGTAAGTTGTCATACATCTATTTTAATTTTTTTCCATTGCTATGTTATTTATATGACTTTTTTATTGTGTGGAATTGTCATTGAAATTAATTTGAATTGTTTTTAGTGCCTTTTTTTTACCATTTTCGGATATATATTTCAATATTTATACCCTGTACCGTATGGTACAAAGGGTATATTGTGTTTGTGCAAGCCGAAAATGTATGTAACGTACAGAAGGAGAAGTCGGAGACCCCCCAAAGTTACCTAAAGTATGATCAGAGTGACTAGAGAAGTCGATATACCCATGTCCGTCTGTCCGTCTGTCCGTATGAACGCCTAGATCTCAGAGATGGTAAGAGCTAGAGCAACCAAACTTTCAGATAAGATCCCTTATTAATCCATAGGAGACAAGTTTATTTTATTTTTTTGATATCGGGACTACATTATATAGCTCCCATAGGGGTGTTTCAGAGGACCTCGAAAAAAAGCAAAAGTTTTAGATGGATAATTCGTTTGCTTATGAAGATATCATAACCAAATTTGGCGATCGGAAGTTTTTTAAAAACCCCCAGCACTGTACCAAATTTTATCAAAATCGGTTGACTATATCATATAGGTCCCATAGGATCGATCGGTCGGAAATTTGTTTTTTGCACAAAATTCGTTGTGTTTCGTTTGTTTGTGAAGATATTGTAACCAAATTTGGCATTCAGAAGTTTTTTAGAGATTTTCAACACTGTACCAAATTTGATCAAAATCTTTTGACTATATCATATAGCTCCCATAGGTCCAATCGGTCAAAAAAATGTATTTTGAACAAAAATCGTTGTGTTTCGTTTATTTGGCAAAGAAATATCTTTTGGAGTTTGTAAGCAATATATCGGACTTGATTGCAATGTGGTGGTACAGGGTATCCCAAAGTCGTCCGCGCCCGACTTTAACGTACGCCATCTTTTTAGTATGGCAACCAAGAAAAACTGATCACAAAAAACCACAATTTGGACTTCTCTGGAAAGTTACATTTTTCTTGTTTTTTTTTAAACTCAATTTAATGCTCAGTTAAATTTAAAATCAGTAAATTTTCATAAATTTTAGCAATCCAGCGTTTTTATTTCAGTTTTCTCACATTTTCAGCGATTTTTGCAGGTGTGACAACTTACAAGCCTCTTTTGAAAATTGTCTGTAAAATGCTTATTTTTATAAATTTCAAATGATTTGCTTATTGTGGATTATAGCTATTTATTTTCTCTTTCCAACGGTTTATTTACATTGATGCCTATGTGTATTCAATGTCAAGATAAAGCTAAAAAAGCTAAGGTGTGTCAACTTACAAGCCTTTCCCCTACATATACACCTAACTCAGCTTTTACACGGTAGATATGTTCCAGAAAAAACCGTGTAAAAAAAGACATGAAGTAAATTCCGAAGCTGCTATGAAAATAAATTAGAAAGGGGAACTTCTTAACGAATTTTCTAAAATATTAGATAAATAATATTTTTCTTTAAAATTTCAATCAAATAGCTTTTTTTAATCGTGCTAAATCGAATTATATTCTGTTAAAAAAAAATTCTTCTAGACCGTATTATTTCAAAACTTATTCAAGAGATACGTTTAAAACGAAACAGTAACGTTATGGCTAAATTCTCAAAAATTTATTAATTTATGAGCATCCAAATAGTAAAAAAAATTAACAATAACTTAAGTCATCTAGATTGTAATGCTTCAAAGCGACTACAGAAGTCAATCCGAATTATAGTGGTGATCCAAGGCCATCCTTTAAACATAACTATAAATAAGTATAGAATATATTACAAAAAAAAAAAAACGCGTAATTTGTTTACTAAATAAACGCTCAATATTGAATGGTTTATACACACAAATTTCAGATGAAAATATTTTTTCGGTAGATACAAACTATGTGTTTTTCTTTATAAAGATTATCGTGCCCATTATTAAGAAATATTACCTGCTTATTGCTTAAGAGCTCATGACATCGTCCAGATGCAAGGAAAAAGGAAAATAATTTTTTGTTTTTGTTTGCTAGACAATTGTTTCTAACAAAACATAGCCAGTAAAATCTATTTTTGTTTTTTCGTTAGAAATTAATGGGTTATGCGAAAAAACTATTGCCACCTACCTACTGAGTGATAATTTAGTTTACGATTGTAATTTAAAAAATTACAATAATGTGCTATTCAAGTGAAACGGAGTGTAGATTTTTTTATATAAACTTATTTGCGTGTACTATGTAGTAGATGCTTACGAGTACAAAGTTGTTTACATAAATGTAATAGGTTAACCACTAATACATATGTACATATATATTTACGCTCTATTGTTGGTTAGGACGCCCTTTGACCAGCTTTGCTTATTTTTTACTATGTATTTAGGTATATTTATCGTAGATAGCATTTCAACTAAATCCGGCATGTAAAAGACATTCATATTTATATTTACTTTGTTAAGAATCCTGAAAAAAAAAAATCGATGCTGCCAAGATGTCTGTTTGTAAATAGACAAAAAAATATAATATGATATTTATAGTATTAAAGGTCACGGTCAAGACTCTTATTTGCGTTTTTTTTTTTTTTGTGTACTGAGTTGAATATTTCAACACTGCTTATGTTTAAGCCGAGAAAAAAACTAACTATACAATTAAGTCAAATAGGCAAACAATTTTTGTGAAGGATTAAATAATGTGTACCATATGTTACATATTTTGCATTTCTTATTACTTATACATATTTATAATTTGCTATAGCAGAACCAGCTTGAATTTGATTTTTTATTTATTGCGCCGTTTGAATAAGTTCGAACTTCGTCATCTTAACAAAAGCGGTTATAGATGCCCCTGAGAGTAATATGTAACTTGTCTGTTTACTCAATAATTTAGTACGTGTGTAGTTTGGGGCCGGCCACAAAGTTTAAGTCAAGCAAAAATCGTAAACGTGTTTTATTTTATATTGTTGTAGTATTTCGACTCTCTCAGTGTTTTGACATACTATTAACCATATAAATAACCGTGCATGTACAATAAAAATGCATGGATGCATATTTAAAATGCCTGCCATATACTTAAGTACATACTATGTATTATATTTACTACAATCAGTAAGTATATTGCGTGAGTATATCGTTTTTTCTTCAAATACACTGTAAAGTGTGGGTAGAGAGAGAGAGAGAGATTTATTCCTGAAAAATTAGCATTGCATTTAAATTTTAAATTATAAGTATTTCTTTGTTTGAAGAACCACAAAAAATAGGCGCCTTTGAAAAAATTCCAAAACATTTTAGTTAACATTTTTTGACATTTTTCTATATATGGTATAAAGATGGCGTATCGGTATATTGCTTAAGAACATCAAAAGACTTGATTGCCAAATTAGGTTACGATATCTTCATCAACAAACAAAAAACAGACGAACTTTGAACCAAAAACGTTTTTTTGACCGATCGTTATATATGATATAGTCACCCGATTTTGATCGAATTTGTTACAGTGCTTGGGAACTGTAAAAAACTTCTTAATTTGGTTACGATATCTTGACAAACAAACGAAATACAACGAATTTTGTACAAAAAACGTTTTTTTGACCGATTGGTCCTATGGGAGCTATATGATATAGTCAACCGATTTTGATTAAATTTGGTACAGTGCTTGGGTACTCTAAAAAATACGATTTTAAACGAGTTGTACATCTGTTGGTCAAAAGCAAACTCGCAATTTTATGCGAATGTATGTAACATAAAGAAAAAAATGTGATACAGTCGAGGCGGAACCCACGACAGTGTAATACCCTGTACCTTTTTTCTCGAAAAAATTTTATTCTGGCATTTTCCTTCTAAGAACTTTCCAATTTGAAATTTTTTGGTGAAATTCGATATTTATACCTATAAATTCCCTAAATTTTTACCGATTTTGATGAAAATCGAAAGTTACGTCTAAAAAGTTATTTAAAGTATATGGGGTAAGATATTGTCATGATTCAACAAACTTCATCTTTTGAGGAAATATGCGCATCAGGTGATAAAGTTTGGTGTCTCTAGCTCTTATAGTCTCCGAGATCTAGGTGTTCATACAGACGGACGGACGGACGGATATGGCTCAATCGCTACCCGAGGTTATGATATCTAGTATACCCTTTGTACCAATAGGTTCAGGGTATAAAGACCTCCAAAGTTAGGTCAGGAGGGCAAAAGAAATAAATCTAGACATGTCCGGTTTGGTTTTTTATGTCCACTCGACAGGAAGGGGAGATTCCCCGTTGTTCTCTAGAGGAGACTTTTTAAAAGGTTTATTGGAGTGTACTTTAACCTATTTAGCTCTATATCAGTTAAAACACCGAACGATAGTCTTTTAACAATAGTTAACAATTTTTGTTTCCTTATGACGGCTCTCTTTTTCCAGGAGTGTTCTATAAGGTAAGCTTTAAGCTATACGTACTTTGTTTCTTCTTAAATGTACGATCTTTTAAATAAGGTGTCAAATTCAGGGGCTCAAGTACACAATGATGACGTAAAGTTTTGTCTGACGTTTAACTACCTACTACAAAACGATATGACATTTAAGATTCGGATAAATGATTTTTCATTTGAACTCTTGGTCTTCTAAAAGCTGTCCTTGGGAGTTTTATGACCCTTTCGTTTTCCTGCTCTTGGCTGTTCTAGACTTGTATTCAGTGATTAATGCATTCTGACTACAACGTGAAGCTCGTGAAGCATAACTTTTTAAAAAAACATTTTTGTACATTTTTGTGTCTAGCTGGATAAGGTAGTGCAAAACTGCCCCCAGCGATTTTTGATGATTTGACGAATTAATGATGCAGTTCGAGTCATAGGGCAAAATAAAAATTTTTCACAAAATTTCAGTTTTTAAAGCTAGCGCGTTGCGGCTTTTTTGCCTAGCAGGCATGCACCGTGGCAGCGTAATCCAAATCTAATAGAAAAAGAGAATTAGATTTAATATATACAATTAGCTGATGGATTTCGGCTTTTAACAGATTGATTGACCTAATACCCTCTCTATTTCAGCATTCGGTCAGGGCAACGACCACACAAAGTCAGGGCAAATGTTGTTAAATCAAAAAGATAGCGTACGTTAAAGTCGGTCGCGGACGACTTTGGGATACCCTGTACCGCCACAAATCAAATCTGTTATGTTGCTTCAGAAGTCCAAAAGATATTTTTTTAGCCAATTTCGGTTACGATATCTTCATAAACACACGAAACAAAACGAATTTTGCACCAAACACGTTTTTTGGGCGATCGGCCATATGGAAGCTATATGATACAGTCTACCGATTTTGATCTTTGGTACAGTGCTTGGGAACTCTAAACAACTTTCGAATACGAAGTTTAATAACGATATCTTCATAAACTGTTTTTTGTATCAATCCCATTATTTTTTCTTTATTTTCGACTTAAATTCATATCCTAAGTACAGATTTGTACACGAATTTCTAAAACTCTTTTGAAAACGATAATTGATAACGATTACCTCTTGAATTCCATATCAGTTTGTATTTATAAAAGCGACCACATTGTTGCAATTGCATAAGAAATATTAAAAAGGGTTAAGCCGAACCTATAAAATTATAGATTTCTTAATTTTTTGGGCAGACGCATAAAAAACGACAAATCTATCCTGTTCATAAACCCGTCTGAATCCAAAAATCATTATATGAGAGTTAATTATGGTTACTTCAAACCCAAAAAAAAGAATGAAATGAAAGAATCTTTAATCGTAAAAAAACCGAAAAAAAATCTAATATCGTAAAAAAAGTCTATTTTCGGATTTTGAATTGTTTTGACATTTCCAATATGGAAAAACTTCGTTTGAGAAATTTAACGAATTTTTTCTCTCATTCGTGTTTAAAACTTTTATCTTAATTAAAGACTTTTAATCTTATGGCGTCATTTTTTGTTTTATTTTATTGTGCTATCTGAAATAAGAAATTTTTTTTAATAGAAGACTTTCAATATTAATTTAAAAATTGTTTGGGATTGCTTGAATAGAATTAAAATAAATTAATTTTTTTTTTTCATTTAACACTTTAGTTTAAGTTGTGTTTATAGAAATTTTCTTTTTCTGACTTTTGAGAATACTTTTTCTTGTAAAATTTAAGTTTTTTTTTTGTGAATTGAAGTAAAAAATCTTTTTGTATAAATTAAAAAATTGTTGGTCATGATTTATGAATTTTTAGCCTGGTTGGAATTTTAATATCTTTTCTTAATTCAAGAATTTCAGTCTTATTTCAAGAATTATGGTCTTGTCTTAATATTTGTTGGTCTTATTTCAAGCATAAAAATCAAGTAAGCTAAAATCTCAAATTAATATTTTATTTTTTTATCAATATACATTTGAATGCTTAGATCTCATCTAGAGCAATCAGTCCCCTATAGAATGCTATTTCATTGAAAATAAGTTTGCTTTAGTTTCCCGATACAGGCGTTATGTTATATATAGCTCCAATAGAAGTGTTTTAAGCGCATAATTTTTTTAGTTTTTAGATATCGTAACCAAAATTGGCTTTCAAAAGTTTATTAAGCACTGTACCAAATTTAATAAACAATCGCCAATGTAGAACGGTTGCTTGTAAAGATATCGATATGGAAATTGGTTCATTTATTTATTTGCTTGTTGCGGTGGCGCAGGGTATCTCAAAGTCGGCTGCGTTCGCCATATTTATGAATGCATTTATTAAATTACTTTTTAGTAGTTTCTGAGGAAATAAAAACATATTGATTTATTTACTTTTTAAAGCCATGATTACTTGTTTTGTTAACTGATGACTTTGCACTACATATATGTATGTATATGTATAAAAAAAAACTATATATGAACTTTGGTATAATACGTATTAAAACAAATGGATTGCTCGTTTTTTATTAAGATGAACCATAATTGAATATTATAAACTTAAAATAACTTGGATTCAGTATTATGCATTTTTATTTAGTTCCACCCTAACATATATATTTACATATAAGTATAGATGCAAGCCAAACCGATTACTATTTATAAGTCCGGTTGATGCGTTCTTATCAATCAATCCTAATCGAGATGTCAACATTATATTCAAACTGACAGTTTAATAGACTGTCAGTAGTGGCTATTGATCCATTTAGTTGGGTTTAATAACAAGAGCAGCATGTTTTCGTTTACTTTATTTGGACTACTAACGTGTATAATACTCTTAACGAAGCAACAACTGACACTAAGCCATCCTATAGCAGAAGTGTCTCTAAATAAGCCAGCACAAGATGAAAGCCCAGCCTCAGAGGTGCTGCAAGTATTGTACGATCTGACCTCTACAGTGCGTACATTGCTCTCGAATGTGCTTGCTAATAATTGTCGGAATGAGCTTACTTGGGATGAGTTAAAAGATAAAGTGCTAAGTTCCCTGGAGCAAATCATGGTTAAGATTACAAATATAAGCGAAGACCTAGGCGAACGAGCTTTTCGTAGTGTTTTGCAGCTCAGGAACTTGAGAATCGAAATATTTCGTTTGGTACAGACTATGGATAAGAATACGCAGCTGGCAGCGGAACATTTGAACGAAAGTCTGATCAATCATACAGAAATGGTGGACATGTGGACTGATACGCTTAAGAAAGAAATGCGGCATATCAATGAAACTCAAGGTTATACTACGGCCTGTGAAGTAGTGAATCATCTTATATACAGCAGCACAAGAGAGCTGAAAAATTGTTGTAACATAACCATAAAACCGATTGCTTCACTGTGTCGTAGCTCGAGGGAAGTTTTGGCCAATTCCTTACGCATCTTGGCGGATTTAATACACAAAATACAAACGTGTGTGGAGGACAAAAATTCATACTTGGAATATATGACACCGTGCGTACATTTGGCCTATACAGAAGTTGTCAATCTTATAGATGATGCTGTAGAACTAAGCCGTAAGATTTCGAGACTTTTACCTGGAAAACTTCTTTATTCAAGATGCTGCTTAGCCATGGCAATTGTAGAGTTTGATGAAGACAGTGCTATGAAAGGCAAGCGAATGACTTACGAATTTAATGATTATTGATTTGTTAATAAATAACTTGTTAAGATACAATCCTGTTCTTTTTTCGCAAATTTCTGATTGTAAAAATCGATCTGAAGCTGGTCTAAAATTTTTTTTCAAAATTTTGGCTTATATCTAGACTTTTGATTGCTTTCTTTCATAAGCACGATAAATGCTCTTTGAAGTGAAATACACGTTTGAAATTGATCTCTCACCACTTATTCTTCCAATGACTTTATTTAGAGCAATGGATTTGTTTGATGTGTGTCATAAAACCGGTTAACAGGATTGTTTCGAGATCATATTTAAGCATTTGAGTATTGTATTAAAATAGATTCATCCATCTGACAAATAGGTTGTTGTTGACTTTTACGAATAACTTTCTAGAAAGGTGTAAAGGCGCAACAAAGCCATTGTAGGGAAATTTAAATTAATAGCTCTAAGAGAGAAATTGCAAATATGAATCTTCTATATGACTCTATAATGTATATAAGGTAATGTAGATACGAACGCTTGTCTAAAAATTTGAAAATTCACTCGATTTCTATAGTAATAAAACTATAAATGTTTGCATATATTAGGAATATATTACGTTAGGACACTCCTTGAGTACAATCTCTATCTTCTTGTTTTCGTTACATTTTATAAACGGCTGGTTATGGGCTTCTTATCAACTTGGCCACTTCAAAAGATATTGGAAGACTTAAGGTGATCTTGCTGATTATATTTTAAACAGCTGTTTCAACTGCCTTATATAGGCTGAATATGCTTGACTCTCTATCTCTATCTCCTTGTCTATTCCAAAATCATCTTCTTCTTGATCATATTTTAAACAGCTCGCAGACCATTAGAACTAGAAATAACAAATTCTACCAAAAGTTGCGCATTTGTACCTAAGTCAAGTGTAGAGGGAAAATTTTGCGTGCGACTTATACACTATAGAAAGTTTAATTAGAGTACCGTGCTAGAAAAAAGTTTAATACCAGTTGAAAAGATCTACGCGATATATTGCTTGAAATGCTGTCTTAATAATAAATTACCATCAACTTCCATTTTCTGAGATATGTATACACTTATATGGTATGCAAACAGACCTGTTTATTTCAGTCAAAAATTGTTTAGTTTGCATTTTTATCGAATAATACTAAAAGAATCTTGACGCTCTGCACTTCATCCGAATCTTAGAAACAAAATATGCCAGTCAACAATTTTTCCAGCAACCTTACAATAAAAATAATATTCGGTATATTGCAAAAAAGAGTAAGAAAACAAATCTCCAAGGCAAAGATTCTACATTTGTGAAATACGCAGTTACGTTTGTTGGAAGTAATTCCTACAGCAATTTTGGCGATTTTTAGAATTAAGAAATTTTTTTTTATTTTTGCTGGCAATTCCATAACATGAGAATGAAGCATCCGATTTGCTGATTGATCTTTTCGTTGTGTTCTTCTCTACAATCGCATTCTACAAAAAATAAGGCATTGTGAAAAACCAAAATTGCATAATTTTAGATTTTTCAAATTTTTCTTTTTCAGGCCAGATAACTATTGGATAGCATTTATCTTTTAATTAGCGCTTCTTGGTTCCGACTAATAACAGACAAGCCAACGAAAGGACAAGGTCTGCCGTTTCCATTTTTTTCCCATAAAAACCTTTTTATACAAAAAAATAATGAGTGCATTGTCCAACACGCAGACGCGGCTTGTGCTTTATTGTTTATAGCATTGAGGCGTGTTAAAATCAATCTTAAAAATAAAACAAAGTTAAATTTAGTAAGTTATTTAAATTGTAATAAAATAAAAACATGACCTCAAGTTGCTTGACATTTGCGCGCGTGGAAAATCGCTTGGTATGCAGCTGACCCTTTGTTCCTTTGTTATATCCGTAAAGAACATGGACTCACCAATTAGTCTACGCCGGCGGAACCTTAAGGCGGACACGCGACCTTTTTGCGTTTTAACATCAAAGTACATTTCCAGCTCTTCAAGCTTATTAAAAAGTAGTTCAAAATCCTTTTCGGAATTTTGCAAGAAACGACATCTTATAATATAATTGCCAAACATAAAACAATTAAAAAGACGTTGTATACGAAACTCCTGCTGGGTCATGATATATTTGGCATACAGCTCTGTCATGGCATATACATCGTAAGCAATGTCTAGTTTTTTGTCCGTAGTACACTTGAAAATTTGTGCAGAGTGGTATTGTAAAAATTCCATATAGCTATTACAGCAGACTAAGTCAGGCTTAAAGTTCCACTCCTGCAGCACCCAACGCTGTACATCGGCATATTCTAAAAATGTACGTTGTATGTCAACTAGTGTGTTTTGTATGTACTCCAAGGCATCGTCCATTATTTCCGAAAACATAATATGGAAAAATTCCATTTCGGCAAAGTAGTTGGTCAACAGCATTTTTATTTGCGTGGACTGCACCGGCGGCACCTGACGTAACCTGAGCAAGAGTTCATAGCTAGTGTTCTTGGCCACTTCATAGAAATTTTCACTGTCCCGAGCAAACAAACCAGCTGCATCTGAAGCAACATGAAAATATGTCGAGAGATCGTATAGTTTTTCCATGTGACGCTGTGTGTTGGGTATATCGAATTCTATGGCATTATCAATGCTATGCAGCACCATGGAAGTAGTTAAATTTTTCTGCAAGTTTTCCAAGAAATTTCGAAATTGATTTTGCACAATTTGTTTGGAATTTTCGGCTGAACGCGCAGCAGCATAAAATTGTTGTGGTATGTAGACCCCATTAATCGCCAGCGGGAACCCATTCAAACTTTGCGTGGGGCGAAATAAATTTACGTGCCTTCGATCTACGGATGTATTTACTAAGCAATTTACTAAGCAATTAGACAACAATATAATCGCACAAAATAAATTCATTTTATTCAACAGAAAAATTGCGCTCACTAAACTTTTTTTACATACATAGATTGATGCTGAAAGATGCATCACAGATGTTTCCATAAAGTCTATATATAACTCAAATCAGCTTTTTTTTTATATATATGTATGTATATTCAAAAAGAATATCGAATTTATAGACTCCTTAGTTTTGATAACCAAAACCCTAAGCTGAAACTAAAATATGTTAATTTTAAATGAAACTCTTTGATTTTATTAATTTTTACGTATTTTATAGACTTTTGACTCGAACAATATTTAGCTGATAAAATTAATTTTTTTTACGTATTTCCGATTATTTGTAGAGTTATCGATAACATAACGTAAATTTCTCTCTTTAAAATCAGCCTGAAGGCCTATAATTGTTTTTTATAATTTATAATTCATTTTATGTATTTTATATAATATCGAAACAAATAAATAAAATAATTCGCTTCAAAATCGGTCTAAAACAATTCCATCTACAATTGTGCAATTGAGCATACGAGTGCATATGTATAACAATTCTTTTGAATTTCCATGATGTTTCTATCCAAAATAAATAACTATAACAAGTTTACGCTTTTTAAGGATTCTTGCTTATTTGACTTCATTAAAGGAAATTGTGTAACTTCCTTAATTATAGCAAATACCGATTTTTTATTTTTCTGTGAAATCACGCGCAAGATATCTTTCAGTCCTCATCTGCACTGCTACGACAGACGACAGAAGTCGTGGTCGTAAATTTGCATCCTTTGGCAATTTGTGCTATGGTTCCGTGCCTCATCCTAGCCCGTTTATTGTAAAAACGTTTTACTTTTTTTAAAAAGTAACAAGTACGAATTAATATCATAAGACCCGAGCCAGTTCCAACAATAACTAGATTTTTAAACAAATTAAACTATCATGAGACAGGGTGCTGTGACTTCTTAAAGAACGATAACTTGAACAACTATGAATAAGATTTTATATCGATATCGATTGGTTGAACCATGTGTATATCGACTGGATTAAAATGGCTGTGGTGGGTTTTGCAAGTCTTCTTCTTTACGTTCATTCTGGCGGCTTATAGTTCAAGTGCTTTGTTTTCAATATCTTCTTAGTGTTGGGTTCTAAGAAACATATCTGCTACCGACGCTTTGCGTCGAAATGAAATTGCATTCATTTATATCTTCACATAGAAATGCGGCATAGTCGGTTATGGCTCGCCTATCTTTCTGATATTTTGATAAAAAACGGTGTTGTGTTGTTGTTTTTCGAGCCAGGTGTGTAATGCTCGACGTCCATGATGATTGTTTTAATCCTCGTCGCCAAACTGTTGTGACTATTTAATAATTGTTTACGAGTAAACCATTTATTTATTTATTTTCATCAGGGTTCTTCTGATAGCCACCAGAATTTGGACAATTTCGGGTATGAGTCCTTTTCAGGGATGTTCATACTGAATCGCCAATTTTCTACTTACAATAAATTTTCTGGAATGGATTTATTAGTGGCCCGTTCTAGCAAACCAAATGTTTCTGGTAGAATAAAACCTGATTTAAATGTATTATTAAGTTGTTTTCGTGAAATTCTATGGAACGTAGGATGTGATGGCGGATTAGCTTATTTCTGAACCAGAAATAGAATCAAACTCTTGATTTTATTGTTCAATGCCTGGTCGTAAGCTTTTCAGTTCTTGAAATGGCATCTGAATGTAGATCCACTTCCTTTGTTTTGTTCACCGCAGCAATTTCATTTATTAGGTTTATCACAATTTGCTCACAATAATCACTTTCTCGAAAAGCACTGCATAACTGTGCTCTCTGCATAATAGCGGGTTTTTCTCCAAAACTTCAAAGAATGCTGACATTTCCAAACGAAGTTCATTTAGAAACAAATTAACTGTATTATTGCTTGACATTATTGTTTTTAACCGCTCTTGTACCAGCTTCACCACCAGTATCACTTTCGATTATATCACATTCTTTTCCCATTAAAACTCTAGTGTTATTTGAAAGAATGTTTTTAATACTTGCAAAACTTCTTCAATTACACTAGTTTACAAATTTAAGGGTCATCGGGTAAGTCTTCGTAAAAAAGTGTTTTTATACCCTGTACCGTATGGTACAAAGGGTATGTTAAGTTTGTGCAAGCCGAAAATGTATGTAACATACAGAAGGAGACGTCGGAGACCCCCCAAAGTTACCCAAAGTATGATCGGGGTGACTAGAGAAGTCGATATACCCATGTCCGTCTGTCCGTCTGTCTGTCTGTATGAACGCCTAGATATCAGAGGTGGTAAGAGCTAGAGCAACCAAATTTTCAGATTAGATGCGTAAGTTTATTTTATAAGTGCAAGTTTATTTTATATTTTGGATATCGGGGATATATTATATAGCTCCCATAGGCGTGTTTCAGAGGACCTCGAAAAACCCCAAAAGTTTTAGATAAATAATTCGTTTGTTTATGAAGATATCGTAACCAAATTTGGTACTCAAAAGTTTTTTAGAGTTCCCAATCACTGTACCAAATTTTATCAAAATCAGTTGACTATATCTTATAGCTCCCATAGGACCAAAACGTTTTTTGCACAAAATTCGTTGTGTTTCGTTTGTTTGTGAAGGTATTGTAACCAAATTTGGCATTCCGAAGTTTTTTAGAGATCTTCATCACTGTACTAAATTTGATCGAAATCGGTTGACTATATCATATAGCTCCCATAGGACCAATCGGTCAAAAAAAACGTTTTTTGTACAAAATTCGTTGTGTTTCGTTTGTTTGTGAAGATATTGTAACCAAATTTGGCATTCAGAAGTTTTTTAGAGATCTTCAACACTGTACTAAATTTGATCGAAATCGGTTGACTATATCATATAGCTCCCATGGGTCCAATCGGTCAAAAAAATGTATTTTGAACAAAAATCGTTGTGTTTCGTTTATTTGGCAAAGAAATATCTTTTGGAGTTTGTAAGCAATATATCGGACTTGATTGCAATGTAGTGGTACAGGGTAACCCAAAGTCGTCCGCACCCGACTTTAACGTACGCCATCTTTTAGGGTAATTTTGAATTGAGAAACACGAAAATTACAATCATTTTTTTTTTTCTTAAGATCCGCTTTGGATTTTTTTGTCGCACTTTTTTCAGTTAGTCGTCATTATCTTATGAACAAAATTTCTTAATGTTTCCTTTCCTTCCTTTATTCGCTTCAGGGTCGAAAACGACCTTTTCAAGCTAGCCGTTGTCACTAAAAAAGTAGCCAAAACTGTGAGAAGATAATTTATTTCGTGAAAGTACATTTTATCACATGACTCCAGTAATTTGAATACTTCAGTAGAAGGTTCGATTGCCGATAACCTTTCGCTAACAGCAGATAGTACATTTGAACTTCTATGTATGGAGCCAAGTTTTTCTATTTCGTTGACTTTTTAGTTAGCTGCAAAACCTGGAAGAAGCATTTGTTTGACGATGAATTTTTCGGTTAAGTCGATGCAAGGAATGAGTATTGTGACTAAAATATTCTTTAGCAGATAAAGTTTGGGGATTTGCGCGGTTCACTTGCCGGGCATTTATTCTCGGCATTTCAGTTCAACTCCGCTGAAGTTTTTAGCAATATCAACGAAAACATTAAACAAAATTATACAATTTATTTTGATAACTTTTAATGCATTTATTTAAGTAAATAAAGCCAATTACTTTTTATTCCGTCAGCTGTGAGCCAAACTTTTAAAAACGATTTCACTTTTATCGGAATCGAAATCTAGAACACCTTTCATATTGATACCGACAAGTTTTTACGATTTTTACGATGCTCGATGAAAGCTTATATTACTATTAAGTGGGGAAGATATGATGCTCAATAAATATTTATATTAATTATTATATGAAGTCCCTATAATGAATACACCTAGAAAACGTTCACTATTCACAATCGTGCACTACGGCTGGAATTTCAAATTGTTTATCCGCAGAAATATCCAATGCAAGTGCATTCACTTTTACAAAATATGCTTTTTGACGATCAAAACATTTTTTAACTTATGGGGATAACATATTTCAAGAATGCCACTACGAAAAACTCAACACAAGCATTCAAAGCACCGTAAAGTTTAACTAACTTTCAATATAAGATTGATTTTCAAAATATGATAAGAACAGCATAAAATTTTTGACTTAAATCGTGTTTTCTTATACGACACGGGTTTTAAACTGCCGATTAACGACGTTTACTTTCTAAATACATACTTTGTATATTGTCATGTCATATTATTCATTAATGAATAATAAATTCATTAACATGGTTAACATTAAATCATTCTGAATGGTATTTATTAAATAATTAAAAAAAAAAACATTTTTTTTTTAGAATTGTAAAAATGGAACTTATATGCAACTATGAGTACATGTAGAAAACAAAAAGATGGCGGAGCTGAAGCAAAGTCTAATCAAGGAACCACCACTTATAGTTCCGGTTGCAAAGAAGACAGCTCGCCGCCATCAGTAGACTCATGTGGAACACCAAAGAACGCAGTATATACCTCGACAGAACTTGCTGGAACCAAATTAGATACCCAGAACATTTATAAAAACGATTGTGATGATGATAGCGACGTCATTGTTGTTGAAATCAAGAATGGTTGTGACTACGGAAGACTCGAGAAGAATAACATAGCCTCAAGTTTGCACAACAGACTAGAAACAGTGCACCTTGATCCCAACGAACCAATTTCCAACTCTACCCCGACTGTATGCGAAATTCGCCAAATAGTAACCACCCCTAGCACTAGTGGCACTAAGCCCAAGCACAAAGATGTGAAAACTGAGTACAATCAAAATGTGGAAACTGGTAAAATTCAAGATGAGCCACTTGAAGAACAAACACAATATGAACAATCCAAAGCCAAAAGTGATGTTTTTGAGAATAGCAACGATACACAGACCACAATGCCAACAGCTAGTGAAATATTTATGCCTTCAAGTAGTTTACATAAAGTTAAAGGTAATGCATATGAACTGGCTTATAATACCTCAAGCTCTAGCACAACAGCTTCACATATGACAGAGAGCGTACAGCGGAGAACCGAGTGTAAGCCGCCCAGAAAGCTCCCAAACTGCGACAATTCAAAGCAACGTCAACTGGCTTTTCTTAAATCCCAGTCGTTAGATCTTTATAACGATGAAGGCTCCTTAACGCACAATTTAAACTATATGCAATCCCAACTACCAAATATATGTGAAACTCATTCCACAGACGCACAATACCAAGTAGCGTCAGAAGCTCTAACGCCCAGGTCTTCGAGTAGTAATTTGGATACTTTGTCCACAATCTCAGCTGGTGACAATCTAGGCAAATCTGCTGAGAATATTAGCGCAGGAGTTGCACCACATCCCAGTGTGGCTTCCAAATTGCAATCAATCGAGTCGCGTCCAATTTATCCAAATGTGCCATATAGTCCATATGGTAGTCCTTATGGAAGTCCGCATACAAATCGCCGTCGACCGCCTTTACGTGAGTCACGCAGAATTTCAATAGAAAGATCTGGCAGTTTTCTGCAGCTAAATCAGTATAAGCTTTTGGACCAAATAGGCCAGGTATTTATAATAAGTTGCGCCTTCCAAAAAGAAATATATGCATATGTATTTTTTATCGCTCAATGTTACAGGGTTCTTACGGACTTGTTAAATTGGCTTATTCTGAAGAGGACTCAACGCATTATGCAATGAAAATTCTATCGAAAAAAAAATTACTGCGTCAAGCTGGCTTAATGCGTCGCGGTCCCAAAAAAGCCACTTCACCTTTAGACCGCGTTTATAGAGAAATTGCAGTTTTAAAGAAGCTTGATCATCCGAACATTGTTAAGTTGGTAGAAGTTTTGGATGATCCCGTGGAGGATGCACTTTATATGGTTTTTGAGTTGGTGAAACAGGGCGAGGTGCTTGGAATACCAACGGATAAGCCCTTAACGGAGGAGCGAGCATGGAGTGTTTTTCGTGATTGTTTGCTTGGACTTGAGTACTGTAAGTTTTTGTACACATCCTTGTATACTTATGCATGTGACAACAAACTACATAATACTAAAACCCTACAGTTCCCCTGGGTTTGATAAATATAATACATTGATGCGTTGATTATGCCCCAGGCAATGAAGCATAACATATGTTTGTGTGATGTCCTGTAAAACAAAATGAATATTCAGTGGTTCGGACTTAATTACATTTTTAAAAGCTAGCGTAGAGACGTGTGAAGTAAAGTGTGTGTTTACATAAAAGCTTGGCGTATGTCTATAAAAATAAGCTGGTAAGGTGTGATATATAAATAAAGCGCGCCTTGCCTCTCTTTGGTTAAGATAGCCACGCTCTAGCTTTCAAAATGTTGACAGAAGTGGCACCAAACTATTTCCTCGGGATAAAGTAACGAAAACTGCTCCCAGGGATTTTTTCATTATTAAAAACTAATAATCTGCAGATCGATTCATAGGTCAAAATTAATTTAATGTCAGCCAGAAGTTTGAATCTGATGAAGTTTGACTTGATTTAGTTTTGAAATATCCCATTAAATTCTTGTTCTTCTCAATATTGAATACATTTTTCAAATGCTTTTATAGCTACGGAATGACGAATTTTGGAAAGTTTGTTGTTGTTTTCTTTGTCGTGATCTGATGAATCACTTCATCAAACTCTTTCTCAACAAAATCTACATCGTCGTTTATCTACGCTATAAGTTTGTTTTCAAAATATAGAATTCCAAAGAAATTTGAACTAGAAGACCAGAAATTTAATTTGTGTGACGGTTGCGTAAAGTTGAAAAGTGCAGACCGTTATCTGATTCCCAATCTCCGACACTAATAATTTTGATAAAACATTTTTTTAATACAACGGCGTTTAAATTGCCTATGCATTGGCTGCTAAGAAAAGAGTATTCTTTGAAGAGAAGTTTTGAATGGCTCTTTTAAATTATCTATTGGGTTTAATGAAAAATTATTTAAGTAGCTTTTCCGTAAATTTTTTTTTTAAGATTCGAATACCATTTGTGTCTGGCTGAATGCATTGTAGCTCTGTAACAAAACATAATGCATATGTCCCCATAAATTGTTGATAGTGACTATGGATGGCATTGCGCATTGTTTGGCAGGCAAATTGTTCTCTTTAATGTTGCGCCATATTTGTTTGTCGAGCAATTTTCAAACCAGTTTTATTTTTTAATATTTATTAATGCATTCGATAATTACTGTTAAATTCAAAATTTACTCACGTGCATTAACAGGCACGATAAAACATATCGATAACAAATGGTAAAAAGATAAAAAATGTTTATTGCATAGTGCAATTAGTTATAAAACATATTTAAAAAATTGTACTTCAAAAGCACTTCATTCAATATAAATTTTTACTCTTTCGATAGTACATTATCAAAAAATTATACATGCGGACTTGAAGCCGGGAAATTTGCTGCTGACAGAGTATGGACATGTGAAAATAGCCGATCTGGGTGTTTGTAACGAATTTCTTGGAGAAGATGCTACTATGACAAACGGCTCGACAGCTGGAACTCCAGCTTTCAGAGCGCCTGAAACCATCGTTTTGGGTCAGGTAAAAAATGCACTTCACGTATATTTTTGTTTTATATTAAAACCAATCCATTATTTTTAGAATGTTTATTGTGGACGTGCCGCAGATGTGTGGGCTTTAGGTGCTACTCTATACTCCCTTGTTTTTGGCCAAGTACCATTTTTAGCCAACTCCATACCACTGCTTTATGAGAAAATCAAAAGCGATAATGTTGTGTTTCCGTCAAAGCCAAAAATTAGCGCCGAGTTACGCCAGTGTATTACGCGCATGCTTGAGAAAGATGCAGCCCCGAGAATAACCGTACCGGAGTTAAAGGTGTGCCCCAAAAAAACTTTGTATAAAAAAAATATTATTATTAATATCACATTATTTCAGCTTAATAATTGGGTTACTGCTGGTGGCACATGTCCATTGCCTACCGAAGATGAAAACTGTCGCTTAGTGCAAGTGGATGACGAGGATATAAACTCTGTCGTACGCAGCATTCCAAAGCTGGATACACTCATACTAATCAAAACGATGCTTAAGAAACATTCCTTTGGCAATCCCTTTCTAAGGGGTATTTCGGGCAAGGCCCCACAACGTGGTGGCTCACGTTTGGAGCGATTTGTTCGCGCTGGTCGTTCGAATTCGGCGCCAGGCTCGTATCATTTGGCGGTAGACAGGTATAAGGCTAAGTTTGAAAAAAAAAACATGACTACATTATACTTTTACAGACAATCTTCTATGGACAATGTACTTCCGGCCTTATCCGAACACTGTTCAAGTCACAACAATGAGGAGTTATAATATAATAATTGGAAATTTTACACTATTTCGGTTTTCATATATACACTTATGTGAAAAGCTTTGTGGGATGCCGGCTAAGCCGTCCAATCCTATAGCATATTGTTATACACTAGTGCTTTAAATATTCATGAAATATGGTTTTAATATTTATATAATATAATAATAGCATAGTTTATAGGGATTACAGCTTGAGAAAAAGTTTTATACGTAAAGGCTTGTGTTTTAAAATATGCTGTCGTATAGCTCAAGAATATGCATTTTTTTAAAAAAATAATTTCAGCTTATTTCGCTAAAAAATAAATATATATATATTTTATGCATCCAAAATCCTGTCGCTTAGTTTAGCAAAGAGTTTTATATTTGGATTTGTGCAAAAAAGCGACGTGAGATATACAAAGTAGTTTGTTATAGTTAAGCACGGCTAAAATTTTTTAGTTTGCTTAATATATAATATAGAAAAATAGTGCTATTTAAGTAAAGTGATTGGTAAAGATTTTATCGATTAAATCCAAGGTTTTCTTAGTAAAATTAATTTGGGACCATTTATCATTGATATTAAGCGTTAGAGTGGCGTAATCAAACAACGAATACTTTGATTCAAATATTGAATATAGATATAAAATAAGATGTGATTTTTCAATTACATACTTAATAATGTTTTCCAATTTTCAAATAATATAATAGAGCAATATTTATTAACACATTGCACAAATGATACTTATTATGCTTAAGAAAATTACAATTTCTGATAACTATTAATTGATGTTCATATAAGGGCCCATATTGTTATTATACCTTAATATTCTATACAATGTATTATATATACTTGAAATCCTAATTGAATGTTTATTATTATATAAAAAGTCTCGTATAATACAATATATATATATATACACATATGTACATAAAAACGTACATTTTCACGTTCAACTAAAATGCAGTTTTATTAATTACTTTCAAAATTGGTCTTGAAATAAATGCTGTTTTGAGTACTCCTATCGAAGTTCGAACACTCCTACGTTTAAACAGATGCGTGTTGGGCCTTTTCTAACTCTAGCACTACAATTGCTAAGGGAACCTTGCCTACCTCGATTTTTCGTTTGAAAAGTCCAGTTTTCCATGGAAACTCCGTAAGCAAAGGTTCTGTTTGTCCGCATTGCCTTCACAGACTTTTATTTGCACTGTACTTGTTATATTTTTTAGGAAGACGACAGTGATTTTCCGTGAGCCTTAAGTGCACTTAATTCCCGAAGATAGTCTTCTTCGGCAGCATAGTTTTCTCTTGACGGCTCTTGTCGTCTTCATTCGTTATTATGCTGGGTTTTTAAAATTCGAACAAAAATGCAGGTAATTAAAATCTGTAAATTGTTCTCTTGTCGAAATAAAATTTAAACATACCAAATACATTTCTGACAAAAAAAGTGCAAAACGTTATTTGGGAGATGCCATTAATATAATCTTTTATTCGGTTAAAAATTCTCTTTTTTAGATAAATAGATGGGTTCGTTGAGGTTACATCCAAAGATCTCTCTTACCTATGTATATTCAAATTATTTGGTTAAGGTTACCAAAGAACAACATTTTACCAATTCTTATTTGCTTATGTTTTTCTGTATAAAAATAACTGGACTTTCAAATTAAAAATTTGTTCATTCTTTTTATCGGCACTCATCGATTAAAAGTGCATCATATAAATATCGATACATATTTTGTATCCCTACAGCTGTGCAATTGTGACGAAAATAAAAACAGCCGACTTTGCGTAGGAAGAATTCACGAATTTTGTATTATTATTGTAAATCGGTAGACTAATTGTTTAGAGTTCATTGCCAATTGTTGCACTGGTACATTAACGATGGGTACGTTATGTTGTCAACAATTGAATGCCACTTCCACAGAGATGGGCGTTGTTGTTTATATGCAGTTTTAGTAGTATGACGTGCATTTATTACCTACCAATTTAGGTTGCGACGATACTGCGTCTGTACAAAAACTAGAAAAGCACCTAGCGCTACTTAAGGAGGAGTATACAAAATTGCAGCGAATTTATGCGGAATTAGAACGCAAGTACAATGAAGTCGTTGCCGCAACGTCGGGCTCTGAAGCCGCAGGGGAATTCAGCAGTTTTGTGTCACGCCTGGCATTGACAGTCGCCTCATTGCATGGGCGTTCCATGTACGCTGATATTAATATAAAAACCAAAACAAAAGTTATGCCGGCGCATAAGTTTGTGCTTCATGCACGTTCGGAGGAATGGCGTGAGGATGTTTTGTCCAAGGCAGAAGAATTGGACTGGAGTGATTTGGAGGAGGACATTGCGATGGCGCTATTGCGTTGGATTTACACTGACATTGTCGATTTGCAACATGATCGTCTGGCCTTGGGACTGCTGCGAGTAGCACATCGTTTCTGTTTGCCAGCTCTGTTGGGGCTCTGCGAGCGTGCCTTGGTGGCTTCAGTAGGAGTACGCTCCTGTGTGCGTTTTTATTGTGTTGCCGAAGAGGTGGGCGCAGCCTCACTACTTGAATACTGCTCGGGCATTATCTCCACTCATTGGGATGATTTGACGCCGCAGGATTTTGAACATATGTCAGGACCACTATTGTTTAAGATGCTCAAAACCAAAACAAAGCATCCGCTGCATGCAGCAGTAAGACTTTTGCGTGAGGACGTTGTGTTCCTGTGCCTAGTAGAAAACGATGCAGCGGTGAGTACCAAAAAAACGTAAAATACTATACTTTTTTTTAGGTCTATTTATGTTTTTTACGTGATCTTTTTAAAATATTGTTAAAGGTAGACTCCCTCTTATTATAAAAGATATATTAGATTTTTTTCCCAGGATCTATAAACCTAGCTTTTTGCATTTTTTTGTAAATAATAAAATAAAAAAAAATATTTCTAGGCAGCTTAGGTATTTAATTTATTCAGAAAACAATTATCACAACAGAGATTGCAATACTTAACTACAAACGATTGCATTAGATTGAGGAATAAAGTACTTGTAAAGTACTGAACACTAAAATCACAATAAGCATTTTATTGCTTAAGATTGGTAAACTTGAGGAATTGCACAGCTCTCCGCGGCAATAACAATGTATGTTTGTTGATCCCGCCAAATTATTTCTCTTTATTTCATTGCATCCCTCTGTGTACACTTCCTGAACGGAATGCTCCGGTTCCCATTTTCTGTTTCGAAATATCTGAAAACCAATTTGAGCTTGCATAATTTTCTCAGCTCTTAATAAACGTAAAGTAAGCCAAATCAAACCTGCGTTGTGTTTTTTTGTTGAGCGCAACCTCTCGTTATAGTTTCTTGTTTCTGTCCATTTTGTAGATGTAGTATAGAAATAGTCTTCAAGCACATGGTAGAGTACGGACAGTCCACCATATATTCAGCTGACTCTTCAAATTTAGAGCACAGTGGAGTTGTAATTGTTTTATCATCGACAATATACTTTTCAACAGTTACGGAGCACTTGTAGCACTGCAAAACATCAGATGCATCACAGATACCTAGAAGTGAAAGTGGTGATTGATGAGAGAATTATTTATGAGTAATTGCAATTGCGGCACAATAATAAATACAAAATTCGGTTTGGGGTCAGTGTAATATTGTAATCTCAGCTAGTTGTCCATACAGCTGCTTCGGTTCATACTAGATTTGTTTTGTAGGCCACGAAAATCTTTTTATACGCATATATGTATGTATCTATTTAATATATGTCACAACATGACTCAAACGCACTTGAGCATAATTTTTTGTAGCTCGTTTAGCTTTCCCTCTTATAGTATGATATTTTTGCTGCTCTGAATAGTCATTGTGCGCACAGTTCATTGCCGAACCGGAAGCTGCTTTGGTATTTCTCTATTATCTCAAATATAATGATTTACTGTACCACATAGGGTACCTACATAAATAAGTCTGCACATAATTTGAACATTCTTATCGCACTTAAGCTCTATATAGTATACTACATGGTATAAGTTTATCATAAAGTTGACGACACTGTAGAGGCGTCATTGAAGTCTCCATGAAACTAAGCTTACACTACGAAAGATAAAGGAAAAAGGAATCTATATATATGGCTGGTAATAGAAATCTAATTACTTTGTCTGAGTTAGAAAAAACTTGCGTCCGGGAGTTATTTAACAAAAGAAATAACCAAAAAATAAGCAAAAAAATCTAACATATAATAACCTTTATATTAAGTGGGTTTAAGGTGTATCTTTGAATAATGCTTCAGATGCTTTAAAGTTGAGTCTGCTACCGAAAGATACTACAAAATTCTTTATAAAGGTTCTTATAGTAATTTCTTCAAAGCTTAGGATAAAGGGTTCAAGGCTATGTAAGTACATCACTCCTGTTCCGATTTTCCATTTCACTTTGAAATAAGGATTGATAATTATGAGGCCAACCTATCGAAACTTGGCATTCTTTTCGAATTTGGTAAAGTGAGTGTTATCTTTATTTATTATAGTAAAAATATTTTCAAAATTTCAAAACAAATTGAACAATTAAACAATAGAAGTTCTATTGTTGTGGTTGTTTCGGGTTAAGAGTATTTCAGCTTCGCTACAGCAGAGGATTAATTCTTTCTCTGTTGCTAAATGGAATGGTTTCTTTTTTTCTGCTTTATGGATTGTTATCGTTTCGAGCTTAGTTTATTTTTAATTAAACTTGCAAGCATATTCAAATGTTAGTAAGGAGAGTCTTGCAATCCGTCTTGCAATGATCAATCTCTACATAAATCAATGAATCAGACATGTGTACGTACGTGCATTCTTACATTTTATATTGTATTTGCGGAAATGGTATGAATTATAATGCTCAAAAATGAAAATTATTGGGAAACAGAGATATACGCCTTTGTGACTGCAATCTTTTGTTGTTTTTTAATTACTTAAGTATGTATTTAAATCCATAGTATGTGTTTTAATTGCACATATTTATGCCAGGCTGGGCCTTGGGCCTTATCACGCTTGGGACTCCGAAATGAAATATATGGCTATTTACGCACATGCTTATACATATATATACATACATATGTATGTGCTTATGTGAAAGTGTAAAACATATGGGCGTGTATGCTTACTACAGTGCTATATTTGTGCATATGTATGTACATGACAACCATGTAACTTACGTTACTAAAGGATACCAACCCAAAAGAACAGCCACGCCAAATATGCCCAACAACAGGTAGCGGCAGCTGCTGCCTGACCCAAGACAATGCGTCATTTTAGAGGTAATTGTTACGGTGGCGACTATGCCCCGATGTCAAGATTTCTATGTAGTAATTTCCACTTTATTTGCTGTAGCTGCCATTTAGCCTCTAATGTTGACGTGGAAATCGCTGCGTTGTTGCCCTAGAAATTAAAGAGTAATGCATCTTAGTTTTTATTGTAGTACGTATCTTTTATACTTTTCACTCGTACAACGAAAGTGTCTGCTCGCCGGCCACGGCGAAAGCGTTTATTAGGCGTTGTTGATGAATACTCAACCCGTTGGGGGTATATGCAGAATTATACCTTATTATGTATGTTTGAAAGCGTATTGATTTCGCCAGGGTCCAGAGCTCTACATAAGTAGTTTTATGCATCCAATTTAAATTTTATACAATGCCATTAATTCAGGTATCACAACAGCAAACCGGTTCGAGCTATCAATTTCTGAGTTATCAAACGCAAAAAAACCGACAATTTGGCAATGGTATAAAAAGCTCTAATTTTTTTTGTATTCTCTAAAAGAGCTTCGCGAAAACAAACCAATTATAAGAAAGAACACGCGTAACGCAGCCGGAAAGAGCACCGCAAGTGGTGTGTGTTGTGTTCGTTCGGTCGTTGTACATGAGGTACTGGCAACTGCTGGACACAACAGAGAATCGAAACAGAAACAGAGGCCGCAACAGCACAAAACAACATATGACGAATTCAATTCAAAACTTGCACAGAGTTGCCAGTTTGCCTTTCATGCCTGGGTTGCCATGCGCTTGGGTTTTAACAGATTTTATATATTTAGACAGCGGGACTCAGAAAAGTTTCCGTTTAAATTTTATTTCTCATAAAAGGCGGGTAACCTCAAATATTCAATATTTTTTTTTTTTCGTTGTTAGTGTTAGTTTGGGGTTAGTAGGGTTACTAAAGTGATGAGTAATATGCTGGCGGTAGACGCGGCAGTTGGATAAAATTGCGTATACTAAAGTCGGACACGGACGTGTTTGGGATACCCTGTACCACCACATTGCAATGTCCAAATCCGATATATTGCATAAAAACTCCAAAAGATATTTGATTCGCAAATTTGGTTACGATATCTTTAAAAACAAATCGAATTTTACACCAGAAACGTTTTTTAACCGTGGGTTTGATCAAATTTGGTCCAGTGATGGGGAACTCTATAAATCTTCCGAACTTCCGAAAATAAAAAGGGATCTAATATGAAAGTTTCGTTGCTCTAGATCTAGGTGATCATACAGACGGACAGATGTCATCCTGATCATACTTTAGATAACTTAAGGGGGTCTCTGACGACTACTTTTGTATGTTACATACATTTTCGACTTGCACAAACTTAATATACCCTTTGTACCATAAGGTACAGGATATATTTATACCCTTTACCAAAGGTAAGGGATATATGTATTCAGTTTGTGTAAATGTATGTAATAAAGAGAAGGAGACCGTTTGTATAAACGCCTAGATCTTGAAGACTATAAGAGCTAGGATAACCAAGCACTTAACATTTCGACTCCTTACGTGTCCAGCCAGATCAAGTTTATAATTTTCTGCCACACCAATTCCTCCTTCTCTCAAAGCGCTACATTTTCAAAAATTTCAAAGCTAAAGCTTAAATTTTTGTGGCCGAAATAAATTTTTTGATTGATACCAAATATCATATTCAGACCCATACTATCGGAGATAATCGCAATACGCACACGAAACGAAAAAAACAAAACAGAGATATTTGAGATTTAGGATAGGTACTCAATAGGATTCTAGCGAAAATAGATAACTCCCTCTTCTTGGATCTTTAAAAGAGATTTTCTAACTACAATATGTAGGTTCAGGTTTTTATGTTATCAAATATATTGGTAGGAGTTACCGTTTCATGCAATTTTGAAGTTTGAAGTAAAAAGTGAAAATTAATTGCAGGGAACTGGGGGTTGCATCCTCAAAAACTAAAAATATTTAATATACCTATTGTACTCCACATGAGTCTACATACCAATATTTACGTCAGATTGTTTTTAATGAGGCCTCTTCATTTTTAACCTATAATTCGCGATTTTCCCAACGGCTTTGATTAAAATTTGGAAAGTGGGATGTTTCAATATTGTTGACTAAAAAGTTGGGGGTATGGGAGGATTAGTATAAAAAAATTAGATGATAGAGATAGGTCTGACTCGTTTCCTTTTAGGTGTTACACAGAATTTTTTTTACTTTTTGAAACCACATTGCATATTATAATTTTAGTACACATATCACTTTGTTCATATTTTGTTGTATGTATTAAATTTCAGCTGCCGGAGCTGGTAAATAGCTTATCTGAACATGGACAGTTGCCGCTTCAAATGGCGCTTGCTGCAAAGAATATACCAATTGCCCAGACTCTAGTTAAGAACGGTAGCGCTAATCTAAACGCCTATGACGCCAATGTAAGTAGTAATTGAAAAAACAATTAAATGCATAAATTAAGTATCCATGTTCTTTCCGCCTAGGGCTCAACTATACTGATAGATGCAGTAAAGAGAGGCGATGACTTTGCTGCAAGTTTTCTTTTGGAGCACGATTGTCAGCTGGATCTATTGTCTAAGTAAGATTGCTGACACTGACTTTTTGTACATAATATATGTCATGTGTATGATGCGTTTTATAATTTCAGACCTTCGGCAGATACGGCACTTCATATTGTTTGCAATTATGCGCCAAGCGAAGCAGATTCGGAAACATTTGAACGCATGATTGAAATAGGCAAGAAAATGTTGGAACTTAAGCCTAATGTAAACATTCAAAACTTGTGTCGTCAAACACCGCTGCATTTGGCAATAATAGCGAAGAATACTGCCATGGTGAACTTGCTTTTGGCAATGCCAGATATTGATATCAATTTACGCACTAACGAGGAAAAGTGCGCTCTGGAACTGAGTTTAACCCAAAGAGCTGCAAGCGATGAAAGTGACTTAAAGTTAGCAGCTAAGCTGCTAAAACTAGGTGCTCGCCCTAACCACTTGAAATCCGAAACGCACGATAACCTGCTACAGGTACTGGCCGCTAAACATTTGGAAGAGGCCGCAATATTTTTGACTGACTATGCCAACTTAAATCATGTCAATATTCTGGGACTCACCACCCTGCACATTGCCGCGCAACAAAACATGCCCAAGCTGGTAGCTAAGCTGCTTGCTGCCGGTGCATCACCCAATCTGCAGTCAAGTGCGAGTGGTTTAAAGTCGGCTCTACACTTGGCAGTTGAGGCAAATGCGCTGGATGTTGTTGAAGAGTTTGCTCAGCATCAGAACCAAAGCGAGCAGAAAGAGCTGCCCGATTTTAATTGCAAAGATGCTAACGGGGATTCACCGCTGAGTTTAAGTTTGGCTCTTAATCGCACTGATTTGGTGCCTATTTTAATCAAAGGTGGCGCTGATGTTAATGCAAGAAATGGTCAAGATCTTACCTTATTGCATCAGGCTATATTAAATAGTGATAATGAGACAGCAGTTTTTTTGCTAACCCAGGGTGCGGATATAAACGCCTTGACAGGTATGGTTTTTCAGTTTAAAGCTTGAATATATGCTAATGAGTGCATGTTTTTTTCTTTTCGATTTCTAGGCAAGCAGGAGTCTGCGCTGCAGCTGGCCATAAACTGCCATCTACCTCAAGTGGTAGATGCTTTGTGCAAACAAGGTGTACCACTAAGTGCGCCTGATAGCCGTGGTGATCCGCCGTTGTGGATGGCATTGGAGCTGGACTTTGAAGATGTAGCACAGGTGTTGGTAAGACATGGTGTCGACACTGATTGCTGGAGCCCTGGACCGGAGGGCTGCCTGCAGACGTTGCTACATCGAGCCATCGATGAAAATAAGGAATCAACTGCCATATTCTTAATACGCAGCCAATGCGATTTAGACTCGTCACGCCAGCCTGGACCCAATGGTGAAGGTGGGGATGAGGCGCGTGAAAAGGCCTCACCACTACATCTTTGCTGTCAATGGGGTTTGACAAAGGTTTTACAAGCACTTATCGATCATGGTGCTAGCGTAAATGCCTTGGATGTGGATAATAAGACTCCGTTACATATTGCAATTGAGAATCAACATGAGGAAATTATAAGCATTTTGCTCTGTCATCCTGGCATCGATCTGAAATTGCGCGATAAAACTGGTAACACACCGTTTGCCTCTGCCTTGGGCATACGTAATCACAAAGCAGCAGAGAAAATACTAGATCGTCTACCAAATGCTGCGGAGCAAATGGATCAGCGGGGACGAAATTTTTTGCATCTGGCCATTATGAAGGATGACTTGGAGAGTGTGCTTTTTCTATTGGCAATACAAGTGGATGTAAATTCACGCGTGCACGATGCGAATCAGTCAACGCCATTACATCTGGCGGCTTCATCACAGAATGAAATGATTACCCGAAATTTAATATTGGCCGGTGCGCGCATAAACGAACGAGATGCTGTGCAGAAGATCCCTTTGCATGTAGCCATTGAGCGTGGTAATCTGCCTGCGGTATCAGCTTTGATCCAAAACAATGCAGACTTTGATGCCAGCGATGCTGAGGGCAACAATGCCTTGCATTTGGCTGTGCGTGGCGGGCAGTTGTCCATTGTGAGAGAACTTCTTACCGAATCGCGCGTAAATGCTGAAGCCTGCAACCACAAGGGCCGCAATCCCATGCATGAGTTGTGTCGCGTTGTGGAAGATAACACTGCCGCGGCCATTTGTGAGCTGTTTCTTGAATGTATGCCCAAATACCCCATCAATGCGCCGGATATGGATGGCAATACGCCGCTGCTCCTCTCCTTTATGCGTGGCCAGGCGCCACTTTGTAAGGTTTTGGTGAAAAACGGCGCTTGTCTTGGCACTGAAAACCGCGAAGGTTTAAGTATTTTCAACTTTAAACTGGCCACAGATCAGTTGTTATACAATTTATTGGATCAATTGCCACAGGAATCACCCTGGGCGGAATCGGATTTGTGTCAGGAATGTCACACGAAGTTTTCGTTGACTATGCGGAAACATCATTGGTGATAATTACAGGAAGGAAGTAGCGGAAAAATTCTAAATTCTTAAACTGCTTTTATCTTTTCAGTCGCCATTGCGGAAGAGTACTGTGCTCCAAGTGTTCCAACAATGATGTTCCCATTCTTAAGTTTGGCATAAACAAACCAGTTCGAGTTTGTGGCGTCTGTTTCAATGCACTTCAATGTGGAAATGGCTCATTGTCCTAGTAAATGAATCATGAAATTTATTATAATTTTGTTTTTGTGCAAGTTATTTACTTATCAAAATACATTCATAATAAGTTGCAGTTCTGTAGTGCTCTCGATGCGCATTCCAACATGAAATATTTGTAAAATTCCTTATTGCAAACATTATCAAAGAACAAAATAACGTATTACATATAGTTGTGCATTTTTCAAGGTTTATAAAAGTTTTGAATATATGTTTTTAACCATGTATATGTATTGTACACATCTACATATAAAGTAAAATACATACATATGTATGTATATACATAAGTATAAATATACAATAATCATTTTTTTTTATGAGGGCTTTTTAATACTTGGTTGAAAACCCAAAACTGTGTATACGAAAAAAAAAAATCTTTTGAAATTCGAAAATTAATAACGAGTTGGTTGCTTAAACTGCCCAGTTTAGCACAGCATGTGAACATAAGATTGGACAGCTTTAGTTGGATTCAGCATGGTAGTAAGACAGTTAATACAAACCCTGTTAAATGTCTCCATAAATAGTTTATATATATGGAGGGGATATGATCGAATTTCTTCTACATATGCAACACTTTTATGGGTAATTCATAAACCATATTAACCATTTTTCTTTCATTCTCTTATTGATCCTGTTTCAACGAGAAAGTAGAAAAAGCAGCAACAGATTAACAAAGTTATTTACTTTAGTAGCAAAACTCGTCAAGGAAGATTATACAAGATTTGTTGTATTTAACTAAATACTCAACAACTTTTAATAGAACAATGACAATTATTCCATTTGCTGTTTTAATTCATATTCTATCTTTCACAGAGTGCAATTGAAAATAATTTACTTAAGTTTGGAAAAAAGACTGTGCGCTACGCAGTGATCCAACTCGGCAACATAGTCAAACAGCTCCTCCATGCAGTTTTCTGTGGTCTTGGAGCGGCCATTGACGCGATCATTGCACTCTTGGTATTTGTTATACAGGGATTCAATGTGACCCTGTGCGTGACATTTTTCCTACAGACATACGACAAAAAATTAGAAAATTTTTAAAGTTTTTGTTGTTATGGACTTACTCTGAGAGTTGTTTGAGGATCCACCAACTCCTCTTCATCATCGGCCCTCACAACAGGCATGGCAAATAGTCCGCTAAGTATGTTTCTAAAGGCCATGGTCGTTTTCTGTAAAAAACAGTTTATGTAGAAAAGAAATTAACAATTTAGATTCGGCTATGTGTGGTTAGGTAAAAACACAACTAATTTAAGAACTTAAATGCACCTATCAAGCTAATTTGTCATATAATAATTAAATAATAAAAACCTTTTGCTAGCTGGAGTTGTGATGCAACCACAATAGATGAATTTTCGATTGAATTGGAGCTGCCAGATAGGTTGCTTAGATCGTAATACACAGGGCGCTATTTATTAAAAGCAACGCCGTTGTAACAGTGTTTACATCGATAATAAAATGTTCTTATCGATACATACTTTGTGTTTTTCACCACATTACAACACTAAAAAGAGATAGAACCCAAATAAAAAACGCTTTTTGGAGTGTATGTTTTTATATAAAGATTTAACAAAGCTGTTACTTAACTATAATGAGTATTTAAATCAGCTGTGATATGTTTTTTGCGATGTTTGATACATCAAAAAAATACTTAAACATTAAACGATGTATCGTTTTAGAGGTATCGATAGTTTGGGTTTTTATTACATCCCTCCCGTAGCCTCGTTTTTCTGTGTATTTTTTAGCTCGCGTCGTCGACTGCATTTTACGAAATATATTTAAAAACACTAAAATTGCAAACCAGTTGAGTGCATTATACAAAATGCAAACGCAAAAACATTGATTCAAGATTGCCAGTAAGTTAAAAAGGTCATAAGGCCAATTAATGGCACATCACTTTCATCAAAATATTCACTACACTAAGCTCTCTTTTCAACACACACAGACAGTTTGCGACATTCGCGCCCGTCCGCGATTGTATCATGATTGTTAAACTTAAATTAATTTGATGATAATGATAGGGTTTTGCTGCTGGCATTGTGTAAACTATATAGAGAATAGGATATTTTTTGTATTGGTTACACTTAATAATCAGTTCCGCTTTGCTAAGACTGTCATTCAAAGTTGTTTACTTTTTCAGGGTCAAACCCGTGAACGTGGCGTTCGGCAGTAGCAATGGAATATAAGTTAACCAACGGCGGCCCCGGAGTTGCTTTGGAGCAGACGTATCATCCGTTGATGGGCAACCGCGAGATAAATGCGGCAAGCAGCTCTGCTCCGTCTCAAACAAAAACACCTCGTAATTTTAAGCTAATGTCGGATCCCCAACTAATGAAAGGCAGTCTCAAGACGTATCGCTACGATGGTGTTATGCCGGGAGAACGTCCACTTATTACGCGAGATCCCCGTAATATGCTTATACGTTTACGCGCCAGACCTGTAGAGCCCATGACACTGGTTGTGCCCAGGTATTTATAATATAATTTAAACATTTTATCATTTTAAACTTTGTTTCGACTTTCAGGTTCATTATCGATGCGGATTATATAGGGCAACCGCCTGCTATAGAGGTGACAGTTGTCAATCTCAATGACAACATTGATAAGCAGTTTCTTTTAAGTATGCTAGAGAAATGTGGTTCTCATGATGAACTTAACATCTATCATCATCCAATAACGAATAAACATTTGGGTATTGCTCGCATTGTGTTCGAAAATCCAAAAGGAGCGCGGCAATTTGTAGAAAAGTACAATCAAAAATCAGTCATGGGCAAGGTATGCATTAAGTCCTTTTTATCAAATACAAATATATAATTAATATTTTTGGCATTATACAGATTTTAAATGTCTTCTGTGATCCATTTGGTACGGTTCTAAAGCAAAATATTACTAGATTAACAAATCCCGTAATACCAAAGCCTACAGCGGCAGTCAGTGCTCCACCGCTGCCACCATCTACGCAACTAACTGGAGAGTATGGACAAGGCTACAGCGAGAAAGAAGGCATCGACTTTTTGCCCAATTCTGTATATCAATCGTATCACAAAACCGCATCGGAATTAGGAGATCGTGATCGTGAACGAAACTGGGAACGCGAACGGGACCGAGACAGAGATCGTGAGCGATATACAAGAGATCGTGAGCGACATTCGGGCGAAAGAGCTTATGATCGTAGCGTACGTGATAAATACGCCGCGTCTTCTCAGCGCCACGATAGGCATTATCATCGGCGACGTTCCCGCGAAAGAAGTCCTGATTCCAGTAGAGAACGCTTGTATAACTCTCGAGAGAGAGAGCGGGATCTGAAATCGCGTGATTACTCACGCTCTAGGGAACGTGAAAAGTATAGAGAACGAAATCGTTCACGAGATCGATCGCGTGACAGACTCAGAGAACGAAGGGATCACCGTTTAAGTTCGTCGAGGGAACAAGACTATCGAGAGCGCGATCGTGATCGATCGAGCGAAGGAGAGCGCAAGGAACGTGTTGCTACCTATAACAAACGCTACTCTAGTCGTGAATATAGCGAAGTGGGTACAACAGTGAGCTCTGTGACTACGAAAAGCCATGCGTATTACTCTGGCATGACAGGTGCCAGCTTACCGACAGCTGCTAGCTATGATTACAATAGTTATAGCTATCAAATGTCAGAACATATGCAAGCCTGGCCCAGCTCTCACAGAAGCTGGACAGCACCGCAACCACACTGTCAACCGGAGCCGCCACCGCCTCCGCCACCTGAGGAAGAAGAAGAAAACTGGGATGATCCTCAAGCACCAGCCGAAGCTTTTGATGCAACGAGTCCTCCTTTAGAAACGGCAAACAAGAAATTCCAATCTCCAAACATAATTATAAACAACACGGAAACTTGCGCTGACGTTGATACAGACACAGGAAATGTGGATTTGGATACGCGTATAGCGTTGATATTTAAAGGAAAAACGTTTGGCAATGCTCCACCATTTCTGCAAATGGATAGTAGTGATTCAGAGAATGAAAAAACGAAGCCATCTGAGACTGAAGATGTAATGGACGCGCATTCTGAGTCCAATGGTGCCAAGAGCTATAAAACCAAATCTAATAAAAACTCATCGGCTCTGCAGCAGCAAGGAACTAGTGATATTTCAAGTGATGAAGAGATGCTAACTAAAAAGGAAGTGGAAAACCCCGTTTTCCAATCAGATCAAAATAATGATGACAATATGTCCTTGTCTAGCTTGTCTTCACATGAGGATTCAACAAATGCTTCGTCAAAGGCAGCAAATCAAACTGCAGCAACCATGGCAATGCCAACAAGCTATATGTATCCGCATGTCGCAGATCAAAGTCACTATTATTATCATCATTCAGCTTATGGACACTATCCACCGCCAAACTCTGCACTAGGAAGCAAGTATTTCTCCAATCCTGTTTATATGCAGTCTTCGTATATGCCTGGAGTTGTTGGCGCCGATGCATTTCATTTGGATCCCTATCATCAGAGCTACGGCTATCAACATATACAGTCTGGTCAAAATAATGAAGTTAAACAAAATGTTAAAAAAGTTATGGACTATATTGTTGACGAACTAAAACAAATTTTGAAGCGTGATGTAAATAAGCGTATGGTTGAAATAACAGCGTTCAAGAACTTCGAGGTTTGGTGGGATGAACAAATGAATAAAGCGCGCAATAAGCAGCTTCAGCCTGTTAAC
The DNA here is from genome assembly GCA_949987675.1 of Chymomyza fuscimana. Taxonomy (NCBI): domain Eukaryota; kingdom Metazoa; phylum Arthropoda; class Insecta; order Diptera; family Drosophilidae; genus Chymomyza; species Chymomyza fuscimana. The sequence continues at coordinate 84,077,789 of OX465088.1, forward strand.
GATGCCGTCGCAGCACCCACGTCTACAAATATGTCAGATAAAAATGGCAGTCAGGAAAAGCCACCCGATATAAATCAACTGATAAACACTCATAGAGATATTTCAGACTTTCAAACATTTTCGGGCATGGGCATTAGGGCCACAATGCCAAAACTGCCATCTTTTCGTAGAGTTCGTAAACATCCCAGCCCAATACCCAAGCAGAGACGTAAATCGGATAAAGATCTTAGCGATCAAGAGGAAATGGTGCAATGTTCCGATTCAGAGAAAGAGGATTCTAATATGGGTAGTTCCGAAAATGCCAACCTTAAGAGACGAACCTACGAAAGAGATTCAGAAAAGATGCGCATGACACCGCCTAACATAAGATCGAAAAGAAAGGGAAGTGCCTCCAGCTTCTTCTCCTCATCGTCATCATCGTCAAGCAGCAGTGAAGGCGAAAACGATGCAGAGGAAGATGATGAAGCGGAAGCGGAGCGAACTACTGATGATGACAGCTTGGCTGAGGATCAGCGGTCTAGAAGCACTAATGACAGGGTTAAGTTTCAAAGTAGGCGAACGCGTGATGCAAAATCTGGAAATAATGAGCGCAATGCATATTCTGACTCAGAAGATGAAAAGAAGTCTCTAGAAGATGCGCATAAACGAAGTCGCACGAAAAGAATTGATATCTACTCTGATTCCGAAGAGGATGTTGAAGCACGAACTAAGATTTTACCTGCAGCAAAGAAGAATACTATATCCACTATACCTTCTGATCTAGAAGACATTAGTAAAGATAGTAGTTTTGGCATTGATGACGATAATGACAATGATAACGTTGATAAGGGTGCAATAACATCCATCGATAAGTGCGATGAAGAATCTCGACGATCGATTACACCTGTACCGCCTCCAGGCTATACGGAGGAAGCAGTGGGGGAATCTGAGGACAATCAGGATGGTCAGAAATCACAATTTGATTACGATCGCATTTACAGTGACTCGGAAGAGGAACGTGAGTATCAGGAGCGAAGGCGACGAAACACAGAGTATATGGCTCAAATCGAGCGTGAATTTTTGGAAGAACAACAAAAGAAACAACATCAGTTCACCGAAGGCTCCAATCTAAAACTGGATATACTAAAGTCTACAAGTGTTGATATGCCTGAAACTCCCGATATAAGCAAACTACCACCGACCCCTGGTGCCAAATTGCTAAACGATTTTGCAGGTGATTGGTTGAGTAGTAGCAAAGAAAAAAGTAAAGCCGAGAATTCTGTTATCCCTAATAAGCATGTTGCCAAGGATGCTGCCAAGGAAAGCAGCCTGCCCAATGTAGCTGAAGAATTTAAAAAAGTGGAGCCAGCTAAACATGTAGACTCAGGCGATTCTAAGGCCATATTAAACGGCTCCGGAACGTCCATACTTATAACCAATGAAATTGCAAGAACTGACGATGGAAAACATTCTCCCGCCTCCTCAGATGGTGGATCTAGTCAAGCGAGCCAGGCCAGTCAAGTAGCACTCGAACATTGTTATTCACTGCCGCCTCAAGCGCAGACAGTGATGTCCTCCGAAACTGTTCGAGCCAAGCTCGATACCAAGAGCAAAAAAGCAGCACAAAACGATTCGAACAACACCAGTGGCGCACAACCAGCAAGGCCTGGCCCTGGTAGGCCACGGAAAGATTCTACGCGCGCTCAGCGAAAGAAAAAGGACTCTGCAGTGCGTCAGCCAAATACAAAAGTTAATGCATTGTCCATGAAGCAGACGATTGCAGAAATTGAAAGACAAATAGCCAACTTTGTTCCTCGTGAAATGTATGGACCGCGAGATCAAAACGAGGAACTGGTTATTTTGTATACATTCCTTACTAAGGGAATTGATGCAGAGGATATAAAATATATAAAAGCCAGCTACACAGAACATCTACAAAAGGAGCCATACGCGTAAGTAACTTTATTTTAACCCAGCGCTACAAATCGGACTTTTACTTTACTGCATTCTTAATGTAATATTTATTTAATTAAATTTAGAATGTTCTTAAATAATACGCATTGGGTGGATCACTGCACAACCGATCGAGCATTCTGGCCTCCACCTTCCAAGAAGCGCAGGAAAGATGACGAGTTAATGCGGCATAAAACAGGCTGTGCACGAACCGAGGGCTTCTACAAGTTGGATGTTCGAGAAAAGGCCAAACACAAATATCATCATGCCAAGGCGAATACCGAGAGTTTGCAAAACGAAGATCGCTACGACGAGCCTACAGCGCTTACAAATCACCATCACAACAAGCTTATCTCAAAAATGCAGGGCATTTCGAGAGAAGCACGGTCAAATCAGCGGCGTTTGCTCACTGCTTTCGGTTCCATGGGAGAGTCTGAATTGCTTAAATTTAATCAGCTTAAGTTCCGTAAAAAGCAATTGAAGTTTGCTAAATCAGCCATACACGATTGGGGATTGTTTGCAATGGAACCGATAGCTGCTGATGAAATGGTCATTGAGTACGTGGGGCAAAGGATACGGCCTGTAATGGCAGACCTTAGGGAAGCAAAATACGAGGCAATTGGCATAGGAAGCTCTTACCTGTTTCGTATCGACTTGGAAACCATTATCGATGCTACAAAATGCGGAAATCTGGCGCGCTTTATTAACCACAGTTGCAACGTAAGTTAACTATATTCTATATTTTTTGCTAAATTCTAAAAACAATTTCATATTCCAGCCGAATTGCTACGCTAAAGTCATAACAATAGAGTCGTCAAAGAAGATTGTAATATATTCAAAACAGCCGATTGGGATTAACGAGGAAATAACCTATGATTATAAATTCCCACTGGAAGAAGAAAAGATTCCATGCTTATGTGGTGCTCAAGGTTGCAGAGGAACTCTAAACTAGAGACAATGATTATCATGAAAAATCTGCCTTGGATTTAATTTACCTCAAACAAAGCTTAGTATACACATACGAAAATGTACATTTATCGCCGTTTAAAGGGGTTTAATTTCGTTTAGTTAAGTAAAAATAGGATTATTAACAATAAATTAATACAGCAATACTTATTAAAACTTACGTTTTATCAGCAATATGTTTAATTTTGTATAAACTTATAATTTAAGTATTTAAATTAGGTATTTGTAAGGCCTAATTTGTTTATATTAACTACTATAAAATTAAAGGTTGCTAAAATAATTAGGACCGAGTTAAAAATTTGATAGGGACATTTTAAAATTAAAGCAGTTGAATCGGAACCTGGACCGGTGATTTTGTAAAATAAAACGATCGATTGTATTAAAAAAAAGCTACAAAAAATGACTTGTTGAGGCTATTGTGGCCTTAGCCTCCCTCCAATCAACTTGCAAGCTGTAACTTTAATTTTTTTTATATTTAGCAGATTGTGTTTTATCTGTTACTTTACGAGCTAACAATAATTTTCACCATAAACCAGGAAAAATGGGTTTAAGGTGGATTTTGAATTATAAAAAAATGTTTCTTTTCTTCCTTATATAAATTCTTTCTTCGATGTTTATCGATTTTTAATAGTTTTTTAAATCCATTATAATAGTTATTTGATATTTTTATTACAAAAATTGAAAGTAACATTTATTAATGGTATCATTTTTATAATAAAACTCAGCAAGGTTAAAAAATTTATTTGTAAAAAAAGTTATTCATTCTACTGAATGTTAAAGTAATTTTTGAGAAATCTTTTAAACAACTTTTACGATGTAGGGAATTTAAAAATGTATATCTGAAAAAAAGTCATGAGGACCCCTTTTGTACATACATATACTCTACTTACATTTTTTGTTAGTAACATGTAATTGGATAGCCCCAAGAATATTCGTGAAAATTATAAATTTTTTTGCCTAGTAATTTTTATGCTACAATATTAAAATGCTTAATCTGACTTGAGTATAAATGAGCGGTGTCACAGCATATACTGTATATTCGTATAAATACATGTTTCGAATCTTTCTATACTCTTATCCTTAACTGAAGAATTAAAATATTTTTAAGATTCTAACGAAGGGTAATTTGACTTAAAAAAGTGAAGCTGGATATTGAAATAAAAGTTAAAGATATATTATGCAGTCAGTATTAGTTAATTAAATTAGGAATTTTTCAAAGAAAAGGAGATATCCTGTTTTTACATTTTTCCAACATAAGCCAGTATAGATTTGCATATAAATTATAAAGAAGTAGTTATAGGCGCACATCACAAAATAATGAGTAATTAAGTATGGCCTTATGAACTCACCCTTCAATGTGGATTAGGATTATTTTTAGAGCAAAATGCATAGTTAAAGCAAAGCGCATTGTATTCTCTAATGATAAATTCTTAGTTCTGCTCTTCTCATTTATATCCCACTAAATATATTTGATATAATGCTGATAAATACCTATCGAATTACTGTGTTGACTAAATTGTTGATTTTGAGATTTTGACTTTGATGTACATTTTGCGGGTTCTGCTATGCCTACTTTTCTATTTTACCATGTACACATTTGAAAAAATAAACATTTCTAATATAATTTTTTTTCAATTGTCATGCAAATAAATGTATCTCTAGGCATTAAGTTAAATCATTTAAGTGCAATGCAACTCAATTGCCGCGTTTTTTTTGTTTTTTTAAATATGCATATAACTAAGAGTTGTGTAAATCGTGGTAACTAATTTGTAAAATTAAGGTGTGTGTTTAAGAACAAAGTAAATTAAACAAAGATAACTTATAATTTAAATATTTTTCTTAGCCCTAAACGAGCTTTTTATTAAGACTACTCTATATATATATATATAAATAATAAATCCATTTAAATATACTTTTGATTAGCAATTTTAATTAAAAATTATGTACTAGGCTTTAAGGTTATTTGCATGTCCAGTTGCGCTTGTGCAATGTCTTCCAGCGCATTTTGAACTTTTTCGAGCAAAATTTCACCTTTTTGAACAACTTGATCTAGCTGCTCGGCTGTTTCTTGGTTTTCAACTTCAAGCCGCTTAAGACTTTGATTTTGCAATTCCGTAGAGCTATCCTCGTTGGGCAGTGATTCTATTAGGGTATCAATATCCTTGGCACAACGGGCTATCAATTGTGCAAATAGTTGGGCATAATCTTCTTGTGGCTGATTTTGTACGGGTGTTTGCGAGCCGGTTCTGTCAAAATTGGCAAATTTGCTGGGATATGATGTTTGCTGAATTACGCCGATTGCATTACAAAAATGCTCCGCTTGCTGGTAAATAAAAGAAAATATTTATACAAAAACTATTTGATTGGGTTTAGTATTAGTTACTTGGTTCACGGTATCCTGCAGCTGTGTAAGTCTATCCGCCATGGCGTTAGTAAAAAAAAATTAACAAAAATTGCAAGCAAATTGCTTGTGCTCTCAGCTGGCAGCGCTGTATAGCTGAGCTATCGAATATGTTGTTATCGAGCTATCGAAATATGGTATATTGCAATTAATATCGATAATTTTGACAACATTTATTTCCTAGCAATCAATAAATTTCCCTAATTTTTTAAGAGTTCGTTATTTATTGTGCATTGTTTTTTATTTTGTGGGCAACTTGCATTAATTTACTATTTAGTTTTAAACAATTCTACATATAGAAATTATTCTGTATATAACTTGAATATTCGAAACCTATGATAATTTCCATCTTGTCTTCTTTTTTAAGCGCGACAAATTAAAAAAAACGTTAAATTTAAACAACGAAAATAGTCAGTTAATTGTGTTGTTTTTTATGCACAGACCCTTTAAAGCAAACTTACAAATTATATTGGTTTTTATTTTCAACTAAGTAACAAGAAACTAAATAATGCCTAAAGTACGTTTTAAGAAGCAGTGTGTTTTTACAGATTATGACATTACGATTATTTTTGCTTTTACTGCTCTATATAGAGTTATTGCATGCATTATGCTTGTAAATAATCAGTGCATATATATCTTTTGTCAAATCTTTGTATAATTGACACAAAAGTGTCAAGGAAAATTCATGCTAGTTATGCTGTAATATATGCATTATATACATAGTATGTACATTTGCTTAATGGCAGCGTTGTCAACTCATTTCTGCTGTTCACTGGGTTAGCCTAATGATTTTGATGCTACTTCCCTGATTTGTGCAGTCTATGTTATCCACTTCTTGCAGCAGGAAGACAATCAGTCAAGATGTTCCAATTTGTTGAACACCAACGGCAATTTCTTGATCTAGTATCTGCACAAACAACAACATCATTACACACTGTCTGTCGCCTGTGCTCCGAACCATGACCAGCCTTAACAGCATACAACCCAACTTACTCCACAAACTTCTGCAGCCTTACGTGGAGGAGCGAGTAACATTTCTCTAAACAGGTTTAGTTTTTCTTTGATTCGTGAGAAAAAGAGCCAAAAAATCAAAACATACAAACCGCAGCCGCCAAGCTAACTGTTGGCAAGTTGGCCAACTTCAGTCAGTATACGCTGGCAAACGGAATTGGAGAGTCGCACACAAAAATTCGGCTCGCTCGAGAGTCAACACGAAGCTGCAGCACGCGTTTCATACTTTGGTAGTTGTCAATTTAAAAACAAGCTGCTAAAAGGCCTATTTCTTGTAGTCCAACTGCAGCACTCGAAGATCGCGACACAGTTTCGGTTCAAGAATTGCCAAGTCCAAGAGCGAAACAGCAGTGAAAGTGACGGTCAGGTCGCGTGTGGCATTAGCTCTGGCGCTAGCTCATCATCAGTGCGGGGTTTAAGCCATCTTTTTTACTGGGTTCAACGATAACTCCATTATTTCGCTTTCATTTCGGTGTTTTTTAGAGTTGGCTTGTGCGCGTGGTGAAAGAGGTCAAAATTAATGTGAGTAATGTGTGTTGTAGTATAAGCAAACAAAAACTGTACGTGAGATCTGCGTAGGTGTACCCAAATTGGGTGAAAGTATAACCATACAGTGTAAAATCAATAAATAGCAAAAACATACAAAATGTGACTGGGCAATATTTGCATAGAAAACAAGGGTATAAAAACAAAGCCTTTTTAGTGCCAAACTAGTTTGGCTCTAAAGAACGCAGTGCGTGCGTGCGGCTGACAAAAAAAAATATATGTACTGACCAGTTCAGCTGAAGCGGAATTCCTGTTTGCTGATGACAACGAAACACGAAACAGGATTTTCTTTTTATGGACAAGAAGTACATACAGAGCAAACTTAATACGGCAAAATAAAAAGAGAGAAGAAAATAAAAAGTTACGGTTAACTTCCAAATTAAAATTGATTCGTATCGATTAACACTTCGGACTGGTTCTTAGCAGTTAGTATCAATAACCAGTTTTTGTTTTTGTATGGCCAAAATTTACGTTTAAGTACACATTCAAAAATTGAACTTTATGGTTTATGTTGAATCATTAAATGATTCACTAGCAAGGGTTTATTCCTAGCCAAAACTCTAAAAAGCTCTTCATATTTAAATGCGCATTTCTCTTTATATGGGCAATTATTTATATTTTTATAGCTAATCAGTTGCTTTAAAGACGTGAATTGGTTGTTAGTTGTCCAATGACAGTGTCACCTTTGCAAATTAATTATGCTTATCATAAACTTTCACTGTAATTATATGCACATTATTATCTTTATATGTTGTCTATTGCATATACTTACTACGTATGTAAAATGTGGAAACCTTAAACCACAAGGGGCGTACCCAACCTGTGGTTGAATTCATTCATTGTTACATGAGTTTGGACCTTATAAAGACTTTGTCTAGTCACTGGTTTTAGTGAAGTAATTACGCCCAAAACAAAAAAAAAAAAAAGATGCAGCTACTCCACAATCTACTTGGCTATAAAATCAAATCATTCAAGGTTTTTTTGTTGCTTGTTAAGAAAGCTATGTATAACATTTCAAAATAGCGAATATCATTATGCAAATTTGTCCAATCCAATTTCTATAGAAATATCACAAAATAACTGCGGAGTGTTTTGAAGAAAGTCCCAAAATTACGTCGTTCTTTATGCAAATATTTTTAGTATTTCAAGTTTAGCAGAATCTTTGTTTTTCTTCAAAATATTTTGTTACCTAATATTTGCGTTCTATTTGTAAGTCGCCATATTTGAATTTCACATCTTAAAATGGTCGTAATTTTAAGGTGTCGAACGTTCTTATAAAATTGGTGCGTTCTACATGAGAACCACCCACCTGTTCTTTATTTATTGATTTATCTTAAAATGTTTGTATAAATAGACTCGAAATACTCAGAAATTTAAAAATGATTGCAAAAATAAAATAAACTAGCTTAATCATGTCTTATACTGTCTGCAAAAAAAAAAATACTGCAAGCAAAATATTGTTTGGGAACTTCTCAATTTTTCAAACTGATATCGAGTATTTTGACGACAATAAAATATAAAGAACTGCGCCAATAGGTATACTCTAAGTATTAAGGCTACGCCAGAGGCTTCACAACTAATAAGCTTAAGAACGAGAAGTGTTGTCACCTGTATTTTTATCTGTATTACGTAACTTTTAAGGAGGCTCTGGTCTGCTTACGTACCGGCCTGGAAACCGGGGCGATAAATACACACTCCGATAGCCAGGCAGCCATAAAGTCACTTCGAGCACCATCCTCCAACTCGATGACAGTCAACAACTGCCGCAGTTTGTTATAAGCCTCATTTGGGAGCCAGGGTACCTAAATATAACTGGCAACGAAATAGCAGACGGATGGCCAGATTGGCCAGACATGTCACGACCATTACCCTCCTCCCGGATAAGGAGGATATTCGTATGTCGATGGCCACTTTCAAGCTATATACAAGGGTAAAATTTAGTTCTCAGGCACAGAGGATGTGGAACAATACATCCCACTGTAGAATCAGCCGCCAAATATGGCCTATAATCGACCCAAAACGCTGCGCCAGGCTCTGTGAACTCAACCGTTCACAGTGTTCAGCAGTTGTCAGAGAATGCTCCGAGCAATGACTTTTGCAGAATCTGCAGAGACGAGGAAGAGGTAGAAGCAGTAGATCACTTCTTCTGTTTCTGTGAAGCTCTATGTAGACGCAGAAAAAAGCACCTGGAAAATTATTTCCTTCACAACCTATCGGAGCTAGGCCCTATCTGTCCGAGAAGGATTGCAAGTTATATCGCAGCAACAGGCTGGGATCCCCTTTAATAATACTTTCCCGGAGAAGGGGCTTAATAGAGATCCGTGCAGTATCACAACGGTCTAGTCTAGGCCTAAGTGGGTTGGCTTTTTAAGCCAGCTGCTGCACTAACCTAACCTAACCTAACGTGCATTTAGTTTAGTTTTATACTGAAAACTTAAAAAAAAACGTGAAAAAATTAAAAATTTCTGAACAATCTCGAAACTACAATAGATTTTTGTGGCTCATTTAAAAATTGAATTGTTTTCATTTCTAGAATAAAAGAATAGCGTTGAGATCAAAAAATTTTGAAAGATTGAAATACGACTAGAAAACGTCTAAAATCGAAATTAGAAATAAGATTATAAAAAACTTAAAATGTATTAAAATCTTAGTTTAATTTTAGAAGAATGCGAAAAACCGAAATTTATTTTTGAAGATGAATAAAATGAAAACATTTTGGAATAAAGGAATGAAGACGAGAATTTTGTATATTGAAGTAAGACTAAAAAAACATCTAAAATATAAATTCAAAATTTTAACAATCTTAAAACAAGATTAAAAGATGGCGTACGTTAAAGTCGGGCGCGGACGACTTTGGGATACCCTGTACCACCAAATTGCAATCAAGTCCGATATATTGCTTACAAACTCCAAAAGATATTTCTTTGCCAAATAAACGAAACACAACGAATTTTGTTCAAAATACGTTTTTTTGACAGATTGGCCCTATGGGAGCTATATGATCTAGTCAACCGATATTGATCGAATTTGCTACAGTGCTTGGGAACTCTAAAAAACTTCTTAATGCCAAATTTGGTTACAATATCTTCACAAACAAACGAAACACAACGAATTTTGTACAAAAAACAAATTTTCGACCGATCGATCCTATGGGAGCTATATGATATAGTCAACCGATTTTGATAAAATTTGGTACAGTGCTGGGGGTTTCTAAAAAACTTCCGATTGCCAAATTTGGTTATGATATCTTCATAAGCAAACGAATTATCCATCTAAAACTTTTGCTTTTTTTCGAGGTCCTCTGAAACACCCCTATGGGAGCTATATAATGTAGTCCCGATATCAAAAAAATAAAATAAACTTGTCTCCTATGGATTAATAAGGGATCTTATCTGAAAGTTTGGTTGCTCTAGCTCTTACCATCTCTGAGATCTAGGCGTTCATACGGACAGACGGACAGACGGACATGGGTATATCGACTTCTCTAGTCACTCTGATCATATTTTAGGTAACTTTGGGGGGTCTCCGACTTCTCCTTCTGTACGTTACATACATTTTCGGCTTGCACAAACACAATATACCCTTGGTACCATACGGTACAGGGTATAAAAAAAATAATTTTAAAATAGTTAAAATCAAGAATGTTATTAATCTGAGTTAAAAATATTTTTTTTTTTAATATTGTACATAAAGAACAGAAACGCTGCTTGTTCGTTGTGAAGTTTAAAGATTTTTTTTTCTTAATTCTTTTAATCTTACTTAAGAATTTTCGGTTTTAATTCGAGATTTTTTGTTAAAATTTACTTTAATTCATTCTCAAGAATTTGCATCTTATTTATTTTATAAATTTCAATCTTATTTAAGGAATTATGGTGTTTTTTTTTTAAATAATTTTTGGTCTTTAAGAGTTAAAATCAAGAGTAAGTAATATTTATTATTATTATCAGCGTAGATAGGGAACTTAAATGTGCGCTTCTTGTGTTGTTACATTTGAAATTTTATTGAGCTAAATAGATAATTGAAGTTTTTATACCCTGTACCTTATGGTAGAAAGGGTATATTAAGTTTGTGCAAGCCGAAAATGTATGTAAAATACAAAAGGAGACATCGGAGGCCCCCCGTCTGGTGGTACTCTGAAGTTTTTTAGAGTTCCCAATCACTGTACCAAATTTATCAAAATCGGTTGACTATAGGTATCATATAGCCCCCGATCAGTCCGGTCAAAAAAAAGAGTTTGGTGCGAAATTCGACTGTTTTTTGTTTGTGAAAATATGTAGCCAATTTTGGCAAATAAAATATATTTTGGAGTTCTTAAGCAATATATATCGGATTTAATTCCAATGTGGTGGTGGTACAGGGTGTCCCAACGTCGTCCACGCCCGACTTTAACTTACGCCATCTTTTTTGTCACACTTCAGGACTTTCAATCTTACTTTAAGAATTTTCTATTTTAATTGAGAATTATTTGTCTTGCCTTTCAAAGTTTTCGTCTTGTTTAAAGTTTGGTAGCTTGTAATTCTTTTAATTCAAGAATATTAATGTTATTTGTTTTATTAATTATAATCTTATTTTAAAAATTATAGACTTTGGTTTTTAATTTTTTGTTTTTTTGAATAAAAATCAGCAGCTAAGAAACGAATATTTAAGAACGCTTTTTCTGTAGATCGTTATTGAAAAGAATTGGTTATACTTTTGTGAACTCTTTGTAAGCCCGCTTCTATGCATATAGCTTAAATTCAATATGGTATATATTTTTTGACTTATAGGCTATTTTTATGATAGTGAACCAAAATCTAATAAAAGCTGTAGTTTTTACCATGAACTTCAAAACTTAACGACTACCTTTATTTTGGAGTCAAACAAATATATATAAATTAAAAAAATGTATAGCCAAGAGCGACATTCTCAGTTACTGCCTGAAAAAGGACTGACCATTTATAAAGGCTACAAAATGAGCCTTACATGGATAGTCAGAGTGGAAATATGTATAAGAATATACATAAGGATTGAAAAGAAAAAGAGCAGGGGGTAAAATAATACAAAAAAACACTCTGAGTCACCGAATTTTTTTTAGTATGGATTGACCCAACTTTCGCCGTCTATGTTTTAAAAATTTATCAAAAGATTTTGAAGGTTTTGTAATCAAGTAATTTGTATAGGTATTTGTAATTAATTTTTAAGTCAAACCCTATAAAATGCTTGGGAATCTCTTTCTTTCATTTTCTCCTTATTTGTAGGAAGATTTAAGAGTTATATACAAAAAAATACAATATAGTTCTTAAATATTGAGCGTATTCAAAACTTTTGCAACATTTAAGGCAACCTTGAGGATTTTTCAAGAGCAATAAATGTTCGGCTTAAGCAAAAGTATTTTTTTTTTGTTTTGCAAAACACTATTTTAGCGATTACTTAATTTTTTAATGTTATAAACAAAATAGTCGTCGATTTCCTATTTAAAATGTAATAGACCGATAAAGTCGCTACCCAGCGAGCTATAATTAAAATTCTGGTCAGGTCGCTGAGACAAGGCCCGTGCCAATCCTAGTGGTTATTGTGTTTGTTGTTTAATTTTGGCTTCGGAATACACATTTCTTTTTTTTTACTACAAATAACTAAATAAATACATGTCCGCATTTGGAAATACAATGGTCGATAAAAGTATTTTGACAAAATAAAAATCCACGATTTAGGGATTTAAATGTCAGACATATAATAAAATCAGCTTAAGAAAATAGATTATTTAATTCTAGAAATTTTATTTTAGTTTTACACTAGCATACATAATTTAGGAGACTTTACTTTACTTACAGGCTTATGAAAATTATTGTTAGCTGTGTGTGCTAGCAATAATTATGAAACTTCAAAAAAGATCTGCTTATTGTTTTAACATTGTTTGTAAAAAACTGCATATAAGTGAATAAAGCATGAGATACACCTCCTGAAATGATTCTTGCTTGTAGACGTTAAACATTAAATTTAGATAAATATATTAATTTACAGTCGACGGCATAAGTATTTTGACAAAACTCTGCACTGTGTTTTGGGTGATGCTTTGAAGAACTGTATTATTTAACGGAACTTATATGCTTTACAAAGCGTAGTGTATGTAAGCGTAAAATAACGGGTAAAGTATTTTTCCCAATTCCGTTATTCCTTTTTTTTGGTTTACGCATTCTTCTTCTTTGCGATCTGATGTTAGGTGGACAAAAGTATTTTGACACTCTCTCTATTTAGTGTGCATTGATCTGCCTTTGAGCTTTAAGCATAGGCACGCGGCTGCTTAGTTCGAATTACCATTCCAAGTGCAGATAAAAAAATTTTTACATATTTGGTATACTTAAATATGGGAAAATCAAAAGAATTAAGTGAACTTGTTAAAAACGATATGGTGGTGAAGTATAACTCTGGTATTTCCGTACAAAATATCAGTAAATTATACAATTTATCCCGCCAAACAGTTTATTATCAAATTAATAAATATAAGAAAAATTATACTGTAAAAAACGTGGCACGTTGTGGCAGACCGCGTAAGACCACAGAACAAAACGATCGTTTTATTCTGCGTCAATTTAAAAATAATCCATTAGAAAGTCCTGAGAGAGTTGCCCATGAGCTTAATAAATACACTGACATTAATATAAGCGAAAAAACAATTCGTAGACGTCTTAAAGAAGCAGATTTCGGCACCTACGTAGCTAGAGTTATACCCCAAATTTCAATGAGAAATAAAGTCAAGCGCTTGGAATTTGCTAAAAAATATATTGACAAGCCAACTTCTTTTTGGCATAATGTTTTGTGGAGTGACGAAAGTTCTTTTCAATACCACTGTTCCAAAAAAAAAATTTTTGTAAGAATTGCAACATTACATAAAAAAAAATTACCTGTTTGTGAAAGAGTAAGTCATGGAGGTGGATCGATAATGTTTTGGGGATGCGTTTCTTTTAATGGGGTAGGAGATTTAGTTCCCATCAACGGAACCATGGACAAAGGGAAATATTTAAACATTTTGAATGATCACGCATTCCCTTCTGGGGACAAACTGATTGGAGAGTCCTTTATTTTCCAACAGGACAACGCACCGTGCCATAAAGCCAAATTAGTTTCAAATTTTTTAAATGATGTTGGGGTTAACATGCTGGATTGGCCACCGCAAAGTCCCGATTTGAATGTAATTGAAAATTTATGGGCCTATATTAAACAAAAGCGGTGTGCAGATTTGACCAGGACGCGCGAGGAGACAATTTCTGAGGTGGGAGAGCTCTGGAAGGATATTCCAATGGATTACATTCAAAAGTTGGTCGACTCAGTTCCTAAACGGTTGAAAAAGGTTATAAGTTCTAAGGGGGGATATATTTTTTATTAATATTTAATAATAATACACTGGAGAAATTACATTTGTTAGTTTTTCCTTAAATAAAATGGTTGTCAAAATACTTATGCCACCTTACATTTTTGAAATATAATTTTTTACTTTTTTATCTTTACCTCTATATAATCTTTTGTAAATTCATTTTATAGTAAATATATATACCTTTACTCCATATTTATTTTATATTTTTTCTATGCGAATTTAAAAAGTTATAAATGAAATAAAATAAAATTTACTTTGTCAAAATACTTATGCCGTCGACTGTATATATATATTAACATAATCTTTAAACTTTAAGAAAGGCAAGGGTTTTTGTTTTCGTACAAAAAATAAAAAAATTTATGGAGAAAAATAAGTATGATCCAACCTTCGAAGAAAGCTACCTCACTAAGTACATATGAAAAATATCCGGGATCCAAAAATATACATGTGTTTGTGAATTCATGTTAACCATCAATTTGTATCAAAATACTCGTTGTTTTAATTTTACATAAATTTGCATATTACAACGACTAAAATGACACTCTTAAGTTGGACTTTTACATTAATATAATATAATCTTGAATAATGTTATAACAATATACTCCGAAAATGCAAAGAACAGGTGCGTCTCCAAAAAATTCGATTGCAAAGTTGCAATTATAATATTTAAGTTCTTAAGCCGTTTTAAATAAATACACTGCCGCACAACTGAATAGATCAACACTTTCAAAAAGCTTAAATGAAAATATTTTTTCAAGCAACTTGCTGATTTTAATACGATACACTTTTATACACTGTATTTAACGGTAAGGGGTAAATTATGTTTGTGAAAATGTATGTAACAATGAGAAGGGGCTCGGAAGGACAAAAGATATAGGCGTCTCCATACTTTGCCTAGATTTCAGAGGTTAAATGAGATAGAGTAACTAAACTTTGGATTCAGACCACTTTTGTATTTCAGAGGAAATAAGTTTAATTTATTTTTTCCATATCGGCGTTATACTATATCTCCCATAGGGGCACAAGTTTTAAGCGCTTAATTCTTTTAGATCAGCAAAATCATAAACAAATTTTTAGAGGTACCTACAACGACTATACCAAATTTGATTTAAAACGGTTCATTATATCATATAGCCCCGTGGGCCCGATCGGTCGAAAAAATGTTGTTTGGGCATAATAAGATATCGTTCTACAAAATTGAATCAAAATTTTTTTAATACATCATAAAGCCTCCATCCTTCGAAAAAAAATTTCGAGAGAATAATTGATCGAAATTTGGTTCATTTATTTATTAGTTTATTGTGATAGTAGAGGGAATCTCAAAATAGTACCCATCCGACTTTAAATTTCGCCACTTATGGTTATCGGCGATGTTTATAAACCGATTTAATTAATAAGTTTGGTTATTCTTGCTTCTAGGATTCCCATGATAAAGGAGTTAATACGGACAGATGTGTCTATGTAACTTTTTTTCTTTCCCTGACCATATCAAAAGTAACTTTGGGTGGTCTTGGGCGTCTACTTCTGCATACATTTGCACCAAATGAATATATCCCTTTAATTTAAGGTGAGGGTATAAAGCTGCACGGCTTTACTTTGCTCAAAAGCATTTGTTTAACCAGGATTGGCCGTACGGCAACAAATACGACTTTCATGATCTACGAAAGGATTAATGTGCATCAAGTTGTCGCCAGTATGTGCAGGTGGCCTTATGGTGTGTGAGGCCATATTATATGCGGCTTTTTAGCTGAATTTCGAAACTCAAAAAAAAAAAGAAGTCATCTCTCGAAATTTTTCTTTTGAGTATGCAAATTTCAAATAGAGGACAACAACCCTATTCATACTGCCAGGCTGGTAAAAAAGTGAAGAAACGATCAAAATGTGAATTGGCTGCTGTGGATGCCGTAATCCTTACTTTTTAATTAAAATTTTTGGGTGTAATTAAATTATTGAAAAAATTGTTTTTTCAAAATTTCAAAATTTTCAGATATCGATTTTATTTAGACAAGCTACAATTGTACACTAATAAGTATATATGATTTTTTTTCAATGAAAGATGAAACTTTATTAATTTGAAAAAATGTAAGGACATTTTTTTTCATAATTTTTTTTTTTGACCTGGTCATGATATTCATTGATACTTTTAAAATTTGCCATTAACTGTCAAAAATTTACATTACAAGGATTTATGCTTCTTTGTCATAATGTCTACTATGGATCCTTAGAGGCGCTATAACAAAAATAAGCCAAATTTCCTCAATTATAGGAGTTACGGAATTCTTTTGTTTTTGTTTTTCGCAGTGAATTCATTAAAAGATTTTTATTATTTTTGAGCTAAGCGAAGTACTTAAAAAATATAAATTTAAAATAGAAATTCTTTGTCACATATTTTTTTTTTTAAATGACTATTATGTGAATATATTTAATGGTTTATGAGATATGCCAACCCTACTAGCATTGACCTTAAATATCCCTATAACCTACCACATTCAAATCGTATTGCTTATCCAGAAATCTTTGAAACCGACGTTTTGCAATCCCTTCTGTCCATTAAATCATCCTTCTCCCCTGGCCCCTGGCCCCGATGCCATTCCTAGTTGCGTCTTAAAGCATTGTGCTCACTCTCTTTCTACGCCATTATCTGTTCTTTTCCGCACTTCATTAAAATATTCTTATCTTCCGGCCATCTGGAATGAATCCTTCATTATCCCTATTCATAAAAAAGGTTCCAAGTCCAACATTGAGAACTACCGCGGTATTGCCAAGCTTTCATCAATTCCAAAAGTTTTTGAAAGGATTGTAACTTCACAATTGCAACACTACTGTCGTTCTTTAATGTCGGATTCCCAACATGGGTTTGTAAAACGTCGCTCCACTTCTACTAACCTTTTAGAACTTTCATCTCTTATTAATCATGGTTTTAAAGAAAAAAAGCAAACAGATGTGATTTATACTGACTTTAGCAAAGCATTTGACTCGGTAAATCATAGTCTTCTCCTTGTTAAACTGTCTCGTCTAGGGTTTCCTTCTTGTCTTTTAAATTGGATATCGTCCTATTTATCCAACCGAGTCCAGAAGGTAGTTTTTAAAGGTTGCGAATCTACAGTAATTAATGTCACGTCAGGGGTACCTCAAGGTAGCCATCTAGGCCCTCTTCTTTTTAACTTATTTTTAAATGATCTCCCTCAAGTAATCTCATCTTCTCACATTCTTATGTATGCGGATGATGTTAAACTCTGTATGTCCTACTCCGATAATAATAAGTACTTACTTCTTCAGCATGATTTTGATAACATGCAATCTTGGTGCAATATCAACCAACTCTTTCTCAACAAGACAAAATGTAACGTTATGACATTTTATCGTTCTGCTCCTTATTTGGCTACTTACTCTTTAGGTTATTCTACCTTAGAACGCAACGAGAGTGTGTTTGACCTTGGTGTTTTGTTTAATCATAACCTTAAATTTAATAATCATATTTGCAACATCGTGAATAAAGCTAGAGGTGTTCTTGCTTTTATTAAGCGTTGGTCTAAAGAGTTTAACGACCCTTACACAACCAAACTTCTTTATATTTCTCTTGTCCGTCCAATTTTGGAATATTGTTCCTGCGTTTGGAGCTCTCAATACCACCTTTATCAGGACATGATTGAGTCCGTACAAAAGCAATTTCTCCATTTTGCACTTCGTGGCTTAAACTGGGACCCAAATATCCGACTGCCACCATGTTCTGATAGACTTCGCCTTATAAAATTGCCTTCCTTAAATCATCGCAGAACATGCCACGGCGTGTTATTCTTGCATAAACTGTTACTCGGTCTTATCGATTCCAATGTACTTCTTAGAAAAGTTACTTGTGCCATACCATCCAGAGTAACTCGTAATTTTCGACCCTTAGCCTTACAATTTTGTAGATCAAATTATGCTTTGCACGATCCTTTCCGTGTCTTATGCTCCAACTATAATAGCTTTAACAATTTCCTCTCTTTCGAACGGTCTATTCAATCTATCACTTCTTCCATCTTAAGTCACCTTGACTTGCCACTTCGAGCATCCTTGACCAATCCTATATTATGAGTCACCCACTTGGTCAACGGTGATCCATTGGCTCTTTTTGCGATATAATGTTTAATTTTTATCTTGCTTCCTTTTTTCAACTTGTATTGTAAATCCAAGTTTCTGGCCAGTTCTTGATGTGAGTTGGTGCATATCATTAAAAAGTTCGCCCATCGGGCTAGAGACGCGGATTAGTTCATATCAATTTCCTCGCTCTATTTTCTTTTCTAAATAAATTATACTTTTTTTTATAATATAAGGTCAACTGAACTTAGTTGTACCCCTCAAATAAAATAAAACAAATAAATAAATTGTGGAAAAAAGTCTACCTCAGAGGACCACGAAAAAAACAAAACGTTTTAGATGGATAATTCGTTTGTTTATGAAGATATCGTAATCAAACCTCATATTCGAAAGTTTTTTATAGGTCCCAAGCACTGTTTGTATTTTTCAATATTTTTCCATTAACATATATCTTTTTTTTTTACATATTTAGCTAAGCCAAAGAAAGTTGAATTTTTTGTTGTTTTTCAATTAAAAAAAAAGTTGTACCAAAACTTATCGCATAACCACGTATTTAAGAAACTTCTCTCGTATTATTAGACAATTAAGATCAACCTTCGTCTTCATAACGCATATAAAAAGGTTTTAAAAATGCAATGTTTTTTCCACCTGGCCTCCTGCCTATTTATTTTATAATACATATATCTAGTTCTAAGCTTAATGAAATATTCTTAAAAACAAACAAGATCTTGTCAACGCTGGGTTAACGCTAGACCATTTAATACCCTAATATAAATGCGATAAACACTTCAGACAGTTTACAATTTAACAGCATAAATATTCTCAGGTTTGTTATAACATATAGACTTGGAGGCCCTCATAGTTCACGTATTTTTACATAAGTGCAGACGTATACTATATATATATAGTATACCCAAACTTGCTTATGCAGGTGTGATACGGGTATTGGTGTCATTGCAAGAGAGGTTTCAGTAGTATGTTGTAATGCGTCTGTGATGTATTGTTTTCTGTCGGCACTATGCTTCTATGATTTCCCATAGAAGAGGGTAAAGATATTGTCTAGTATACATATATCTTAGAGCTATGAATAAAGTTGCGGGCTTTAAGGCATAATTTGAAATAAATCCATCATCTAACGATCTACGCTGTCCGAAGTTACTCAAGCATGATGGGTTTGAAGAGGGACTGCTTGAAGAAGTTATTGAACTTCGGTTAATTTCACAGTTTGTAATTCTTCATGGTTTTTTTTTTTTTTTTTCAAGAAAGGAATACATATTATTTTTGCTTTTCTTTGCAGGTAATGACAATGCGCAGTGGCAATGCCAGCAGCACCGGTCTATGGATCTGCGGCTCATTATTTATTATAGCTTTATTTCTTATATGCGACTGTAATGCACATGGCAGACTTATAGAACCGCCTAGCAGGGCTTCAGCCTGGCGTTATGGTTTCCAAACACCGCCCGACTATAATGATCACGAGCTCTACTGCGGCGGCTTTCAGAGACAGTGGAAACGCAATGGTGGCAAGTGCGGCGAGTGCGGTGATGCCTTTGATATGTCAGAGCCGCGTCCGCACGAGAACGGCGGTCAATGGGGGCAGGGAGTAATAGTGCGCAGCTATTTGCCGGGTTCCGAGATCACCATACGTGTGGAGCTGACGGCAAGTCATATGGGGTAAGGTGGTATTTAAAAAACAAAAGAAATGCTTTAAACATTTGAAATTTTCTTGCAGTTATTTTGAGTTTAGACTGTGCCCCGAACCAAATGCCAAACAAGCATGCTTGGACAAAAATGTGCTGCAAATACTAGCTGGCTCGCCAGCACAGCCAGCACCCACAGATCTAGATTATCGTTTTTATCCCAGAAATGGTAGTCGCATCTATGATATAAAGGCACGCTTACCAGGTTAGTACTTAATAGGAAAGCTAAGAAGTTATATTTTATAAATTTGGCATTTTTTACTTGGCAGACATGAAGTGCGATCAGTGCATGTTGCAGTGGCGTTATGTTGCAGGCAACAATTGGGGCATGTGTGATGATGGGGTCGGCGCTGTGGGCTGCGGTCCTCAGGAAGAGTTTCGCTCTTGTTCAGATATAGCCTTAACTACAGATGCTCGCAAGCCCATACGTCCATCGTGGCCCACATATCGTACTACCATGCGGCCCACAATCCAAGCTACGAGCACGGAACAAGCACAAGGAGAAGCTGAATCTAAACCCTTCAATTATGCGCCAATTGTTACGTGCATCATTATTTTGCTGCTTGTTGCTTGTTTGCTGGCCATTTGGTACTACTATCGCAATAATCAGCCCAAGATTAAGCAGTGGGTGGACTCGTTCTCCAATCGTTTTTGCAAAAAGCCGAGAAAAACCACGTCACCTTTCACTGCAGTATCACGTAAAATCTTGTCTCCCTTTGTTGGTACGCCGGAAAAACCCAGCAGCGTCAGTACGCTTCAAGTTCCTACCACAGAGGCACCGCCCGTTCCACCTCCACGTACTAAACGACTGTCGCGTGTTAAAGAAATGTCCGCAGATGAGTCGAGTATTGCTTAAACCTAATGACTGCCAGTTAATCTCAATAATTATTTTAATTTTTACAAGACTTGATGCATCTATATTAGAATCCATATTTAAATAGCAAAAATGTCCACAACAACACTTATTCATCTAATATGCAAAAATATCGAAAGAATGCAATTTTAATCTCTGACTGCCCCGAAAAGTGTTCCAATTTCAGCTTAATATTTTTGTTACTTGTAGGCTTAAGAAAATCTAATTATATCCGCATATTGATACATATGCAAAATTAAATCGAATATTCATTTTATGTGGGGCTGGAACAAAAATCTCTAGACGGTTTTTATGCGGTGGGCCTAAGGTTACATTTTTAGACCAAAAGACCATTGTAATTTTGAGGTACTTATACTAGATTACTTTATCAAAACTGTCTGGACATCCCCTAATGAACATATACATATATTTAATACACATGTAGTTTATTTGATAGATCATTTATTTATGTGATAAAAGAGTAAACTGAATTGAATAAAATAAATTTTGGGAATGCCCTCTATTGTATAAAAAAGTTTCTTTTCGTCAATTTCATATTATTTTTATACCCCATAAGGTATTATGGGGTATATAAAATAATAAAAATAATAAAATAAAATCGTAAATTAAGATTGTTGCATTCTTGATTTTAATTCTTAAAATGTGACCAAAAAATCTTAAAACGAGATCATAATTCTTAAAATAAGACCAAAAAATCTTGAAATAAGATTAAAATTCTTGAATTAAAAAAATAAAAATATTAAATTTCAAACAAGGCCAAAAATTCTGAATTTTAAAAATTTAGACAAAGAGTTCTTAAAAGAAGATTAAATTGAGATGTAAAAAATCTTAAATTTAAATTTTTACCTTTGTTCAATCTTACAACAAGAAAAAATATTCTTAAAACGTAACCAAACATTCTTAAATTAAGATTGAAAATCTAAAATAAAGAAAAAGAGTTAAATTGCGATTTTCGGTACTCTTAGATTTCACCAATCTTAAAGAGTGTTTAATTAAGAAAAAGATCTTAATTTAGAAAAGGACAAAAAATTCTTAAAATGCGTTATTCGCATTCTTAGATTACAAGACAAAAAATCTTGTTCATAATCCAAAATTAAGATTTTGTCACGATTTTATATTTTTTCTCGGCTTACTTTAAGATTAAAGATTCTTATTTCAAGATTTTTTTGATCTTAAAATAGTCATAATTAACTCTTAAATCAAGAACGGCATTCTTAAACTGACAATTATTATATGACCAAAAATTTTTAAAACGGACCGTTCTTTTTTGTCAGTGATAAGATCCTTTCGTTTTATTTTTAGATTTTGAAGACCTTAGGGTGATAAAAGCTATAGCCCCCAAATAAATGAAACAAAGTGAAATATTTTTTCAGTTTATAAGGGATGCATCTTTTTAATTATTTTTTCAATTGTCTATTGTTTTTTTAACAGGTTGCCTTTTCTACTACGGGAGAACTGGGTCAGAAAGCACATTAAACCGATTATTGTGTAATTTCTCTTGAAAATTTTAACTTGGGGGTTTTTGAGGTCACTGAGAACGAATATGAAGTCAGAAAAATAAACCCCCAAGTGAAAAGTTTCAAGAGAAATTACATAGTAAAAAATTAATGTCTCGAAGGCTTAATGCAATGCTAATGACGTCGAAGGGATATATTTTTGAACTTCGAATAGCCATAACTTTACGTATTTGATCTCTTGAACTCTTAAATTAAATGGTAAGAGTGGTACTAAATTCTGTAACTGGAGAGACAGACCAAAAAAATTGTTTGCACCCTGTACATAACTTCAAAAGTAGGAAAAAACGCCGTTTTTAGGTTACATAACCTTAAATATCTCAAAATCCCTTTTTTTTATATATGTTTCTAGTTACAAAATTTATTAGTAAAGCACTGACCCCGATGGGTACTCAAACTTTTTCATATTATTTAAAATTTACATTTTAAAAATGAATTATATAATAAAACTATATTGACGATATACATAGCATATAGTTTAAGAACTTTAACAAAGGTTTTTTTAATTATATGCATTAAATTTTTTTTGTATTATAAAATTCCAAAATTTTATTATTTTTATTATATGCAATTGTCTCATAGTGTATTCGCCAAGCCAGCCTCAATTGCTGGAACAGTCATTGCCGGTGTGGTTTTATTAGTCTTATTGCCAATATTGGCCTACATATGAGGACATTTAGGCTAGTATCTCTATGTATTAACAAAATCGAAAAGATCGATTTAAAAGGTGGCACACTCCATTTATTTTCGCCCATACATAAAGTTAATTTAATTTGTTTTATTTAGTTACAAAGTGTCTCAAAGTCTTTGCTTTGCTCCTTAGCTTGTACTTTTTTCACTGCTGACATGTCACACCCAAGATTCAACAGGAACCCGTAGCTTCTTTACGTAACGAATCGGACGTTCAATCTACAGATTCTAATCGTGGGTTAGGCTCTGAAATATGAATAAATGTACATGCTTTTTATTTTTGCTGAAGACTAGTCACTTCCCCACCTTTTCAATAATAAATAATTACCAATTAAAAATCGTGTTTACGTTTAAGGCCTATACGCAGCATGAAATATTTCGCACGGAATCGCAAAACTTCATATAAAAAAAAATATCCCAAATGGAATATGCCAAATGGGATTTTTTTTTTTATATGGTTTTGTCATTCCGTGCGAAATTTTTTTGCATTCTGCGTAGACCCCTTTATACTTAAGGATAGTAGCTTTTTTAAGCTCGCCTGATTGATTATAAAAAATATTCTTAAAGAATATTATGAATGCTATGTAGCTTGGTGAGTTTTAAACACACATTGCCTATACGTAATTTTTTATAAGTCCCACAATTTTTGATTATAAGCTCAAAATTTTGAAAACAAATGTGCTTTTATATTCAAAAATAATACCTTTAGTATAGTTTTAAAATATTTCTTTATTTTATTCCAATATGTAGGGTAAGGTGGGGCAAATCCGACCTAGTAATTGGTTTTGGCTCTAAAATGCTTATTTGACATCGGATTAACTCGTCCGATATTCCAAATTTAAGCTAACCCTTTTGTTTTACAAAACTGAATGTATTTATTTAAAAAAATCTTAATGTTTAGAGCATATAAATCGAAATGAAAGTTAATTGAATGTTAAAAAAGTATAATTGAAAAAAAAAAATAAATTGCTTAGTAACTAATCAGAATTATTTGATTCGCTGTACAAATAGCTTGCTGGAGTAGTATTTATTTACACTTTATTTAAAAGAGAAAAATGTGTAGCCAACTATTCACAAAAATTATTTTGATAATCGTAAAAATATACTTGTTGTCGTATAAGAATCTAAATGTAGACTGACAGACAACTAGTGATGAGCGATACTGTGAATTTGCAGTCACAGCGACAACTGTGACTGTGGCAAAAAAATATCAGTGACAAAAGGTCTTGACAGTGACACCGAGCACATAATAAATGTTTACGAAAGAATATCGCGGATTTTTATTATGCTTTTAAAAACAAAAAAATTATAAAATTTTTAGTTTATAAAAAATTAATATCTTACAGCTTTGGGTAATTCACACGTTTGATGTTTCTTCTGAATATGTTTTGATAAATTGATTGTTGAAGATCCTATGATCTGTTACAAAATACGCGCCAAGTATTTCCGTACCAATTGGATCTTGCAATATTTGCAAGTCAAAATTATCATCTAAAAAACTCAATAATTTCAAAATTTCACTTTTGCATGTGATCCTTCTTCATATTGCAACAAATATCTCAAAACTATTGTATTCATTAATACTAGCCACCTATTGTGTAACCGTTCATAAAATAATATATGACAAAATACTCTCACCGTCACCGTGACAAAATACTTGTCACTGATACGACTCGTTACATTAAAATACTTGTGACAAATCACAGGTACGTAAATATTGTAACGTAATGTATGTAACGTACAGAAGGAGAAGTCGGAGACCCCCCAAAGTTACCTAAAGTATGATCAGAGTGACTAGAGAAGTCGATATACCCATGTCCGTCTGTCCTTCTGTCCGTCTGTCCGTCTGTCCGTCTGTCCGTATGAACGCCTAGATCTCAGAGATGGTAAGAGCTAGAGCAACCAAACTTTCAGATAAGATCCCTTATTAATCCATAGGAGACAAGTCTATTTTATTTTTTTGATATCGGGACTACATTATATAGCTCCCATAGGGGTGTTTCAGAGGACCTCGAAAAAAAGCAAAAGTTTTAGATGGATAATTCGTTTGTTTATGAAGATATCATAACCAAATTTGGCAATCGGTAGTTTTTTAAAAACCCCCAGCACTGTACCAAATTTTATCAAAATCGGTTGACTATATCATATAGGTCCCATAGGATCGATCGGTCGAAACTTTGTTTTTTGTACAAAATTCGTTGTGTTTCGTTTGTTTGTGAAGATATTGTAACCAAATTTGGCATTAAGAAGTTTTTTAGAGTTCCCAAACACTATACCAAATTTGATCAAAATCGGTTGACTATATCATATAGCTCCCATAGGACCAATCGGTCAAAAAATCGTGTTTTGTACAAAATTCGTTGTGTTTCGTTTATTTGTAAAGATATTGTAACCAAATTTGGCATTCAGAAGTTTTTTGGAGATGTTCAACACTGTACCAAATTTGATCAAAATCGGTTGACTATATTATATAGCTCCCATAGGGCCAATCGGTCAAAAAAACGATTTTTGTACAAAATTTGTTGTGTTTCGTTTGTTTGTGAAGATATTGTAACCAAATTTGGCATTCAGAAGTTTTTTAGAGATTTTCAACACTGTACCAAATTTTGTCAAAATCGGTTGACTATATCATATAGCTTCCATAGGGCCAATCGGTCAAAAAAACGTTTTTTGCACAAAATTCGTTGTGTTTAAACAAACCAAACACATGAAGATATTGTAACCAAATTTGGCATTCCGAAGTTTTTTAGAGATTTTCAACACTGTACCAAATTTGATTAAAATCGGTTGCTATATCATATAGCTCCCATAGGGCCGATCGGTCGAAAAAAAGTTTTTGATTAAAAATTCGTCTGTTTTTGGTTGTTTATGAAGGTATCGTAATCTAATTTGGCAATCGAATGTCTTTTGGTGTTCTTAAGCAATTTACTGGATTTTATTGCAAGCAGTGGTACAGGGTATCCCAAAGTCGTCCGCGCCCGACTTTAACGTACGCCATCTTTAATGCTCTATACGACAATACCAATATGAGCTCGCGCAGTGTTGCCGTTTTTGAGAAACGGTGGGAGGTCGATTTACCCACACTGTCGGATTTGCCCCACTTTACCCTATTTATTTGAATAAAAGTTACTTTTCCGGCGTTGAGGGAAATTTTGCTGGGTGTAGTGCTAAAATTTAAAATTTTTAAGTTAAACATGTTTTTTTATCAATCGAAAAGAACCCAAACTTTGCTGAAAATAAACAAATTTGGCCAAAAAGTGTTAACATGTTGTGAAGTACACACTTTGAAAAATATTTTTACGCATTTTCATATTGGGCTAAATTAAGCGAAAATAAGTTTTTACACCTTTTTCGGTTGTTAAAAATTTTCTATTTCAACAATTCATAAGAAAAGCATTTAATAATTAAGATCACCCTATATTATTTTCATTAGATATAATATAATCTTTATTTTCCCTATTTTCTTACATTTTTCTATCCACACGAAGCTATGTGAAGATTGAGGGCTGCCAGCACTTTGAAGTTTGAAATTATTGTACTTAATATAAAATATAACTTAAACTAAGAAATTCGACTTTTTTAAATCTTAAATACCAAGCGCTACTTTTTTATAAAGTCTTGTATTTTTAAATACAAATTAAGATTCTGCATATTGTACTTTTATATGATAGAGGCATATAAAAAAGTTTACATTGTATGCAGTTTTTGAGCACGCGCTATCGCAAATTTCTTTCTTGGAATACATTACGCACATTTACATTATGTATATGTATTATGTACTTGATATATGTGAACATATTTACTAGAACTGATCACATATGCAAAAACATACGATTTGACAAGTTCAACGAACGACTTATTGATTTGCATTACAATTCGCCAACTTGAAGTTCATTAACTTTGAAAATGTATTTACAAATCAACAAGCCGAAGGCACCTGTCTCTATGTGGGCCCCCTATGTGGGGCGGTCTATATGTGTTGCGGAATTTTAGTATCGTTTATTTCTTACTAAGTCTAATCTAATATTCTTGGCGAATATAAATTGGGAACTCTTTTAATTGCTTTGAGCCAAATATGATGATAATACTTTTTGCATTATATGAAAGCATCGAATTGTTACCGGTGTAAATGTACAAATTTTTAACCGAGTGGTTTTGTAACAAAAAATAATCTTTTACTTACTTTCAATAAAAACCAAAAGTTCTTTAGAATTGTTGCATTAAGTATCTGAACCGTAACTTGTTAAGGATATTATGACCCCATGCACCGATTAAAAGTACTTATATTATCCACCAAAATATTAGGGATTTAAGCTTCGAACCATACTATAAGAGAAAAGTTTTTTTATTTTAATTTCTCACCTAAATTATTCAAGTATTAAATCCTTTCCTTATTTCTTAACCGCCATAGGGGTAGAGGATTCGCTTACAATTCCCACTCTTAGTGTCTAAAATATCCAAAACTATAAAAGTCTTTTATTTAAACCTAAAAAAAATATGTCGATTTGTTAAAAAAGTAATGCCACAAGTTGGAAGTCGATTTGATGAAAATAAAAAAAATCTGGGTGGAATTTTTCAAAATCCTTTCTCAGTCCTCAACTACATATACCATAAAACGATTCGAAAAAAGGATTCTGAAATTTTTAAACAATTTCAAAGCTTTAAATTTTAACTAAACAGTATCGAATACAAAATGTTTAATTAAATTTCAATTAAAGAAAAATTTGCTATAGACGGGCAGTTGCACAACTGAGGGATACCCTACATAGAGGTGGGTGATGCTACTTTAAGATAGGAACTGGTTTTTTCATACTTATACAAAGCACTGGACAGGAATTTAAGGACTTTTAAGGGGTTTCATATTTTCATATGATTTGGGAGGGAAATAATAAGCTCTAACAACTATTTATCATTTATAGATAGAATACGATAGTTAAGATTCAAAAAAATTTGGTATACTAGATTTGTGCAATGTATGTAACGGATAGAAGGAGGCGTGGCAGACTCCAAAATATTTCTTTTTTACTTTTATACCAAAATGGCTATCATAACCTCGGGTAGCGATTGAGCCATGTCCGCCCGTCCGTCCGTCCGTATGAACGCCTAGATCTCGGAGACTATAAGAGCTAGAGACACGAAATTTTACCACCTGGTGAGCATATTTCCTAAGAAGATGAATCATGTCAATATCTTCCCCCGTTCCCCCGCAGTAGAGTTTCAAGTTTTTAGCCACACTGTTTAATATTTTCATTTGAAATTTAACAGAGCGATGCGTTATGGTTACATGCATCTGTGTATAAAAAATTAACAAAATCGGACAAATACAGCAAAAGTTATAGTCAAAAATGTACAAATTTCACCACCCTTGCCTATAAACTGCGTCAATATTTGACTCTACGTAATTATGGTTACAAGTGACCCAAAATCACCATTTTTAATTAATGAACAAATCCACATCCAAATTTGATCGATGCGGTCCCCCCACCCCCGCAATCGATTTACCGTGTTTTCTCCCACACCCCTCAACATACCAACTTGAAACTTACTTTAAATAGCTTCTTTGACGTAACATTCGAGTTTCATCAAAATCGGTAAAAATTTAGGGAACTTATAGGTATCGAATTTCACCAAAAAAAAAAAAATAAATTCCTATTGGAAAGTTCTTAGCAGGAATATGCAGGGACAATTTTTTCGAGACATAAGGTACAGGGTATTTCACTGTCGGGCACCGCCTCGACTGTACCACATTTTTTTGTTTTAGGGTGGGCCAAAAAAATAATTTTTTCAATAATTAATAATTTTATAGCAATACAAATAAATATAAGCCGTTGAGCATTTCAAGCAAAGTTTTTAAAGAATTTTTTTTTCAATTACACAGCCAAATCAATCTAGACTCTAATCCAAGAACGGTTTGGAGGATTTTTAAGATCATTGGTTTGTTGTGTTGGAACCTCGGAAACTGCAATGGACCCGAATGAAACCCATTTCACTTTAGTTCAAATTTGAATGTCGAATATGTCGGTATAGTTTATAGAAAATTTCGCTGATCCTGCGAATTCATAGCAGGTAAGCCAGTATTAGAGCTTGACAACGTCTACCTGATCCACAAATTGAAGTTTAAAAAAGTCTTAAGTCCCTAGTATTTTAACGTATTTGTACATCTGGACTATAACAAAATTTTGGAAAAGGCATATATTTCGTTTTGTTTTAGAGAGATCGAAAAATTTTGCTTGGAACGGATGAAACTACCAACAATACAGAGCATTAAAATAATTAAAATTTCATTCACACATTTTAAATAGGTGTCCAGCCCTTGAAATTACAATGCATAACAAAATGAAAGTGTCAATTTATTCCATATATATCGACTATACTTTTGTCGGAATGTTTGTGGTCAAAGTATTTACCATTTTGATTTCCTACAGAATTGGTAATGGGCTTGGCTGTAGTATATATAAGCAGGTTCTAAAGAAATTATAGGTTTAATTGCGGTTTGTTTTGCAATTCGGTTACAGCTCCTATTTGGATTACTACACGGATTACAGTTTTAATTAAGTTTCTATAAAAGTAAACTACTGACAGTTTATGCAAGACATCCTTTTAAAGGATATTTACAAAAAATATATAGTGAACTCATATTAAGTGGAAAAAATACAAAAAAAAAGTTCTAAACGCAAGAATGGCTGCTAAAATGGCGCTTAAAAAAGATAAGAAATATTCAAGAGCCCGACCCGATACAGACGGTGATGATATTGTGATTTCGGGCATGGCTGGAAAGTTTCCAAATTCGCGAAATATTTCGGAATATCAATATAATCTGTACAACAAGGTGTGTTAATAAAAAAAAGTTTCTTAATGAACAGAAAGACAAAAATATTATAAAAAAAAATATATACATATCTACCAAAGCCACTAGTAAATTAAGTGACTGGAAAATTATTTTGTTAAAACTAAAAAAAGTGGACATAATTTTTTGTTATTAAAAAAAATCTCTTGAAAAGTGTTAGGGCATAAAAATTTAATTTTCGACTAATGAACCCAAAATTTCGTTTGTGCAAATTAGTCTATGGCGCTGGTGCGTTTTTGGACTAATCGGCCATGCTCCGGAAAACGGAGCAAACAAATAATTTTTGTTCGTTTTTACGTGCTTCGAAATCCGAATTTTTTCGGAGTATTTCTCTAACTCTTTGTTAGCACAGCTCTACACCTTTCGGTTAAAATTAACCATGACTATGCTATTCTTATTAGAAAGGATTTATGCAAGACATGAACCATATTTTATGCAAGACAAGCACCATTTTGTGAATGTGAACGTTTAGCAAAATAAAAAAAAAAAATAATTACCAAGAAATATCTAACTTGAAATTGGCATAAATATAATCTAAGAATATCAAAGAATATTTAAAAAATCATTTTAGTTTAAAATACGTACGCTTTTGAACCTAGTTTGCCGTGTTAACTCCTCTTGCAAATATATATTATATAGAATAAATATTTAGTCGGATTCAAAACATATAACAAATTCTTTTGGTGAAATTGGGAGCACCAAACATGTGGTTTTAAAACGAACCGGAATAAAATAAATAAAATATTCGGATTTGTATTCCGGAGCACGGCCGAATATTCTATTATTTCTAGAACCGGCAATTGTGTAATCAGTGACATACCGGTGCTAAAACGTATTAAACTATGCATTGTAGCTACGGTTCAATTGGTTCAAACTAGGGCTGCAAAACTTTTAGATGCTTTCTTTGAATGAGGGTTAAAAGTAGTGTGAAATCTTGAAAAGTTTAATAAATTAAAGTGCTATGCGATCTATAGAGTCAAGCAATCATTATTACCAATTAATTTGTAACGAAATATTAAGCAAAATATTGGAGGTTAAAAGCTTTATGGTCAGCTGCTTTTCAATTTGAATTTTTCGAAACAACAAAATGTATTTTAATGCAAGAAAAAAAATTTGTTTACCAAATCGTTCGATTTTCAATAATTTGATAGTGCTCGAAAGTTGGTCCGGTTGTCCAAGTAGACCTGATAATAAAATCATACGACACGCCATAGGTTTCTTTTTTAAGTTCTGACAAATCCAATTTTTTTTTTTTGATATGATAGGTTTTCTCAAGCGTGAATGAGGGCATAAAAACATTATCTTTTTAATAAATTAAAGAAATTATACGAATTATTTGATTACAAATACACTCGAGCACCTCACTTCTAAAAATGAGTATGTTTGCCAGCTCCATGGGAATTAGAGATTACGCGATAATGCAAAATGCTGTAAGAACCTATCAATATCACTATAATAATCGCGATTGTGATCTAGGGGCCAGATCTTGGAAAACATCAATTTTCTATGGTTTGTTGTATTAGATTAAATCTGGTTACCAGTGAATTTTGTTATAAGATGTTTTCTTGTTGTCGGGCTTTAAGAGATTTGGGTAAAAATATAACTCAAAAGGGATTCGTATACATATGTTTTAGCTCTGAAGTAAATACAGAAAAAGCAATAATGCGAAATGCTGTAAGAACCTATAATAATCGCGATTGGGATCTAGGGCCCAGATCTAGGAAAACTTAAATTTTCAATGGTTTTTATATTAGATTAAAGCTGGTTACCGTGTTGACGGTCTTTAAGAGATTTGGCTAAAAATATAACTCAAAAGGGATTCCTATATGTTTTAGCTCTGAAGTAAATACAGAAAAACCATTGTACGTATACATTAAGGTTGGCTTATAATAAGAATATTGCTTTTGCTAGCGGCCCTAATATATCAAGATATTTAGCTTAAAGCTACCCCAATGAAAAACCTTTACCCTTTAAAATCAATTTCAAATTGTTCTAGATTGATATGGTCGACGATGATGAACGCCGTTGGCGCCACTTTAATCCGGAAATTCCAAAACGTTCTGGTAAAATCGGAGATCTTGAAAAGTTTGATGCTACGTTTTTTGGTGTACATTTCAAGCAGGCCCATACAATGGATCCTCAAACGCGTATTCTTATAGAGACCGCGTATGAGGCGGTAATAGATGCTGGCATAAATCCGAAAAGCCTACGCGGTACTAAAACCGGTGTATATGTCGGTTCATGCATTTCGGAGTCCGAGAAAACTTGGTTCTATGAAAAGGTCTCATCCGGAGGCTTTGGCATTACTGGCTGCAGTCGTGCTATGATGGCTAATAGAATATCGTATTCGCTGGGTTTGGAGGGTCCCTCGTTTCTGCTTGATACCGCTTGCTCCAGTTCCATGTACGCTCTAGATAATGCATTCAGTGCTTTACGTAATGGAGAGATCGATGCCGCTATTATAGGAGGTTCAAATCTTTTGTTACATCCATTTGTCACCCTACAGTTTGCGCGGTAAGCCTTGTTGGTTACCTTTTAATATATCTGATTAACAATTGTAATACTTTTGTGCTTAAGGCTTGGTGTTTTGGCTCCTGATGGCTATTGTCGACCCTTTGACAAGAACGCAAGTGGCTACACACGCTCTGAAACCATCAATTGTCTATTCCTGCAGAGGAAACGCGATGCAAAGCGAGTTTATGCCAGCGTAGTTTATTCCAAGACCAACTGTGATGGTTATAAGCCCGAAGGTATTACCTTTCCTTCAGGCATAGTTCAAGAAAAACTACTGAATGAGTTTTATAAGGAGATCGATCTAACACCCAGTGACTTGGGCTACCTGGAAGCACATAGCACTGGCACTGTGGTGGGTGATCCAGAGGAGTGCAAGGCCATAGACAATGTGCTTTGCAGTCAAAGAAACGAACCGTTGCTGGTGGGCTCGGTAAAGTCCAATGTGGGTCATTCAGAAGCTGCTTCAGGCATATGCTCCTTGGTCAAAGCCTGCTTTGCCTTCGAGACTGGCTTAATTGCACCCAATATTAATTTCACCGAAGTTAAACCTATAATAACAGCGCTGGCGGAGGGTCGATTGTTGGTGGTTAAGGATACTACGCCGTTGCCCAAACCCTACATAGGCATAAACTCCTTTGGATTTGGTGGTGCCAATGCGCATGCCATATTAAAAGCAAATCCTAAGGCTAAAAAGAACTTTGGTCTGCCGGCAGATGATGTGCCACGCCTTTTAACTTGGGCTGGCAGAACTGAGGATGCCTGTAATGAGATCTTTAATGAGGTGGAAAAGAAACCTTTGGATGCCGAGTTTATAGCGTTGCTACAGAATATACAAGAGGAAGATGTGTCCGGCTTGGTCTTTCGTGGTTATGCTATATATCCCAAGTGCGGCGAAGCACCCACCAAAGCGTTGGTTAGAGATGTGCAGCATTATACTGGCCTGAAACGACCCTTAGTGTGGGTTTTCAGCGGCATGGGCTCGCAGTGGAGCGAAATGGCTGCTTCGCTTATGATCATACCACGTTTCCGTGCATCCATTGAAATATGTCATCGCGTACTGTTGCCCAAGGGACTGGATCTAATGCACCTAATTACGGCAAATGATCCCACAATCTATGACAATATACTGCACTCCTTTGTGGGTATTGCTGCTGTACAGATTGCTCTGACTGATGTGCTGCGCTCGTTGAACCTTGCACCAGATTATATTATTGGACACTCTGTGGGCGAGCTAGGTTGCGCGTATGCCGATGGTGGTCTAACTGCAGAGCAGATGATTTTAGCAGCTTACTATCGTGGCAAAGTAAGTGTGGATGCGGAAAAAATTAAGGGCTCTATGGCAGCAGTCGGCATTGGGTACAAAAAGATTATACACATGCTGCCGGAACCTATTGAAGTGGCTTGTCATAATGGACCCGACTCCTGCACCATATCTGGGCCCATCGAAGATGTTGGCAAGTTTGTAGCCGAGTTAAAGGCCAAGGAAATTTTTGCTAAGGAAGTGCCGTGCTCCAATATTGCCTATCATTCGAGGTATATAGCCTCTATGGGCGCACCCTTGCTGAAGCATATGAAAGAAACCATACCAAACCCTAAGGAAAGATCACCACAATGGCTGAGCACTAGTGTGCCTAAGAGTGATTGGGATCAACCAGGACGTAACTTATGCTCTGCTGAGTATCATACCAACAACTTGTTGAGTAGTGTGCTGTTTGAGGAAACATTTTGTCAACTACCGAAGAATTCTTTGCTAATTGAAGTCGCTCCTCATGGATTGCTAGGTGCTATACTAAAGCGCTCCATGCCTAACGGAGTTTATGTGCCACTAACTCAACGTGGAAACAAGAACAATGCGCAATTCTTTATGACCGCTTTGGGCAAGTAAGTACAGCATTGTATTATATACTGG
Source organism: Chymomyza fuscimana (assembly GCA_949987675.1). Classification (NCBI taxonomy): domain Eukaryota; kingdom Metazoa; phylum Arthropoda; class Insecta; order Diptera; family Drosophilidae; genus Chymomyza; species Chymomyza fuscimana. The sequence continues at coordinate 84,112,124 of OX465088.1, forward strand.
TCACCACCAAGTCTTCTCGAAATATACAAATTTTCAGATTTTGGGATTTGTACAGTGCAACTTATGATTTCTAAAATTTCCTTACAGACTGTACCAAAATGGTGTAATGGTGCCCGTAGCCAATCTGTATCCTAAGGTGGAGTTCCCCGTCTCACGCTCCACGCCGAGCATAAGCTCACTTATCAAATGGGATCACAGTGAAGATTGGTTTGTAACCAAGTATGAGAACATGAAAACAAAGTCCAGCGGAGAGCGCGTATTCTCAGTTAATCTGGCCAGTGACAATGAGGAGTACATGAGTGGTCATATCATAGATGGCAAAATATTGGTACCAGCTACCTGTTACCTGCAATATGTTTGGGAAACCTTCTCCCTTATGTATCATGGTCCAAGTTATATGGATGTACCTGTAGAATTCGAAGACGTGCGCTTTTTAAGAGCTACAAATATGTCAGTCAATGGAGAAGTGGAACTGAATGTTATGATACACTATGGCACGGGACATTTTGAGGTAACAAAAATTAAATAAAAATATTTTGAATTTACTAAAAATAAAACTCGTTTTAGATTACGGAGTCCGGCAGTTTGGTGGTCACTGGCCAAATTAGAGAAATTGAAAATCCGCCTATACCAGAGGTCTACCACTTTGAAAAGGAATCAGAGTTTCCAATGGTATCTAAGAAAGACTTCTATAAGGAACTCAAGCTGCGTGGTTATCACTACAATGGTGGCTTCCGCGCAGTACATAAAGCACGCTCCGATGGTCTATATGGCCAGGTAGAATGGAACTTCAATTGGGTAACATTTATGGATGCCATGTTGCAGATACATATACTGGGTACAGACTCGCGTTCCTTGTTGCTGCCCACCAAAATACGTAAGCTGAGAATAAATGGCGTGCATCATTTCAATTTGATGTCAAAAATGGATGCCGATCATCGCGTGCTCGATGTATATGTGGATCACAAGTATGATCGCGTCGTAGCGGGTGGCATTGAACTTATTGGATTGCATGCGAGTCCAGTGCAAAGGCGTAGACCGCCGGGTATACCCGTGCTGGAGAAATATGAATTTATGCCATACACACCCAAGCAATCCGTTGCCTTATCAGACGCAGTGCGCATTTGCGTACAGCTGGCACTGGAGAATGCGGCTACGCTAAAGATGAAGATTGTGGAGGTGGATACAGATGGTAGAGATACAATTTTAAACGAATTTGTGAATGCTTTGGAAGATTTACCAGTTATTACCGGAGATTATATGTACTTGACGTCTAGAACTGTTGAAGATGTGCCCGGTGTACACATAGAAAACGGCAAACTATCCACACAAACAAACTGTCATTTTGTCGTCTCGGGTGGACTAGCTGGAGAGTCTAACGAGCATGTTATTTCGACCGCTGAAAAGGTGCTGGTCGACAATGGTTATCTGCTGCTCAGGGAGCGCACAAACAGTTCTAATGTGCCCGAACATTTCCGTAAAATCTCTGCCGTCACGCTCGATAACAATGAAGGAGTACTCTTACTGTTACAGCAGGTATCGAAGAAGCTGCAAATGGAACCAGTCGTGGTGAGAGTATCCGAAAATGATACGAACTTTGAGTGGATAGCTCAGGTGCAGTCAGCCATTAGCACAAAGAGTGCTGTCGTGATATATGCATATAATGAAGCATTAAATGGCCTAATGGGTTTGGTCAACTGCCTGCGAAAGGAGCCCGATGGTAACTTGGTAACTTGCTTTTATATAGATGATAAAACAGCGCCTGCCTTTGATTTGGCCATACCGTTCTATGCCAATCAGTTTGTCCTGGGATTATCTATTAATGTTTACCGCAATGTAAGTATAATCTCAAAAGCTAGCCATAAACATATGCTTAATAGCATCTATGCTTCAGGGCACTTGGGGCAGTTTCCGGCACTTGCAATTGCATGTGGATGCTACGCCACAACCCAGATTAGATCATATCTATGGCAATGTCATACAACGTGGTGATCTTTCCTCACTGCGCTGGTTTGAAGGCCCACTGGAACCACAAGACTGCATGATCAAAATTGCTTACTCTTCCCTAAACTTCCGAGATGTTATGCTTGCCACAGGACGTTTAGCTGTTGAACTTTATGGCTCCAACCGTATTGATCAAAGTTGTGTGCTGGGCTTTGAGTATTCCGGTATCAATACGCGAACGGGCAAACGCATTATGAGCATGGTTGTCAAGGGCGGAGTGGCTTCGTATGTGGAGAAGCCTTCAAAGCTAATTTGGGATATACCCGATCATTGGACTTTGAAGGAAGCAGCATCTGTGCCTGTCGTTTATATAACTGTTTACTATGCCTTCTTCATGGCCACCGATATACGTAAGGGCAAGAGTATACTGATACATGCTGGAACCGGCGGCATTGGTTTGGCGGCAATTCGTGTTGCCCTTGCATACAATTTGGAAGTGTATACAACGTGCAGCACTCCTCAAAAGAAAAAATTCCTGTTGGATATGTTTCCGCAACTCAAAGGTATGCTTAAAGTTATGTTTAACATCGGGATTTTAATGTTTCTTTCATCTGAAAGTTTAAGTCAAAAGATTGCAAGCCACACCTAATGACAGATTTGGAATCATTTTATTTGATGTGGCAAAGATTGTCGAGTGAGGAGGAATACAAAGGTTTAAGTGTAGATAGGATTAAAAAGATAGACTGTCTGATGTAGCCTTTTTCTCATGAAAAAATGTTTGGCATATATTACTCATTATAGAGCAAACGCTTTCCCGCCTCTCATTTCGATATTATAGAAGGAAACGGCGATTGCCTTAAGACTCGAATATATATAGGGGTAAAGTTTAGTTTCTTCGTAATTTGGATTATAACTCACGTAGAGGAATTCTTTAAAACTGTCATTAGTTTATACCATCAATGGACTTCTGGAATTTGTTATAGTCTTCCGATCCAGGTGATTGGACGATTTATATTTTCTAGGTAAAAAAAGTAATTGTATTCAGAAAGTAAAAAACTACTGCAAAGGAACTTGAATTTAGAATCCTTCCTAATGATTTGTTACCAAAATGTTTCCCTGTCCTTAACCTTCAGAGTCTCGTATTGGCAATTCCCGTGATACATCGTTTGAGCGAATGATCCAACGTGAAACTGATGGTAAGGGTGTGGACTTCGTACTAAATTCTCTATCGGAGGACAAACTGCTGGCGTCAGTGCGCTGTCTAGGACAAAATGGTCACTTTTTGGAAATTGGTAAATTCGATATGGCAAACGACAGCAAACTTGGCATGGGTTGTTTCTTGAAACAACTTACCTTCCATGCTGTGCTGGCCGATTCTTTGCTAGTGGCTCCTGATGAGGAAATTTGGGTACGTACATATTTTCTTTAGTTATACTCGTACTAGGAAAACTAATTTTTATTGCGCAACTTGCAGCATTTGAAGAAACTCATTGATACAGATATTGGTAAAGGCATTATACAGCCACTCCCTGTCACAGCTTTTCCGGCTCATGAGATTGAACAGGCCTTCAGACATTTGATTGGAGGCAAGCATATTGGCAAAGTGGTCATCCAAGTGCGCGAAACACCTGAGGCCTTGGAAACGTTGCCAGTCTGTGTAATGAGTCAGGTATACTTCAAACCCAATCTGTGCTATGTTATACCTGGAGGTTTGGGTGGTTTTGGCATGGAACTGGCAGATTGGATGGCACTGAGAGGAGCACGCAACTTTGTGCTTAGTTCGAGTCGCGGTATAAGCAAGGACTATCAATCTTATAGAATTGCGTGAGTACATATACATTGGTATACTAAGAAAATTGCATATTCTAAAAATGGCGCCTTCCCTAGACTTTGGAAGACCTACGGCTGCCAGGTTATCGTTAGTACTGCAGACATTACTACACCGTCGGGTTGCCGCATGCTGCTGCAGGAAGCCACCGAATTGGCTCCGGTTGGTGGTATTTTCAATCTGGCTGTCGCCTTACGGGATGGCATATTTGCCAATCAAACCGCTGAGCTGTTTGTGCAAAGCTTTTCACCAAAGGCTATGGCCACCAAATACTTGGATGAGCTATCACGCGTTATGTGCCCACAGCTGGAACATTTTGTGGTGTTCTCCAGTGTCTCGTGCGGTCGTGGCAACGCGGGTCAAACGAATTATGGCATGGCAAACTCGATTATGGAACGCGTCATTGAATGCCGCCACAAGACAGGTCTACCAGCCAAGGCTATACAATGGGGTGCAGTTGGAGAAGTCGGACTGGTGGCTGATATGGCCGAAGATAAGATTGATATGGAAATTGGCGGCACATTGCAGCAAAGAATATCGTCTTGTCTGCAGGAGTTGGATACCCTGCTGACTTCCAAATCCGCAATAGTGGCCAGCATGGTGGTGGCCGAGAAACGTTCATCCCGCACTGGTAATGAAAGTATTATCGAGACGGTAATGAACATTATGGGCATACGTGATTTGAAATCGGTGTCCTTGGGCACTACACTCTCCGAAATGGGCATGGACTCGCTTATGGCAGTTGAAATCAAGCAAACCTTGGAGCGCGACTTTGAGTTAGTTTTAACACCACAGGATTTACGTTCGCTGACATTCCAAAAACTGCAAGAATTTGCAGATGCTAGAGAGAAGGAGAATACGGAGGCCATCAAAATGATATTTGCCTCCGAGGGCAAGATTGTGGGCATGGATCTGCTGATACGCAACTTGGGCGACGAATCTCATTGCGATCAAGTAATGGTGGCATTGAAGACCGCTTCAGCTGCTGCAAAGCAGAGCTTACCACCCAATATTATACTACCGGGCTTGGAGGGCACAGCGGGTCAGGCCTGGTATAATATTGGCACAAGCTTAAACAGCAGAGCCAGTGTGTTGCAATTCCATCAATTCGCTCACTTGGATAGTGTGGCCGAGATTGGTCAAGCTGCTTTAGAGGTAAGCAATCATTGTAGTTATGCACAATAGTTTCTGACTTTTATACATCCTGCAGCATGTCAAGGCGACACTGAAAACCACGGATCCTTTCTACCTCATTGGTTATTCGTATGGTTCCTTTGTGACCTTACAGCTTGCGGCGCTACTCGAAAAAGCGGGCTATCGTGGTCAGATCATGCTAATTGATGGCGCTCCACATTTCCTTAAGAAATTAACAAATCTTCATATGGGCACAAACTTTAGTGAAAACGATTTATACGACATGCTTTTGTCTACCATTGTAAAACTGATATTCCCCGAGGAAACCAAAGAAGCAGCTGCTATAATGTTCCATAAGCTGGATACTGTACCCGAAAAAATGGCGCTCTTTATGGAGTATGTGGCCAAACAGGAGATCTATAGCAAAGAGTATGCTGAGACAGTTGTGCGCGCCATGTTAAATCGTGTCAAAATGGCGGCCAATTTTGATTTGGAAAGCATCAAGGATCTTAAATCCCCCATTACCTTAGTGCGACCAGCAGAGGTTTCTCTACAGGACATTGAGGAGGACTATTGCGTTTCGCAGTTAACCTCTGGCAAAGTGGTGCTTAAGGTGATTGAAGGTAATCACACCACCATGCTGGATAATCCAGCGTTGCCTCAGCTTATTAACGACTACGATCCTGGATTATTGGATGATAAGAACTTTGAGGAGTACATACGAGATGTCAAGGCAGTTTCAGTGGTCTAAATATTGAATGTTTTTCTTTATAGTTACATATTTTTAAGGCTGCAGTAGTTTTCCAACATATTCTAAGAATTTAATACAAAATCCGTTTTACTTGAAATAATATATTTTGAATCGTTTGTAAAAACTTGAATTTTTGAAGCTCTTTTTCCCGCGTTGGAGAATCTTTTTTTTAAAATATGCTCTTAAATATCACATGGTGACTATATCTTTTTTTAGGAACACTTTAGTATATAGATGGTTTTACGTAGGGCTTTTAGCAAAAATAGGTTCAAATTAGACCATTTTTGAATGTAACTTAAAGTTGAATGGAAATCTGTTGCTATCGACTGTCTGATGGTATCACCAAAAACTAAAAAGATTTGTATGTTTTCAGTAAACATAAGTTTACAGTACATAATGATTTTAGTTAATGTCGCTTTTCTAGAAGCGATTTTATTAAAATAAGGATAAATATTGTCTATCTTTGGCGGTAGTAAGTGTCCAGAGTATCCCACTATCGTTCACCGCCTACACTGAATCTCATTTTGTATCTTTATGCTTATAAATGCTTATAATGGAGGCCCTTTTATTTCGCTTTCTTAAATAGAGAGTACTTATATCTAATATTTGCATATGTACTTATATGTATGACACTGTGCGTGCCATTGTACTCATGAATATGTACTAACAACTATGTATCATTGGGTCTGGGCGTTGTTTTCATGTTTGTACAAAGCATCCGCTAGTTTGACAATAAATAGCACTCACCTGGTAACTTGTATACTTACATATAGAATATGTTTAAGAGATATATTTATACATTTCACGTAGTGCCTGTTTTAACAACAAAAGATACAACAATGACAGCTCAGACTCGATTAACGTGAAGAACAGCGTTTATGTCAGATTTAGATTACTTAAATATCTATGCGCGAATCATCGCGTCATCAGACATTATTTTACCCTTGTGGAGATTATGACTACTTTTTGATGGACTTTGTAACGTCGACCTTGAATTTTAATGGAATTCAAAAGCTTATTACAAAATTATTATTATTATTAATTAGGTCGTATAAAAACCTAGATATCGTAGACCAATAGAACAAGGGACACCAAATTGTATAAAAAATTGAGTGGAATTTTAAGAATTCTGTTAATATTATATCATCAAATATAATCAATGTAAAACATCTATTTGTTTGGCCCAGCTCAGCTATCTACTACTAAATGCTATGCTGCAAAAATTTTAAAGTTCGGATGAAAGCTCTAAAACATCTAGACAATCATGCTATCATTTTAGATAATTTTCTTTTTATAAAGATTAAGAATATTCATTCACACTTTCTTTCATTAATATACGTGTACTTTAAACCAGAGTTACCTAGTAAGATGTGTAGACACTATGGTGGCCATTTATGCAACATCTCACGATTTTAATAACTCCACCTCCTAAAAAGTTTCCTTTTTAACTGCATAGCGCCTGTAAAATTTAAAGACGATCCGAAAGTATTTGACGGACACTAAAATTGGTTAAAGGTCATCATTTTCACTTTTTCCGTTTTTGACTGTATTGTTCAAACTAATTATGGTTCAAACAGTCTAAATATTGAGCCGGCTTGCATAAATTTGGTAAGCTCTAAAATTAATTAATTACAGTAGTTTAAAATTTTTAAAAAATGTTGGTATCCTTAACATGTTTTAGTCGTTTCCGTAGTAAAATGGCATGCTAAAACCGAAAAGGCTTCGAGATATTTAAAAAAAAAAACATTTTTCGAAATTAGAAAAAAAAATGCCTCTAATTAACAGAAAATATCTCTGGTTGTTCTATACTGATTTCGATCATTTTTTTACTTGACTGTAGATAATTGAATTACCCATTGATTATATGTGAAACATGTTTTTGTCAAACTTACGGTTTGGTCGCTATTTATGCATTCATATTCATATTTTTTATGACCTTTGACCTATTTTAGTGTCCATGAAATACTTTCTGATCGTCTTAAAATTTTACAGGCGCTATATGCAGGTAAAAAGGAAACTTTCTAGGCGGTGGGGTTATTGATATGGGTGGTTTAAAAATCTGTCGTACCAGCGGCGGCCACCCTAGTAGACACTTGTGGGCCTAATAAACAAAAAATTTTTGATGTTGTGAGTGTTCAACCAAATTTGATATGTACAAGAAGAAGGGCATTAATTCGCCTGTTATTTTTTTCCTTACTTTCAAACTCTCGCTAATAGAATTCTAATTTGTTATTTATTTTGACGAACAATTCTTAATAAAAAGTATTGACTTTTTAACTATGTATAAGATATAGGGTGGGCCATCTGTTGGTTTGTATGGATATTGTATTTTACTTGTATATTTTCCAACAAAATTAGGCAAATGGATATACCAAATGCAAGTTTGAAGCTACTCATGTATGAAAAATAATGTCGCCCAAATGGCCGCCGAGGCTGGCTCTACAGGTCATGACTTTTCTTAGACGAAATCTTATCAGCCAGATCATCTCCCATCCATTGAATGAATAGCGACGCTGAAAATGCTCCGCGGGCCTCAATTGTTGCGTCATTTGAACCTAGTAAATGCATATCCGCATGCAAAACTCGATGCAAAGTGGTCCTGGTCGCGTCGACGTTCCTGGAGACTCGTCGACACTGGCCTCAACTATGTTTTTTCCACAGAACGACCATTTTCATAGTACGCCTATTTGCCCAAGAAAATCTCTATTAATTCAAGAATATAATTATAGGCCTGGAAAGATTTCATATTTTGAAGCTTCCAGATGGGTTTTTTTAATATAGACTGTTAGATAATTTTGCTTTATATTGATTGGACTCACTCAAGGACAAAGAATCCTTATTGTCATATCATGATATATTACTTCATACAAAAAAAAAGAAAGATTGTTCACTAGAGATGATACAGAAAGTTATTTCTTTATACATAGAATATATTATTATTTCTTTTTCATATTTATATTTATATCTTTTTTATTGGCTGATTTTGTTGAATCTCAGTCAATCCTGTTATGTAATTTAAATATGTCAAATCATTTACTTATTATCCACGGATAGCTTGTAAATAAAATATAAAAAAAAAAAAAAAATATTTATATATCTTGAAGATACGACTTATATAAATTTTGAAAAAATTATATTTGAATTTTTGAAATCGCTAGATTTATGGGAAACAAGTGGTCGCTGGTTTTTAGGTATTTCGTCGATTTCATTTCGATTCTCTCAGTTCGTCAAGTATATGTTTGCAATCTAAAAGTTTTTTTCACTGTTCTTGGGTTCAAGACACGAACTGGACATGAATTTTAGATGTTTGGCAGATGATTGTCCCCTTATTCTCCCTAACAGTTGGATTTGGACATGGTTGCCTAATTCAACGAATTCAAATATTTAAAAAAACCAGCTTATTTTTAACGCATAATCGATTTATATCTTATTGCATTTATCGATTCGTTTATTGTTCGAATCCCGTTTTAATTCATTGGTGTTTTTACTTTATAAAAAAATGCAACTCTATGTTTAAAAAATAGATTTTTGTATTTGTAAAAAACCTGCCGCACCGATTTGATAATCATATCAATATTTTTCTCAGGATATCCAATAATATTCGCAAAAAAAAAAATGGTTCTTTCACTAGAGTCAAAGAAATTTAGAGTATCCCCCATAAAAAAAGGTGGAGATGGCTGCATTGTAAACTTAATCTGGGTAGAATTAAATAACATTTTTTTTTTAACTTGCAAAAAAAAAATTTCGGACCATACCATCACTACGAACAAATCAATAATATAATAATAATAATAAACATTTGGATTTAGTTTATTACGTGAAAAAAAGTTGGAAATTTCTGTCAAAATTAAAAAATTAAAAATTCCTGTTATATAATTTATCACCACGGTATTCTCTGCCTGGCGTAAGAGGTCCCTAAAAGAGAACTAGTCAGATGCAGGCATACTTACCATCACATTGAGCCTGAGGCACATTTTTAACATCTTAAAGATCTTCCAAAGATCAGTGTATGCGATTGGTTACCGGGTCTGGAGACAACCGCCGGTGTAAAAGGAAAGTCCATAACTAACGAATATCCATACGCAAGTGCCAAAAACATCACCTTTTAACATCACCAACGAATGGGTCTCAGCGACGACATGATCCAGGATCGGAATGCCTGCAGACAAACGCTGAGATCGCGTACCCACACCTCAGGAGGAGCATAAGTGAATCCGAAAAGAGGTAAACAAGGGTTTGGGAGAAGAAGAAGAATAATAATAATAATAATTCCTATGGGGCTACATGATATAACAAGCCGATTTTGAGTAAATTTTACGAATGACAAATATTTTCATAAACAAACGAAACTAAAAAAAACTAAAACTTTTGGTTTTTTTTTTCGAAGTTCTACATGATACCTCTTTGGAAGCTATGTATATAATGTAACACCGACATCGAAAAAATAAAATATACTTGTTTCCCGTGGCATTATAAGGTGTCTAATCTGAAAGTTTGGTTGCTTTAGCTCTTAGTATCACTGAGACCTAGGCGTCCATACGGACGGAAAGACGGTAGACATGTAAGTATGTACATATATGTAAAATGGTGTTGACGCAGAGGTGGCACGGGTGTGCAAGCGTTGATGCCACCAAACCAGCTCCATTGTGATGTGTAGAAAGCCTGAATACTTTAACGCTTAAAGTTTGCGCTCATACGATATACGATCATAATCCCAAAATGATATGATAGATAATTAAGTGCTCTTTCTTGTTCACTAAGCTCAATCACATTTATAAAAAAAAAATTATAAAAGTTTACAGTGACATACAAAATTACAATTTAAAAAAATTTTTTTTAATGATTTCTTGAAGTACCACACATTTAGATGGAAGAGTGTTTTATAAAAACTTTTTTTTGCGCTTACAATTTTAGATTTTAAATAAAAATATTTCTTTTTTTTACATTGCCTATACTAATGCTATTAAAAAATTTTCTCTTTACCTGTACCGTAGGCTAAGCAAGGGTATTCCAACTTCGTTGCCAAAAAAACCAGTTGCATTGCGTTTTGTAGAAAGCCTGAGTAGTTTAGGTGTTAGCGCTCATGTCAGAGAGACACATATGCAATAATAATTTAAGGTAATCAAATTGTTGAAACTCATTTTCATTTAAGCACACACACACACACAGAGACGAGTACTCACTTGTGGAAACCCTGCTCCACCACAGCGCTGCTGAGCTCTAGCAACGACTGGCAAAACGGCACCCTGTACACCTTGAAAGTAAGCCCCAAGTTGTGCTCGCAATTTCATCGAAAACGGAGCCCCGCGTAGGAAAAGCGTACGAAAGCTTAACAAGATCAAGGCTGCCATGTGGCGGCTACTGCTACTGCTGCTGTTTGCCAAAGCAACTCTGATGCGGGCTCCGACTGTTTGTGGTCGGTCAATTCGGCAGTAGTTGAGTTTTGACCGCTCGCACGTGAGGTATCCGATGACGGGTGGGCTTTCAATCACGGCTGAATAGTGTCTGGCTGACGTGAGACGCAAATTGAAACAGACGCTTGGCTTTGAGAGGGGCGCGAGTTTTTGTTCGGAAAAATAACAAAATAGGAAACGAGTAATTACTTTAGTAGTGCCAGTGACTGCGGTGCACACACATTAGAGTGACCCAAAACGAATTTCGCAGGTCTTGAGCTGAACAACACAAGTGGATTATATTCATAAAATAGTGGGAGCACGCTCAAGTGCATCTGTTTTAGTTGGACTTGCTTTTGGCAGACCATCAATTTGTGTATTCAAATCGTGTAATGATTTCAATAAAAACCAATATCCATGTTTGGCAGTGCATTTGTGGATCTAAGAATACTTTTGGCTTTCAGGCTGTCTACGGTTTGACCCTCGACAGTATTGAAGACACGCAGAATAACTAAAATAGTGTATGACAACAACAATAACACGATAAAAAAAAATAATAATAATAAATAATAACACGTCTATGTGATTCAACAATAATGTGTGTGACAAGACTTATAATTTGTATCGGATTTATTTCGATATTGACGGTGGCTCTGTGTGATAAATATGAGCAAAAATCATTTATGAGGTATACTGCTTAGACAATAAACATTTGATTTGAAGTACCGCATGTTTCTTAATTGACTATTCCGATTGTTTAGTATTTTTCCTAGCACTTAATTTATAGACTGTATTCTGAGGGCAACCTTTAAGCCATTAAGTTGGAGTTAAATCAGATTGCCTAAATGATATAAAATGATCAAAGTTCGCATTAAATTTTAATTTATATCACAAGTGGGTTATAATAATTAATTGCGGTTTGTCTTAGAGGTTCTATTGTAACATTGTATATAATTAAAATAAATATTTGCAAATGCTTCAGGTTGTTAACTGTTGTATAAGTTCACTTCACTTGCCAAATCCCGTTCCGTCTTCTTTATTATATAAAGTTCAGAACTTACTGACTATAATATTCCATGGAGAATGGTCCTGTCGTGACTGCTCGACTCTAAAAACCCTGTACCAACGCCTTGTCGATTTGAGATGTTACAAATTTTTTTAGGTGGTATACTCTTCGGGGACCCCCCAAAGTTAACTAAAGTGTGATCAGAGTAATTAGAGTAGTCTGTATAGTCTTTACATCTACCTCTCGTCCTTATGAACGCCTAGCTCCTAGAGATGATAAGAGCTAACTTTCAATTTACACCCCTTATTAAATCACGGGGCCATAGGGGCAATATATAAAATCTTAAAAACAAAAAGTTTTAGATTGCTAAACAAAATTTGGCGTTTGGATTTTTTTAGACTTCCCATGCACTGTACAACATTTTAGCGTGTTACCAGCTTTACTTTATTAATTCAGGATCCTTTTATCTATCCGTATAAACGATAGACACACATGGCAATAAAGAATCGTCTATTCATGCTGATCAACAATATATATATTGGACTTGCTTCCCTTTGCCCGTTACACACATTTTTACGTACTTTGTATTATTCATTGTACCTCTGGTACTGCTTATAAAAAGTCTGCCTGGAACTATTGGATATAGTCACATATCCTGTAGACCCTCTAGTTTCCATAGTTATCATTCGGTTTTAAGCGCTTCAGTTCGTAAAAACAATTTTCTACTTGGCTGCAGATGGGTTGAAAATAACTTAATATATCAATGGAACCCTGTACATTAGTTGGCCAGATGCATTTTGATTTTTACTTTTAGTCAATAACTAATTATGCTATTTTTTCATAAGTTGCGTGCCAGAAATTTTTTTTATTAAAAGCTACTCGTCACTGCGTCAGATGCCTCTTTTAAGCTAATTTTTATCTAGAAACATTTCATATGCCAGAATAATAATGAAAAATTTGGAAATCTACCAGAAAATGGTTTAGATTGAGTAATTTTTCAATAGGCCTCTGATGAACATTAACGCCGTCAAATGTTTTCATATTTCCTTATATCAGGGGTGTCCAGGCCCATTGCTCATCTGGCTCTTTATACCCTGTACCTATAGGTACAAAGGGTATACTAGGTTTGTGCAATGTATGTAACGGACAGAAGGAGGCGTGGCAGACCCCAAGTCCTTTATACCAAAATGCTTATCATAACCTCGGGTAGCGATTGAGCCATGTCCGTCCGTCCGTCCGTCCGTATGAACGCCTAGATCTCAGAGACTATAAGAGCTAGAGACACGAAACTTTACCAGCTGGTGCGCATATTTCCTAAGCAGATGAAGTTTGTTGAATCATGTCAATATCTTCCCCCGTTCCCCCGCAGTAGAGTTTCGCGGTTTTTAGCCACACCGTTAAGTATTTTCAGCTGAATTGAAACAGAGCGATGCGTTGTAGCTACATGCGCATCTATGTGTAAAAAATGAACAAAATCGGACAAATACAACAGAAGTTATAGTCAAAAATGTGCAAATTTCACCTCCCCTTGCCAATAAACTGCGTCAACATTTGACTCTACGCAATTATGGCTACAACTGACCTAGAATCACAATTTTTGGTAAGCCCATTCATGTGGCTCTAATGAACAAATCCACATCCAAATTTTATCGATGCGGTCTCCCCACCCCCCGCAATCTATTTACCGTGTTTTCTCCCACACCCCTCAACATACCAACTTGAAACTTACCCCGTATACTTTTAATAAATTCTTTGTTGTAACATTCGAGTTTCATCAAAATGGGTAAAAATTTAGGGAACTTATAGGTATAAATATCGATTTTCACCAAAAAAAAATAAATTCCAATTGGAAAGTTCTTAGATGGAATATGCAGGAAAAATTTTTTTGACACAAAAGGTACAGGGTATTCCACTGTCGGGCACCGCCTCGACTGTACCACATTTTTTGTTTTTGTAATGGCTCTCAGGCATAGGCAGCAATGCGCGTGTACATGCACGGCCCAAACCATGGTGTAATAATACAAGGTGAGGACAAAAGCGAAAAATACGGACCCATAAGAAAATGTGTGCATCTGAGCAAGAGAAAACATCCCCTTTGCTACTGTAGCGAGAGCGAGTAAGCATAAGGGTGGGCAAACACTATTTTTATACTCTGTACCGTATTGTACAAAGGGTACAATGGTGCAAGCCGAAAATGTATGTAACATACAGAAGGAGACGTCGGAGACCCCCCAAAGTTACTTAAAGTATGATCAGGGTGACTAGAGGAGTCGATATACCCATGTCCGTCTGTCCGTCTGTCTGTATGAACGCCTAGATCTCAGAGATGGTAAGATCTAGAGCAACCAAATTTTCAGATTAGATGCGCTATTATGTCAGGGGAGACAAGTTTATTTTATTTTTTTGATATCGGAGCTATATTATATAGCTCCCATAGGGGTGTTTCAGAGGACCTCGAAAAAAACCAAAAGTTTTAGATGGATAATTCGGTTGTTTATGAAGATATCGTAACCAAATTTGGCAATCAATAGTTTTTAGAGTTCCCAAGCACTGTACCAAATTTGATCAAAATCAGTTGACTATATCATATAGCTCCCATAGGACCAATCGGTCAAAAAAACGTTTTTTGTACAAAATTCATCTCGTTTCGTTTGTTTGTGAAGATGTTGTAACCAAATTTGGCATTCAGAAGTTTTTTAGGGATCTTCAACACTACCAAATTTTATCAAAATCGGTTGACTATATCATATAGCTCCCATAGGACCAATCGGTCAAAAAAACGTTTTTTCTACAAAATTCGCTGTGTTTCGTTTGTTTGTGAAGATATTGTTACCCTTTTTGGGTTATCGATACCGGAAGAAGAAGAGGTTAAATACCTTGGCGTGTACTTGGACCGAAGGCTCACCTGGAAAAAACACATTAGGTGTAAGCAAACCCAGCTCAAAGCTAAGACTAGGCAAATGTATTGGCTTTTAGGACCTCGGTCCCAACTCAGCTTGGAAAATAAAACCCGTCTTTACAAAGCAATTTTAAAGCCAGTATGGGCCTATGCCGTGCAACCTTGGGGTACGGCAAGTACATCTAATATCGGGATACTTCAAAGATACCAATCAAGCACACTCAGAAATATTGTCAGGGCACCCTGTTGTGTTAGTAATTATCAAATACACAAGGACCTCAACTATGTTATGTAAATGATGAAATTAAGCAACGTACAGAAACATACATAAACAGACTAAATTTTCATGAAAACTCATTAGCTATAAACTTATTAGATAATAGCGCAGATACTATACGATTGAAGCGATATCATATCCTAGATCTTCCCCATAGATTCTAAATTAAAACTAAGTCTGCTTAATGTTATATTGGTTTAGCTCATTGGAGTCAAGCCAATCATAGAATTATTTTTTTTGTAAGATGTTATAAAATTTGTTGAATGTCCTTTGGACAGATTACAAATAAACAAATATAAAAAAAAAAAAAAATTATTCCTTGGCATTAATATTTAGTTTTAACAGATAAAAAGAAATATATACAGACAAAATTTTAAAATATTTTGTATCACACACTAATACGCACTATAATTTTTGTATAGCTAATAATTTTCATCAATATTGGATCATAACCCAATTTGTATCGGTTGATTGCCATTAAAAAAAAATATTAAAAACAAAAATTTATTTTTTATTGCCGATTAATCTATGTTTATTGATTTTAATTCGTAAAAGCTTATTAAGAAATTTAATGCGTTAAAAACCCGCAATTTAAAAAAGAAATATATAACTTTTTCATCTAAATCAAACAACCAGAACTTTAACAAAAACGAGCCAGGACAAATACGATCATTTGCCGACGGCACTTGCACAACCTCCCACTTTCAACTCTAGCTCGCACTGTTAAAAATAAACATCCACCCACATTAGTACTTCAACAATAACACGCGAGGACAAATACGATCGAATGCCGACGACATGTGCACAACATTTCACTTTGAAATGTAATTCACTACTGCAAGCAAAATAAAGACCCACGAGAGAGCGCTGTTTGGAATTTCCTCACCTTGTATCAAGGTATACTTATTTAAGGTAGAGTAATGCTGCCGGCGTCGTCACCAATTCTACTGAGAGCAAGAAAAAGCGAGAGAGAATGAACGCAAACATATTAAAATAATATGCGTGAAAACAACCCTCCTCACGCGCAGTCGCAACGAAACTAAAAATTGGTAACTTTCGTTGAGAGCCTTCGGCGGGTGTATGCTACCTTAAATAAGTATACCTTGACCTTGTATTATTACACCATGGCCCAAACTGTATATCACACAATGCCAATGCAAATTACAAAAACAATTTCGCGAGTTCTCTCCCTTACTCTCTTTGCTCTCTGAGCTCATGAGCACAGAAACAACCCTTGTGTATATTTGTTGTTGGCCACTGATTTTCATTGTAATTTTGTTGTTGTTTTTCGTTTCTGCTCTCTGAACTCTTGCACTTAAAAAAAAGGTTGTAGGATTGATCGCGGACACGATTTTTGTACACCATGTGTTAAATGTGAGTAATAAGGCATAGCTTGCAAAGAAAAAAGAGTTACAACGAAAAACAAAACATTTATATGAGTATATATCCACCTTTATAGAGTTTTTGATATTGGTCCCCTCTGGCCTCAATGAATTTTTGAGCTTTCTTCTTAGAAGAACTGTCGTAGATTTATTTGATCGTCTTGAAGCGAATTGTAGTTTTCAACTCTGTATCCGGTTGTTACTTCACCACTACTACTTACTTATTAGAAAAACAAACAAAACTTGAAAGTTGAAGCTACAAACCGATTTTGGTTATTTTCACTTTTTTTTTTCGCTATAAACTCATATTAATCCCTATGTCCCCAACCTATTTTAATAAAAAGTCGTTACTCATAGCTTTATGGACTAAACCGTAATAAGTATTATATTGGGGGAAAGAAGATAAATCGGCTTAGTCTGCCTTACCACCCATAGTGGAAGTACCATTGGGGTAGTGACATTTGTATTTCACATCATTACTCAACTAAGCCTTTAAAAGGGGCATCTAATCTATTTAAGTGTATGAATCATACTCATAGATACAAATCTTCTGATACTGACTAATTAAATTACTTGCTTGTATGCACAACGCGTCAGTCAGCTCTAAACTTGACAACAGGGCTGTGAAATCTGAAAATTTCCACAATAATAAATTCTGAAGTTGGTTTCGGAATGATTTTACTGACCTTAAATATAGAAAATTATTAAAATCGCTTAATTTTTAAGTTGAATTTCTATCGAACACGCTCTTTATGGATTTTAAGAAACTTGCATTTGCTTTAACTTTCATCCAAAAATTGCAAAATCTTTTAGACAACTCGGATGAGTGCCATGGAGAAAATTATATTGCAGTAAAAAATCAAAATGCTAAACTTTAAGTGTTTTGGTTCAATTCGAATTGAAATCTGCACTCAAAACGACGTTTGACACAATCATGTACAAGATAAATAAAGTCAGTCAGTTTTAAGAAGGTGTCACAAGGACAACATTTAGACAAAGTAACAACAAATTGATTTGATTTGAGAGCGAAAGTGTTTTGTGTGCAGTAGTAAGAAGAAGATAGTTTTATTTTCCTTTTAAGGGGATATCCCAAATGGGATTTTTTTTTTTTAAAGTTTTGCGATTCCGCGCGAAATATTTCGTGCTGCGTACAGGCCTTTAAATATGAATTATACAGTATTAAATTGTACAAATGTTGTTTCGCGTGTTAATCGATTGCTTTGAAATTTAAGTGCTAAAACAATAAAAGTAGATTAAGATATTTTTTTGGTTTTTCCTTCTATTATATTTGGGTCTACTTATGATTGTTTATTATTTTGAAATAAAAAACGTTTTACCTTTAAATTAAATATTTCATTATAAACATAATATAATATCAATATATTATAATATACTCATATTCGGCAAATTCCTAACGTCAAGCTCCTAAATTTAATTCACAATTGTTTAAAACTATCCAGTCATTATTTGTATTCTGCTCTTAATATGAAAAGTAATTTAATTTTGAGAAGCGTCTTTATAGTTTTGAGAAAATTTCTTTATTAAGATAAATGCACATTTTTATGCCCTTAAACAAAAAAATCCAAAACTTTTTTCTCTGATTAAGGTTGGGATCGCTAAGGCAATGCGAACAAAATTTAAATGTTCATGCAATATTGAAAGTACACTGGTGGAATTAATGCCCAGGGGTGTCTAAACCTCCTCATATGTCACTTGACAATATTTCTTTATTATTTCATGCACAGAATCGATGTTTTCTACGATGACGATCGATTTTCGACAAACTTTTTCAAGTTCATCGGTGAGTAATAGGCGGCTGCAATTGATGAACTTTATAGGACTTAATCACCAAAAGTCAAATAACCATTTTTTAGGTTCGTATAGTAGAAGGAGTGGAACACCCTATAGGGCTTATAAAGGTATATTCTTGATCAGCATGAGTAGCCAAGTCGAGCCATGTCAATCAGAAACTTTACGATATAAAAATATCTTTTCACATTTTCTAGCTGGAAAAAGTTCGTCGAAATTTAAAGTTTTTTTTTTTAAAAAATAGTGAAATCGTCTGAAAGAGAACTCCTTTTGTCGATTTTCACTGCCTTCAGCATTTCCAACAAATCATCAGAACTTGGAACCGGTTTACGGGGATTCGAGCTTCCGGTGGTCATTCTGGTGGCTTGCAAAAATTGAACGAACCCTTTAGCATTTTTTCAGTATAGAGTCTAAATAATATTATGGATATACTTACATTTGATTTTACTCGAGAAAATGTTAAAATTTTAGCGACACAAAATCTTAAAGTAACACTTTCTAGGTAGCAATTTTTTTAGAAAAATTATTCTGAACAGAAAAACCCGTGTACTCGTGACTGAGTATTATCCAAAACCAACTTCGGTCATGACGTTTAGTTGAATTGGTGTCATAGTCATATGTCAACTGAGAAATCCGTTAGAATGCGTTTCCAGATTCACCCGACTTCCGAATTCACCCCATGTTGCTCTACACTACAACAAAAAAGTTACTCTACTTTGTCGGAATACCACCTGTACAACAATTTTTTACTATTTACTCCGAAAAATGACTAGTTTTAGCTGGCCTTCCTTGTTTCATTACCCACCCGTAGTTGCTTATTAAAATCCCATGGAAACATCGCGAGTTAATTCCGAAAATTAGTACCGAAGAATTATCGTCACCAAAATAGAGTCATGTAGACTCAAAATTAACAAATTGTTTTTGCTTTTTGAGGAACTCACCTACATGGATGTTTGAATTGTTGTTCACGTACCTTTTTAAAATCATAATAGTTGGTAAAAAATTTCACGGAAACACTGTAGAATTTTATGCATTTTAGACAAAATCGATTATTATGAAAAAGCGAAGGCCTCAAAGACAATTCTTTATATACATTCATTGAAGTTTATTTGTGCATCGAAAGAATATAATTTTTACCAGATTTCCAAAATCTATGGTTTGCAAATTCAAACTTGAGTGAGTTAGAGTCATAATTATACAGAGCTATGTAATTTTGTGTAAAAATTAAAGTTTTCCAAAAAGAGACGAATAACACATTGATAACCCGTTGGTGTTTCCGAACTTTAGCTCCAGCCAATATTATTGTAGTCTTGAAAATACATTTAGTTAAAAATTTGTAGTTTTTGAAATTCTTCATGGGAATAATATGCGATGCAATTTCTAAAATGGAGAATCCCATCCCGGATATGATGAGTTCAAATCAATAATTTGGTTTTCGGGAGCCCGTTGTTTGCATATTTAGAACTGGACTAGCAAATTTAAGTGTTGTATTCCTTTCGAAAACTCAAAATTCTTATTATAAAAAATTTCTAATTAGTTTTGTATTGCAAAAATTTTGAGAGTAAACAATCTTAAAAAAACTCTAAAAAATTACTATATAGGTTGCTGTTATTCCAAATACGGGAACATGGAGCCTTTGGTATTATAGAAAAAATGATTGGTGATGAATTATTCAAGAAATATAAATTTTGCTACTTAATTTTACAACCTTAAATGTTCAGCACTCAACGAGTGTCTTTAAGAAAGTCAAAATTTATCTGCTCATAATTGTTTTTTTTTAAAGCAGTTTTACAGATGCTTCTAATTTTTCCATTATTTGCATTACTCAAATACAACAATTTTAGCAATAAAAATTTGTTGGCACCCGGAGGGATTTTGGGACTATTTCGGTACCTAGTATTTATTTCGTACCCGTGCTAAATTTGGAATCATGGATCATTTCGCGGGCTTTCCGTACCGATTGCATCGTTACCGCGTGATTACTAACGACAAATTGAATAAACCTCTAGGTCCTGAAATCTAATTTACAAATTTTAAAGCTTACATTATACAAATTTTTGTTTTTAAAAATTGAAGCTATTTATTTTTAAAAGGGGTTCAGTTTTATTTTTATAAAGTCCTGATTTATATAATTAATTCGAAACATGCCTGTAAATTATATTATCTCTGTTCTTGATAATCCGATTAAAGACGTCCACGAGCTGCTCAAAACTCCAGTGCTGTGGATAAGGGTAGTGATTTCGGAGAGGATGATGTAGGATGGACCAATATTAATGAGGAGGTGGACGTAGTAACCCCTATGGTACTACAGCATTTACAGAAATTGGGCATAGAACATATGCAGCTGCCGGATATGAAAGAGAGCATTTCTATTGTAAATTTCTTGGGCTATTCCAATTTGTATTGCCAACTTTATATATCTTGATTTGCCTAGAAGCCCCTCTTCATAACCTATGAAGCTGGTCTCTTTCTGACGAATGGAATCGTCTATAATCTGGCTGGCATTCAACGGCATCGGGATGCCTTCATGACTTATGAAGGAAAGTCATTTTTAAGTAAATTTTATTTAAAAATTAATAAGCTGCAGGTAATTATGATGTTGCGTTAATTATTTTAAAGCTAAATTTAATTTAATTTATAGTTCGAATACAACTTCATGCTCAAGTTGATGGCTATTGAGGGATTCGGAAAAGTCCTTGGCTCCCTGGAAGACACAATTATTTATGCAGAGCTGGCTGTAGATGTTATAACTTCGAAGCTGCATTTGTATGACTTTCGTATAATAGAATTCAGGTAGGTTGATTTTAATTATCTCTTAAGTTAAATCTGAAAAAGTAATCTCTTAAAGTAACATACATGTGCAACTGGACCAAGCGCGTCTGATACGTCAACTTACGGGCATTATTTTGAGTCCCATAACCAATTTGTTCAAGGATCGCATAACCACGTCTATAGCAGATGGTCTTAAAGAACAAATGCAGGTGGTAATGGATGATTTTAATAACGAAGATCCATTGGAGTTGCGGCAGTTTACAAAGAAGTTATTAGCTGGTCTTACGGGTTCATCAGGCGAGGATTTGAAAAAGGCAGAAGTATAATTGTTATTAAAGTTATTACATATTTGTACCTGTTAATAAAACGATGATTCTATGCATTTTTTAAATTATTATATTTAAGAAGTAAAGCGCTAAAAAGCTATTTTTCGTAAAATGTATCTATTTTTTTTAAAAGCAGTTATTACGATCTAATATAAATTGTGAATGCTGCCATATGATTTTTATTCAAGCTGCCACATATTTTTAATATTATATGTAAGAGTTCATGAGATCATTTTTCAATATTAAAAGGTTTCGAAATCTTGTTGTAGGGCGGCGAGATTCTTATACTCTTATACTTCATAAGAGTATATGTAACAAGAATTTTCAAAAAGGAACTGCATGGGCAACAATTCGTAGCATTCGGACATTCTTTATCCTCACCATTTTGTTGTTTTTTTTGTATTGATCAAGTATTTAATTAATAATAAAAATATAGCTCAAAATAATATCTATTAATGTGTTTTTAAGGGTGATACCTTTTAATAAGATAGTCGAACAACCCTGGTCTTGAGAAAGATTGTGCATATTTAAAAAATTTAAGACCCGAAACATAAAATCAGAGGCTTGACGAGCTATGAATAAAAATTAATCGAGATATTGATAACTTCTACATTGAGACTAAGGTATCTACTTTCGTCCATATATATTATAATTAAATTATTTTTAGAATAATTTGAAAATATCTCAAAGCAGGTAGGTTTTATCGGAAAATTTACCCATATATTTTGTTAAAGTATCGCTTTCCTACGATAAACAAATTTCGAGCAATATAAATGGATATAACTCTTAGTACAGTAAATGAAAAGGTCGAAATTGTTGCCATTGTAGGTTTATTAGTTCAAGCACAATGCCTGTTTGAAGTTAAAAGTTGGAAATGGTGTTTTGTGTTTTTCGAATAATTTGCAAATATTTCAAAACAGGTAGTTTTTTCGGAAATTTTACCCATATATTTTGTTAAAGTAATTGAAATTATCTACTAAACAAGTCCTCTATCGCTTTCCTACGATAAACAGATTTCGACTTTACATCATGACTTTAAGTTTGATAGAAAAAAAGATATCATGCAAAAACCGTACCAACATCTATTGCCAGGGGGTGGTGCCATACCCCCTACCCACAAATACGAAAACTCGATTTTAGAGTTAGAAGAAGGTCCCTTACGATCCCTGAAAGTTTGATCCATTAAGTATTTTTTCCTGCTGAAACTATTCGTTTACTGTACTAAAGATGAAATGAATAAACTAAATGTTTAATTTTTTAGTCTTAAAAATCTACTAAAATCTACGAAAGATAGGAGGCAGCTACATTTGCTTTTACTCTACTACTGCCATCCTTAACTCCTAGTGGAGTATGGGGCCTCTAAAGTTAAAGTTTTATTAAATAATCTAAAACCTTAGATCTAACATGTTCACTGCCAATATCTTACCCCGTTCTCCTGTAGTAGAATTTCGCGCTATTTAACAACACCGTTCAATAAATTGATCTAAGGCCGTAAAGAGCGACCGCCCCACCCCCCGAAATCGATTTACGATGTTTTCTCGCACACGCCTCAACATATGCACTAGATACTTACCTTATATACTTAAAATAACTTCGTTGGCGTCACTTTCCACTAACATCAAAATCGTTAAAACTTTATGGAACTTATAGTTATAAATATCTTTCTTCCCGAAAACACATGTGTTCAATTAGAAAGCTCTTAGATATTGCCAAGGCCAACAAATTGTGATATAAGATTGGCTATTCTTAATTAATCAGTCTTTGAGGAAAAGTTGGAACGAGTTGATAATTATTGTTTTTATTTGAACCGTATCGCTCTCGATAGCATATCAGCCCATCATTGCATCTTCTGAAGAACAAGGAGATCTGGTACTCTAGGGTACTCAGATTGAAGCCAAGATGCATGATGCAGTTACTGATGTACTATTCCAGCCAGAAATAAGGCGCGGTATTTTATTCTATATGATTTGGACCCTATAGAAGTGTAAAATAGCTGCGGAAGATCTGAATACCATATCTACAGTGATGTGTGCCTAAAACATTAATTTCCATCAAAAGGAGAAGGTTGCTACGTTGTTTCACAAGCTAATCGATATATTTTGCAGTAGCATAATGGAATACGATGAGTACAAATTTAAATTTTAAAATAAAAAAATTGTTTTTAACTAATCTTTGCTTATAAATATTTATAAAATTTTAAGAGTAATTAATGTAAAATTATACTTGAGTAAAAACAAGAAAAATTTCAAATTAATATCTAAATTTCGAAACGCCTTCAGTCGTGCAACAGCTAAATATTTTTCTAGTCCCCAGTAAAAAGCATTAGAAATGCTTTAAAAACCAATTGAACTTTAGTTCAAACTTGCTACTGTGTTGTTATACCCTGCATGCAAAGGTATTTTGGGTATATAAAGCTATCGCAAGCACTTTGAAGAAAACTAGTAAGACCCCGCTAAGCAGCTATATACAGGCATAAAGACTTCAATATATCAAGAACTTTCATTGTGTATCTACATAAGTCTAAATATCGATTTTTTGCTTCTAGGAACTCACATTTTAAAAAATCTGTCTCTTTGGACTAAGTGCGTAGGTTGGTTGCTTCAAACTCCCAAAAGCACAAAAATATTTTCGAAATATGTTTTTCTTCAATTCAGTTTTCTTAATACTGACCAAATTGCGCTCAATAAAACTTCGCAAGAAACCCCAAAGCTTTCAAGTTACGATCTTCAAATTCGACACAAACTTTTCACATATATTTACTGTGTATCCATATTATGGAGAAAGGTTGAAAGCTGCCTGAGTTATGCTTAAAAGTGTCAAGACTTTAATTCCTATCAACTGGAGGCATCAATAAAATCCATTTATTTGTAAATCTCTTTGTGAAACATTTACAGTATAGAGTATATTATAGTCGTGACGACTGTAAGCAGTTCAAATGTTTTCAACTAAAATTTCCAATTCTTTCAATGTATTGCATTGATGTTTCCGTCAATAGTTTCTTACCTCATCAAGAGGTATTTTTATATGATTGTTTTGCTTTTTTTTCAACAGTGTGTTGCCAATGTTGCCACAAGTATTTTCGCGTTTGTTTGCATACCCGAGTATACACTTGGATGCAGAAGTCTGCGCACACTGAAAAACTTATGACATATGTAGAGTAGAAATTTTTATTTTACTTCCTAAAGGCCTATACGCAGCACGAAATATTTCGCGCGGAATCGCAAAATAGGCCTTAAGGAGTTAAATTTTTATTTAATGCTTATTATTAGTTTTAATTCCTAGAACTAGTTAAGTAGTCGAAAAGCTACCATTTTTATGAATTTATGAATAAAGTAGCGTTTTATTTAACAGAAGATCAACATCTTTTCTAGAATACTAGTAGATAGGGCTAGAAAAATTTACTTTTGTAAAAAAAAAAACCGAATCAGATCGCATGTTGGGTGTAGAGTTATGGTATGAAGTTGTATGGTAGCAATATGGTTCGTAACAAATTTTTAAAAGATTACTAAAACTTAAGTGTGGATTACTTGGATCTAGAGTAAGACTTCTGCTTTCAGCAAGGCAGTGGCCCTAATAATAGGACGCATAAATTAGGAGGGGTTTTAACAAAAAATCAATGAACCTAAATCCGATTCACGTTTGAGGAACATTCTACGTAAGATACGTCTGCTTAAAATTCCCAATTTTGAAGTAGTGAGACAACACTTGACACACAAAAAAAGTGTAATATGGTGTCGAGCCATATGTTTTCTTATTTAGTTCGAAACGCTGAATCCGAATCCTCAAACACAAGTGGCCGATGGAATCTACATTCTATCGTTACCTCGAAAAAGCCACCAAATTTTTTTTCGAGACTGGTTGTCTAGCGATGATTTTTATATGTTTTGGGGTCGCTGACTCCGAACTAGAGATCGAAAAGCCCCCAGCACTTCTGAGATAACTTCAAAATACATCGTTTAATGGGGTTTTTTGAGGTTATGTCATAGCACTGACGAGCTGGGGTTTCTTGAAGCTCGTATTCAGATTGAGCGACCCCAAAAAGATACATATATTTGTAAAGCCATAGCCCCTGAATCTGAAAATCGATTTTTCTTTGTGTAGCTGTGTTGTGGTTTTCTGAGTTTCCAAAAATCCTAGCTCGACAGGTCTCGTTCCCCATTTTCACTAAAAAATATTTTGTTCGATTTGCATAAAGGGTTACATATCGCTGTGTGAAGACAGACTGCATAGACGTCTCACTTGGCATTCAAGTCATGGCGACTCCATTGGCTTATCATTTCTTTAACCAATATTTTAGCAGATGCCTCTTGTGCGAAGCGAAATAGACCTACTTCAGCTCAAATATGTATAAAAATAAATTGTGCTCGCAACTTACCAGATAACTTCCAACTTCAACCAAACACGTCTCAAACAATGACTTATTGAATCTCAATCGCCTGGCAATAAGTAGATGGGTGGCTAAAGGCGAATTAGATTAAGATTTGAAAGCACGTCAGTTTCTTAAAAGCGAAGAAACAAAAATATCTGTTACTTTACATAGTCTAAAAGTACAAATAATTGCGTTGGAATTTGAATTTGCAAGTGCTTGTTGCAGTGTGCGCAGACCTATGTAGCCAAGTATATTTAGTATCTGTAGCAGCCGGTAGGGAATTGCACTCTTGGTTTGGTTACTGTGTCACATGCGCCTGAGGCCTCAGCTAACGACGTCCGTGTTCGGGAGGCACATATGTAAGGTAACATACTATTTGACAAGAGGAACGCTTTGAAAATTGTTTTTCAAAACAAAAAACCAAAGGTGCGGATGCTGTTGATGTACTACTCGGTGTTGATGAGCACGAGCTCCCAACCCACTCCCAGGAAATACAATAACTCAAAATACAAAACAAAAAAACAAAAGGAAAACATGCTGATCAGCGCAGATGTGGATTTCAGGCAATCACTAGAGCTGTCGAACTGTGCCATAAAAGAAATTCATCTTTTATTTTTGTGGGTGAACAAAAAAAAACAATATACAATATTTACATACATAACGTGCGCCTCATATACATACATATATAGACACGACATATTTATATTTAAATGTATGAAAATGTTTCTGAATTGTGTTCATAATTTCGACTACTATACACACAAGTTGTTGGTTGCCACAGTCTGGGTAACTTAAAGATGACCAAATGCCACAAGCTACTGAGAAAAATGAGAAAATTCTCTTGGGCATATGTTGGCCGCCTTTTAGTAGCTTGCGAGACTTGGTGCGTGCCAGACACACGACGTTCTAAAGCACGGGAAACTCTGTGGCATATGCCTCGTCGTGTATAGAGAAAACTATTTATACAACTCACGTAGTACTCGCAGTTAAATTTAGAAAAAACATATTTCGAAACGCTGCCTTTTGATTGCAAAATGGCCTCGGTGCAATTTTCACCCAGTGCGACTGGGCCGATTGATGCCGCCGTCTTGACTGTGGAGGAGCTAAGTAGCGCGGATTCGGATGATCCCGAGAATATACCCTATCATGCGCGTGAAAATGCGCGCCCTTTTACATATGGCAATCTGCCTGTGGGTTTTAGCACCAGCGAGCTGAACCATGTGGTTATTGAGGAGGCGTCCGAGCAACCTAAGACCAGGCGTGCTCCAAATGCGTATCCACCTAGTCCCACCACTTTGCGCAAGTCGACGCGACCCAGCATATCACCTTCGCGTCCGGTGCTGCGCAAGACACCCACACGTCAGGAGTTTGAGGAAATGCTTATGGAACGCAAGGAGCAGTCGTTACGCGAACAAAATAATGTGGCCACCAAGCTGGCACAGAATGCGGCTATACAAAAAGATTTGGATGAGTTGCAAGAGCGTTTAAACAGAACCGTCTTATGCGCAGAGCCCAAGCCAGCCAAAGCAGTGCCAGCTCGAGCAATGATTACACACGTCGAGTCCATAGATCTGCCTGATGCTACGCAGACGTCGGCTAACTTTGAGCCAGCACTGCTTTTGGTGGAAACAAAGCGCTCCGAAACACCCACTTTTCCAGTGGCAGCCAAAACGGGCAGCACAGAGCGTTGTGTTAGTCCTTATCCCTTGGTTGCACCAAGGCAGCCACAGGCACTCACCTTTTTGGAAGCGCAAAGCAGCGCGGAACGCATTGCTAGTTCGGAGCCTGCACGCAATGCGCCAGCACTGGACTGGACAAGTCATACACAAGAGGTGGCACCGCATTTAGTAAAGTTTGCCAAGGATTCCTCCGAGTTTTGGTACAAGCCACACATGAGCAGAGAGGAAGCTGTGGATCTGCTGCGTAATGTGCCAGCAGGCACGTTTCTCATACGCAATTCCACAACCTATCAAAACGCCTATGGTTTGGTTTTACGCGTAGCCAAACCGCCGCCTGGCATCATAGCCAACTCCAACAATAAGGATGAATTGGTGCGGCATTTTCTTTTAGAGCCTACCACACGTGGCGTACGTCTTAAGGGCTGCACCAATGAGCCTATATTTACCTCGCTATCGGCTTTTGTCTATCAGCACTCCATCAATCAGCTGGCGCTACCTTGCCTGCTTACCATACCCGATAGAGATTTGCTGCTGTCCTCCAGTGATGAGCAGCTTATTGCCCAACAAAAGCAGGTGCTACGTCAGGGCGCTGCCTGCAATGTACTATATCTATTCCAGTGTGACACGGAGTCATTAACCGGCGATGAGGCCGTGCGCAAAGCTGTCTACGAAATGTATGCCCAAAAACTGCGTCCCGTGCCCGTCGAGGTGCACTTCAAAGTGTCTCAACAGGGCATCACGCTGACAGACAATACACGCAAGATATTCTTTCGACGCCACTATGCGCCACAGAATATCTCGCATTTTAGCATGGATCCGGATATGCGCTTTTGGAGTGTGGCAGCCAACGATGAGGGTTTGCAGCGTGCTGTCAATAAATCAATTTTTGCATTTGTAGCACGTCCACTGGCCGGATCCAAGGACAATCAGTGTCACGTTTTTTGTGATCTAGCCGCATCCCAGCCAGCCTCGGCAATTGTTTCATTTGCAAATAAAGTGCTACCCCTAAATAAGTCCAATCATAAAATGCTTTAGTTTATGTGAACCATGTGTTTTCAAAAATCCAGAAATGTCAAATAAAACACATGGCTTTTAATTTGTGCCATATTTTTGATATATTTTTTAACAATAAAATATCTTTAATGTATATTAACAAAATATTGCGTATACGCAAGCTAGTTTCCTTTGTTACACAAACAATCGACAGCTGTTTAAATTTAAGCTGATAAATGCTCTCTCCGCCAGTTTGCTTTTTTTACGACTATGCCACCAAAGTCAGAGTAGTCCATATATTACACAAAAAAAACCAAAATGCAAATTTCCAGACATGCCCTAATTGGAGGCGTGCAACTCATCTGATATCGTTGTGATATATATCGCTATTAAACCATCATAAAAATTTGTATCAACGTGTTTCTAGGGAATTTATTATGGAATCGTTAGCAGCCCAGCAGGCTCAGCTTCGTTAAAAGAAACCTATATATTTTAATTTTATGTTCAGCCAAAGTAATTTATTGTCATGTGTTGGCCAAAACACATGGCTCAAGGTAAATTTTTTTTTTTGGGATCAGAATGCGACAATCGTAGACCTGGAGTGTTAGTGTTTCCGAAACTAAGTAAAGCCATTATGGGTATCCACATTCAAATAAATGCTATATTTAAATTTATTTTTGTAGTACAAACGTGCTACATTTTTGGGGCTGCTCTACTCTCTGTGTAAATTCAAGGGATCACATATGTGCTACCATTTATCAGAATACATGTATATGTAGGTGTAGAAAATTTGTCACACCTGCTGATATTTTTATAAATTCATAATTTGCATCACAAAATGTCGGAAGTTTTTCATATTCTTATGTTATTGTATTTTAAAAAGTTTATTCTGTCTGAATAATTTAATTTGCTTAATAGGAATATTATTTTTATCAGCAAAGAGCTTTTATTCTGAATTTCTTAAAATTTGTTTGTTTGAGTATCTAAATTTATAATTTTAATACGAAAAGTTGTGCTTGAGATATGACTAATATTTTTTATTGCAGATTTTATAAAAGGCATTATTGTTTAAAACTAATTACCTTCAAAATGACTTTTCTGCTTTAAAAGATAATATTCTTAAGAGTCTGCATTATAACCATAAGCTTGCGACTTAAGGATTCTACGGAGGTGGGTCATACCTCAATTCTTTTGAAAAAAATCAGGCTCTGAGAACTGAGCATAAGGATTTACTTCATTTTTTTTTACACGGTTTTTATTGGAATGTATCTACCATGTAAAGAATTTGGTATATATATTTTTGTTATACCATGTGATTAAAATTGACCCGGACTGGTGGATTTAAACTGGGCTTGTCAACCGAATCGGTAGTTTTTTTTTTCTTAAGTTGGGACAACTGTCATTATATCTGCGATGTTTGTAAAACAAAGGCTTCAACTTCCAAAAAAAAGAAGTGAGTTTGCGAACCAACAAAAAGTCATGTCCTAATATAAACTCCAATTTAATTGCTTGAAATCATTGTGGAGGAAATATGCCAAAAAAACTATTTGAAATAAAACTACTAGTAAAAAATTTCATATTATAATCAGTTTTTATTCAAATTTTTCCTTCAAAATTCAATTTTACATAAATACAAATTTACACAACACAATTTTTCACACCTTAGTTGTAAAGCTTTTCTTTAAGCTAATCTCTATAAATTATATAAAAAAAACTAATGTATAAATATGATGATGAATAAATTAAATTAAAATTAAATAGTATTTTCGAGTCAATTAGATGAAGTATAATTAAAAATTAAGGATTTAAAGCAAGAGTATTGCTTTTTGTTTTTTGTATCAGTTAAAGTCTTCTAAATATTCTTCACTGCCTCTTTAAAAGTGACCATTAAACCATTAGAGTTAAAACAATCATTTGACAAAACTTGAACTTTACAAAATATTACATTGTGAGGAGGCAATTTGCCGTTTCACAACACTTTTCCGATTTTGCCAATAGGGCACTAACAAAACTGCTTGGACTGCTTGGTGAGAGTAGCGGTGAAAGCGCGCTTACTCTCATCAACACTAGTTTGAGTATTAGTGCGTAGGGTGATTGTTTTAGTGCATAGGTGGAACTGGAGAGTAGGTGATAGGGATAGTGTTAGGTAGAGCGAGCTCGTTCTTATCAATTAGAATAGATAGTCAGATAAGTAGAGTGCCGCTTAGGATTTGGTAGTATTAATTTGGGCGAGAGGTCCAGGATTTGGCGGCGATAGTGTCCTATACATATAAGGCGGATCTGCAGCCAAATCGGGGAGTCTAAGAAAACTAGTGAAACGAGAAGGGTCGGTGAGTGAAGTAAATAGAGCCGCAAATGGAAAGGTGCGCATAATAGTCAGGCAAATGAAGTTTTACGGCTTACACCCAGACTATAAAAGATATCGCATTTACCACAATTAGCAATTATTATTATTATTTGGCGTTTGACAACCCTATTGGGTCATAGCCTGATGCACGATTTGCCTCCACACGTCCCTGTCTTGCGCGCGCCTTCTCCAGTTGGTAACACCAAGGCGTGACAGGGCTTCAGTCACTTGGTCCTCCCAACGGGTCCGGGGTCTTCCTCTTCTTCGTTGTCCGCCCACTACCGCATCAAACACTTTACGAGCTGTAGTTTGTTCTTCCATCCGTACGACGTGACCCAGCCATGAGTGTTCAATCGACTGACTACATCAACATCGTTATTCAGTACAACTCGTCATTCCACCGAATACGATAGGTACCGCCAACGCAAACAGGACCAAAAATTTTGCGAAGAATTTTCCTCTCAAACACCCTAAGAGCAGCTACATCTGATTGTGTTACTGTCCAGGCTTCCGCACCATATAGAAGCACCGGAAGAATGAGCGATTTGTAAATTCCTTGACTGACTCAAGTCTAAAGCTATCTGCGGTCAGCCGAGAATCAAGACGCCGCGATTGTCTGCTGAAGCACACCATAAACTTTGTCTTCTCCATATTTACTGCCAGTCCCATTTTAGCTGATTCCTTTTCGATAGCTCCAAAAGCGGCAGTTACATCACGCTTGGTGCGACCAATGATGTCGATATCATCAGCTTATCCAAGGAGCTGGACACATCTGTTTGTTAATATTGTGCCCGTCCGATGAACACCCGCCTTTCTTATAATACTCTCCATCAGGAGATTGAAGAGTATACATGAGAGCGAGTCACCTTGTCTGAGACCTCGCTTGGTGTTAAAGGTTTCGGATTGGTCATTTCCTACCTTGACAGAGCTGGTGGTTTTGCTCAACGTCATTCTGCAAAGTCTTTGCAGGAACACCAAGTTCAGACATGGCGGCATATAGGCAATCTCGCCGTGGGCTATCGAAAGCAGCCTTGTAATCGACAAAAAGATGGTACGTGTCGATTTGATTTTCATACATCTTTTCCAACATTTGGCGTAATGTGAATATCTGGTCCATGGTGGATTTACCAGGTCGGAAACCGCACTGATAAGGTCCGATTAGTGCCTCAGCTTGTGGCACTCACATGTGGCATGTCTCACACAATACGCTCGTGAGAACCTTATAGGCGACAGATAGGAGGTTTATGCCACGGTAGTTGATGCGTAGCGTGGCATCACCCTTCTTCAGGATGGGACATATCAGACTTAGGTTCCAATCGTCGGGCATGCTTTCCATGAGCCATACCTTGCAGATGAGTTGATGCATGCATCCAACCAATTCATCGCCACCAGCCTTGAACAGTTCACCCGGCCGGCCATCACTACCTGGTGCTTCGTTGTTCTTAAGTCGCTTGATTGCGACCTCGACTTCGGTGTGCCTTGGTACCGGTAATTCGATATCATCATCGATCATCATCGATAGTGGATCATCTTCTCCTAAGCCAATGCTCGGATCAACAAACTTAAGAAGTGATCCCTCCATAAGCTCATTACGATCTCTGCATCTGCGACCAAATTTCCGTCATCATCTCTGCAGGCGATTTCTTCAGTCTTTACACCTTGGGTCAGACGCTTAACCCTCTGGTAAAAGTCTCGAGCCTCATTCCTGCTTTTACTACACTCAATTTTCTCACACTCACCCCTTTCGCGTTGACGTTTCTTGCGTCTAAAAAGGCGCTTCTCATCCCTTCTCCTTTTCCTGTAAACATCCACAACAGCTCGGGTAGCTCCAGCTTGCAGTGTTCTTTTATAGGCGGCGTCTTTTGCAGCTGTTGCTTCATGACACTCCTGGTCGTACCACTTTTTCCGCAGAAGCTTGCAGGGAGTGAGATATCGTTAGGGTTTTCTGGCATTGGAGTAGTCTTTCTCCGTAAGCCAGAAAGTCGAGTGGAGAATGCGTCCAGTGTCCGTTGTGACTGCAGCTTTCCGATGTCCAGCTTTCTCGGCATATCTCGACGTGACGGTCGGAGTCGATGTTAGGACCCCGACACGATCGCACGTCAAGTATGCTAGAGGCATGCCTTGCATCGACCACAACATGATCTATCTGATTCCGAGTCAGACGATCAAGGGACCGCTAGGTTGCTTTGTGAATGTCTAGATGGCGGAATTCCGTACTACGTACTACCATATTGTGCGCTGCTGCAAAGCCAATTAATCTGAGGCCATTGCTCGAAGTGGACTCATGTAGGCTATGTAGCCCGACAGTCGCACCAAAGATCCCTTCACGCCCAACCTTGGCATTAAAATGAAAAATTATAGGTAAAATTATTTATTTATATATTTATTTATATTGACTCCCTCCCCCCTATAACCTGCGTTATTTGTAAAACTGTTTGTAAAATACAAAATAAAATTCTTTTCAGTTATATAACACCACTCCCCACAAAAACACTCAAAACCGCTACGTATTTTTATTGCCCATCCGTGAATGTACTTGAACTTCGGGAGTTATAGCCAAAAAATACCAAATTTTCCTAAAAGTCACGACTGTAGCATTCTTCAATTTTTAAAAAATATGAAAATTTTTTGGTATGTCTCGAAATGCATATAAAAGGACTTCCGAGGTACGCAGGGGGATTTCTCCTCTAGTTTATAATATTTATGTTTTAAAATTTTTTTTTGCATAATGGTTCGTGCTTTGGAAAGCGAATCCGAACACTTTATGCGGATTCGTTTTGAAACCGAATGTTTGGTGCTCCGGATTTCATAATACCGAATTTTTCATGTGGTTTGAAACCGAATGTTTTGTTGCAAGAGGAATTAAAACGATTTTTTTTGTGTTTGAGTATTGCACGTATCATAAACGAACACATGACCGATTGTTGCGATAGGATTCCCGCGTTAAAGCCCTTTACGCAAAAAAGTTTCCCTTATTTCAAAAATAGCTAAGTCGTGGTTAATTTCAATAAATATTTTTGCTAAAGTAATATTTTTGTGTAATTTTATTTAAAAGGTATAATAATAAAAAATTAGCAATAGTCTAATGAAAATGAAATGTAAACAACATATCGTAAAAAAAAGGTGTAGAGCTGCGGCAACCATGTCAGCTGTTTTGTATCAAACAAAAATAATTTCGCGCCAACACAACGAAAAAACAGGGAATTATAAGAAAATTCGTTTTCCGGAGCACGCAAAAACGAATCCGAATAAAATTGTTCGGCTTGGTTTTTTCGTTTTCCGGAGCACGGCTAAATATATTTGATATTAAGGAATAACAGAAAAAAGTGCCTAAAAACATGTTTTTTCGAAAACGGTGCTTCAGAAAAAAAAAAGTTTGCCATTTTCGTGTTTCTCGATCCCAAATCACCTTAAAAAACCCTTTTTTTAGGAATTTTCACTCGATGACCCTTAAATTTGCAAGCTAGTGCAATTGAAGCTGATTTCGAAAAAGCATACTCCGACACCCTTTCCATTTATTATTCAAAAACCTGGAAAACAAAGCTTACATTACTTGGATTATAAATATTTGCATGTATAATATTGCTTTTCTAAATTGTTTAACAGAATAAAATAAAAATTGAATTATTTTCATTTGCTCTGGTTTTTTAGAATCCATTTGAGGTGAAGCTGGGCAAAGCAAGTAAGTCAAAGGGAGCAAATTTCCACACTTGAGTCCGGATGTTTCATGTTAACAATTAAAATTTGCTTTACCAGAAAAAACACAAATTACTTCCTATGGCTTTATGTTTCACAACTGCGTTGGAGTTACCCATTATATAGCTAGGTATAGTATATAATATGTATGTACGTGTGTTTCCATACATACTCGTAGCTCTGGCATGTTTGAAATGCATATAATGCATGTAACCCAATTTATTTCATTATGTTGTAGTTGTAGTGCAATTTTCGGTCGAGTGTAACACAATTTTGCACCAACAAAGGGTTACGAAATGAAGTAAGGAGAGCTCAAAGACTTGGAGCAGCAACAAAGGGATCCTCACATAATTGACTGAGTATAAGCAGTTTTAGTACAGCCCTGGTAAAAACATAATTAAACATATGATTGCGTGTCAATCATGGTGTCAACTTGTTAGGAAATTACTTGTACACAATACATATATACTATATGATAGGTTTTAAAAGACACACAAGCATAAGCATATATACAGAGAGAACTAACAGTCCTGTTATTTGTTTAACACTCAACTGTTATACTCTCTCTCACTCTATATTCGCAGTATAAGAGTCGCATAATGTTTAGATACATTTTGCAATATTGGGTGCAGTTTTTCTTTGGGTCCGACGAACTCACAGTTTGCATGGCTTTTGCAATCGTTGTCCTGCGGGCATCCTGGTTCCTGCAGTGTTTGCTTTTGTTTGGAAGCGGCTATTCGACGCTTGTCTGCTCTATTTGGGAATCGTTTTATTAACTAAACGATTAACTTTGGCTTATATACACTGGACTGTCTACCATATTTCGTGTCGTCCACATAAATACTTAAAGTTTTTTCGGAATTTAGTTTATTAACCTACTTACATGTTTATGTAAGGCATAAATCCTATAAGGGCTTCCGGATTTTAGTTGATAATCATTGCCTTCTGCTGGCAGTTAAAGTTCCAAATGCTTTTAAACTTCTGTCGTTTCGACACAGTTTCCTGCTCTTTAGGTATTCGAAATAAACTAGTAAGTGGCTACGTGCTTAATGAGCTATTTTTTGCTATTCCATAAAGTTCTCTAGAAGTCAAACTAAAGTATGTTTAAAATTCAAATTAAGTCTTTAGTTACAAGTAAATTGGTATTGCGAAACATACAAGTTTTTCTAGTTATAATTTACTATGTACTTGAAGAACATAGCCATTTGATCATTGTATTTGGGGTAATATTTCCAGGAATATGTATATTTATTTTTATTTCTACCTTTTTTAAGTATAATGGAACTTTATTTTTCCGCTTACTGCAAGTTAAATTATGTTTATTAACAAATTGTATTTCAAAATAAATATATTCATATTCTACAATAGCTCTATATTCTAATTTTCCATATTGACACAAAAAAATTGGACTAGAATGCCGATGTTTTGAACCTAAAAACCAAAATCCATCCAAATAACTTTCTTTGTTCGATGGGTTATATAAAATGGAAGATCTGTGTAGACTTTTAACTTTCTGCGAGAAGGCTTGGAAGAGTAAATAGTGAATAACCGTTACGGCAGCTGGGAATTGGTACTCCTAAACAGTATGAAGATTTATCATATTATAGCATAATTGAGTCTAATTTGTGGCCATAACTTTCCAACCGATTTTAATAAAATGTAGCAATAGAAGGTTTTCGAAAAAGGAAGGTCACGTCACGCCAAAATGGAAATGCCCATGTTTGTCTTTTCAATTAACACCCGCGAATACTTACTGACTAACGTGTAGTGTACACCAGAACTTTCCGGTATCACTAAGGACTATTTAGTCTATGTGTGACCCCCACTGGGGTCTACCGGTACAACTTAACCTAACCTAACCTTTCAATTAACAT
This sequence comes from Chymomyza fuscimana, assembly GCA_949987675.1. Classification (NCBI taxonomy): domain Eukaryota; kingdom Metazoa; phylum Arthropoda; class Insecta; order Diptera; family Drosophilidae; genus Chymomyza; species Chymomyza fuscimana. The sequence continues at coordinate 84,148,603 of OX465088.1, forward strand.
AATTTTTAACTTGTTCAAGTATATCACGGGTAAGTTGATTAATCACACCAGAACCCAAGAGTAAGTTGAGTTAAATAAATCTTAAAAAATTTCTCAAGAAAAAGCCAAGAACTTTAAGAAATTAAACCCCCAGATCTTTAAGATAAATTTTTTACCAAAATTAGTATTTAATTATCTCTTCGCAGGTGAAGTTTGTCCTTGTCGGTTTTTCGCGGCTAACACCCCAAATATAAAAGCCACCAAGTCTAAATTTAGCGCGGTACATCTTACTTATCTTTACATGCTGAAAAAATTTTGTGAATCAGATAGACATGAAGAAAAATTTATAAATTGTAGACCCTATTAATTGCAACAGTATTCCACTTAAAATTATAAACATACTGTGTGGAACTACCAAATTTGGTAGATAGAGCTTTGAGAGTCTAATAAACAATGAAACGATGACTTTTTAAAAACAACCATCCAAACCGAAACCATTTCCTTTGCCGCTGGTTCAATTTTTATATGGCAGCTATATGAAATAGTGGACCCATTTTGATCAATCTGCACACAAATGTTTAGACTAAATCAAAATACAACCGGTATAAATTTGGTCACTGTATTAAAAAAAATAAAAATTATAACCTGTATTTATGTGTTTTTTATTAGTCTTCACATTTGTGTAAAGTATATTCAAAATTGGTCCTTATAATTATTGGATCATATCTACAATCCTCAATCAAATATCAATTCAAATTTTTAAGAGCAATGAATTTTCTTTGTTTGTTACCGCTTTTATAATGTAGAAACTGAACAAACTCAAAAATGTTGAGCAATTTGGAGGAAATTTTTGTAAAATTGCAGCAAATTAAGTCAAATCTACGCCAGCTAAGAAAATTAAAGTAATTTTGCTGCAATGTGTTCCGAGTTCAACAGTTTGTTAATTTCGGGTTTAATTAACTTTTAGATTTTTAGTTTTGTTCAAATCTACAGCTAAGCCAACAAACTGAATTTTTAAAAAAGTCGAGCACAGCCGTTGAAATATGCATGGGTTTCCGGCAAAACAGCGGAAAAATTTCTATGAAAAGTGCATGAAAATAATGGATGGCCGAATGGGCTTCTATTGTCCAAATAACATGAATCTGCTGCAGCTCAAAGTGCTTTCTGATGATGTAGGGATGTGGTTTGGAATGGTTGTGCACCCAGCGTGGTTTTATAACGCATATTAAATTTAATTTTGTTTCGTTTTGGAAAAACAAAACTTCCAGCTGCCTTGTTAATAAATGCAAACAGCAGTTAGAGCTCCGCCGGCATTTCCCCAAAGGATACCGAAATCTATAGAGGCAGCATTAGTTGGGACTTAATTAAAATGTATGCCATTTACAAAAAAAAAAAAGAAGGACAAGGCAAATAAACCGCATCAAAAGAAAAGGCATTATATTTCGTTATTACTTAAGAAAATTCTATACATATACATATATTTATGTTTAATTTTATGCAAACATAAATGTTGAGGCTGTATTTTATTGCATATTTTGTGTTATTTTAAAAGGAGTTCCCTTAGAGTGTCCTTTATAAAACTCATACATCAATACTTTTGTTTTACTTTTATGATTTTGTAATTATAAATAATTAAAGTTTTTATATTTATTTTCATTGAAGAAATTGCTTAGCTATTGAAATTGAAAAAGGCAATTGAGGCAGTACTATTTTGTTTTATTTGTAATAAATTAAACAGATATTTAGAATTCTCAGGATAGATTTATGTCAGCATGTTGTACCGAAGTTTGTTTTTAAAAACTCGCAATTCGTTAAATAAATTTTCTGTTCACAATGATTCCAATTATTAAAGGGAGTGCTCGGTGAGTAGTAAATCAACTTTGCTTTCAGATGCAAGATCTTTTTTTATGTCCTTTCTAGTGTTATTTTTTTGTTATATTTTTAAACTTACTTTTTCAATAATGAAAAAAGTTCTTCGAAAGATATTTTCCTAAAATTTTGTCCCTCGATCATTTTAAGGCAGATTTTATTGTTAAGGAATTATAATGGTGTACTCTTTTATACTGTTATATATATATATATATATACTGTTATACTGTTTAGGCATGAACATGGGACGCCACATCTGGCACACAAATGATAAGGCTAGGTTATGAATATTTTTATGATCTAGGATTCAAGTGGCCTGCATAATCGAACTTTGATAACAATGTCATCTGCATAAAAATAAATAAATTGTAGTAAACAGTAAAAACGGAGATGTTGTATTGAAAGGCAAATTTGAGTTCTTGAACCTTTTTTAATTAAACTATCAGAAAAATAGTAATATAATAAGACACATACACTAATGCATTCTATAAAAAATGTGGTACAGTCGAGGCGGTGCCCGACAGTGGAATACCCTGTACCTTTTGTGTCAACAAAATTTTTCCTGCATATTCCATCTAAGAAGTTTCCAATTGGATTTTTTTTTTTTTTGGTGAAATTCGATATTTATACCTATAAGTTCCCTAAATTTTTACCCATTTTGATGAAACTCGAATGTTACAACAAAGAATTTATTAAAAGTAAGTTTCAAGTTGGTATGTTCAGGGGTTTGGGAGAAAACACGGTAAATGGATTGCGGGGGGTGGGGAGACCGCATCGATAAAATTTGGATGTGGATTTGTTCATTAGAGCCACATGAATGAGCTTACCAAAAATTGTGATTCTAGGTCACTTGTAGCCATAATTGCGTAGAGTCAAATATTGCCGCAGTTTATTGGCAAGGGGAGGTGAAATTTGCACATTTTTGACTATAACTTTTGTTGTATTTGTCCGATTTTGTTAATTTTTTACACATAGATGCATGTAACTATAACGCATCGCTCTGTTAAATTTCAGATAAAAATACTAAACGGTGTGGCTAAAAACCGCAAAACTCTACTGCGGGGGAACGGGGGAAGATATTGACATGATTCAACAAACTTCATCTGCTTAGGAAATATGCGCACCAGCTGGTTTCGTGTCTCTAGCTCTTATAGTCTCCGAGATCTAGGCGTTCATACGGACGGACAGACGGACGGACGGACGGACGGACATGGCTCAATCGCTACCCGAGGTTATGATAAGCATTTTGGTATAAAGGACTTGGGGTCTGCCACGCCTCCTTCTGTCCGTTACATACATTGCACAAATCTAGTATACCCTTTGTACCTATAGGTACAGGGTATAAAAAATGTGATACAGTCGAGCCGGTGCCCGGCAGTGTGATACCCTGTACCCTTTTTCTCGAGAAAAATCTGCTCCTGCATTTTTCTTCTAAGAACTATCCAATTGGAAAATGAATTTTTATTGGCGCACTACGATATTAATTCCTATAGGTTCCTTAAATTTCAACCGATTTTGATGAAAATCGAAAGTTACGTCAAATAAGTTATTTGAAGTATATGGGGTATGTTTCAAGTCCATATGTTGAGGGCTGTGGGAGAAAACACGGTAAATCGATTGCGGGGGGTGGGCGTGTTGTGGGCGCAATCGATTTACCGCGTTTTCTCCCACACCCCTCCAACTTATGGACTTGCAACTTACCCCAACTTCTTTTACGTAACTTTTTATTCTTTTCCAAATCGGTATCAATTTTCTGAACTTCAAGGCATGAAAATGGCTCTGCAAAAAAAAATGTTCCAATCGGAATGTTCTTAGAAGGAATATGCAGGGATACAATTTTTTTAGAGAACCGCCTCGACTGTATCAAATTTTTTTCTTTTACTTTTGTAGCTTTTTATTTTCTTACTCATTTGATCAGTTAGGGTGTTCACGATAACGTTTTAAAGGATACAAACTTCCACTTTGTGCAGTGACAATCGTGAAATATGGTAAAATATAAAAGTTTGAAAATATGAAGAGTGTGAATATTTTGAAAATCAGCTAAAAATTATTTTTGTATGTATGCGAGTGACAGAAACAGCAGGAACTTTATTTATTATTTTATGAAACATAGTGGGCACCAACTTCTTAGCAACAAAAAAAAAATAAATAAAGGTAGAAAAATATAAATCAGTTGCAGATTTTGTATTTAATTCAAATGTGCAGACGATGGTGTTCCCCCGAATATTATTCTTACACTAAGTAAAAGTATGATAATCATTCTAACCTCCATGCCAGTAATATAGGAATTTTTTGTCATTTGCATTACGCATAAAAGTCACGAAAATTGTTAGTTGGTTTTAAGTGATATTTAGTACACATTTCAATTCATAAAATAAATAAACTCTGGAGTTCGTTGAAGATGCTCAAATTTCCTTCTTTCGTTTGTGAGAGCAGGATATACCCTGGGTGAGAGCAGTTATTCATTCTTTTTTTTTTTGAAATTTTATTTAAATAGGTTGGGAACCAATTTGAACTCCTTTATAGTCAAATTATTACCAAATTTAAGTAGTACATCTGTAGTGCATACCTGATCGTCCTGAACTAATAGGTAATTAAGGGTGTGGCCATCGGTAGCGTACTCGCTTTGGCATCGCTAGACGCAAAAGACGCTATTTGAAAAGCCCTATTAATTCAAGACACCCCTGTTCGGATCCGGCTATAAACTGTAGTTCCCTGTTCTCTTCGAACAGTTATTAATAGTGATTCGTACTAGATGAGTTTTTGATTAAAAAGTTCGCCTGTCTCAATGGCAGCTCTTGCAAAAAATTAAGATGGATAACGAATTATCCATCTGAAACTTTTGATTTATTTCGAGTTCCTCTGAAACACCCCTAAAAATAATATAAACTTGTCTCCTATGGGATAATAAGGGATCGAATCTGAAAGTTTTGTTGTTTTAACTCTCTGAGATCTAGGCGTTCATACGGACGAACAGACAGACAGACGGACGATGTATAGTCACCCTGATCATACTTTTGGTAACTTTGGAGGGGCTTCGACGACTCCTTCTATATGTTACATACATTTTCGGCTTGCACAAACTTAATATACCCCTATGGTATAGGGTATAAATAATGCCTTCGTAAAATTCTTCAAACCTAATTTTTTTTTAAATATATTGAAAGATTTAAAAACTTATAGGTTACAAATTACAGCAAATAAAGAAGATTTTTAAAATCAAATCTCAACTAGTTTTAGTTTTAGTTTCTTAATCTCTTTTTTATTTATTTTTTATTTTTTTTATTTTTAAGCTTTTTATTCAAATTTTTTTTCCTACAAAATTCAATTTTACATAAACAAAAATTTACGCAACACAATTTTTCACACCTTAATTGTAAAGCTTTTCTTTAAGCTAATCTCTATAAATTGTATAAACAAACTACTGTATAAATATGATGATGAATAAATTAAAATTAATTAATTAAAATCAAATCTGATCAAGAATTTTTTACGAATGACACAAAAACGTTGATAAAAATTGTAAAAAAAGTTAAAAAAAAACTATTTTTAATATATATAAAACATTTGTTCTTCCTTATGATAGATCGAATGGCCCCATAGTAGCTTTGTCCAGGGGACCGACCTTTATGGCCTATTCCAACACTGGCTTTGTATAATCACAAATAGTGTATGAAAAATTTAAAGATTTAAGAAGTTAACTATTCTTATAAGACATTTACGAATTAAACATTCTGCTGCGCTGTTATTTGGTTATGTAATTGCTAAGTATAAACAATATTTACATAATATCTCTTTGAGTACGTATGCACATTTACGTAGGTAGTATATGCAATAGTGATTTGCTGTTAAATACATTTTCTGTACATATTGACATATCAGAATATACGTAGTACACTATGTACATACTACACAACTGAGGTATATTTCCACTATATAGAATCAGACACACAAAACCAACTTGTATTGGCTGTGAACAGTCACCAACACTGGAAGCACACAAGGTAATTGAGCTGCGGTTGACCACACTTTGTCGCGGTGTCGGACTGACGTAGTATTAGCAGTGACATCGAATTGTGGGTTCGGTTTGCAACACTTGGTGGTTTGAATCTGCTATAAACATCTATTTTCTATACATACCTTTAGAGTAAACTAACTACAGTGGGAATACTTAGCGCATATTTTGATTATATGCCTAAGAAAAATAAAAATTTGCAATATACGGTATGTATGAGTATCATACACCCTTATAACTGTTGCCATCTCTCGCATTCAGTTTGTTGCAAATGACCCATCATTCTCACCAATTGAACTTGGCAGTTTGTTTCGTCAGCTTACAACTTAATAAGCTAATAATCTCCACTCGTGGATCCATTAAAATCGCTTTGAAACTTTGTGAGCCGTAAATTACACTACTAGTTTACAAATTTAAGGGTCATCGAGTCAACATTTGTATAAAGGTTTTTATACCCTGTACCTATAGGTACAAAGGGTATACTAGATTTGTGCAATGTATGTAACGGACAGAAGGAGTCGTGGCAGACCCCAAGTCCTTTATACCAAAATGCTTATCATAACCTCGGGTAGCGATTGAGCCATGTCCGTCCGTCCGTCCGTCCGTCCGTCCGTCCGTCCGTCCGTCCGTCCGTCCGTCCGTCCGTCTGTCCGTCCGTATGAACGCCTAGATCTCGGAGACTATAAGAGCTAGAGACACGAAACCAGCTGGTGCGCATATTTCCTAAGCAGATGAAGTTTGTTGAATCATGTCAATATCTTCCCCCGTTCCCCCGCAGTAGAGTTTCGCGGTTTTTAGCCACACCGTTTAGTATTTTTATCTGAAATTTAACAGAGCGATGCGTTATAGTTACATGCATCTATGTGTAAAAAATTAACAAAATCGGACAAATACAACAAAAGTTATAGTCAAAAATGTGCAAATTTAACCACCCCTTGCCTTAAACTGCGGCAATATTTGACTCTACGCAATTATGGCTACAACTGACCTAGAATCACAATTTTTGGTAAGCTCATTCATGTGGCTCTAATGAACAAATCCACATCCAAATTTTATCGATGCGGTCCCCCCGACCCCCGCAATCCATTTACCGTGTTTTCTCCCACACCCCTCAACATACCAACTTGAAACTTACCCCGTATACTTTAAATAAGTTCTTTGTTGTAACATTCGAGTTTCATCAAAATGGGTAAAATTTTAGGGAACTTATAGGTATAAATATCGATTTTCACCAAAAAAAAAAAAATTCCAATTGGAAAGTTCTTAGATGGAATATGCAGGAAAAACTTTTTTGACACAAAAGGTACAGGGTATTCCACTGTCGGGCACCGCCTCGACTGTACCACATTTTTTTTAGGGTAATTTTGGGTCGAGAAGCACGAAAATGACAAGCTTAATGTAGCACGCATTTCGAGAAATTTTGGAAAAACATGTATTTGGGCACTTTTTTCGGTTATTCTTTAATATCTGCTGAACAAAATAGAAGAAGAATTGTAGATGCTATGGAACCATGTACGGAAGTTCCAATCATTAATCGTATGAAAAAAAATTTTTTCACTCAAAGTTTTTTATTTGCCTTCAGTTACGTCTTCACGAATTTGTATGCAGCTGTAGTCGTGATTTTTCGTTCATGGTTCCATAACATCTACAGTTCCTATCCGATTTCGAAGATCTTAGACTCGAGATGTTCGTAAATGTGATGTTCTCTTTCAACTTAAAGCTTAACATAATTTTTGAACATTTTTCGTTAATAAAAAGCAAACCGAAAATTTGTAACTTTAAAAAATGGTCGAAAATTACCCTTTTTTCGACTATGGTAGCTTGTAACTTCAATAATTTTTACTTAATCTGTACATATCATATCATATCATCACTGTAAAGAGCACATTAATACCTCTCGATCTAATCGTCTTTCATGTCGAAACAGAATTTTGTTCACGAGATATTAACGAATAACTGAAAAAAGTGCCCAAAAACATGTTTTTCGAAAAAATCTCGAAAACGGTGCTTAAGAAAAAAAAAAAAGGTTGTAATTTAGGTGTTTCTTGACCCAAAATTACACTAAAAAATACTTTTTTACGAAGTTTCATTTTTCGTGTGAACTAGTGTAGCAACTTCAAAAGACTTGTGCCTAGAAGCTCCTCAGCGATCGCAAATATGAGTAAAGGGGTTGAAAAGAATATTGGCGCCTAAGGCAGCCAATTTATAAAATATTCTTATAAAAATTGAATTAGAGTTAAAATAACTAGTTGAAAAATATATTGTTTTTGAATTGTACAAAGTAACGCAAAAAATGCAAGCACAAATTAGCTGAATGCTACGAACATTGTAAACTGAATATTGTTACCAACTAGACTTTAGAATTAAATAATCTGGTATTGTTAAACTTAGTAATCGATGTGTAAGTTGTCTGGAATTAAGCAATATCGTCATTGATACATATAATTGTAAATAATTGAATTTAGCCGACTTGCGGCAAAATAAAGAGAATTCGGCCTCTTTTCGATTCTGTAAGGCACAGCAACAGACGTGTTTTTTAGCTGCGATTTTTATTCCGGCCTGGCCTTAGGAGTTGCGGAAACATATGCAATCCACAATATATCATATTTACGATTGGGCAACCCAACAAAAGATAAGTTTATATTCTCCATTTAATTAAAAAAATTAAATCGTTACTCTTATGTTTTGACCTAAAAATAAAAACAATGAAATAAATTAAATTCAATTTCTATTTGAAAATACATAAATAACTCTTATTTCGCACGGATTGCAAATAAAATTTATGGGATCCAAAAGCGATACTTTTATATGAATGTGCAAGCTGTCCACCATATATCATATTTTTAATGGGCTTTCTAAAAAAGGCTAAGATTATATTTTCAATTTATGTAAAAAATATTAATTTTAAATTTTTTTTGTGTTTGTTTATTCAATTTTATTACGTTTTAAACTATAGTAAACACTAGTTAAACAATTTTATTTTATTTTTTGCTAATGACCATTAGATGATCCTTCAAGTACTTCACATATGTATTAAATTTTCTTATTATATATATATTATGAAAAAAGACTAAAACCCTTACTTAATTATTTCAGTAACCTAATACTTAAATTTAAAAAACTATTTAAAATCTATTTTATTACTGTTACTTTTTACCTAAAAGTAAAAGTAATTAAATATGAATTTTATTTAAAAATTCCGAAATAATTTTTATGTTTCAACTTTTGAATAAAATTAAATTTAGGATGTATTGAATAAAGATACATTAAATTGCATTTTTAAATATAAAAGAGATATCATTTTTATTTAACATTTATTTGAAAAAAATATTTCTTATTTTTTGACATAAATATATAAACTATGAATTAATAATTTAACATTAATTTTTTACCCTGCACCTATAGGTACAAAGAGTATTCTAGATTTGTGCAATGTATGTAACGGACGGAAGGGGGCGTGGCAGACCCCAAGTCCTTTATACCAAAATGCTTATAATAACCTCGGGTAGCGATTGAGCCATATCCGTCTGTCCGTCTCTTATATTAAAAATAGAGAATAGAAATTATTTTTCAATTTATAAAATAAAAATTGAGAAATAATTTACAAACTAAAATTTAAAAATTGACAAATATTTTATATTATTATTTTTTATAATAAAAAAAAATTTTAAATTAGATCTTAAATTATTTTTTCATAATTTGAATTATTAGGTAAAAAAATAAGAAATATAATTATAAAATGTAAATAAGAAATACGTAGTACACTCAAATACAGATAATTCTACTTTTTAACTCATCCGTAGGTGAAAAAATATTATTAAAGGGTTTAAAACCTTCTTGTAAAAAAATAAACTCGGGTAAATAAAGCAAATTATAGTGCATATTATAGTCGGGATGCCTCGAAACAAGCGTCCCACTTTTTTAAAGCTTTTTTTTTTGTACCAAATGTATGCTTCGATGTTTTTTTATTTATCAACTGTGCGTTAAGTTACAGTGCATTACATTCATTACTTAAAAGTGTTCGAATAATTTGTGGCTTTACTGTATGTATGTATGTATAGCTGCCTTAGGCGTAATTCATGGATAAACGTTATTAGGAAGTGATTTTTTTGAAAGTCATGCACTTAATATATATTTTAATATTATCATGTTAGCAGCATGTTTTAGGCGCACAATATAAGCTTCAAAAAGTGATTTATTATAATTATTACTGCCCTCCGAAAAAGTCGGAAGTAATAACACTTATGTAGCGCATTAAACTTGTGCTAAGCAGGTGACTGACTTTAGATAAAATGAATATTCATCAGGATATTGCCGTTTGCTTGAATACCAGTATCTTACAACTATGGCTGTTTAAGCCAAGTTTAAAGCCAACCCTATGATTCATGTTAATGGGCTACGTATGTGTACTTCAGCGTTCTGCGTATCAAAGTGCGAGCATGTTCTAAAAATCCAACCAGACGGCTTATCAGTGCTGAGCCAAGTCTGGACAGCTGACCACCACTTGCTTTCACTATCAGGATGCTCATAAATAAAAATGTTTTTTTTGTGCCCTTTCTGGTTTGCCATGGCCATCTGGTAGTGGTTATGGCCTTCAGCAACTTTCAGCGCTGCTTTTACGCCAGTTCCGGTCCTTACGCCTTTCCGCTGAGTTACTGAGTTACTATGGCAAGGACTTTTGAGACAATAATGTATGGGTTAGTTGTGTAAAGGCTACATGGCTCTTAATTAAAGAAACGCTTAAATGGTTTGTCATTAAAAGAAAATGTTTATTTTTCAAATTGTGATCTTAATTGGTTCTCGACCCATATTATCGTTCATTGAAATTACTTAATTGCCCGAAAATATTCTCGCATTAAGCAAACGTTACATAAAATGCTTAGATACTTAAGATACACACTCGTACACTCAAAAATGAAAATCAGTCAAGGTGGTACTGGACAATGGGATACTCTGCAGTCACTTGCCCAAAAAAAACTGTTGCTATGAGGGTTCTGGTGAATTCAAGGTAAATGGTTTACTGGGCAAGAGTATTTAGAAAAATTACATTTTATTTTTCATTCGTTTTTTTTTTGGAAGTACATTTGCTATATCTTAGTTACAATGTGAACCGATTTGCGTTCATTGTGTACACCAACGAGAGGGACAATATCAATAAAAATCAAAAAGTAAATTTTTTGGCATCGTCCTCGTCATCATTTATTTTTCTGTTTAATGTGGCCGTTAGATGGCGCAAGCAAGCTGCTGTATATTTGAAAGTAACAAAATTAGTCTTTAAAAAAATGTACCATACGAGGAATCTTTAGTCAACTGATATGGTCTGCCGTGCCTTTTTCTGCCTGCCATAAACATTGCACAATTCTATAACACCTTAAAATCATTTATAAAGTATGTATGTATACAAAAATGACCTGTTTTTATTTGTTCTATTTTGTGTTTCTTTTTGCTGGCTTCTGTGCGCAGACAAACGATAAAATAGGGCAAAAGACCAATCAAAAAATCATGAAAACCACTCAAACACAGTTATACACTCATTCATTGAAAGGATGAATGTAATTGCCACCCGCCCTTTTTATGTTTTCAAGTTTTTTGTTTCGGATGTGCCAGATTTTTGATTATAATTAGCCCATTTGTTGTAGGGCTGAATTTCGAATAGAATTGACGTTTAAAAAATGGTGCGACAAGAACAGCACATAAATATTCTATTTCTAAGAGCTAAAATTAAATCTTTAAAGCTGGGTAATGCGGAAATAATCCCTAACGAGATTGAGTTCAAGACTAATCAGTTCTTGTAAGAAAGGGTCAACATTTTTTTGTTGCTAGGCTCACATGAGTTTAATAATGTCTTTAATCAACACGATACTACAAACTTTCTAGCGTCTAAAGAACTATGTATGGAGAGTGGAGACTACAATTTTGCAAAGTGACCAAAGGATGTTCAAAATTTTTCTTTATTATCAACATATTTTTTTTATTTGTGGTGAGCAGTTATTGACTTAGTTGAGCAAACTTCGTGAAGCTTGTCAAATTGGACATCTTTTGGCGTTACTATTTCAGGATCCACAATAGCTTATTATTTTAGGGGTCCAAATAAATGCCGTATTGTTAAGAATATCATCCAATTTTTAATAAAGGAAACTTAATTCGTGGTAGTGATGTGAATAAAATATAAAAATGCTCTTCCTACTCTCACATGAGGTAACATTTCCCACGAATCGTTAATAACGGGACATCAATCTTGAGGTTTTTTCTTAAATAAGGTTTTTTTGATAATCCACGCGTGAGTACTGTCAAGTTGCCATGTGTTGCTTATTCAGTTTTCATTGTCATTTCATCATGAACACCCGGACAACGTTTACAAATCGTACAATTATATTACGAAAATTCGCGTTCTGTAAAGAATGTTTTTCGCGCGCTTTTCCCATTTTATGGTCGCCATAATCGACCTATCGACGAATCAACTATTCGCCATACCATCAACAAATTGGAGACCCAATATTCATTATTGGAAGACACTCGACCGAATAGACCTCGTCCAGCTCGTAGTGTTGAAAATCACCAAGAATCGATTCTGCGCCGTTCTCAACAACTTGGCCTGTCATATGGAACAATATGGGCGATTCTACGCAAAGATCTTCGTTTGAAGGCATATAAAATTCAGACGCCTTCCGTGGCGTCGTCGTTTCAGTGAATAAGCTCTCGAAAAACGTGCTGAAGATCCACTGTTTTCAACCAAATTTTTGTTAATGAGCAACAGTGTGGTGTGGTTTATGGGCCGGTGGAATCATCGGTCCATATTTCTACAAAAATTATCGATTGCTTCAGCAATAACAAATCAAACGGAAAGATTTGTCTCATTTCTATAGCTAGAAATCTATAGTTTTGTGGGCCTATCTACATAAAGCTTTTCAAAAAATTGTAAATTATATATTATATACATCAACTTCATTTTGAGCGAAAATAAGTAAAATTGATCACTAGAAATGTGCGATTTATATGATATATAGTGTACATTTTTTCGATTATTTCTCGAGTTATCGCTTTTTGAATATTAACATAGACTTTTCTTATCTTATTTATAAATAAGAATATTTCAATAATTTTTTAAAACCATTTTTTTTGAATATGTCTTAACTCTACAGAAATGCTCGCAGAGACCAACACCATAAATATAAAAAATTTCATAAAATTTACCTCTAGACTTAATATATATGCTTATATAATAATAATACAATATAATAAGAACATAATGTATAATAATTTTTTAACCAGCCTGAAGGTTTACTACTTTATAATTATAATTATATAAATAAATAAATAAAAATATGTCTTATCTATTTTTCCTTTGAATTTGAAATAAAATCGGTCTCCGCCAAACACGAAGCCAGGGTCTGAAGCCCCTCGAACCTTTGTAAATTTCAATGAATCTCTCTTTGTATTAGTTGGCAGGGTAATGTGCAATTCCTTACAAGCTAACACCTGGGCTTGTCCGAAAATAAGTAAGCTCGGCAATTCCTGACAAGTTAAGAAAGCAGGTTGGCAGCAATATTTGAGGAGATTTTGCAATGCCAGTTCTGACCAGTGCACAAAACCTCAAACTCGTTAATTTATTATATTTACTTATATGTATATACAAATACGAATTGTAAATAGTGAAATGGAGTAAATTTTCCGAACTTTTAGGTTAGCTTTAGCCCCTTCAGCTCACTCTGAGCTCTGATTCACTTGGAAAAATAAAAAACTAGATTTGGCGACTCCTCCATATTCCAAATAGCAAGTGAGACTTGTTTTTGTACCTTGTAATAGTGTCGAGTGAGCATATATCCTTTAAATGAGTAGATAATAAACCTTAAGTTGCAGTGAATGATCGTTTGATTGTTTTAGGGTCTTGTCTCAGGGATCTCCATAAAATCTGTTCTTGGATCAATGGATCTGTTTTAGCGAGTTGTAAACAGAGCGTCACCTTAGCAACCTGACAAAGTTTCTCCTTCCCCTCGACTGAATGATCAGGTTTGTATAAGACTTTAGAACGAATGACACCTTGAACCTCTCATTTCTTTTCTTTTGATTAACCGTTTCAAAATCGAATTAAAAAATATTTGACCTTAGAATATTAATATAGCCTCAACTTGTCACTAAAAAAACTTCAAGGTGCTATGGATCCTAGTTTGGCCCCATTCCCATAAGACCTTGAATAGTCAGAGGCGAATTGGAATAGTCTTATGTGATGGTACAGGCTTTTTTGCAGTCAGACAGGCATGACTTCCGCATTTTTAATCCGATGAATATTTTGGATATAAAGAAAAGTGTTGGGGATATTATAGTCCGAAAGGGGTTTTGCGTGAGCAGCACACAGGGGTGCGATCCCCTTAGTTTCCTCATGAGCACAATAACCAAAAAAAGTGTTTGGGTTTCAAGAAACTCAATGGTTTTTACAACAATCATTAGTTACAAATTATGGACGGATTTCTTAAAATTCTGATCTTCATCGGAATTTATTTTGTGCCTTTAACACAAATTTCTAGAATTTGATTCTGTTATAAAAAACTTTATCCATGCATGAATAATATAATTTTTTTTTTATAATTTTCATGATAAAGCTAGCTAGAGAGGAATGTGGACTTAAAAATTATTCATAGATTTCACAGCATTCTTAATATGTGGCGTGACTTTTAAGAGATTTTGCAAGTTGGTCAACAATTTCATACAACGAGTATTTGTTGGCTTCGTTTACGTATTTAAGCAATCCTCAGTTTTCACTCAAGAAAGAAAAGGAAACAACAAATTGTTTTTTAAAGATGGAAAATATATGCATTTTGATTTTACCTTGCCACAAAGGAAAATCATTCAAAAGAGATGCTTGATTGCGTGCAGGAAATGCCCGAAAGGTTTTTTCCAATCAATAAGACTTGAATGGTTTGTTGTTGCTTTCCGTAGATTAAAAGCACTCATAATTTGCGCAGCAGTAGGCTATTTTATAAGCCCAGATCTCCAAGAGTCGAAGTTTGTATACTCTTTCTAAATGTGATATGTAGTTGGATGCTAAGACAGTGGATAGGGTGAATGGCCATGATTTAATAATTGTACTCTTAAAACTACTATGGAATGGAAAACATTTTGTATGCTACGCATGGAAAAAATGTGTAGGACTAACGCCTGTCTTGTCGCCAAAAGAGTTATTTATTTATTTTTTTTTTGCCTTTCTTTCTCCCACATTTTCAAAGTTGCAATATTAAAGCTCTAAACAGATCTTCAAGCATCCATGGGTTAATAAATCGCTCTACTTTCTCAAACGATGCACTAAAATCCACAAATCGGTTGCTCGGGTAGTGTTAAATCTTAGTTTCGAATTTTTAAAATCGGAGGATGACTGTGGAAATACGACTTTAACCGTCCGCTAGTCCGATTTGCAAAATGTAAATGGGGAAAATATTGATTGTAAATTGTTTCTAGTTTTTACAACTTTTTTAAAAAATATCCTTCTTGTGAAGGATGAAGGGTGAAGATAATATGTTCAAAGCGTTATTGGTTCACCGGTTGTGTACAATTTATAAGAAAACGCCAAGTGTTACAACTGCTCAGTTTTTTAATTTTTTTGACTTTCGAATTGCGGTATTAATCGATATTCGATAAGTTAGTGGCTTTTAGATTTTCTCAACATCCTCAAAATTGTTTGTTTTACTGATAACCTTTTCATTTGACCCAAATCTTACCTCCCAGCCATTTCAGTTTCAGGTTTTGAAACAGAAATTAGTCGTTAGTTTTCATAAAAGAATATATTTATTTTAGCTTTATTTTCTTAAATTGCAAACCTGGAAAATAAAAATTCCAACTACTGTATACCCTAATCAAACATCTATTCTTTGTTCACTAAAAAAAAAAGAGCGATACTTAACTTTAAAATGAAAAAACGGTGGGCAGAAAAATTTAAAAAAAAAGTAAAATAAAGATGATGGTATGTGTAACAAAAATAATATTAAAGCTTGCTTAATATTGGTTAAATGGCTTAATTGTGAATTTTGTGTTTTTCTTAGAAAAGCAAATTGCGTGACTTCACATAATTTGCAATTATGTCAAAATATTTTTTAAAGAGTCAACATGGTATTGACACTTTTTAACCAAGCTCCTTACATTTATTGAATTTTGAAAAAGTTTGAATTGAGTCAGCCTGTTAAATGTTTGGCTCAAAACAAAAGGACCAAAAGAGTTCAATGAATTGTAAAGCAAATTACTTGCGTCAATCAAAAACATATATAAAAGAAAAGTCTTCCTCAATGCCCAAGATACAACTTTTACTTAAATGTATATACTCAAGACAAATAAATATATGTACATAGCTTTAATTATATTTTTTTTTTTTAAAAGAAGGCTTAATTTATTAATGTTATATCTTTTGTTTTGGTGTTTGCTATGAGCTTTAACAAAAATACAAATTTAATTTTTTATTTTCATTCCTTACTACAAAAAAAAGAATGCAGTTTTTCGCCAGAGAAAATAATTATATGTGCGTAACTCTAATTTGTTTCAAAACGACTAGATATTGGTTATTTCGACAACTTAAGGTAATGTGATTTAGATATTGTATTTCAACTTATTTGATATACAAATTTAAAGCTGGTTTTATAGGGTGGAAAAGTCAATTTTGGGCTTAATCCCCTAGAAGGTCACTTTTTAGGTTTTCTTAGGAGTCATATCACGTTATGTTTACAAAAATGTTTGTGAATGGTATCTCTAAGATATTCTCAATCAGATTTAGGCCTAAGTTCGTCGTCGGCCACTCCATAAACACAATATTTTGCACAATAAAGTATGATCTTGGAGCTTCTGCTCTGTGGTTTGAAGCCTTAGCAGGCTGAAATATCCTGTTAAGGCAGGCAGATGCTTCGGAAATGGTACCGAATCGCATAATTTACCATATTCCTGTGCATATATGTGACCAGATAAACAGATAAGCATATAGCCGCCTTGCACATACCATTTATCGCAGACTGTATCATGAGTGATTTTCCTCAACCGATTTGTTCTTAAAAAATATTCAAATTATACCTTATATTTCGTAGTTCTTGCTATTATAGATACCATTAGATTATCTAAATTAGACGTTTTCCATCAAATTTAGTGTTCTTTTTATAAATATATATATATATAAATATATATAGTATACTTAACTACGCAATTATAGAATGTAGTGCATGCACGTTGACATGCCATTCATATAAACTGGTTTCCGGCCTACGGGAGCGTATATTACGATTCGGTCCACCTCACTTTTTTACATACAATACAGTTCAGTAACAATTAGGATTGATTCCGACCTAGTCTTCTTGAAAGTCATCATTTAACTAGAATGCAACTGCCGGAAGGCCCATTTAGAACATGGACCTCTAACTTTTGAAATTGCACCTTGTTAATTGAGTAGTTTTCAGGATTTTTTTTTTTGATTCAAATAACATGGCATCCCTTCAATACTTTCCTGCTCATCGTCCAACTTTTCAATACCACCCTGCATTTTGCACTGTTGTGATATCTTGCTCAAAAAATAATTCCCTTTTTGTTATTATTAGTTATTGCTTTTGTATTTATTAAAAGCTTTTTAAACTTTTCTTGCGACCTTATAGACTCGGAAAGCAAATAACTCTCTATGCACATACATATAATTATTTTCTCAGAAAAGCAAAAATTGAATACTGGATTTAACCTAACGGTACCTAAATTACCAAAAACAAGGAAGGTTGTTTTGTGAAAAACGGACACAAAGGATGTCTCCAAAAATCTGAATACTCAAAATTAATGTTCCGCTATTGCTAAGTGAGATATGTCAAAAATATATAATGCACATATAATTGTTTGTCTTGGGTACATGTATATATAATCACTCATACTGCAGGTATTATGATCAAATAAATAATATTATGTTTAAAAATAAAAACATATTTAGTGGCCAAATGAACCAAAATTGTTGTGCAAATATTTTGCGTATTAACTTTATCAAATTCGCTCAGATTCAACTCTGCACAAGTTCACACAGTTGAGGTGCCTATAGCCTCAGCAACCACAGTACAATTCTATTGACTTTATCATTTAAGTGGATCTCAGTAAAACATTTCTTAACCATTGAAATTTGTGGTGCAGAGTATCCACTTATTGAGCCTTTCATTGGGTTTTGTTTGCGCTTAATCATCACACGAAATTCACTTTTATCCATTGCACTATGGCCCCAGATTCTCATATTTTGGCCAAAACCCTGGCATTTCCATAATAATGCATTGTCGGTAATATTCTCAAAGTTGTCTACTTTTAATGGCTGTCAAACACAAATAAATGAAGCAGCTTGTTTACAATTTTATAGGACAGTACTTGATAGGCGCTGTCTTGTAATCCTTGTTACTACGCGGCAAATTCATGTAGTCACTGACTTCTCAAACAGCCCTCGCAATAGCTGCTAAAAAGTGAATAAAATAAAATTTTGTTTTGCTGTTTTAATTTTTTGATAGCGTTTTGCAGCACAAAAAAATTTAAAAATCTACAAAATTTGAAAGAATTTTTTTAAACGGTTTATTAGTTCAGTTTGTTTTTCTAAATAACTTTCTGCATAATCAGCCGTACTCCGAAAATTAATAAAATATTCGGATTCGTTTTGAATTCACGTATTTGGATTGAATCCGAATGATTTATTACAAGAGAAATCAAAACGAATTGGCAAAAAAGTTAAGCTATTTTAAACTGAAACAATATTTTAAATATTCTTAGATTTTATTTATGGCAATTTCAAGTTGGATATTTATTGATAGTTAATTTCGAAATTGTTCTCTTTGATTCAACCAAAAAAAGTGTGCACAAGCCAGAACGAAGTTTTGGCTTACACTCACAAACAAATGGGCTAATCGATAACTGATCGGTGCGGTAGATACGCCTTGCAAAAAGGAATATAATTTCTTTGGCATAAAATTAGCTAAATTGAGAAATTAAATGATATTTTTGCTATTTTTATAAATTGTCATTAATATTCGTTCAGCTCTTTACGAGAATTAATCAAAAAGAGTACATGAAAAATAACAATTTATCGCAGGAAAAATTTCAAATTTTGAGCAAGAAAACACGAATTGCCAAATTTAGAGCACATACTCAAAATTTCTTATGAGTGTTTTTCATGATGACGGAGTCATTTATAAAAATATTAAATAAATATAATAAGTAAGTACTACTGTCCTGTTTATGGTTTAGCTGCAAAAATTTGTATCATTTTGGTGGGTATATTTTTTTTATTAGGCATGTTCTAGATTTCGTCGGAGTCAAATATATAAAACAAATTCTATAAAATTTGCAAATGAAGAAATAAATGTTTCTATCTAAAGGCCTATACGCAGAATGCAGAAAAATTTTCCACGGAATGACAAAACCATTTAAAAATAAAAATCCCGAATGGGATATCCCAAATGGGATTTTTTTTATATGTTTTTGTCATTCACTGCGAAATTTTTTCGCATTCTGCGTATAGGCCTTAAAAGAAAAAAAAGAAATAATTTAGTTAGATTTCGAAAACTTGGGGCATATAGCTGGGCAGTTGTTCAGATGTCAAGTTGACGTACTTTTTAAACAAACCACAATATGTAACGCTTTTATAGTAGATATATATAATTTTTTATTCATAAAGCTTCTGTAGAAAATAGACTAAAAAGAACAAAATAAATAAAGTTGAAGAACTTAGTCTAAACCAAGAACATCAATTGTCGGAATGCACTCGTTATGTCGTTTCAAAACTGGTTACAAATACCTTATGAAACCTATTTGCTCGTTAGTAGAGTATAAACCCCTTGTAGGTTTCGTATTGAAATTTTATATGAAAAATGAAGCGATAAATGAACAAGCAGTATTGCATATATTATATGCAATTTGTTTCACGTGTGCAAATAACATACAGAAAGGAGATCAAATTATGAAATTGTTGAGGCTTGACAAAAGATTCGTGTGACATTTGCACAAATTCAAGGAGGCTTGGAGTAGCAAGCTTTCTGATTTCAAGGACGGTCCCTGAGCGTCAAGAAAAAAGTTCCTTCCCCTTAACCATTTTTATTTCAAATATTCCATGTTTCATTTAAAATTTTAGGAGAAAATCAATTTTTATACTTTAAACCACTTTTTTGACGCAACTTTCGATTTTCATCAAAATCAGTTGATATTTAAGGAACCTATAGGAATAAATATTGTAGTGCACCAATAAAAATGAATGTTCCAATTGGAAAGTTCTTAGAAGGAATATTCAGAAATACAATTTTTTTCGAGAATAAAGGTACAGGGAATTACACTATCGGGCACCGCCTCGACTGTATTACATTTTTTTATTTGTTTATTATTTTAAAAATATATTGTTAGTCCAATTTAATTTAATTATTTTTCATTATTTTATCATTTTTTATATATATTTACGTAATATAGAGTTTAGTTATATAATCACTAAGATATTATATATTATTTCCATGATATTTCATTTAAATCAATGTTAAATACACAAGTGAAATAAAAAAAAACTTTTGAAGAATTTACAATTAAATTTCAAACTAAGAACAAGGGTTAAGGATTATTCATTTTATTTCTTAAAACTAACTTTTATAGTAAGTACTAAAAAAACACGATAAACAGTAAAATTGTGGCATGTTAATTGTTTTTCTTTATTTGTAATTTTATTGAATACTTTGTAAAAAATATTTGTTTATTAAAAATTAACACAATAAAAAAAATGATTAACAAAATAATTCAAGAAAAATATCATTCAAAACAGTCTCGATACTCGTAACACTATTTCCTGACATCCCTCTCGGTGAGCATGATTTATGGTGAATACTTCATATTTGTATATATAAGTACTTCAACCCATAAACATAAACTTTTTATTTCAGTTAAGGATTTAACGAAATAAAAAAAAATGCTAATGAATTTTCTGAAAAAATTGTCTTTTGGGAATCGTCTTTCAGCCCCGGAAAGAGTTTTGTTCCAAATGAAAATTCATTCGTTCACGAACAATGAGATTATAAAGTAGCTAGCAAAAATGAAATCGCCATCACCAGTGTATGCACAAAAAACAAAAAAGTCTTATATAAATGGATCGGAGTGTGCGACGTTTTGACTGCATGATGCGTTAAGCTACTTTATATGAAGTCTACTGTCGGACCAAATGCAAATCGCTCGCGTTCGGTAGCCAAACTGGTTCCTGGAACGTACAGGTCAAAAGCCGGCCTAAAGTCGCTCATTGAAAGCTAGTGAGTCATATTTGTGTTGTATGCCGCTCTCTATGAGGAAAGCTTTAGATCTGAGCACTCTATCTTATCAGCACAGACAAAACACATTATGTACACAATTTTTCAAGAGAGCGACTAAGTTTTTAATCTCAAACTTGCGAGCTCCATTAGCTCATGCTTAAGTCGTACTTATCTGAGCTGCTGAAAGCTTTTGGTGGCAGTCGGTGTTGATTAACGCGCGTGTAAAGAGCTCTCAGGTGAGTTTCGGAAGTGTTTTGAAAAACGATTTCTTTTGTTTTGTGCGATTCAGGCCAGGCAAGGCAATAAACAAAGAGAAAGAGAGTCAAGATTTAATTCGTCGCTAATCAGTAAACAATTTGGTGAAATATACATTTCGGCCAAAAGTCAAGGTTATCACAGCGGAACAAAAGACAAGTTAATGCCGAAATTTTTTTACATTGTCTAAGTGACTTGAGTATAATCATCTGTAATTACGCTAGCCGCAGATATATGGTATATATATATATATATTTATATACATATATTTTCGTACGAGTAATGCGAGAGATTAATCGGAAATTCCCAGATGCTTATTGTAGCAACTTGTCAATTGGGTTTTTTTCAATGCTAGTTATGCTCTAAATGCATCTTAAATGCCGGAAGAAACGTTTTTCAAATAGATCTATTATTTTTGTTAAGCTTGTTTAACTTTCATAACTATTTGCAGTTTACGATGACGAAGATGCGACTTATGCAAATTGTGGCTGTGAGCGCCATTTTGGGTGTTGCTGTTGTGAAAGCTGCTCCCCAACAAAATTCAAATGTTGAGCAGAATCTTAAGGATATATTCAACGTGCCATCAGCTACCACAGCTCGACCAAGCGGCTTTGGAGTAGTTGTTACTCCAGAGCCCGTAAATCCCTTAAATCCGCCCATTGACTTTAACTCAGTCAGTGGCAAGCAGGCAACGTGCAATTGTGTGCCCTACTACATGTGTGATCCTTCTTCAAACACAGTCACTGAGGATGAATCCTTCGATGGCTTTGGCGTTATTGATATACGCTTTGGTGACGATGATCCCATCTGCCCCTCATCTGTGGACGTGTGTTGTGGTGGCAATCGTACACGTGACGTAGTGCTCAATCCTACGCCATTGGAGCAGCGACCCAATCGTCCACGAGGCTGTGGCATACGTAATGCTGGTGGCTTAGACTTTACGCTAACAGGAGCCACACAAAATGAGGCTGGTTTTGGCGAGTTTCCCTGGACGGTGGCTTTGCTGCATACAAGTAATTTTAGCTACTTCTGCGCAGGATCACTAATTCATCCGCAAGTAGTGCTTACTGCTGTGCACTGTGTGCTGGCACATACGCCAGGCAGCTTTATGGCCAGAGCCGGTGAGTGGGATGCGCAAACGGACAAGGAACGTCTACCCTATCAGGAGCAACAGGTACAACGCATCATCACGCATCCTCAATTCAAGAGCAGAAATGTGGCCAATGACTTTGCCTTGGTGATTCTTAGCCAACCATTCACGTTAGCTGATCACATAAATGTGGTGTGTCTGCCAGCACAAAATGCCAATGTTCCACCACGCACCACCTGCTTCTCCACGGGCTGGGGTAAGGATGTATTTGGTGCAGCCGGCAAGTACAGTGTCATCATGAAGCGCGTACCGCTGCCTGTTGTGGATTTCAACACCTGCCAAACGCAATTCCGCAATACCCGTTTGGGACCAAAGTTTGCTCTAGATCGATCCTTTATGTGCGCGGGCGGGGAGCGCGGCGTTGATACTTGTCAAGGTGATGGCGGTGCTCCACTTGCTTGCCCCATTGGTATTGCCTCGGAAAATCGTTATCAACAAAATGGTATCGTAGCTTGGGGTATTGGCTGCAATGACGAAGTACCAGCGGCCTATGCGAATGTTGCTTTGGCCCGTAGTTGGATAGATGAGCAGATGCTCGCGAATGGCTTCGGCACAGATGTTTATTCCGCCTAAGCGCATTTACATACAATTGTTAAAAAATAAAGTCTTTCATAAAACTAATTGCTGAAGTAATTTGGGTTGAAATATATATATGCATCATACACAATATCATAATATACTGGAAATAAAATACAAAGTGTTCGGGTTACAGTCGGGAAAGACTCGCTATGAAAACTTTTGACAGTGTTTTTGTTTTTGATTGTAACGATTTTTGATTGTCAGCACTTGCTGATAGTAATTATTTCAATGTTCGCGTTAATCTTCAATATTCGACGCGAAAAGTTTTTTGATGATAACCAGTGAAAAACTGTTGTGGGGCGACTTGGCATGTATAACTCCCGAAAACTTCTACTTTAAGTTAAATTTCCACTATATGATGTGGGCACAATAATTGTTACGATAAAAGATATGTATAATCTGTGGAAGGTGATGTTTGTAGATCAATGCACGCATTTCATGTAAATACGTGAGTCACAAATTTTATTGTTTATTGTTTTTATTTTACTTTGAATTTTTATTATCTGCCAAGACCCGATTTTTACCTTTTGCGCATCTTTTAATCGGAGTTTAGACAAGTCTTCATTTAAGAAGCATCAATGCCAACTTAATTTTAAATTGTAACTAAGTTTTCTTTTGGTCTTATACTTTTTGTTTAAATCATTAATCTCTTATAGTTTTCATTTTTAGAGCATAAATCAATCTCAACTGACATCCTGTCATTTCCTATGCTACCTGTAGCTCGTAGGTATTCTAAGCCCATCTGTTGGGCGTCAAAAGAAATGACTGCGGCCAATACCAGCTCTTCTTTACTCTGTCACAGTTTTGCAACAAATCTTCTTTCATGAGACAACGACCATAGCCTGCGTCATCTTGTATGAGAGAGCCTATATCCATTTAATGTTAATAACAATTTTAAGACATATTTATATGCAATTGTAGCATGAGATTGATTCCGTACAATCCCTCAAGATGTTTATTTTTACATTTACAGGATTTTTGAAAATCTTACTCCTTATCGTTATTATTTCTGATAATTACCAGAGATCCTATTGAATAAGACTTTATTCATTAGAATAAATGGATTTTGGGTTTTAAAAAACACTATAGAAGCAATGCCAACCCAACCCAATGAGATTAATTTCTCCATTTTTAAAATTTCATTCATCATATATTGATTTTCATATAATATTAGTATACTTAAAACATTATGTGTACAGACTCTGTGAGCCTAACAAGCAACAATAAGTTGTCATTTTGGCGAAACAACATCTACATCTCCATTCTCACTTTTCTTTTTATTTTGGCAGTTGAAGTAATAAATGGACAGCCAATGCACAATGGGCCCGCGTGGCCAGATTTTGGCCAAAAGTCTTCCAGATGAAAGTCAAAATTTGGACAAAATTATATTTCAATATGATTTTATACATATTAAGGTATCCTGTGCAGAAAAAGTTATTAAATTGTAATTAGTTGTTTTTAAGCAATTAGCCATCAAAGTTGACATTTTGTATTTTTTGACCTTTCGCGATAATTTACAGAAAAAAAACCTGAATTTACCATGATACATGTAGCTACGAAATCTTAATTAACTTTATTATTTATTAGCATTACTCCAGAAAAAAAAGATGGCGTACGTTAAAGTCGGGCGCGGACGACTTTGGTATACCCTGTACCACTGCTTGCAATAAAATCCGGTAAATTGCTTACGAACACCAAAAGACATTTGATTGCCAAATTAGATTATGATACCTTCATAAACAACCAAAAACAGACGAATTTTTAATCAAAAACTTTTTTTCGACCGATCGGCCCTATGGGAGCTATATGATATAGTCAACCGATTTTGATAAAATTTGGTACAGTGTTGAAGATCTCTAAAAAACTTGTGAATGCCAAGTTTGGTTACAATATCTTCACAAACAAACCAAACACAACGAATTTTGTGCAAAAAACGTGTTTTTGACCGATTGGCCCTATGGGAGCTATATGATATAGTCAACCGATTTTGATAAAAAAACTTCTGAATGCCAAATTTGGTTACAATATCTTCACAAACAAACGAAACACAACAAATTTTGTACAAAAAACTTTTTTTCGACCGATCGGCCCTATGGGAGCTATATGATATAGTCAACCGATTTTGATAAAATTTGGTACAGTGTTGAAGATCTCTAAAAAACTTCTGAATGCCAAATTTGGTTACAATATCTTCACAAACAAACCAAACACAACGAATTTTGTGCAAAAAACGTGTTTTTGACCGATTGGCCCTATGGGAGCTATATGATATAGTCAACCGATTTTGATAAAAAAACTTCTGAATGCCAAATTTGGTTACAATATCTTCACAAACAAACGAAACACAACAAATTTTGTACAAAAAACTTTTTTTCGACCGATCGGCCCTATGGGAGCTATATGATATAGTCAACCGATTTTGATAAAATTTGGTACAGTGTTGAAGATCTCTAAAAAACTTCTGAATGCCAAATTTGGTTACAATATCTTTACAAATAAACGAAACACAACGAATTTTGTACAAAACACGATTTTTTGACCGATTGGTCCTATGGGAGCTATATGATATAGTCAACCGATTTAGATCAAATTTGGTACAGTGTTGAAGATCTCTAAAAAACTTCTGAATGCCAAATTTGGTTACAATATCTTCACAAACAAACGAAACACAACGAATTTTGTACAAAAAACAAATTTTCGACCTATCGATCCTATGGGACCTATATGATATAGTCAACCGATTTTGATAAAATTTGGTACAGTGCTGGGGGTTTTTAAAAAACTACCGATTGCCAAATTTGGTTATGATATCTTCATAAACAAACGAATTATCCATCTAAAACTTTTGCTTTTTTTCGAGGTCCTCTGAAACACTCCTATGGGAGCTATATAATATATCCCCGATATCAAAAAAATAAAATAAACTTGTCTCCTATGGATTAATAAGGGATCTTATCTGAAAGTTTGGTTGCTCTAGCTCTTACCATCTCTGAGATCTAGGCGTTCATACGGACATACGGACAGACGGACAGACGGTCAGACGGACAGACGGACATGGGTATATCGACTTCTCTAGTCACTCTGATCATACTTTAGGTAACTTTGGGGGGTCTCCGACTTCTCCTTCTGTACGTTACATACATTTTCGGCTTGCACAAACACAATATACCCTTTGTACCATACGGTACAGGGTATAATAAAACTGAGCATAAAAACTATTCGGTTTTAAATATTTTCGAGTAGTTATGTAAAAACATTTTTTTGGTTTTTTTATCATTTGGCTGCTTTGCTTTAAGGGTACCTCCGACTTCCACTCGATATTTGATCGAAAATTTTTTTATAAATTTCTTCACATGTTTTACAACAAAATGTGATTCCTCCCGATTTTCAGAAATTGAATTTTGTATCTAAAAGTTGAATTTTAAAAATTAACACCCAAGAAATTTTACTATTTTTTGAATTTCTTAGCTGCCTAAAAGTATGCTTTAATAACCATTTTTTCAAAATTTGTACTAAAATGTAAAAAAAATGTACAAATTGAAAATTTTATAGCATACTTACAAAGATGCAAATAAAAAATGTAAAAATTATCAATTTTGACGAAAAAACGTAAAAATTTAAATATGGATTTTTAAAATATTTTTTTCGGAATTTAAAAGAACATGCAAAAAAAAATTATAACAGTTAAAAACCAGATTGATTGGTTATGTCGTCTTTTTGTAATTTGCTTGGAAAGCTGAAACTGTTTGGGGCTACAACTCCCAAAGCCATTCAATATTTTGGGTATAGGCTATTTTTTCAATGTATGTGGAGCTTATGTCTGTTTTCTTTTTTAATTAAGTTAAACATTTTTTTTTTTTTTTTTAAATTTTTGGCCAATTTTGGTCTGGATTATCTATATTTTAAAAAATTCTGGGGAGGCTCAAGCTACCCAGAAAAATAGTTCAGACCTTTAGGAATACGTGTGTAAAATTACATCACTCTAAAAATTTATAAAATTATTATGGAAATGACAGGGTTTTGGCCAAAATATGAAAATCTGAGCCCACAGTGCAACGTAATAAAGCCTATAAGTTTCAAAAACCCAATGATATTGTGCTGCATTTTTAGCTCTTGCCTTGACTTTTGGATGGACAAGATGCCTAATGAAAGTGAAGGCACAAGGATTCGGTGGTGTAAGGATTTCTAAAATTGATTGGCTTAAAGAGTTGTTGCGTATGATTGCCAGTCAAAAGGCATCTGCAAAATGTCGATAACCAACTGCTCCCTGAGGTGTTCCTCCGAGAAGCTGCACTTATGTGCTGTACTACGCTTTTGACATGGGCATTGCTTTGCTGTCCACCAGCATGACGTAGATAAGCTGCTGCGTGCTGTCATATTTAGCTTGATGGATCGATGCACAGTGCCGGATTGCGTGCCACAAAATGCAGGCAATATGCTTATTGGCCTGTGTGCAGGCGTTGTGCTGAGCCCGTACCTGGGTCTGTTAACACCTATAGGCAGACCCTTGCGAGTTGCCCACTGGTTTACACATGGGTGACCATTTGGGCAACTCAAAGCTGTTGCGGGGACTTTGTTCCTTCCTACGTGCATCTCTCGGTACAGCTGTTGCGCTTGAAACCTGAAGGAATGAGACGCCCTTAAATGAAAATCAAATTTTCTTGTTTAAAATTTTACTATCCTCTTCACAGCCTTACATGCCACAGCGCCAACCTCCTTTTCTACTGCAGTACACGCATTCTCACTCTCAAACGCTTCCGCACCCGTATACAAGCTTTGGTAGGTAATTGCTTTCAGGACTCAATTCATTACCCAAAAAGTTGGTAAGGTATGCGGACAGGGCAGGCCTGTAAAAGTGTGAAGCGACTCCATTTTGTGGGCAAAAAGCGATTTCCTAACCTTCGGCATTCACTGCAGCCTGCAAGGAGGCTTTGCAACATTAATGCATTTTCCCATTTCATATTGTTTTTTGTAAAAGTTCCCAAAGCAGCCAATTATCAGAGCTCTCAGAAACTGTGCGAATGCCTAAAGTGGTACAAACTGTACTTCTGTATATTTAAGTGTGTTCTAATTAGTGTTTGGAGATTAACTGTCATGGGCAGGGTAGTCCAAAACCATTTTGGTTGTATATACCACCTACAAAAAGTAAGACAAGTCTTAAAATGGCATAAAGGAACTCGAAAATTCTTGAACCTAAAAGGAAGGAAGAAAGATACCAGCACAATTTTCAGTACAATTAATATTAATAATATGTATAGTATTAAGACTTAATTAATCTCAGTATCGTTTCTTCCAATAGTATACAGGAGCTCTTCATAGGATTATCAGAGTCTGCAGCTGAGTTCCACTTTGCAAACATTATCATCTATTATTATATAATGTTTGCTCATTCAAGAGTTCTATGACATCATGTGAGCTTTCTTGTTGCTAGTATTCCCCTATCATTCAGGCAGAGATATCAAAGGATCGAACGAGTCCGTTGCTATGTTAGAAACATCTGCTGTACTTTTTAATTCACTGTTTTGTACGAACTTCTGTCGTTCCTACATATATCGGTGAAATTAAGTGAAACGGACCATTTTTCCCCGGCCTTCTTCGATTTTAATGATTCTTACAGTTAATTAGTTATTAAATGAACATTTATAATATTAGGGTAAATAAATAAATAAATGATTCTTACAGTTTTGGTAGAGCTACTAGTAACTACGTCAAATTTTATTGCAAAATTCCGATTATTTATCGAGTTATCGATAACTGAAAATTGGGTTTTTCGTTTTTGGACTATTCTTTGACAAGCCATATCTTCTAAACAAATAAAGATAGTGACGCAATTTTTTTTTCCATGATAGATAAAATATTATTTATTTAAGATTTTGTTTTTAAATTTTTGTCATTTTTAGCTTTAATGTCATTTTATGCGTGTAAGTTCACTGCGAAAAACAAAAAAATTAATAGTTGGTAACTCCTAGAATTGTAGAAGTTATGCTTATTTTAGTGATAGCACCTCGCATGCTCGCCATAGTAAACAGTACCTCGAAAAATGACATATACGCTTAACTCCTCGGAATTGAAAGATACAAGGGTCAAACTTTACATGAATGTTCATTTTGACATTTTAAGATCAATTTTGAAGCGCATGCGTAAAAAAAAAGAAACTTTTTTTTTTTTTTGTTTTGTTTATTTTTTGTAAATTAATTTAACTTATAACTATAATAAAAACTAGTTAATCATATATACATTTAAAAATATTCAAATAGTCCCAAGTGGGCGCTCAAGAAATACAGTATCAATTATTTTTTGAATAATATAAAAACATCCTTTTTCGAATAGATAAAATATTACACTCTTAACTTAAGGTTGTATGTTAATTTGACGTGCATATGTAACCAAAAAAGTTAAAAAACGTTACTTGTGTAAAATGATTTTAGAGTTATATATAAAAAAAGATTTGTGAAGAAAGAGAGAAGGAATAATTAAATACTATAAAAAAAATAAGAATAGACTAAAGACACAGCCACCATAATTTGGATCGAATGTTGTTTATTTCTTTTTTATCCCGATTTGAAAGTTTTTTGTCAAATCTCGACTCATTCTCATTTAATGTATTTTCAATATCAATTGACTTGGTGGTGGCTCTTCTAAACTTATGATATATGATCGGAATTCCTTCTCTGGACTGAACAATATCTCGTTTGTCTAAAAACAAGAATGCTTCGGGTGGTACAAATCCATTGTTTATAGCAGCTTCGATATACCTTTCGTCTGCATGGTAAGGTGCAAATATAAGGTCATTGTCCTTATTCGAGAGGCAATTAAAAATGTGATTAAAAAAAAAGAAAAGTTTTAAATATATAATTCGTTTGTTTAAAAAGATATCTTATGCAAATTTGGCATTCCCAAGTTTATTAGAGTTCCGAAGCACTGTACTAAATTTTTCGGTTGACTGTATCATATAGCTCCCAAAGGACTGATCGGTCCAAAAAACTAGTTTGGTGCAAAATTTGTTGTGTTCCGTGTATTTATGAAGATATCGTAACCAAATTTGGTATTTAATAGTTTTGACATCGAATTTGACATTCGTTAATTTTTTAGAGTTCCCGTGCACTGCACTATGGGCCCAGATTCTCATATTTTGGCCAAAACCCTGTCATTTCCATAATAATTTTTTTAGAGTGATAAAATTTTACATACGTGTTCGTAAAGGATTGAGCTATTTATTATTATTTAATTTTGAGCCTCCTCAGATTTTTTTGAGATATAGATAATTCAGACCAAAATTGGAAAAAATTAAAAAAAAATGTTTAACTTAATTAAAAAAAAAACCGATTAATTGGAATTGGACCATATTTCATTCAGAGGTAGATATGAGCTCCTCATACATTGAAAAAATAGCCTATAACCAAAATATTGAACGGTTTTGGAGTTGTAGCCCCAAACAGTTTCAGCTTTCCAAGCAAATTACAAAAAGACGACATCACCAAGCCATATGCTTTTTGACTGTTATAATTTTTTTTGCATGCTCTTTTAATTTCCGAAAAAAAATTTCAAAAATCAATATTTACATTTTTACGTTTTTTCTTCAAAATTGATCAATTTTACAATTTTTGATTTGCGCCTTTGTAAGTATGCTATAAAATTTTCAAATCGTACATTTTTCTTACATTTTAGTACAACTTTTGAAATGAAAAAAATTAAAGCATACTTTTAGGCAGCTAGGAAATTAAAAAAATAGTACAATTTCCTGGAGGTCAATTTTTAAAATTCAACTTTTAGATACAAAATTGAATTTCCGAAAATCGGGAGGAATTACATTTTGTTGTAAAACATGTGAAGAAATTTATAAAATTTTTTTCGATCGAATATCGAGTGGTAGTCGGTGGCACCCTTAAAGCAAAGTAGCCAAATGATGAAAAAGCAACAAAGTCTTTATAACTACTCGAATATATTTAAAACCAAAAAGTATTTAAGCTCAATTTTATTTTTTCTCTGAAGTAACAATTATAAATAGTAAAGTGAATGAAGATTTCTAAGCTACATGTATCATAGTAAATGCATTTTTTTTTTTCTGTAAATTATCGCAAAAGTTAAAAAAATACAAAATGTCATCTTTGATGTCTAATAAGTCAAAACCACTAATTAAAATTTAATATTTTTTTTTTGCTCTGGATACCTTAATATGTGTTAAATCATATTACATTGTCATATTTTCCAAATTTTGAATTTCGTCTGGAGGGCTTTTGGCCAAAAACTAGCCACGCGGGCCCATTGTGCACTGTAAAAAATTTGATGAAGATCGGTTGACTATATTATATAGCCCCCATAGGACCGATTGGACAAAAAAAGTGTTTTGGTCCAAAATTAGTCTGTTTTTTGTTTGTTTATAAAAATATCGTAACTAAAATTGGTAAAAAAATATCTTTTGGAGTTCTTAAACAATATTCCAGATTTGATGGGCATAGAGTCGTACAGGGCATCCCAAAGTCGTTTGCGCCGACCTTACAGTACGCCATCTTTAATACTGTCTTTGGTATTATTCAGCGCTTGTGGAACAACAGTAAAATTATACTGTTCTAACAATGTTTATAAAATCATCCAAAAATGCATCAACTTCGATAGAATTACAAAATGAAACTAACTAATGGCTGACTACATACTCTCAATTAGTGCAATCTCACGAAGAGTTTCTACTGATAAGGTTTGGTCGTGCTGCCGATCTCGAGATCGAATCAATAGAAAATTTTTTTAATTAAAAAAAAAAATTAGAACCATTGCATAAATTTGAATATCTTAGATTATTATTTTTAATTTCTTAAATAACCCAGCCTTTTGACGTTTGAAATATTTTGCTTTGTGATAGACTTTTGTTATATGTTCGGTTTATTGAAATATGCATTATTGTACAGTATACCTAAGTCTTAAAGGTCATTATAATAACCAATGCCTACAAACTAGTTGGGGTCGAAATGCATCAAAATCAAGAAGTTTTAACTGCAAAATATAGTATTGAATACATTGTAAGATTAGTGAACGCGCCTGACCTTGTCCTGCCCGAACGTTGGCTTGCCTGTTATTAGAGTTATTCGAGGAACGCTAATTGAAAGATAAATAATGACGAGTTTGAGCAATTCAATCTGAAAAAATATTCACATTTTATTAATTTAACGTAAAATTTAATTTGAATTGAATTGGCTCAAATTGAATGTATAACCTTCCTATCGCACAAATGTTTCTTAAACAAAACCGGGGGGCTTTGCCACCTGCAGAGCCATAGCGATGCTGTGGCGACCGAGGCGCAAACGAGCAGGAACAATTTTTTTAATTCGCTGGAAAGCATATTCAAGTTTATTTTCTCATTCTACGACACGATGAACAATGTTTATGGAGACTTGAAAAATTTGATCGAAGGGGCATTCAAAATCCAAATTATCGATATCAATAAAATTTATAAAGTTTTACAAGGAATGGTAGCCAAGCCAATAATCTCTAAAAAAAACTATAAAGTTATTTTTCACGTAGGGCCTTCTTTCGTATTTTAGTCTATACGAGCCTAACAAGCTATTTTCGGAGATTGTAGTGTCTTTGCAAAGAGTTTTACAAATAGCTTTAGAATGGAGGGGGTCTACAAAGTTATATTTTTACCTATAACTTTTAAAGTTTTGATCCGATTTTAAAAACTTATACTATTTTAGTACTCATGTGTATACATTTTGACCGGGTAGCTTTTTACAGTGTGGGCGTAAATCTGCTAATTTATCCTACGGGGGAACAGGGGAAGATATAGACATGAATAATTTTTTTTTAAATTCCTTCCTTGCTTAAGAAGTTCGTAGTTTAGAAGCCGCATAAACGGAATGCTGTATTTTGTTTATTTACTGTAACGTAGTTTTAGATTTTAAAAAAATCGCAATCACATAGAGAATTTTAAATGAGAATTCACTTTAGTTTAAAGACTGTTTTCTGGATGGCTTGAAAAGTGGGGAGCACAGGTTTAACTGAAGGTTCTTATAAGCCAGTTGGATACCACAGAACATGCCGTATGTTGCATGCCACATGATGTATGCATTTATACACGCGGATTGAATGAGCATAACTAAAAAGATAATTTAAAATTCCGCACGTAGGCTGGCATCGTAAGCAGAAGCAACGGCAGCATCCAGTCCAGCCACAGGAGCAGCTTCAGTCAGACGTCAATGCAGTTACTCGTCAGTGCGGGTCAACATTTCGTAGCAGCACGCAGTATAAGGCGGGGGAGCCATTTTCAACTTTTGATGAAATTTCAAATTAACCTCACGGGAAGTGGGTGCGGCTGAACCTAGCAACTCTTGTACACGTACCGTGATATGGTTGTAGTACTCTATATAGCGTGTGTGTGGAGTGGATTGTGTACATCTTATATATATTA
The DNA here is from genome assembly GCA_949987675.1 of Chymomyza fuscimana. Classification (NCBI taxonomy): domain Eukaryota; kingdom Metazoa; phylum Arthropoda; class Insecta; order Diptera; family Drosophilidae; genus Chymomyza; species Chymomyza fuscimana. Next base: position 84,182,109 of record OX465088.1, read on the forward strand.
TAGGCAGTGTGGACCATGCAAGTACAGTTGCAGTCGTGCAGGTGGGTAAATTCAAAATGTAAAAATAAAAGTAAAGATGGAAAATTAAATAAACCAAAAATGAAAGGGAAGTTCGCACACAGCAGGCCGTGTGTCGATGGTGAAGTGATGGGAAGCAGGAGTTGAGTGGCATAAAGGTAAAAGGTTAAATCAGAGTCAGAATTGGAAATCGGGATATAAACGTGATGTAAAATATATAACTGTAAGAGCGGTGAAATGCCAATCTGTGTCAAGCGACCACACCCACTGCACACAGTTGCAACACCCACTCCATAAAGTCAACGTTTTTCGCGTTTACAGCAAGCAGACTAAATGGCGGAAAATGAGTTTTTCGTTGATTTGTGGCACATTAAATATGAATTGCATTTGCAAAAACATTCGAGGACAAGCGGCACTCAATCATGGAGCACGGAAATCTCTACCACCCTAGCGCCCTTCCATCCTTATGTGTGAGCTCCAACTTTAAGCAGCGTGTCCGACGCCATCCGTCTGCCAACGCTTAACTGAAGCCAATCATACCAGGAAAAGTCGCTCTGTTAGTTCGCAAAAGGCAAAGTTGGGATGCTCAATGCAGTTGCCAGAACAAAATTCAATCGAGCTGCTGGCAAGCCTTCCGTTCTAGTTAAAACTTTGGCAATATTCACTTTTAGAGGGTCCAAAACACCACCAAATACGAGGCAGCAGCGTGGGCTAATGCAAATACTGCATGAGTTGTGGAATATTATATTTGGAAAATTGGATTACACTTGTGAACGACCCCATCTGTAGTATATAAACGTTGTTACAATATGCCAATTTTCTACTACTTAATCAACAGTTGTGCAGGGACTGAGTAGGGCAATCTGCTATTTAAATTTAATTGGAGGATACATTGATTCCTAAAACTAAAGTCAAAATACCCTAAAGTACATACCGACATATATACTTATGTATGGGTTTTCAAAACTGACGCCAGAAACAGTTTTTTTTTACAAAATATCGAGTGCTTTGTTAAATTTATCGACACTTGAGAAATAAAAGAGTTTTCATAACAAGTGCATTCTTGATCCTTACTGCGCAAACTTGTCTAAATTGTCAAGGCTGCATTTTCTTAAAAGGTATACCTGGGTATTAACAAATCAATAAATAAAAGTAATGTGTTAACAACCCTGAAATTCACATAAGTTCTCAAACTCTGGTTAACAATCAAAATTGTAGTGTAGGGCAATCGCTAAATATTTTTAAGTGCTTTTATTGTGAATTGTGTTCGGTGGAGAAAAAAATAATTTTCGGTCAATTTCGCAAAAATATGTTGTAAGGTCAAAATGCTCTTGAAAATACTTAAATAACTTGTTAATTTTATCGCGTATTTAACTAAAAGAATCAAAAAATTTTACTCGCTATATCGAGAAAAATCTACCTTTTATTTTAATTAGTATATATAACTACGCGCACAGTATTATAATAATACATAATAAGCTCATCAAAATTTAACCCGACTAATAAAAAATCATGATCTAAAAAGTATAAAAGAAAGAAAATTTTCCCATTCGAAATTATAATGTAAAAAATATTCAATTGTCATATGTTTATTAAACAAATTACTCATATATATTTTAATCAATTTACATAACTCGCGAGGATAGGGCACCAAAATCTGCCGCAGCGCAGTCGGCACACGCACGGTCCAAGTAAGTGCAATCCCTCTCTCGTTTTTGCTTGATTGCGGTTCTTGCTCTCTCGTGCTCTTTCACTTACTGCGCTGCTTACTCACACAAAGAAATGTTTGTTTGTATGAGTTTTGCACACCACTGATTTAGAGTGATATTCAGAGGAGATACATACAAATACGAATACATAACCCTGCTTGTTGCTCCGACTTAGTCTTGTCAATAAATATCTTGAAATTGTTCTTAAGTGCGGTTTGAACATAAAATAACATTTGTTTTCAAAATTTTGAGTGCGCAATCAATAATTATGAGAATTCTAAAATATTACGCATACGCAATACAGCTTGATGCTTACTGTCATTAAGTATCAAATCTACCAAACATAGGAAAACTACTATATTTGCAGATGTTAGGATTTAGGATTTTTAAATAAACAAAAATCAAATTATTTTTTGTAAGCAATTGTCCTAAATTTTGAACATAAGCTCTATTTTTAACTGGGAATAGGCAACCATTTGCTGAAAGCGTGCGACACTTACCAGTCTTCATCATTAACTAAAAGCATGCAGATTCATTGCATAGCCCAATTTTATTAGGCCTAACATTGAGAGCATCAGAGCCACTTCTAGAAGCTGTCGAATCATGGGTGTGTATAAAGGAAAGGACACATTTCAACGAATTAATGCTTGTGTTAATAGTTATATCATTTCATATATCATGCACATAAAAATTTCTAAATGTTCACCTTGGGTCCGCCATTTTAAAATTCTAGCCCCACATTTGCGATCAGCGACCCCGAAAACCCATTTTTGCATACCCAACTTGTGTTATAATCAAAAAAAAAAAAGATTTTCTGTTTTATATCATGGAATCGCCATTTTACAATTTTTAAAACTAATAAGGTACTTATAATCAGCTAACTCAAAAGTATCTGATTAGCATATAACAGCGTTGCAATAATTCTGAGAACAAGATTAAAAATACTATACATTAAATTATGGAGTTGCCGTCATTTTGAAATATCAAAAATCACCATACGGCTTTAAAAAGTAGACGGAAAGACGAAAATTAAAAACGTTAATTTATCTTAAATATGGGGGGTGGTGTCTGATTTGACAGAGAATGACCCATATACAAAAAGTTATTAAAAAAATGTTATACAAAAATTGTGTTATACTGAAAATGGGATTTAAAAAAGATATATAGTATAAGGTTTACCAATTGAGACGCAGTAAAGTAAACATCAGTTTGAGAGGGACGCCATTTTTTTTGTTGGTTGAATAATTGCCATTTGTCACCATATTCGATTGAAGATCGCATTAAACTTATTAAAGAGCTCTACAAAAATGCTGAAAAAATGATTAAAACGTGATGAAATAAAGACTAGAATTTACAAGCTTACAAAATCCAGATAAAACAAGAGATCAATTAAGGGCAATTTGGGCAACATATGTTGTCTGATTGGATCTATTATATATAGATAGCACTAGTTAAAACGTAGAACAAAGCGACTTTTTGGTTTTCAGACTAGCCCAAAACCGAATATTCACGAATAATGACATTTCGAAAATGTGCTAAAAATACACAGTTGTCGGACTTGGACGACCTATAAACACCAACACTTTTATATTCCACGTAAAGCAATTTATCATCTTCTCTTTTCCTATTGTTAGAGAAGATATTCATGTGTACCGAGCGATTTCTATAAATTCGTGTTGGCCTGGTATTCCAGCCATTAAACTGTATGTCATTTAAAGAATTGGCGATAATAAATGGCAATGGACAGCTTCACTTTAAACGCTTTCTTATTTTTCACAAGAACTAAAACGGTTTCAATTGGGGTGTTTAGCAACTCTGCCAAAAAGTCTAAATAAATTGTTTGTAGCCAATTTATTGCAATTGCCAAAGATGACATCTTAACTATTCGCGAATACTCACAAATACTTTGAGCAGCACAAGATTTGTAGATTCCGACTAAAACGCAGCACTTAAATTTTTTCTCACAACTTAAGTAACATTTTTCTAGAAGCTTAATATTGAATCTAGGTAGGAATAACTAAAATGCACAATGGATGTTGACTTGAATGCGGCGTTGGCAACATGAAAAAGGAGTTGCCATCCGAAACATCGGCTGACACTGACATGCATGCGGACAATTCTGTAAACTACTGCCGTACACGCTTTTGGTTTGACTAAAGAATCGAAAAAATCACAAAAAATACATTCCGAAAATCGACAAGGCACAAAAGCCATTCAAACCAATGTCACAATATGACAAACCAAAACTTGTCGCATGGACCATGACGCTTAACTAAATAATGTCCACAAAGGCAGGTGTAATTGCTGTAAATTGTGCACTTTAATTAAAGCCAGGACTCGCATCCTTTATGCAGTTTACGGTAGTAGCATTCTGTTATGACGTCATGTGTGCGCTCGAGATGCTCACCTGCTTGAAAATGTCTTTTGCCGCCTGAACGAAAACTAAAGCTAAAACAATAATGTAGTCGTAGACTACAACAATGCGCGCCAAGTGCTTCAAAGGAGTAAAGAACTTGGACAAAAGACAACAATCACACTTAGCCACAATTCAGAGAACAGAGAAGAGCTTTCAGCAGGTCAGCCAACTTTCAACAGATGTTGGGCTGTCTTGGGGCGTTGGTTTTGAATGACCGAAACGGTTTAATGGTGCAAGTTTAAAAGTTGAATACTTTAAGTTACTTAATCACACTTTGCAACAATAACTTTGGTTTTGCGTCGGAATTTTAGATATCAGAAACTTTTTGTACCCTTTACACAAAAGGTTGCATAAAGTAAGTAGGAAACGCGAAAAATTAATGTAGCCATATTAGACTGTCCACAGGCTTCAATTTATTTTTGTACAATCTGCCAAAATGTCGCGTAGAATCAAATATAAATATAAATAATTACTTTTTGAGAATACAAGCCGCCGCAATGTTATATTTAGTATCATGATCAGTAGTATGGTTCGAAGCGAGAAAAAGTCGAATATACACCGTAAAGTTGAGGGTACATTGTACAGTATAACCGGGATGGATTATATAGCTCACCAAGGCGTGATTCAGAGCTTCTTGAAAAAAACCAAAAGTCTTAGATGGATAATGCGTAACCAAATTTAGCGTTTGGAAGCTCAGAATTCCCAACACTGCAAAAAATTTTATTGAAATCGGTCACAAAAAAGTTTTGGTGAAATACTCGTTTGTTTTTTAATTATTTGATATTGTAACCAAATTTTGCAATCGAAAGCTTCTTGAGTACTTAAGTAATATGCCGAGTTTGATTGCAATCAAATAGCGCCTGACTTTGTACATGTTCTATATGTATAAAACCACATTTCTGATACGAAAGAATTCTCAAGAAGTGAGTGTAATCTTATATGTTATCTTTCGGAAAAAGAACAATTTTATATAATAAAAGTTGTTTTTTTGTATTATTTTTTGTGTCAAAAAAGTTTTGATTTGATCATTGATTTAATAGTTTCCATAATAAAAAAAAGTATTCATAAACTGTTTTTCCACCAACGCACTATGGGCCCAGATTTTCATATTTTGGCCAAAACCTTGTTATTTTCATAATAATTTTTATAGAGTGATGAAATTTTACACACGTGTTCCTAAAGGATTGAACTATTTTTCTGGAAAGTTTGACCCTCTTCAGATTTTTTTAAGATATAGATAATCTAGACCAAAATTAAAAAAAAAAACAAAAACTAATTTTAATCTAATTAAAAAAAAAATAATTATTATTGGAATTGGACTATATTTCATACAGAGGTAGATATGAGCTCCACATACATTGAAAAAATTGCCTATACCCAAAATATTGAATGGCTTTGGAGTAATAGCCTCAAAAAGTTTCAGTTTTCCAAGCCAATTACAAAAAGACGACACCACCAATCAATCTGGTTTTTAAAAGTTATAATTTTTTTGGCATGCTCTTTTTTATTTTAAATTTTTACGTTTTTTTGTCAAAATTGATCATTTTAAATTTTTTTGATTTGCATCTTTGTAAGTATGCTATAAAACTTTCAAGTTGTACATTTTTTATCATTTTAGAACAACTTTTGAAAAAATTAATAACCATTTTTTCAATTTCAGCATACTTTTAGGCAGCTAAGAAATTCAAAAAATAGTAAAATTTCCTGGGAGTCAATTTTTAAAATTCAACTTTTAGATACAAAATTCAATTTCCGAAAATCGGGAGGAATTACATTTTGTTGTAAAACATGTGAAGAAATTTATAAATTTTTTCGATCAAATATCGAGTGGTAGTCGGAGGTTCCCTTAAAGCAACGTAACCAAATGATAAAAAAAACCAACAAAATCTTTATAGCTACTCGAATATATTTAAAACCAAAAAGTTTTTAAGCTCAAGTTTATTTTTTCTCCGAAGTAATATTTACACAGGATACCTTGATATGTTTAAAATCATATTAAATTGTCATTTTGTCGAAATTTTGACTTTCTTCTGGGCGACTTTTGCCCAAAATCTGGCTGCGCGGGCCCATTGTGCAACGTTTAAAATTTGTTTAAAAAAAAAACTAAAATGAGCAACAAAAAATTGTCAAAAAAGCTTTTAAGCTTGAAATGTATAAAAAATAAAAAAAATTTGTATTCACTTTTACCAACACAATTGTTGATATTACAAATGAGGCAACATTTTCCATAAAACCAATTCAAATCAATCGCACCTGTTGCTAGTATATAGTACATGATATATAGGCTTACACATAGCTATGAACTATAATAAATAAATTTAAAAAAATTTAAAACTTGCAACTCGTCGATACCTACTACACAACAACAAATGGTTGTGGCCAGTTTATTACTAACGGCTTTCTCTTTTGCCATCAACAGTCACTCAATTAAATATATCTTGTATTATTATAATTACATAACTATAATATTTAACCCATTTGTTATAATTTTACCATTATTGCAAAGCGCAAATTAATTAATTAATAATTTTTACACGATATACGTGTACCCATGTATTTGTCGTACTTTCTTTAAAGCGATGCCAGAGAAGCGAACTGCTTGTTTGGTCATATTCATATTGAAAACTAAGCAGCAGGCAATATTGTCACTATATGCGATGTTGTTACAAAGGCCATGTTGTTACACAGAATCGGATAAAAACTTCAAAAGTTATGGTAAAAAGAGTGCTCTAATTTATTTTTGTATACTATTTTTTCTATGGTGTATTAACCCAGATATGCCCAAAGTGCTACATATAGGACACCTCTTTCATGATCGATCATTCACGCTCATGTTAACCCACGGTCGCATGTAAAGTGATTTTGTACTCAGCAGAGACAGCGCAAGCATGTAATATAAGTTTGTTTACATTTGTTCTGTCGAAGTGTTCTGACGTGAAATTTGGAAATTGTGAAATTCAAGAAAAGGAAAATTTCAACATACGCTATGAAATGTGAGCTTATAAAATATAAAATTTTTAATAAAATATTACTCTTGTGTATGGAAAGTTATTTAGAAATAACTGTTTTAAAATATAGTTATGTTAGCCTCAATAGTTTTTTGTAATTTAAGCGTCTTATTTTACATAAAACTTTGGTGTCATATATATAGGACATTGGGCAAATGCATGTCTATTAGGTATTAATTTGATTTTATTTATTTATGTACACTTCAAAATATACTCTCAATTTTTGAAGACAACAACGAAAACGCAGTTTTAGCCGAAAATTGTAATATTTCATCCAACAAATGCAACAGGAAATGTGACTGATGAGAATTCTCGACCTGAAGATACTTTACAACTCGATACTTTACAACTGCCAGCTGCACACACGCGATATGAAAAAGAGAATCCGAGGCAGCTATGACTACACAAAAATCGACGGTCAGAATACTGTTGCTATCAAGTATATATAATAATTCCCTGACTGACAATTTTTTTTTTTTTTTTTTTTTTTTTTTTTTTTTTTGTCAGTCGTTGCTGGGCGGGACATGGGGATCTCTATTAATAACTGTTCAAAGAGAACAGGGACCTACAGTTTATAGCCGAATCCGAACGGCGGTGTCTTTAATTAATAGAGACTTTCTTTGGCAAATAGCGTCTTTGAGCTAGCGATGCCAGTGCTAGGCAAATGTACCAGTGCTACTGCGGGAATTCGAACCACGTAAAGCGAGTACGCTACCACTACGCTACCGACGGCCACAAGTGGAATGACAATAATGTGGTCAGCCTAATTTCTAATTTTGCTGTTGAACCAATTCATTCGGTTAAGCGCTATTCCCAGGCAGAAAAACTAAATATACAGCCACACCTTGTTCACCTATATTATGAAAATATGGGAGGAGTTGATCGCTCAGATCGAAACATGAGCCTATACAGAGTATCAATAAGATGCAAAAAATGGTTTATGCCGTTGTTGATGCATTGCATATACATGGCGCTTCAAAATGAGAGGCGGAGGCCAGAATTAACTGAACTTTCGACGAAATATTGCCACAACTTTGCTCACACTAAACCGAAAGCCAACGTCTGCGATGTATGAGTTCACCTAAGAGTTTTATTGCTTATAATACCAAAAATTAATATATACCTTATCATAGCACAAGTGCCCAATGTCCTACATATAGGACGCCTCCAAAATCAAGGATCCAAATAAAAATTTTTTTTTTTAAGTATGCAATTGTTTTATTTATCCTATTTTTTGAGAGAATATGAAAAAAAATTCGTTTTTTTACTCGCACACAAACGCATGGGCATATCTGGGTTAAGGGCTGCTGATTATTGTTTTTTTTTTACGGCAGTGAGTGTTACAACCCTGCAGCTCAACTTGGATCGATTGCTTCTACCGATATCGATGGCAATCCCCGAGGGGGGTGCCCCATGCTCTGAGTAAAAGCGACAACACAGTGTTATTCAATTTTATTTATAAATGGATATAACTCTTAGTACAGTACATGAAAAGGTCGAAATTGTTGCCATTGTAGGTTTATTAGTTCAAGCACAATGCCTGTTTGAAGTTAAAAGTTGGAAATGGTGTTTTGTGTTTTTCGAATAATTTGCAAATATTTCAAAACAGGTAGGTTTTTCGGAAATTTTACCCATATATTTTGTTAAAGTAATTGAAATTATCTACAAAACAAGTCCTCTATCGCTTTCCTACGATAAACAGATTTCGACTTTACATCATGACTTTAAGTTTGATAGAAAAAAAGATATCATGCAAAAACCGTACCAACATATATTGCCAGGAGGCGGTGCCACACCCCGTACCCACAAATACGAAAACTCGGTAATAGACTTAGAACAAGATCCCTAACGATCCCTAAAAGTTTCATCGATTAAGTATTTTTTTCCATTAAACGTCCTTTTTTAGCCTTTGTTTACTGTACTATCTGTAATTAAGGGAATAATAATAATAATCAATGTACCTAGCATATTAATGGAATAAAAATTTAAATAAAAATAATAAAAAATTAGTAGTTGAACTATACTCCAATATTTATCAGTAATACCATACCGGTGAGCCCATATGCTGGCACCCATGAATTTTGGGCATGCATCAGGCCTTAATTTCAGGCTTGAAACTCACCGCTGCACTTGGAGCGAATGCCAAGTAGAGGCCATGAAGTCATATGCCAGGTTAATATTCAATTCAATGTGTTTTCACAGTTGAGTCATGCAGTGCAGTAAGAGAAGGGAGTAAAAGTTGTTCTCGTTGGTTTCTTTTTGAACCTATTTTTCTATAGTGCATTAAAGGCATTAAGGCTAAACTACTTTTTTATGGAAGGCGAATGTGATAATGGAGCAATTTGTCCTGCTTTAATGTTGTTTACTTTAGAGTGTTTTCATGTGAGTGCAAGCAGTGTGTTTTTTAAATTTTGCATTTTTTTATATAATAAGGGATAATATTCATTTTAATGAATCGAAAAATAACTTTATATTTTTCTTCTGTCACGCCCCCTTCCTCCTTAAATTATTTCAAAGAGCTAAATTTTCTACAATTTCAAAGCTACAACTTTAGTTTGTATGGATAAAATGCGGAAATGAAAAAAATCTTTCGATGGAACTAAACATCATTATAAGTAGATCATGAATATCGGAGATAATCGCAATTTAATATAATATTTTAGTGGCGCGATTGACTTCAGAGGTATCTAAAGTTATTACATTGTTGCGTGTATCTTTAACATTGTGTTGTATAACCGAGCTATGTTTGGAGCTTTTATATTGTAGGTGTAAGCCGCGAACTGATTCTACGAATGAAAAACCTGCATACAGGTAATACATAACTTATGGTAAAACTTGGCGGACAGGTGGACAGGTGACAGAAGAATATTAGCCAATTGCCATCAAACTCGATTTTTTATTAATACCTTTATGGCTCAAAGGTACCATTAAAAAATGTCCTCGTTTGGAATTGATGAGCATAATTGTAAAAGTATTTAAAACGAACGAATTTTTGAGAGGTTATTAAGGCTTAGAAAACTTTGAGGGTCATTAATTCACAGCATTTTGGTAAATTTTAATTTTTGTTGTTACTTGCAGAGTCCTTAGCTAAGCTTAATGAGAACTTTTCCAGAAAGTGCTAAAGTTTTTTTTGTGGAAAATTTAATGACAGATAGTGTTTAATAAGTTGCTTTGGCATCATAAAGCATTGTCTGACAGTCACGCACGCACACAGAGATATTTATTTATGCATGCATGTTGTCCGGCTTATGTACATACATTTGTAGCATGTATGTAGTAGTCTTTATTAGTGGGTATATATATATATGTATTGTATTATGTACAAGTCTAAATAGTCTGGGTTGGAAATTTGTGTGAAAGCGTAGTGCGGAAAGTAAATTTGTTAATTGTAAACGTGACACACGCGCAGATTCGTGCCCACGAACACAAATCAACATTGAATGATGCGTAATAAAAGTTGCTGGGCATGTCTGGAAGCGGGTAGGCTCCAGACGGATCCAATGCAATATAGCATTTGGACAGTGTGTATATGGCAATTTTTGTATAGCCTTTGGATGTTTAGTACTGGGCCACAGAATAATTGCCAAACGCTGGCGTCACGAAGCCAATAATCAAACAGTTTGTTTTCTTTGATTAAACGTCAATCTGGACGGCTCAGGCGTTGCCTTCTGAAGTCAGCCTTTCATGGACATTTAGAGTCTGACACAGACACAGATTCAGATGCAGATACACACGCATACACATGTATACCCAGCAGACCAAATGTTTGTTTGGGAGAAGGACTTAAAACTATATTCCATACAATAGTTGGAAATAATCCAAAAACACTACTTTAGAGGTTTTGTCAATGCATCGGCAAAACATTTTTTTTGCTATAGTTTTATGTTTTTATTTCCATTATGTTGGCCCCTTATTAAAACGTCTATTTATGTATTAGAATTTATTTTATGTCGCAAAAATTGTTGGGAAAAAATGGTAAATTCAAATATTGTTGGAAATTAAAAAAAGGAATTTTAAAACGAGAATGTTAATCTTAAAATAACGTAAAAACAAATAAGGATTATTTGATATGAAATTGGTTAAAATGAACACCGATTTTGTTTATATAGATATATTATTTAGGAAAAAAAATAAATTTTCAATTGTCAATACCCCAAAATCTGCTGAAAAATAAATAGTTGTGTTCCGTTCTAGACAGACCCTCCAGAGTTTCTCCAATGGAATAGTTGCCGCCTGGACAGATCTGGTAAAATAAATAGCGACAAATTGCAAATTCTGTTGAACTGAGCTATTTTGGAACATCGTAAAATTGATTTTGATTCGTATCTGTCCCCTGTTTAAAACGGTCTTTGAGTTTTTCAAGCAGCATCAATTTTTTGTGGCACAAATCAATGATTGTGCTTCATTGCCAATTGTTTAAATTAGATGCCTGACTGTTTTGGTAATCCTTCTGGAAAATTATAATAAGTCATCGTTCCAAAATGATCACGCCTTAGTTGCATTGTTTTTAACCAACAAGGCTTGTTGAAAAATTTCTGCAAAACTTTTTGATTGACGTGACAAATCAAACCTGGACTTTTAAAATTGTCCAAATGGTGGCAATTTTTAAAGTTTTTATAAACGTCTTTTAAAAATAAGGAGAAATGTAAGAGAATGAACAACTCTCGCTTTTTGTTTGCCAAAACTTTGCCGCTGGGTCAGCTTGCGAATTTATTTTAAAACGCTCGCTTTTTGGTCCACTGGGTATACTCACAATAAACTAAAATTATATAAAGCATGTTACCAGTAGTCCTTGTACAACAATGTAGGCGTGTACTGGCAGTAGCACCAACCACAACGAGGTTGCTCATCAGGCAAATGCACAGGCAAATCGTAGAGTATAGTGACCCAAAGCCATGGGCCATGAGGCAGGCTGCCAGCAGTATAACGAAACATTTATTTTGAGTCACTTTGTCACACTGTGCAGGCAACATTTATTACTGGAAGGCTTCGTTTCTGCTCTGGTGCAAATGAATGACTTATACAGAGCGTAATTGAAGATTTGTTTGGTCATTGAAACATGTCTGGAATAAATTAGTATAACCCAAAATTGAAAGAAATTATTAAGTCGCAGCAGTTGAATAATCGCAGCTAGATTACAATGTTCTGTCCAAGGAATCTGTTTAAGACCAAGCACACATCATATATATAGCATACGTCAGGAGTTTACTTTGTAAGTAACTAGTAATAAGTAAGGAACAGCACAAACTTGGTTAAAACGCTTGGCTTAGTTTTGCTCGTAAATGTAGCTTTAAGGGCGTGATCGAGTCTGGGCGGGATTACAACGTCAAAGACCTGACACTGTTGCCTTTTGTTGCAACTCGACTTAATTTGGTGGCCAGTACGCCTTGATACACCTTAGTGCTGCAGGTGCCAGACCAGCACAATTGCCCGGCCGTTGGGTACTTGGTAGCCGGACGGGCAGTGGAGCTACTGAACCGGTAGCGTCTTGTTCGCTTTGGCGGGGCTACCATTTTTATAATTTATTTCATTTTCGCCTTTTGGCACGCTTTGCCTTTATACATTGGAACTATTAAATGGGATAAAGGAGTACCTTAGATTGTTCGTAGCCCGTGTTGCAGCAAGAAACGGATGACTCTCTGAACTGCGAACTGGACTTACATCAACAACACAGTCACTATGGCCAAGACTGGTTTTTTTTTTTTGCAATTATGGGTCGTAAATCAATACATTTTGTGTTGTACAAAAATACTTACATTTCAAAAACACTTGGAATTAACAAACAATAGTGAGTATAGGTCGAGGCAGCACGGAGTACTCACACGAACCTAACGTGAATTCACTTAAATCTTTTTATTACAAAATTTGAAGAACTCGCTAATGCATTCATCGAAAATACTTGATAAGAAATTGACTTCTCAGCCGAATTTTTTCGTGCGTTTTTATTAATTTTATTCTATAGAACAAAACTTTGTCTATACTCATTCAAACTAAAGGATATTTGTGGAAAGAGCATGAATTAACTCAATGAAACCTAAGAAACTAAAAATTAAAGATATTCACTATAATCTTCAAACGGCGGATATACCTACCCCTATGGAGGAGAGCGAAAAAATGTTGTAAGCTATAACTTTGGACGATTCATCTACGCCCTAAGAAAATATGTTGGGGTCACCCTGTGCTAAAAAACTACCGGCTAAAAAATGGGCAAAATGCACTAGCTCATAAATAAACGTAACCTAGTAGCACCAACCTGGAGGTACTATATAAAAAATAAGTTTTAAAATCCTAGTACGTTAACCTGTGATGCACTGCAGCAACTTCGTAGTAGTCCACTGAAAATGATGAAACAAACTTGGCGTTTTGATGCTACTTCGCTGACACCCGTCTAAGATATATACTTCCCGGCCGGATTGGCGATAAAAATAATAAAACTGCACAAATAAGTAAAAAAAAATTTTAACATTTACCTTCAAAATATGAACCGCCCAAAATTCCCATTCGATATTTAATTTGAGTTAAGAAACATATTCATATTTAATGTTCCAAATTTCAACATTTCTCAATTCCATAAGAAGGCTACTAAGGAGGTCCTTTAGAGACTATATTCAACCAAAGCAAGGTGCCCTGACTCAGGGTTCCATAAGATAGAACGCCTGATGTCATGGTTCTGGTTAAGGGAATGAAAGAGAATCTGCAGATGATGTAAACTCATAAAAATGTTCACGAATATTTGATAGTTTACAAACAATAGAAAAAGAGTTAACAAAAAACGAAATGGCACTCCATATAGTCCTTAAAGGAACACAACTAGAAGAAAGAAAAAAAAATTAAAAATTAAAATCTCACGCATAAAAACACACGCATTTCCATAAATTACGTTAGAGAGTATCTTGAAGTTGAGACATTTCGCTTTTAGACCGGACTCCCTTCTTGCCTTGATCAAGGGCCTCTGCAGTTGGCTAGCTTTCTTCTTTTTTTTGCTCTAGATTGTTTTAGTTTCTCCGCACGTTCCAGTCGCTGCTTTTCAGCTTCAGCGCTCCCAAATTGCATGCTGCAATGACGGCGACGCTCCCAAAAACCCGCCCCAAAGCCCAATCCTGTAGCCAGCCGCCGCTGCTTATGCCACCATAGCAGCATTTTAATTCGCTGGGATTAGGTGGTGTACTCGGCTTTGGTTGAGTAACTGACTTTACCTCTGTCTGCCCACCAGCACAGACCACTGTCCGCACCTACGCCAGGGATAAGGTAAAAAACAAAAAAACGAAGGAAAATGCTGATTCAGGTCGTTGTAGGTAAAAATTAATGGAACATTTTGCCAGCACTGAGAATCCCATCTTTTCTTGTGGATTCATTCATTTCGCCCCATACTGTTAGTCCAGTGAACACTTTTTTTCTGGTATTTTTTTTGTCGGTTCTTTTGCTTTGCTCCGGTTTATGTGCTACCAGTTGAACAATGGTTCGTTCTGTTTTCATTTGCAAGTTTCAGTGTTACATGAAAACAAAAAAATAAAATAAAAAGAAAACCTGAACCTGCTAGAATGGAAGTTATGCGCTATGAATGGATGGAACAGGGACGATTGATTCTTTTTTTTTTGTACTTTTTGTTTTTTGTACTCCATACTATACTTTTGTCTTTCTGCTGTGTACACGAATTTCTTGTGTGTTTTCATTGCTTAGTGCAAGTTCGACAATGGAGTTAAGTAGATTTAGTTGAAATGCTTTTAAAACTTTTCGTTTTTGAAGCACTGAAAGATTTTATCTGCGGCGTAAGTAGCTTAGCGCAATTAATGTGTGACAATAGTAAAGTATTTTTCCAATCATCGACTAGAGATGATCTACTTTGTTGAATATAACTCTTACAGAAGTGTAAAATTAAAGTTGGAACTTAAAGCTCAGTGACAAATTGACAATATTAAATAGTTAAAACTTTTAATTTCCATTTGGACTATGCAGCAAACTTTTGATAAACTGCTGTAAAATAAACGCAACCTTAATTGTTACAAAAACTTTCTTAATTTGATAAAAACATTACCTTTTCAAGTGCATTTAAAAAAGTATCCCCACAAAAACCAAGAATTGTTTTAATGAATAGATACAATATAACAAAACTGTTACTCTCTCCAAATTTTGAAGAAGTATATACAAACTAATGTATGAATAAGTTGAATTGTGTTGATGAAAGGTTATCATTTACACTTGGATACTTTTGTTTAGCTTTTGTAAAATATTTAATACTGTGTTCTAACAACCTTTGATGCCTAAATACAAATGTATTCATACAATTGGAAGAAAAGCAAAAATAATAAAAATAATGTGTTAAATTAAGCAATTATTATTTTTAAGCATAGAAATTTACATTTCAAATGCATAAATATGTTTAAAAAGTCATTAAGAATTGTAGTTTAATGTATACAATATGCATATGGGCATACCCATAGAAAGGTTCACTATGACCCAAAAAAAAATAAGTTTAATGAAAATATATCCTAACATGTATTTTTAATGAAAAATATACAAAAACTATTATATTGAAGAGCTTAAAGCTTACTTACACTAAGGTTGCAAAATACGAGAACTCTTTCTACAAAGATTTAGTTTTAAGCACATACTTATTTTTTCGATACTTAAAATATATTGCAGTTTTTAATATCGAAGTCATAATTGATGTTTTTCTTGAGTTAAATATTTAAAAAAAAAAATATCAATAAAAAAATGTCAATGGAAAATTTAGTGACGTCACTCCGGATGCTAAGGCTAATAAAAACAAAACGAGTAAATGTTTTTTGGTTTAATAACTGGCAAAATTAAGTAATTTTATTTCAAACTATCCTAAAAGAAACTTTATACCAAACGAATACGTAAGCAGAAAAAATGCTTTCTAAAAATGTTGCTTTTATCAGTCATACAAACGTAACGTCACGCCAAAGTTAAAATCACCTTGATTACACTAATGCAGCCCTTTTACGTGGTATCCACAAGAGGGAACTTCATCTGTTTCGGTAATGAGTTAAAATCCACCAAAATGTGATTGTTAAACAGACTTTTGAGTTAGAGATATATTCGTATAAAAACACTTTTCTGGTAAATAACAAGATTCGTTTTGAGTGGTATTTGGTTGTTTATATGGTACTTTTTATTATTATTAAGAATTATAAATAGTCTAAGAAAAATACAATAATCTAAATTTTGTTCATATATATAAGTTGAACCTAATTTAAAAAAAAAATGCCAAAGCTAATTTCTATTAAACAAGAAAACTTCGTAGGATGTTATGCTTAATATGTTCATGAGATAATTATCTTCTGTTTTTTTTTTGCAATATTTTCGTAATTCTTTGAATTCACCTGTGAATTATTTACTAAAATTGTCAATTTTTTATAAGATATACATTTTTTATATTTTATTTTTGCAATACTTAATACGAAACTTATTGCTAGTTTAACGAGCACTAGTTAATCCTCTGCTGAGCAGTATTAATTTTCTATTATTACAATTTATCTACAAAATTATTAATTTTTCATAAAAACAATAAATATGTATTCAATAAAATATTTTTTCATTCGAAATTTAAAAAACAACATACAGTTTTCGTTGTTTTTTTTTTTTTTATTGTTGCACCAAGTCGTTTTTTTTTATTTTTTTATTTTTACAACATAAAAAGAAGGAACGTACTTAAAAAAGAACATTTCAACAAGATATGATTCGAATCTCCACCTAAAGATGCCCGGCATTGCTGACCATTTCTTGGGGCCCCTTTTATGGTATCTCCAGCTAATTTGGCTGGATTGGCCATCAAATTTTTAAAAATTGCGATTCATAAAAATACATTTATTTTTTATTATTTGCATTATAGAACATAATAAAAAACAAAAAAAAAATTTTTAAATTTTTTTGAATTAAGTCGATCTATTATGCCTTCATCATGAGTTTTTAAAAAGGATTGTGGACAGTTTTTTGTTCCTCATCCAGCTAGATCATTAAACATTTTTTCTTCTATTCCCTCGGACGTAATTTTAAATATAAACGTATCACCATTCTTCTTCAAATTTTGAAAGCAACTTTATTTACATTCTTAACTCTGAAAATCCAACTTTGGAACTTACTTATATTGATCGATATTTTTTTTCAGTTTTCCTTTGTTAAAAGGGGAATGACATATAATTTTCATGTTTAGTCAAACTTATATCCCTCAAATATTTTTAAAATTGTATGCTTATTTACTAAGAGTATCACGTTGAAATTATTGTATTGTAGTATTGTTTATGTCTGTTAAGAACAAAAGTTTTCAAAACGATTGTTTCTTATTGAAATCAAGATCATTATGTGTATCAAATCGATAGTATATCTCCATATAATATTAAATAATATTGTATTAATAATATTAAATATATTAATTAATATTAATATATTCCTCCTGAACAAATAGACTTTGTTTTTTGTTGTTGCCCCTGAATGTATGCTTTGAAATATGTATAAGTTTGGGAATGTACTTTTTTTACCCCTATCACACACTAAATTTTATTTCTTGTGTAGCGAATAATTTGTTATCAATATTGGATTATAGCCAAATTTGTATAGGTTGATTGCCAATAAAAAAATTAAATATCAAAAAAAAAAACAAAAAAAATAAAACTTATTTTTTACAGGAATTAATGAAAAAAATGTTTTATTAAGGTACTTTTAAGTGCAAAATGTTTTGCAAGATAGCATATATATTTTTTTTTTGTTTTTCCATTTTATGTTTTAGTTAAACAAAATTCAGATACATATTAACCGAGCCAAAAAAAAAAATGAAGTCTACATATATATACTCTCTATCTCAAATTGAAATTAGTAAAAATTAACATAAATCAATCTTAAATTAAAAAGAAACATAAAAATATGGTCCCCTTTAATACTTCGTTACAACATATTCTTTTATAAAACACGCTAAAATGTCGCTTTATCATGCCTATATACAATAATATCTGTGATCTAAATAAATAATAAACGAAATAAATATTGAACAAAAGCTGTCTCAAAATTGCCGAATATGTATAATTGACAAACAAAGATGCAAATTTATCTGTCAGATACTGTGCCAAAATTTAAACTTTTTTAATTTTTTTTATTACACAAATGAATACAAATGAATACGAGACAATAGCTGTCAAAAAAGTAGTTTCCAATCATCGACTAGAGATAATCTACTTCATTGGACATAACTATGGCACGAGGATTCATGTTGCACAAAATTAAAGTTTAATTTGAGTTTCAGATAGAAACTGTCAAATTTAAATAGGTAAAAGTTTTAAATCACATTATTCTTGCTAAGCTGCCGTAAGATAAACTTAATTGTTGCTTAAACTTTCTTTATTCAATAAACAAGCTAATATTTTACTTTATAAAAATGCATCTCATAGATCCTGCAGTTCAAAAAGGAGGTGTTTCTTAAAAAAAAAAATATTAAAATTTTGTTTTTTCTATGTATTAGTTTAGATTATTTAATAAGACGTTATCCCTTATACTTATATATGCCTGTATTTGATATTGATTTTCAAACTTGTTCAGCTACACGAGCATGCTCTAAATACCATTTTTGGATGCGTAGATACAAATGTATCCGAATGCATAAATAAGTGCAAGTATCATTTTTAAACAATGCTGCAAATTTGTCTGCAAGTTGCCTGCAAAAAAAGTTTCAAGGCATTAATTAGTTGCATAAAATATTCTCATACATACTGATATGGCACATCTACAAGATACTTTCCGTAAGCTGCTGTAAAATACACATGACAGCTTTTAAAACTACTCTTGTTTAACAAAACATAAATATTTTATTTTCCTAAGTCAATAGAAATATGTAAAATCAGAATTATTTTTAGGTCATATACTTCATTTTTTATAGTTTGAAAAATTGCGAAATATGTATAACCATAAAAAAAAGATACATATGTATCAGTCGTATACTTCTGGCAAAAAAAAAAATTGTAATAAGAAATTGAGTGAAAACAAACTGAAATATGAAACGCAAGCTTTATTTAGAGGCCAAAATTAAATTTTATCAAAATGATATTGTTAATACCTTTTTTTTAATGAATAAGCTATTTTTACTCTTTCACGCCTATGTACAATTGCATGCATAAAAAAAATTATTAGTATTTCTTAAAATCTTACTCAAATTTGAACAATTAATGGAAAAAAAAGATACAAAGGTATATATCAGATACTTTTTCCAAAAAAGCAACAAACTCCCAAAACTCAATCAATTTGTATCTTTCTAGTGAAAAGGTTTTTAAAGGTTTTTAATCGAAAGTTATCTCAATGATATTAACTTAATGCTAAATATTATTATAATTTTTCTTAATAAATACTCCGCTGTTACTTACTTATACTATTACAAGTGTAACTGTCAGATACTTTTATCAAAATGAAATACAATTGCAAAGAAAACTTGTAAATTATTGAGATTAAACTGAAGTAAGAAAAAACATCATTATTTTATTTATTTAAAAGATAAACACAGAATCCTTTTTTTCCAATCCTATATACCATTGCATCCGTAAGAAACTTTAAAAATAAGGAAATGATACATTGCGAAAGTCATAGATTTCAAAAATCCATTTACAACTGGAAAAAATATGTAACTTCAAATCAAAGATATACAAGTATCTGTTACATATCTGTTAGATACTTAAGTGCTACAGAATTACGAAAATAAATCGGAAATAGCCTAAGTTATATCCGTAGAAACTTTAGGAATAGGGGTAGAAATATTGGAAAAGATATAGTCTGAAAATTGGATAACAAATTTCAATCTGCCAGATACTTTCGCCAAAAGGCACATAGATTACACATAAACTCGATAATTAGTGAAAATAACTAACCCAAATTATATGAATATATATATATAAATATGTAGGGGAAATGCTTGTAAGTTGCCACACCATAGCTTTTTTGTCTATATAGCGACATTGAATATACATAGGCATCGATGTAAATACACCGTTGGAAAGAGAAACGAAAGAGCTATAATCCATTATAAGCAGATTATTTGAAATATATAAAAATAAGTATCTTACAGACAATTGGAAACTGAATAACCTTTTTTAAAAATATGTCACATTTCAAAACGATACAAATGTATCTATCAGGCACGTTTTCCAAAAAACTAATAAAGTAAATTGTAAGTAATTAAAAAATAAACGGAAATAGGTAACGATATTTATAGGTCAAACTTTATTTAAAAGATATTTGATAATATAAAATACTTAATTTCTTAAATACACAATAGTAGGTTTCGATGGAAACTTGCTATTATATTTATATTGTATTAATTATTTTAGTAAATTTACTTATTGTCTAATAAAGACAGATTTTAAATAAAATGCAAAAAAAAAAAAAAAATTCTTAAATAAACACGCTGTTGTCACTCTTCCATGCCTAGATACAATTTTATCCGTAGAAAACTGTATGAATAAAATAAATACTAATTAAAGTTAAGTTTTTACACTATGAAGTAAAAACAATATATAGTTCTAAAAGAAAGATACGAATTTATCTGTCAGATATTTTTCAAAAATGCAACAAAATTACAAAAGAAACGCTTTAATTAGTGAAAATAAAAAGAAATATTAAAACTAGCAGATATTTGAGGAACAGAATTCAAAGGCAATAGGTATTTGCTAAAATAAAAATAAAATAATATAATAAAAAAATAATAAATAAATACAACCAAACATTTTTTTATTTCCTAGATACAATTGTGTCCGTAAATACTTTGGGAATAAGGAAAAAAAAATTTAGCAAAGACATAGTTTAAAAAAAACCATAAAAAATTTATAAAATATATATAATTTCAAAAGAAAGATACAAAATTACCTGTTCCCTGCTTTCGCCGAAGGAGTTGAGTTCGGGCACAATTGTTGTGTAGATTATATATGTTTGATGTATTGTATGTGTATGCTTGTTGCAGTGGCCGTATGTTTTATAAGTGCAATTGAAAGAGAGCTTAATGCCGGCTTGCATGAGCTTTTATAAGCTTATGTTACTAACATTTTGTGTATTTTATGTTAACATTATGTTGTGATGTCTTATGAGAATATTCTATGCTAATTTACATGTGCATTGTTGAACATTTATGTTTAGCTTAGTATTAATGTTTAAGTGTTTAACAGATTTAGATTTATATGCTATGTTTACATTGCTTTAAATTAAATTATATTATATTTAGTTGCTAGCCTTCAACAGTATATATGATATACTTATGCCAAAATGCCAAAAAAAGCAAAGAAAATATTTAGAAGATAATTAATACGATGTTTAAAAGTCAAACTTTATTTAAAAGATAAAAAAAAGATTTCTCTTCCATGCTATAATTTTATCCGTAAATATTGTAAGACTCATAATTACAAATAATTACATTAAAAACTGAAAAATATATACCAATTTATAAGAAAAGATACAAATGTATCTGTCAGATATTTTTACCAAAATGCAACAAAATTACAAAAAACACTCGTAAATTAATGAAAGTAAACTTAAATAAAGAAAACGAGCGTTATTAAAAGACCAAAATGCCAATTTATGTTAGTACGCTTTGCGATTCCTTTAGAAGCGCAAAACATTATCCTTAACGGGTTTTAACAAGTTCAAATGCTTTTCACAGCCTTAATTTGAACTTGTAATGAGCGTCCTTTTTCCCCATAATTGTGGGAAATTGTAAATGGATTAGCGCTTATGTGCGCCACAAAATAATCGATTTAATGAACACACAATTTCTTAGGTCTTGCATTAATTGTTCATCGATGGTCCACAGTTGCCCGCTTGGAGTGGCCATAGGGGGTGGCTATGGTTGGAATCAACGAGTTTGTTGGGCGGGTTGGCGTTGCGAAAATACGCAATTAATTAAGACTGTCACGAACTGCGGCGAGGATATTTAAAACACTTGTTGGAACCATTTGCAGAACCATTTCAATTGGGAAGTAATTAATTAAATTACGGAAATTTGGCAGTGGCACTTTGAATTTGAAATTAGTTTCGGTAGGGTTTGATTTTGTTTTTGTTGTAATAAGAAAAAGATTTTGTTTTGTCTTGAGTCGCTGAGCGAGTAGCTGCTAGCTTAGGCTAAGCCACAATTGTGGTTGGTTGGTTGCTTGGGTGGTTTAGTGGTGTGTGGTGAATGTTTAGTGATTACTTGAAAGAAAGTTTAGGCGTTGCTGCAATCTGCGAGTATTCAGTTGTCAAGCACACATTGATTGATGCGAATTGAATCACGCACACGGACAAAGGGATTTGTAGCGCTTATCTAAGTTGTTCGGTTGCTTAGGCTCACAAATGTCGTCCAAGTACACTAAGTGCAATGGCGATTTAAGCCTTAGATACGCTCAGTCCCAACGACAAATAGCTACAGAAGCCATCTTACTCTTTATTACCTTGGGCTTTGCCCAAAAAGGATTGCAAGCATCAGGTTTATCTTCATCTACACTAATGGCTGCCTAAGAAAGCTGCGCCAACCGTCATTACTCAACATAATGCTAATGCAAATGGCATACGGCACATCCATACATGTATACATATGTGTGTATCTATGTACAAGAGTTTGTATGTATTCTCAAGGGTACACACATAAACATACGCTAATTATTCACTTGCAGTGGCGCAACAACAGAGCTGTATCTGTATCTTAAAATGGCTACACGTGTTGCGACCCCCCCTTTTGCCAACAAGCCCCGCATGCGGACTCTGCACGCAAAATAGCTTATGTTAATTTAAAGCCGCTGAAATGGACGAACTGTTTATTGTAGGCCATTTGCCAGCGCCATGTTGTACGGAGGGAAGAGAGTGAGGGATAGAGAGCGACGCCTGCGATAAAATGGCGTACCGGAAATGCCGCCATGCTGCGTATTTCTTTAATGATGTGCCAAACGTTTGGCTTGGCGCAGTCCCGACTCGACTCTGGCCCTCTGCATTGCTGTCGGCTGTCACCAGTTTATTTATTTAAATTGTCGACCGAACCGAACCGAACCAATAAACTAAAACATTTGCAGGACTTAATCCACCACACGCCGTATTTCATACATACATGTTTGCACACCGGATGCAAATAATAACTCATTTAATGCGCACCCGCCCGTTCGAACGCAGTCATGCAGTCCATGTGCAAACTTGCGAGTTGGCTATATGAAATTGGCATCCTATTTGGATTGGCGTGGTTTAAAGCGTGTTAGTTGGTTTTCAGACTTCACAGCCATATCCAAGCAAGGTCAATGCGTAAGGCAAAAATGGCTTTATTTTACGCTCTGTTGGATAAATAATTTGAAATTTTCGTTTTTGGCTATTTAAATGTAAATATTGCAAAAAATATATCGTTTACTAAAAATACAAATTTACACAAAGACTTTGGTAATAATTTTAACCCAAAAGAAGCTCCTATAGTGGAGTGTCTAATTCTTTTGCTTCAAGATAATAGGTTCAAAATTGTTTGCAAGCAGAAATTAAGATATTATTATTTTAACTTAAAAGCTGTTGTAGTACTCATATCTGATCTCAATAAGGATATTTTAAGCCTTCTTAGTGATTCAATGTTCGAGTATGAAAGAAGCAGAGCAGCGCCGAAGTCCAATAATTTCTTTTGCATTGACTCGTCAATGCCCGTATGAACCTCTGAAAGATCTTTGCAAGAAACGTCAAATTTTAGCCATTTCACGTTTGTTAATTCTTATTAATATCTGCATAGCTACACGCCCTTCGAAAAATTTATGGTCCTAGGAAAACTTCAAAAAATACAAACGTCTTTCTAAAGATACACATCTTAAAAAATATAAGGCTATATCATATAGCCAACTGATTTTGATGAAATTTGTACAATACTTGGGAACTCCATAAAGCTTCCCAATGTCAAATTTGGTTATGAAATATTGTACCAAAAACGTTTTTTTGGCCGATCGATCCTTTGGGGGTTCCATGATATAGCCAACCGATTGGCTGGAACAAACTTAATATACCCTTCATTCCTTAAGGTGCAGGGTATAAAAAGTGTTATTAACTTTACATGTGGCGCGGGTACCCTATGGACTTTAAGTTTGGTGTTTTTTTTTTAACTTAGATGCTGATTTAGTGACTTCAAAAACGTTAAGTAAACACGTTAAGTAAACTAATATAAAGTAAATAATAATAAAGATATCGTAACCAAATTTGACAAATAAATATCTTTTAGAGTTCTGAAGCAGTATACCGGATTTGATTGTAATGTGGTGGTACAGGGTATTCCAAAGTTTTAACGTACGCCATCTTTTCAATTGATCCTGGCATAGACGGTTTCAACTTCAGGTAACTTTCTACATGAGCATTGTACCAAACAAATTTTAGGTACAATATATACCATAACTGCGTTTTGTTTTGGAAGCCTGTCTGTGAAATTTCTCGTTTAAGTTCACCCCAGACTTTGCCACTTATGATCGTAACGAATGCTAGGATCATTGCCATGCTTAAATTTGTACAAAGCGGCATATTAACTTTATTTAAAAAAAAACTGATTTTAGTGACCTGTAACCTACTGTTGCTTTTTGGCATAAAATGACAAAAAAAACTTTCAGAGCAATTTTTAAGTTATTGCCATTCTATTGCAAGGCGCTCTGCTTATTTGCCACTATTACAAGGCACCGTCTTGGCGATGATTGGAGGTGTCATCACTAAAATAAGAAGAACTTTCTCAATGATAGGAGTTACCGCTTTTTTTTTTTCATAAAGTTATCGACCTCGATATTTTTCACGGATTTATTACAGGACTGTTTTACCATACATTTTCTGGAGCTCTATTGGTTATTTGCTGGTTACAATCTTTTGCATTGCCTCATCTTCGTCATTCATACTTCTGAAGATTAAAGAGAATCCAGGTTCCAACATTATGGCAGAGTGTAATCTCTGCCTTAACGAAGTTGACGCACAACCTCCGCATGGTGTCCCCTGGCAAGCTGACCTCACTGCTGTGTGTTTGTTAGGTCCTAAGAACCTTTAAAAGGAATGTGTGTATGTTTTGGAACCACACTAGCCGTGTCAAAATGAAAAATGTATACTTACGTAGCAGAGATCTGCAACAGTGCTTGTTTTGTGGCAATAATCATACTCGCATCAAAAGTAATGGCAGTGTCAGTTGCACTCTTAGGCTTATCGTATGGCCCACACGCACTCTTAACCATAAGAGTGTGAGCAGGAATAGTGCACCATTCACTATATTGTCATGATTATAGTCTTGTTTACACTCATAGAAATGTGAGCAAAATGCTTATTGCGTGTCAGAATGAGAGCTGGGTAAAAAGAGAGCGGCCGAAAAATGAGAGTGTGTTATTGAGCTATACACTGTGCAAATGAGTTGTGTTAAAAATTTTTGTTGTATAAATTATTAAAATTTAATTTATGTTATAAGTTTTTGAATCATACTACTGCCAAAATTTGTTACAATTTTATATATTATATTCGGCGAATCCGAATGAGTTCAATTAAAGATCTTTTTCGTTTATTATGGTTATTTTGAATAGTTGAGAATTATGGTTCATATATGTTTTCAGGGCAGAACATTGAGTTAATTTGTAAGTGTGGTAATAGTCAGCGGTGGGTACGTGTTTATTTTACCTGCTCAATCCATTTTTTTTTGCATGTGGCGCCAGCTAGACGCACACAAGATCGCCAACATACAGTTACAAAGATGGCGTACGTTAAAGTCGGGCGCGGACGACTTTGGGATACCCTGTACTACTGCTTGCAATAAAATCCAGTAAATTGCTTAAGAACACCAAAAGACATTTGATTGCCAAATTAGATTACGATACCTTCATAAACAACCAAAAACAGACGAATTTTTAACCAAAAATGTTTTTTTGACCGATCGTTCCTATGGGAGGTATATGGTATAGTCAACCGATTTTGATCAAATTTACTGCAGTGTTTGGGTACTCTAAAAAACTTCTGAATGCCAAATTTGGTTATAATATATTAACAAACAAACGAAACACAACGAATTTTGTACAAAAAACGATTTTTTGACCGATTGGTCCTATGGGAGCTATATGATATAGTCAACCGATTTTGATAAAATTTGGTACAGTGCTTGGGAACTTTAATAAACGATTGAGTGCCAAATTTGGTTACGATATCTTCATTAACAAACGAATTATTCATCTAAAACTTTTGGTTTTTTTCGAGGTCCTCTGAAACACCCCTATGGGAGCTATATAACATAACTCCGATATCAAAAAAATAAAATGAACTTGTCTCCCCTGACATAATAGCGCATCTAATCTGAAAATTTGGTTGCTCTCTGAGATCTAGGCGTTCATACAGACAGACGGACAGACGGACATGGGTATATCGACTTCTCTAGTCACCCTGATCATACCTTAGGTAACTTTGGGGGGTCTCCGACGTCTCCTTCTGTATGTTACATACATTTTCGGCTTGCACAAACTTAATATACCCTCTGTACCATACGGTACAGGGTATAAAAACAAAATACACGCCGTGTGCGACCCTAAAGGGACTTTTAACGGGCACTTACGAGCAACTATTTGCCATAAACGCATATTATTAATTCAAAAACGAATACAAACAATGGCCTACAACATTTACAACAATAAAAAATAATAAAACGCAAACAATGTTAACTATGTATACGAAAAACTAATGCAACAGCATTTTGCAACACAATTCATCTGCGCAGTGTATAGCTCTCTAACAGCTAAGGCCAAATCACACGGGGAATATCATGGTACCACTCCTCTCTCGTAAGTTGTTGATGGTTTCTCTTACACTCTCTTTTTTTTTGTACTGTATGTTATATATGATATTATTGCTTTGAAAAATTTGCTATTAAGTTTCCATAATCACGAGTACTTTTTGTCTTCCAGATAATGTTTTGTGATCAACTGTCTTTTTAACTCTGTGCTGATTTGTGGATTGTATTTCCGATTACCAAAAGAGTAATCGATCAATTCCTTCAAACTAAAAAAAAAACCTTGAAATGCGTCATATATTTGATTAAAATGCAAATCAATATTTAAATCGTTTGAACAGAAGAACGAACTAAAGAGGATGTGCCAAGAAGAATAGACTTATCTGGTTCGAACAATGGCTCTTAATTTACGAAATATCGATCAATTTGGAGTGACTACGTAAGTTGGCCCAAACTCGTTTTCCAAATAAACGGACTTAAGTGTTTGTGCGAGGAAACCGCTGATAAAATGTTTCATAATGTTAGGAATAATAGCACAGCTTTAGTTGTTCGGTTAAGGGTTTATTAAGAACTAACTTCATATACATAATACACAACAACATCTTTACAGCAGAGTGAGAGAGTAATTAACAGCGGTAGCTCTCAACTCTGTTATGTTACACTTAACATTATTCTTATGCAGATCATGTGTAGCTTACATTTTATATAATTTCAACACATAATAAATTTAAATTTTGTTTCTGTATTACAATTGAATTTATTTATTTAAAACAAAGTTACAAATCCCATAAGTAAATAAACCGCCTAGTTTTTAACATAGTTTCTATACAGTACCACATTTAAAGTTTCTTAAATTTTATAGGTAGATATATGCTTTTAGTACATATCTTCCAGTTGTCAGTTCTTATGACATTTCCAGCAGCGGAAATCGATTGATAAACTGCATAACATCCTCAGACTGACGTTTTATGCGTTCGTTTCTAAGTTTTCGATCGTGAATCATATCTTTGAGAAAGACGGACCAACTGGAGGATAGTTTTGGCAGTTGGTTAACTGACAGTTCCTTAGACATCTCATTGTTATTGTTTTCGTCTCCAAAATCACTTATAGTTTCATATTCCACATCATTTATGGTGTCATCCGGCAGATCACTTACGTAAATCAGGCTGTCTTCGCTGTCTGATTCTGGCATGGTTCTGCTATGCTGAATGCCTTTAGAGGTGCTGACACAGGAATCGAAGATAGACATTTTTTATACAGAATTATTCTTTTATGGAACTTTGTTTTTGACTGTGGCAATGCTTAGAGAGAACTAACTTTCAACGGGTAAGGCGCCGTAATTTATAGGTGACATCAGGTAGATCTACAAAGGTACCGTAGGTATATGAAGGTTCAGATTTACAAATGCAGCCCAGGTATATTGAGATATCGATTTTCAAAGCGCATATGTTAAAGTCTGCCGTCAATCGTCGGATGCAACACGCAAATCCCGAAGAATTTTCATCTGTTATAGAATTTTACAATCCTTCGAAATTTTAACCTTGAACGATTTTCATCGATGCATCAAGTCTTGTTAACATAATTACATTTTATAAGTCTTCCCTCAATTTATCTAACAGACTTCTTTATGCAAAATAGTGAATTTAAAGTACAACTTTTGTTATTCAAAATTTTCGCAAAATCCGATTTTTATTTACTTTTTATTCTGTTCGTATTTTAAAATTGAACAAATTGGATCAAGGCTATACAACATTTGGGAAATGTCAAGGATACTAAGGTTTCATACCAAAATTCTCCATCAGTCCATCAATGTGAACACCTCGACCTCAGATACTATAAGAGTATGCTGTAAAAATTATTTCGATCGGATTAAAACCTCTAAAGATATGGGCCAAAATATATCAATACTAAATCAGCGATCGCAAATAAGAGTTATGGGGTTTAAAAAAATAAAAGTACAAGCCACAAAATATACATTTTTTGAAATTGCTATCCGAAAAGAGGTGTATCCTTTTTGTTTTTAACTTATGTCAAAAAAATCCAATTTTAACTCTTATTTTTAGATTTAAAAATAAAAATTATGAATTAAAATCTTTTTTATATTTTTTCGTAAAAAATCATTAATTTTTCAATTTTTATAATAAACGTTTAAAATACAAATAAAAGAATAATTTTTATTTTTTTAATTGAGTAGTTGATGTGCTCTGTTGCTCTGTTACAGTTTGATTTTACATGAATTCCTCTTTCTTCTAATTCCTACCTCTCGTTTTCAGCATTTTCATCTGTAACGATACTATCTTTTTGTCTCATCCGACTCGAAGGCAATAAGAAAAAGTTCTGTATTAAGAAATTGAGTTAAAGATAATTTTTAAAATAATGTTTTCAATGAAAGTTTGCAGAGTTTTGTACTGAACTATTATCCTGGCAGTTGCTTTGGTATTGATTATTGCAATTCATTGTATAACTTATTAGTATCCGCAGCCCGTAATGTATTCCCAATTTGTTTATGCAAATTTCCGGTTGCCTTCATTCGCTCGTTAACATTAAACTTTTGCTTATCAATGTTTTTCAAGGCTTATATACATATATGTATACTCTATATAGTATACATCAACGGTGGTTATGTATTATGC
The DNA here is from genome assembly GCA_949987675.1 of Chymomyza fuscimana. Classification (NCBI taxonomy): domain Eukaryota; kingdom Metazoa; phylum Arthropoda; class Insecta; order Diptera; family Drosophilidae; genus Chymomyza; species Chymomyza fuscimana. The sequence goes on from OX465088.1 coordinate 84,211,604, forward strand.
GCTTGATTACACTAGGCTTAAAAACATGTAAGTCTCTGGAGAAGATTAAGCTCTTATAGGATCCGTATATATATATACATATATTTTTTTTGTTCCTGCGGTCGGTTACATTTAATGTATGTCAATATTAAATGTAATAATAATGCATGAACTATTTCATAAAGTTTTCTCATATAAAGACACTCGATTTGCATTTTCCTACTTGGAAAATGCGAGTTGAGTTCAGGCCATATTTACGTGCAAGTCTAAAAGTTTTCAACACTTTTCATCAGCAAAGTTTTCTCAAAGTTTTTATTATTAAAGTACTCATCCTGATGGTGCTACCTGCTGCGGCGTATCTCAATTATCTCTTCGTATGCGCCATTCTCGCCGCTTTCCGGGGGCGTCCGTGCATGCTCCGGCGCACTCACGTGCTGTAAACTTTTATAGGCTTTCGTAAGTGTAATTAAACTAGTTCGCATGAAGAGCATGGAATATTAACATGGGGGAAGTCAGCGAGTGGCTTTTGGGGCTATACAGACCAGTAAAAATGTAAATAAATACTATTTGGACTAGTCTGCAAAGTTTTTGGTGATGTAATAATGTGTGTATTGTTGGTACTAAACAGATAAAGATGTTTTTTTTTTTGCTTGTTTGTGCCCGAGGGGGCAAGAGGCTGTAAATCATTATGGTTCTTTGAGCGAGCTAAAAGTTACATATAATGATAACATACTTGGATTGTCCTCGTTGGCAGAATTAAGCAAAGAGCATCTGCTAGCAGGTTTATGCGAACGCTAAAATCAAGAATTTTATAAGTCGGTGAATTGGCTTTGATATCAATTTGCCAGATAAGCAGTTTCTTTGAGTGGAGAAGGAAAACAATTTACAACTATTGTCTGTTTGTTTCCTGTAATTTTTCGAAAACAAAGGGAGATTTCTTTTATCTGCACTTTTGTGCAAACTTTACTTTGTAAGTTATTCTTACATGTTTCACTCTTCTTCCGCTTAGTATAAAGCCAAACATTTGACAAATCGTTATTTTATGCAGAACTCGTTTCTGTCAAGGCAATTTTGCAAATTTCGGCTTTTTCTTTAGAGCATTTTGGTACTACCCGCTTCGAGAGTAGTCCCGACAGCGAAAATTGCATAAATCTTTAAACACGTAATGCAGGAAATTGATGCCACCGAATATTAAAGTTTTTTGGAACATCAAATTTTGACCAATCTATATTTTATTCTTATGGAAATGCACATTCAAACGTATAATTTGCTACTCATTGGAGTTGACAACGGCTAGTAGGTCCATTCTCTTGATCTGTTTAAATTACAGCATATCTGCCCACTCCTCTTCTAGAGCTGGTTTACTCAGTCTACATAAGTAATCCTGCTTAAGATAGACATAGAAAGGTTCTGCTCAAAGGTAATCAAAACGTCGCAGACCATACGTTTTTTATATCAAAGTTCCGTATGAACATTTGGACCTCTTAAATCATAGGATAAAGAGATATCATAATTTATTAAAAAATGCGCATTATCCAGAAGCAGCTGAAGTTGCCGATTCATAGAAGTATTAGGATCTATTCCCTTTGGGGAAATTTCGAACTATATTACTTCGATTTTAGAGCTCGTTGGAAAATTTCAAAAGATGTAGACAATAGTGGACAAACTTCCGTATAAACTGTCATAATATTCCAAACAAATTTGTTACCTGATGTCTTGTGAGCTTAATAAACAAAAAATTTTGTTTTTTCTAAGCACACCCAATAGACCCACAAACAAATTTACCTAAACCCCACAAGCAGGCCTGGCGAGAGGGGGTGTGAAAGGGGAGGGATTCCCCCCGGGCTCGGAGTTTTCTCAGGGGCTCGGTGTAATTACTGTCGTACTGTCGTGATTCAAGCTAAAGGTTTAATAGAGGGGCCGGTACATTTTCCCCCCAGGCCCGGATTTTCTCTCTACGGCCCTGCCCACAAAGTTTCGATAAAATGTGTCGAATGAAAGAGTCGGGCGCGACTTTGAGATACTCCATAATGTGATGAAATTATAGTCAGTTTTTTAACTGCAAAAAATAAGAATAAAAAAAGTCTCGTCTGAAACTCAAATAAATTCAAGTTTTAATACCAAAAAAGGTAAGAAATTTGTCTTAAGAGACTCTAGCAAAGTTTACGTAAACTTACTTACTACTCTTACGGAAGTTTTTGCCACTAAAGCGATTCGACCTTTGGTCTCAAAAATACTCTTTGTGATTATCTCCGATATTTATAACCCGATAAGAATGAAGTATGTTATAAAACTAAATATATTTTAGTTCGAGCTGGCTACATACATATATACGGAGTCCAAAATATAAAGTTTCGTTATTCCAGTTCTTATAATCGCCACTGTTTATGCATCAAATATCAAATTCTATTGACGTCCCGACCATATTGGAGATAATTTTGACAGCCCAAATCTCTTTAATATTGGGAAAACTTAAAGTAACGCTACAGGATATAACGTTTATCAAATTCACTTTTTGGTGGCATCCCACTGTGGGACACTACCCTGACTTTTTCAAATTTTTTAACGGCCCACAAACTTGAAGTTTATCATTGAAATATTTTTCCTATGTGTTATTGTGATAATCTTCAAGGCATAAACTGTGTATGCATATGTAAATAGGTATATAGCTCATTTTTCGCACCAATAGACTCAAGACACAAAGACCTACCTACCTGTTTCTAAAAATATTATTGGATTAAACAAAAGTGCAGCCCATTCATATGACATACCTGCTACCATGTATTGCAACTATTCATGACCACCCTTAAATGTCGAGGCTTTTGGGAGGCATAACTTGATACCTGCTACAAACTGTGCGTACCTGGCCATAACGGCGACCACCTTACCGTAAATTTAGAGGGTCAGGAAAGACCTGGCCAACGATTGGCCAAAGGATTAAGTCTTGCAACAAATGTTTTGGGTATTTTTTTTGGTAGCAGCTGGTTAAGAGTTGTTAAGTAATTTGGTCTGTTAAGCTATTAAATTATTATGCACACTTATGGAACAGCAGATTAATTTTTATGGCTACTTTAAAGTTAGACTCATCACTGCAGCCATTTAATTAGTTTGTCTGAGAATAAGTGCACAGAAAGTTGCTCTAGATTAATCTTGCTGGGATGGAACAAACCACTCAACGCCGGTTAACATACCAAAATATTTGAGGTCAAAATCTAATTCATTAAATGCACACTAGATGGCGTCCCAACACACACACACACACACATGGTAAAACTTTAATATTCACACATCTTTTGACGCACTCCTTGGACGGCGGCCCTGGCAGACTTCCGCCATAGTGTGGAGCACGTAGATAGATAGTCAACTCTCAGCGGCAACCGACACTTGCGTATATACCATTTAAGCCCTCATTAAGTCAGAAAAGTTCCTCAAATATTTTAACTATTTTACGACGCCATAAGCGCTGCCGTGCATGCAAGCAGCTAAGGCGGGGTCTGCGGGCAAGGACGTTCGGCGGCGGCACGAGAGTGTCATGATGGAAATTATGCAGCCTGTGCCTGTCCTGATGCTTAAACTTGTTCCTTTGCCGGGTTCAAGGCACACACTCTAGAGAGAGCGAGAGAGTGGAAACAAACTGGAATCCAATGGCAACGCCGGGCCACTAATAGATGCCGCTGCCTTCTGGCCTTGGGGCTGGGCGGATATGCCGGTGTGAGCATGGATCTGTGTGTGACTGCCGGCAAAGACACTTTAACGCATAACTGCCGCACCTAACTGCCTTTATTATGCTAATCACTTCGATTCCGCAATATTATTAGATGAGCACATGCATGTGGAACTACTACGATCTGCGGTCGAAATTTAAATTATAACTTTGGAGTCTAACCATTATCTTGGGCTTGATGAAAGTTTATGCCGCTTGCAACCAAGCGCAGAGCAACGCATTTCATGCCCCATTCCGCTGCTAATGGAATCGTTTCCGGTGCTGCAGGCTGTCGACTGCCTTATCCTTTATGTTGTTGTGATGATGTACCACAAATGCTCTGGAGCTAGCAAACTGACTTCTGCGCCTTGAATATTGTATGACCCTAATTTTTTCGGATGCAACTGTAGCATTTGAAAAACTGCAATTAGGCAGCGGCATAAGGTTGGCTTGCAATGGGGTTGGTGTTGGTTGGTTTGGGTGGTTAGATAGCACATTGATGCTTTTGGGTTAAGCACATGTTACAGTCACGCTGTCACCTTCAACGTAGCACACGACGCGAACGATGCAGTAGAGCACGGAGACAGGTGAGCTGCAGTTTGTTGCCGGCACTGTGCCCTAGCAAGCTCCAAAGCTCTGTTCTTCATTTCTCACCCACATGCCGACTGCAACACAGCTGCTGCTCTCTCGGTTACTGGAGCTGCATGCATGACAAATATAATTGCAACACTTTGTGGGTGCTCTTGAGTTGACAAGAATTTTGACACCATTTCTGTCTAAGGATGCATTTGTTTGCATCTTTAATTTAATTTGTCTGCACCAACGGAGTTCTTAATTAAAGTCATGTTTTTCTATGTTTGCCACAATCATGGTACGGCATTAGTATGTGGTTGGTGTTTGTCTCTATTTTTATGTGTGTTGTGTGTTGTATGTGCATGTGTCCCAAAGGAACTTTGTCCGGCCACAACATGTGGTTACACAGCTCTGGGGAAGTTTTTAAAGTTGTATAGCGCCAGTGGGACCCAAATGTGTCAGTTGGTGGTAATAAATGGTATGAGTACGAGTCTCTTTTTCAGCAAAAATAATGTATATGTGAGAATTAGACTATTTAGACAGAGTCACGACTTGGTTTCCCAGCTTTTGGCTTAAATACTTAACAATTCTGAGCAGGTGAAAAAGTTATAGTGTGGAAAAATGGCAAAAACCATAGAGATTATAGTAGCTATGAAAATTAGAATACTCTTGGAATAACTGCAGCTCGCAGAATATTATATGAATGTTGTTTGACATAAGCTGGTGTGAGAGACGTTCGGATAGTGGATTTTTTTTTAAACCCTGTACTTTAAGGCGAAAAGGGTATATTACGTAGAGGACCCTAAAGTTACCCAAAGTATTATATGATCATCGTCTGTTCGTCTTTTTATCTGTCCGTATGAAGGCCTTTTTTAAATTTTTATTGTGAAATCCCGCAAAAATACATTTATTCTTATTAATTGCAATAATCTGATTATATACAGTCATCTTGCGTCTTCTTTAATTGGTGTTGAAGCAAGATTTTGTGTAATCTTTATAGCCTTTTAATTATGTGGGGTCTGGATGAGTTTACGCCAGCCTGTTGCGGTGCCTTGCTATTCATTCATTATATCGGCTGACGTGTTTGATGATTCGGGGGTCAATAGTCTGCAGTCTGAGGTCATGGCGCAGCCTGTGATAAGTTGGAAGGCCTTATTTAAATGGTGTTTAATCCAATTTTGCAGAGAGCAGAAAACGAATCCGACGTTTAACTTCAAAATTTGTTTTTTTTTTATGTTTTATAATCAATAAAATAAAATAAACAAAAATACATAAATTTTTATGAATTGTAGTTTTCCTATTTGTGATCGCCAATCCAGCCTAGTTAGTTTGAGATATCTTAGACGGGACGCGGCGGTGTACCCATCAGAAGGCTAAGATTTGGCCAAAATATTTACCGGGCGTCATGGTGCAACGTCGAATTTCTTACGTACCAATCACAATAAGTAATAGAACGCAAGGTCTTATTTTGAAAAGTTTGGATACGTAAGCGATTCGAGCAAGCCGCCATACCCCAGATCTGGATGGCTTACCTCCAAGTTGGTTCCACTATAATGTTGTATAATGCCCTTTTGCAATGTTACTGTAGAGGGGTACGAGGATTTATAAGCCAGTTCATTTTCGCCAATTTCTGGCTTTAAAAATTAAATTATTTTACGTTATAAACATATCCAATCAGGTCAGCCCCAGAAAGTATGCTATGATTTGTTCAAGATCTATAAAATAAGCTGCTGCCTTTAAAGAATTATTTTATTTTAGTGCCTAGCAATAACAGTACTTCGGAACTATATCCAAATATAAAGATTTAACAAATTAAATATGACCTCAAAAACTCCATATATTTTGGTTTGATTTCGGGATTGTGCCGATGGATTACAGCTTTCATGACGTCATGGCTGTATGTAAAGCCTCCGCTCCTTTCCTCTTATTCGAACCCTGAACATGCTGGGATTAGGATTCAGCAAACCAAAAACCACATTCTAAATATTTTCTGGAACTCGAAGACAGAAATAGATATTTTGTGAGGCAGTGTTATTTTTGAAGGTCGTCTAATTACTTAATAATCTAAAATGTAACGACCGTTTCATATATGGAAATCGGACATTGTAAAAAAAAAAAAAAAAAAAAAAAAACATTGCCAGTCAACAAACCTAGTAAAGAAATTTACGTGTAATTTAAATAAATGAAGAGCCTTTATTATTCTAGTTCTATTAAGAAAAATGTTTTTTCTATAATGCTTTAAAGAAATTGCAATAATATTTTTTTGTTTTACAATTGCATTTATTTATTTTGAATAAAGTTACAAATTCAATAGTAAATAATAAAAAAAAAGTTTTTAATATAGTTTCTATATAGTACCACATTTAAATTTTTTGGAAATAAGCATCTGCATATAAAATATGCAGATTGTCAATATTCTTGAGTTGTTAGTTTTTAAGACATTTCCAGCAGCGGAAATCGATTGATAAACTGCATGACATCCTCAGACTGACGTTTCAAGCGCTCGTCTCTTAGTTTTCGCTCCTTGATCATATCTTTTAGAAAGACGGTCCAGCTAGAGGCTAGATTTGGCAGTTGGTTTACTGAAACTGCTTTTGACATCTCGTTATTGTTATTGTCGTCTTCAAAATCACTTATGGCCTCATATTCGGGATCACTTATGATTTCATCTTCCAGACCACTTAGGTAAATCAAGCTATCTTCACAGCCTGATGCTGGCAAAATTATAATACGCTCAATGCGTTCAGAGATGGACATTTTACGAGATGCGATTAATCTTTTGAAGAACTTTTGTTTAGCAATGTGTCAGCGAACTAATTATTTTGCGAGCAAGACGCGTTAATTTATAGGTGACATCAGGTAGATCTTTAAAGGGATCATAGGTACATACTCATAGAGGTACAGCAAAGTCTCCCAGATTAACGCAGGTACTGCTTTATGCCATGTGCACGTGCTGCAGCTGTTCAGGTACAGTGCCTACTGTGCGCACAGATGGCATTATCTTTGAAAACACACAAACGGGTTACAGATAATGCAGCCATTATGTCCTGGCAAATTCACACTTTGTATTCCACTGCAGCGCAAACGCAAACAGCTCCCAGCTTATCCATGCAGCAATTCCTTCAACAAACACTGCAAGCTTCGATAAGCTGCCCTATCGATAACTGTAGCAGCAGTGGCTGCTACTCACGTCCGAGTGCCACTTGCCGCCAGCTGGGTGAGTTGAACAGTGGCAGCAGTGGGGGGTAGTAACAGCAGTAGAGACATTCCCAATGCATTGCAAAACCAAAATCTTTCGTTTTTTGCCGATTCAAATTAAGCTTATGGTTTATACCCATTCCCGGTAACTCCCACTTAAGTGATGTTGAGTGGGACGCGGCGATTGAAGTGTCAGTCAACAGGAATGACGATGACGTCGAACGAGCTCATAGCAACGCACTGAGGAGCACTGCTTGATGGGAATGCAACAAAAGAATGAAAAGCGGAAAAACGGAAAACATTCAAGTAAAAGGAAAATGCTTTGGTATGCAAAATTCAAATATGTACTTCTTATTGTATGAGTGTAAAGCATGCATACATATAGAGGACACTACTCGACTCTTTCTATTTCTCTAGTTGCTTGGACGAGCAGGGGGAGAGTACTCCGTTTATGTGTGTATGTGTAGATTAATCCTTCAAGTTGGTGAGTTGAGAAACGAAACTTTTTTGTAACTCTGAAAATAGAACAACCAAGAACAACAACAAAAACCACTCAACAACATGGGAGGTTCGCGCTCTACTAACTAAATCGAACAAATAAGAGTTCCAAGTTGGGTCCAAGATGCCAGACGTCTTTAAGTGCAAACCCTAAGAAATGTCTTGTTATAGAACAAGGACAAGGACTTTTTGTATACATTTTTTTATGTCGGCGAGCATATTAACACTTATGTGTATCCTTTTTTTTAGACATGCATATTCATGTTTAACACAGATACTTGGGCAGAAAAAAAAAATTATTATGCTAAGTGTAACATGGGTCAGTTATTTGTGTCTAGGTAACACAAAGCTTGACAGCTCTTATCATATAAGTTGGCGGCAGCTATTTTATATATACATATGTAGTATATGTTTTTCAAGTCACGGATGTTGATATGCTCAATGAGTTCAGAAAAAACCATAACAATAAATTGAACACAATTTTGCTGAAACCAAATCTTTTAATAAATTTAAAAAACATTTTTTTTTCCAAAATATAAATTAAAGGAAGTGCAATCTTCGAATTTGCAAACTGTTTTGTCAAAACCCTACAATTTTTTATTTTTTTTAAATTTCGTTATTTATTTATTTATTCAGACTAAGTTTATAATACTAAATGTAATACCTAAAAAAGAGTTTGAGCAACAAAGCCATCAACTCAGTTTAAATTTTAAACTTTTTCATTTATAAGGAAAAGTTCGAGCTTACAGGACACCGAAACCTCTAAACGGACTAAGCTAGCGAACATTAATCCTGTTTAGGGTAATTTATAAATTGAAGGAAGTGTAATTTTCGACTTAGAGTTTTTTAACTGTTTAGTCAATTTCAATAACTATCAACTATAAAAATCCCAAAATTTTTTAATTTTTATAAGCTCTACAATTTATTGAACCAAAAAATATATATTTCAACTTCCAGAATTTTTTATTTAAATTTTGATGATTTTTAAATGGGATAGAGCTACTAGCCAAAATTCACCACGCAAATATTATTTGTAAAACTCCGATTATTTATCGACTTATTGATAACTAAATATATCGATTTTATTTATACGTTTCTTTGACAAGGCATATCTCCAAAGAGAATAAAGATATTTGAACAGTTTTTATACACTGTACCGTACAAAGGGTATATTAAGTTTGTGCAAGCCGAAAATGTATGTAACATACAGTAGGAGTTGTCGGAGTTACCTAAAGTATTATGAGGGTGACTAGACAAGTCGATGTCCGTTTGTCCGTCCGTATGAACGCCTAGATCTCAGAGATGGTAAGAGCTAGAGCAACCAAACTTTCAGATTAGATCCCTTATTATTCCATCGGAGACAAGCTTATTTTATTTTTTTGATATCGGGGTTTTTTAGAGTACTGTACCAAATTTTATCAAAATCTGTTGACTATATCAAATAGCTCCCACAGGGCCAGTCGATCAAAAAACCGTGCTTGGTGCAAACCTCATTCTGTTTCGTTTGTTTACGAAGATATCGTAACCAAATTTGGAGCTTGGACGTTTTTTAGAGTTCCCCAGCACTGGACCAAATTATATCCAAACCGGTTGACTATATCGCTATTTAGCTCCCGTTGGATCGATCGATAAGAAAAAAGTTTTAGGGCACACCTCGGTTGTTTATAAAGATATGGAAACCAAATTTGACACTCGGAAGTCTTTTAGTGTTTCCCATCACTGTACCAAATTTGATCAAAATTGGTTAGCTATATCATATAGCCCCAATAGGACCGGTCGGCCAAAATACCGTGTTTGATGCAAAATTCCTTGTGTTTCGTTTGTTTATGAAGATATCGTAACCAAATTTTGTGTTGTCAGTTTTTCAAGGTTACCCAGCACTGTACCAAATTTGATCAAAATCGGTTGATTATATCATATAGCCCCCATAGAACAGAAAGCTAGATAGATAAAATTCTATTTCGAACGTAAAGTTCGATCGTTACAAAGAAAATGAGTGGTTGCTTATAGAAAACGGAGAAAAGTTATGGAATTAACCAGAATTTTTGTAAAAAGGGAAAAATGATTTAGATTAAAAACGTTTTTTAGAGTACCCAAGCACAGTACCAAATTTGATAAAAATTGGCTGACTATATCCTAAAGCTGGGAACGATCGGTCAAAAAAACATTTTTGGTTCAAAATGTCTGTTTTTGGTTGTTTATGAAGGTATCGTAACCTAATTTGGCAATCAAATGTCTTTTGGTGTTCTTAAGCAATATACCGGATTTTATTGCAAGCTAGTGGTACAGGGTATCCCAAAGTCGTCCGTGACGACATTAACGTACGCCATCTTTATTACTATATGCTGTTTTCATTTTATTTTAATTAAAATATTGCTAGTACTTTGTTATTCTGTCTTTAAAATAAAATTACACAAAAATATTAATTTCGCAACAATATTTATTGAAATTATTCACGACGTAACTATTCGTTTTCCAAAACACAGCCATAAATTATATTTTAAATAACTTTATAAAAAAAAATTGAATAAGTATCGGATGAAAAATACATTTTCCTTCTATATCGAAAAAGAGTTTTTCACATCGTCGTTCCCGTTTTAATTTATGTGTAGCCGCTAGATGGCGCAAGTAGGTTTCTAGATATTTCTGTTTACAATATCATTAACAAAATTCAAACATAAAAAAAAAAGATAAAATATTTATATTGTTATAAATATACAGGTGTCAGAGAGCATAGCCACCTAGTAAAACTAAATAAAAAAGTAGTCTTTTACTTTTTTTTTGGTTTCATGATCTTTAGGAATATTTTTGATGTAGGTTTTTGCGAGAAAACTGAACAATCCATTTTAAAATACAAAAGCATGCAATCAATTCTTATTCTTAAAAGCATTCAATGCGTTCATTCAAAAAAACCTAGCCCTAGTTCCAAAGCTTCTGGGTATATACCAATTGAAAATACGTTTTAAACAAAAGATTGAGCTACGTCAGTACAGTCGAGGCAGTGCCCGACAGTAGAATACCCTGTACCTTTTGTCTCGAAAAAATTTTTCCTGCATATTCTTTCTAAGAACTTCCCAATTGAAATTTTTTTTTGGTTAAATTCGAAATTTATACCTATAAGTTCCGTAAATTTTTACCGATTTTGATGAAACTGGAATGTTACGTCAAAGATGTTATTTGAAGTATATGGGGTAAGTTTCGAGTTGGTATGTTGAGGGGTGTGGGAGAAAGCACGGTAAATCGATTGCGGGGGGTGGGGGGAGCGCATCGATAAAAATTTGGATGTGGATTTGTTCATTAGAGCCACATGAATCAGCTTACCAAAAATTGTGATTCTAGGTCACTTGTAACCATAATTATGAGGAGTCAAATATTTGTATTCGTCCGATTTTGTTAATTTTTTACACACAGATTCATGTAACCACAACGCATCGCTCTGTTAAATTTCAGATGAAAATAATAAACGGTGTGGCTAAAACCGCGAAACTCTACTGCGGGGGAACAACGGAGGAAGATATTGACATGATTCAACAAACTTCATCTTCTGAGGAAATATGCACACCAGCTGGTAAAGTTTCGTGTCTCTAGATCTTATAGTCTCCGATATCTAGGCGTTCATACGGGCGGACGGACGGACGGACATGGTTCAAGCATTTTGGTATAAAGGACTTGGGGTCTGCCACGCCTCCTTCTGTCCGTAACATACATTGCACAAATCTAGTATACCCTTTGTACCTATAAGTACAGGGTATAAATACTAAATTGCGTCGATTAAATATAAACTTATTTACCAAAGCGTATGTATTTTATAAGTCCGAATGACTTTATCCCATGTAACAGATAGTATATTCATCATTTTTAAAGACAAGGTAGAAAAACCTTTTCCGCTCACAATTTCTTTAGTTCTTCACAATTTTTTGGTGAAAGTTTAATTTCCGTCCCTTGATTGCAGTAGGCATAATCGAAGCAAATCGTGTGCGGTGACTTGAGAGTTTGTACAGAAGAAAAGGTCAAACCTTAATTTTGTTACATTAATAGGGGCATGCATTTACTCTATCCACCAATCATAGCTCTTTTGAGGTTCAGATTAAAAAATTTACCTGAATGGCTGAAAACCGCGAAATTCTGCTAGATTAAAAGAGAACTTAACAAAATTTACCTGTATAGGGTTTTTTGCGCAACTTTCTGTAAGTCGGAACATGCCGAGGTCCAAATTGTCTAAGTATTTACCTGCGGTGCCTTTGTAGATATACCTTTGAACACATATAAATTAACGCGTCTTCCTCGTCAAAAATTAGTTCGCTTTGAGCATTGCTATAGTCAAAAACAAAGTTCTTTAAAAGAATAATCTCATCTTAAAAATGTCAATCTTAAACATCAACATCTTTGAAGAAATTGACTGTATCCAAACTATGCGTGAATCAACCAACGCTATTTACTTAAGTGATCTGGAAGATGAAAACCCAAGTGATGTGGAAGATGAAATAGTAAGGTATCCGGAATTTGAAGACATAAGCGATTTTGAAGATGACAACAACAATGATGAGATTGCAAAAGAAGATTTTGTAAGTCAACTGCCAAATGTAGCTTCCAGTTGGTTCGATTTTATAAGAGATGTAGTTAACGACCGAAAACTGAGAGAAGAGCGCTTGAAACGTCGTTCAGAGGATGTCATGCAGTTTATCAATCGATTCCCGCTGCTGGAGATATCTTAAAAAGTGATAAACAACTTCAGCCAATCGACAATATGAATATAGCTATCCATAACATGGATAAACCTTATCTTGAAAAACTCGAAATGTTGTTTGTATTATTTATAAACTAATTTAAATGCAAGGTCTATTATTTTTTACTTTTTGAATGTATTACTTTATTTTAAATAAATAAATGCAATTGTAAAATGAAAATAACATTTTTCTAATAATTTCTACAAAACATTATCAGGTTTTTAGTATTAATATCTACCATTAGTATTTCTCTTCAAGTGAGATTCCCTTGCATGCTTCGCAACCATACTCCCGTGAGGGCTTTTATATTCATTTCGAGAAATCCTCAACACTTTCATTAATTTCTAAGAATTTGGGAAAGCTACCGTCGTGCCTGTCCAATTCTAAACTTAAAGGATCTTGAAGACCCCACAATGGTGATAATTTGATAATTTTTGGCTATTACTACCGAAGTCCCCAAACGATTGTAATAAAGAATGGATCCACAGGGCAATGAAGATAGTTTTAATTAGATACATAAAAGGCTTTTTAGTAATTGGTTAATAACTGTAGCCTTTGGTGAGTGTAGCTCCTTTAAAATATATACATAGCTTTACATACTAGTAGCTTTATTAAGGTGCAGTTTATAGGGAAGGGGGTCTAATAATTTCACATTTTTGTATCTTTTGAACTGGCGGCATACATAGCGCATACCCGTAATTTAAGATCCAAAAAGTTTCAGCTCTCTAGCTCCTATGCGCCCAGAAACACTTGTTCAGATGAGTAGACAGACGGATCGACTCGACTATTCCTACTGATCAAGAATAAGTATAGATACTTTTGGGTCTGCCAAGCCACCTTCTGCCATTTGCGGTTTTATTAGATAATATTGTATTATTTATTATACCCTATAACTTGCCTCTCTCAAACTTTTTAGCCTATCTTTTTCTCCATTCCAAGATGCCATTTTTAGGTTCGTCTTAAAGCATTGTGCCCAACCCCTCTTCATACCATTATCTATTGTCTTCCGCACTAAAAAAGATTCCAAGTGTAATATTGGGAACTACCAGAGTAGTGCCAAACTTTCATCAATTCCAAAAGTTTTTGAATGGATTTCAGGCATTTGACTCAGTAAACCAACGTCTTCTTCTAGTTAAACTGTCGCGGTTGGGGCTTCCATCTTGGCAGAAGGCAGTTTTTCAGGGTTCGAATTTGTAAATAAATCTAGAGGGGTTCTGGAATTTGTCAAGCGTTGGTCTAAAGAGTTTAGCGACCCATATCCCGTCGGCTCAATTTTGGAATACTGTTCCTTCGTTTGATTCGGTATAAAAACAATTTCTCCTTTTGAATTTCGTGGCATAAACTGGGACCTTAATAATCAACTGCCACCTTATTTTGACAGACCTAGACTTATAAAGCGGCTTTCCTTAAACCACCGTAGAACATGCCACGGCGTGCTATTCTTGCATAAACTATTACTCGATCTTATTGATCCCACCCAACTTTTTAATTAAGTTAATTTTTTCGTGCCTTACAATTTTGTACACCAAATTGCACTTCGTTCCATTTTTTTAAAAATTGTTTTTTTATACCTTTATTTACACTCCTACCTTTTTCCCCGCTAAGAACTTTTAACGCAAGCCAAATCTGAGAAAAAAAATTGGAATCAAAATTATATTTTCTGAAAAGATACGAAGAGTTGTGTTTTATATAGGCCAAAAATTTCATTACATTTCAGTTTATAAGAATTGACTTGATTTCCAGCATGATTAAAAAATGTAAAATTACCAAATTGTTTAGTTTTTCAAAAAATTCTTGAAATTGAATAATTTACTGTAAATTTGCTTTGGGGACGAGATCTTCATATAAAATAAATATATGGGCTACATGGTATAGTATGCCGATTTCGATCAAATTTGGTACCCAAGTTAGGAACTCTTAAAAAACTTCCGAACGCCAAATTTGACTAAATAAATTAATTGTGCCCTTACAAATTATTTAATTTTTTCGAGTTGCTAATAAATAATATGCGTACGGGATAAAATATATGTATAAAATAACGCAGATATCGCAAAAAAAAGATACGGATCTAACTCAGCAGATAGGTTGCTCTAGCTCTTATCATCTCTGGGATCTAAGCGTTCATACGAAACGACAAACAGACATACGGACGGATATCGACTTCTCTTGTTACCCTGATCTCTTTTCAAGGTAACTACTGCATCTCCTACTTTGCATAAACCTTACATACACATAGGATCCACGGTACACGCTTGATGATCAAAGCAAGAAGAAAGCAAAACATTATTTTTTTTCTTTGTCTTAAGGAATATTTTTGAAGATATTAAGAACCTCTAGAAGAGAACACAAAATAGGCATAAAACCAGGGGTTTTTAATCTGCTTTGGTAATAGATCATTTTGAATCTGGAAGGCAACATCCTTTAGTAAAGTCATAAAATACTACTTTTATCTAACAAAAGTCCAACCCTTTATTTTGCCACTTCACCTCATTTACATTTGAGGGGGTGTGACTATTGTACATTTTTGGATATACCTTCCGTTAGATTTATTCTATCCACTAATCATAGCTCTTTTGAGGTTCAGATTAAAAAACTACCTGAATCGCTGAAAATCGCGAAATTCTGCTAGATTAAAAGAGAACTTAACAAAATTTACCTGTATAGGGTTTTTTGCGCAACTTTTTGTAAGTCGGAACATGCCGAGGTCCAAATTGTGTAAGTATTTACCTGCGGTGCCTTTGTAGAAATACCTGTGAACACATATAAATTAACGCGTCTTCCTCGTCGAAAATTAGTTCGCTTTGAGCATTGCTATAGTCAAAAACAAAGTTCTTTAAAAGAATAATCTCATCTTAAATATGTCAATTTTAGACATCAACATCTTTGAAGAAATTGACCGAATCCAAACCATGCCGGAATCAACCAACGCTATTTACTTAAGTGATCTGGAAGATGAAAACCCAAGTGATGTGGAAGATGAAATCGTAAGGTATCCGGAATTTGAAGACATAAGCGATTTTGAAGATGACAACAACAACGACGAGATTTCAAAAGAAACCTTAGTAAGTCAATTGCCAAATGTAGCTTCCAGCTGGTTCGATTTTATAAGAGATGTAGTTAACGACCGGAAACTGAGAGAAGAGCGCTTGAAACGTCGGTCAGAGGATGTCATGCAGTTTATCAATCGATTCCCGCTTCTGGAGATATCTTAAAAAGTGATAAACAACTTCAGCCAATTGACAATATGAATATAGCTATCCATAACATGGATAAACCTTATCTTAAAAAACTCGAAATGTTGTATGTTTTATTTATAAACTAATTTTCTATTATTTTTTACTTTTTGAATGTATTACTTTATTTTAAATAAATAAATGCAATTGTAAAATGAAAATAACATTTTTCTAATAATTTCTACAAAACATTATAGAATATATCTGGTTTTCAGTATAAATATCTAATATTAGTAATTCCCTTCAAGTGAGATGGTTTAAATCTAACGATTTATTCGACTTGCTAAAAAATTTACTATTTACAAGTTGATTACACAAGTTTTACTCGTTTCCGTAGTAAAATGACATGCTAAAACCGAAAATGAAGTCAATAAATTTTCTTATGGAACGGATTTCGAGATATTTCGAAATAACCACTTTTAGAAATTTTAAAAACTGTCTATTTAAAAGCAAACATCTCTGGTTGTATTCCATCGATTATGTTTGAACCATATTTTTGTCAAATTTACCGTTTGGTCGTTACTTATCCATTCATATGAAATTTTTCGTAATTTTCAGAAAATTTTTGAGAAAAATTCCATTTTGAACGTACATTTAAAAATTGTAAAAAAATTTTTCATACAGTTTTACTCATGGCTCGTAAATTTCGATCGCTTACGAAGAAAATGAGTGGTTGATTAGTATATATATATATTGTTTAATTATCATCATATTTATATATCAGTTTATTTATACAATTTATAGAGATTAGCTTAAAAAGAAGCTTTACAACTAGGATGTGAAAAATTGTGTTGTGTAAATTTTTGTTTATGTAAAATTGAATTTTGAAGGAAAAAATGTAAATAAAACCTTAAAGTAAAAAAAAAAACAAAGACTAAGAAACTAAAACTAAAAACTAAAGCTAAGACTATAGTTGTGAACCTAAGATGATGAGATGTCCATATTTTTTATATTGAATTTGGTTTTAGCCTGACTGACTTTTTCATTATTCATGCATATATCTGCTTTTTCGTGGAGACAAGAAGTGGAAAAATAAAATGGTAAATCAAATATCATTTTGAGCAATTTATTTTGTGCTCTTTGCCGAGGGCACCCAAACCTCTGAACCATACAATACACAAAATTCGTTGTGTATCGTTTGCTTGTGAAGATATCGTTACCAAATTTGGCATTCGGAAGTTTTTCGGAGTTTCCAAGTACTATACCAAATTTCATCAAAATCGGTTGACTATATCATATAGCCCCAATTTGTGTGTTTATGAAGATATCGTAACCAAATTTGGCAAATAAATATCTTTCAGAGTTATAAAGCAATGTACCGGATTTAATTGCAATGTTTTTATTATTAAATTAAAATAAAGCTCTTAGTTAATCAGAGAAATCTAACAAAAAAATTATGGAAGAAAAGTTTGATATAAAGTTAGATTAAAAAAACAAGAAATAATTTTCTTATCTGGTACCTTCTGGCCTGCTTGCGACTGTGCTCTGCTTCAAATCATCTTCTTCTTTAAAATCCGCCAATAACTGTAAATTTGGTAATTTGAACACAAGTTTTTGATGTTTATTCATTTTTTTTATTTCATCATCAAGCTTCTGGTAAAAACGCGTATTGGCAGTTTCAGAATTTTCCATTTTTCTGTTGGAATAAAAAGGTATCTCAAAAGGCTAATGTGCTTATAATTTACAACTGATTTCTTGTATAAATGTTCTTTGTCACTTATGAAGCTTACGATTCACAACTGGTTGAAGGAATTAAATGTACACATGAGCAGAATTCATATATGAACCATAATTATTTTTTTATGGCTGCCTATTTACAACTTCTTTAAAATCATAAGCAATAAATAACCGATTTTGTTAAAATTCGATATAATTTTGTTTTCTATATTTTCCTTTCTCATTTTCCATCTTGGAATAAAAAATAAAAAAATTTATGAAAGATGGCGAACGTTAAACTCTGGCGCAGATGTTTAGATGGGATACCCTGAACTACCAACGCCAGAACTCCAAAAAATATTTTATTTAAAAAAAGGCATTTAAAGTTTAAAACACAGGTTAAAAGTGTTAATTTATTAAATTATAAAGATGTGGAAACCAAATATAACATTCGGAAGAAGTCTCTTAGTGTTTCCTATCACCGTACCAAATTTGATCAAAATTGGTTAACAATATCATATAGACCCCATAGGACCAATCGGTCAAAAAAAAAATTATACTTTTTTTGTGTTTGTTTATAAAAATATCTCAACCAAATTTGGCAAATAAAATAAATTTTGGAGTTCATAAGCAATATATCTGATTTGATTGCAATGTGGTGGTACAGGGTATCCCAAAGTCGTCCGCGCCCGACTTTAACGTACGCCATATTTTTCAATAATAAATCGACTGATTTTGGAGAGAATTTTATAGCTTTATAGTAAAATTTTATTTGTATAAAACACATTTTATAGACCTTTGACCTTAAATATCTTAAGACGCAGTCGTAGTAATTACTGTTACTTTTTAATTTTTATAAAATGTCAAAATAAACTGTCATACCAAGTTTAAAGTAACTAATCTTTCTTTTCCAAGAAGACATGGTTTTTTTTTCGTCTCTTTTACTAGATAATGTCTACTATGGCGAGCCTTGGAGTTTCCTCAATTTTAGGCTTTGTATTTTTAGTTGTGATCACTTTCAGATTGTAAAATAATCAGCCGTGCTCCGGAAAACGTAAAAGCCAACACGTGTGCTATCTTTTGGCTTAAGTCGGAAAAAAATAACTTAAAATTGACAATTATGTCAAAAAATATATAATTTTAAGTTAGCATAGATATAATATAATAGTGGCCGTCGGTAGCGTAGTGGTAGCGTACTCGCTTTACAAACCGAAGGTCGGTGGTACGAATCCCCGCAGTAGCACTGGTACATTTGCCTAGCACTGGCATCGCTAGCTCAAATACGCTATTTGCCCAAGAAAGTCTCTATTAATTAAAGACACCGCCGTTCGGATTCGGCTATAAACTGTAGGTCCCTGTTCTCTTTGAACAGTTATTAATAGAGATCCCCATGCCCCGCCCAGGGGCGACTGACAAAAATTGTCAGTCAGGGAATTATTATAGATAAAATCTGAGAGTATCAAAGAATATTTACAAAATTATTTCAGTATAAAATGCGTACTTTTTGAAACCTTTTTGCCGATGAAAAATTCGGTTTGGTGAAATTTGGAGCACCAAGCACTTGGTTTCAAAACGAATCCGAATAAAATGTTCGGATTCGTTTTCCGGAGCACGACCGAGTTAAAAAGAATTGTTTAGAAGTGTAAAAAAAAAGTTTCAATCAAATTTTTTTATATTTTATCGAAAAAAATTTGTTCAAATGTTTTGAATCGCTAAGGAATAACCAAAAACTTTAAAAATGTTAAGTTTAAGTTTGTTTTAATGTTAATGTTTTTAAGCGCGAAATCAATTAAATTTTTCTTCAACGTCTTATCTGAATTCCAAACAGTATTTCTTTGTATTTTGACAACTTTTCGATTTCCAATAAAAAATTTGAAAAAATTTGTGAAAATTGTAAGTTATCGAAAATGTGTAGTAGCCTTGAAAATAAGAATTCTTATATGAATGGTGGTTGATGGTAGTTTGGTAAAACTGCAATTGTTTAAGTATTTATATACCAGCCGATATAAAGTTTCTTAACACTAACTACTTTGGGAAGTGTACTGGATCTGGGGAACGGTTTTGAATGTCGTAATGTCGGTAGCATAAAACAGCTCAATAAAAAAAATAAGTCTTTCAATGAACGGAACTTGTTTGGCAAATGTATTTGGGCTCTTTAAATCCGAATCCATAGGTGTGCTTTTAACAAAATTTTGAAGGAGTGCATTCTTTTTTAATTAATAAATTAATACTCTGCTAGAATCTCTGAAACAGTTTTCAGGTGAATGACGATCAAGCATTTTTTCATTAGTGGAGTTCAATTTAATTTTATATATTCTTGGTCGCCGGTTTCGTATTTTGTTGCTTTTTAAACGCATGTAAGCCTTATTCTCCTTTTCCATGTAAAAGTGATTTTATATCATAATCTAGCTAGCTTTTAAATTTTAAAGCATAACTTAAGGCGAACAAAAAAGAAACATCCCAAAAATAGAATTTTTACAGAAAACCTGAAATATTGTATAAAGTTCTACAGAAATTTAAAAAACGTTATTTGGTTTTACAATTGCATTTATTTATTAAAAATCAAGTAGTAAGTACAGTTATAAGGTAAAAAAAATAAGACCTTGTCCTTATATAGTTTATACATAATACCACATTTATTTTTTTTTAAGGTAAGCATACCCACACACATATAGGTATTGTCAAGTTGTCAGCTCTTAAGATATTTCCAGCACCGGGAATCGATTGATAAACTGCATGACATCCTCTGACCGACGTTTCAAGCGCTCTTCTCTCAGTTTCCGGTCGTTAACTACATCTCTTATAAAATCGAACCAACTGGAAGCTACATTTGGCAGTTGACTTACAAAATCTTCTTTTGCAATCTCATCATTGCTGTTGTCATCTTCAAAATCGCTTATGTCTTCAAATTCCGGATACCTTACTATTTCATCTTCCACATCACTTGGGTTTTCATCTTCCAGATCACTTAAGTAAATAGCGTTGGTTGATTCACGCATAGTTTGGATACAGTCAATTTCTTCAAAGATGTTGATGTTTGAGATTGACATTTTTAAGATGAGATTATTCTTTTAAAGAACTTTGTTTTTGACTGTAGCAATGCTCAAAGCGAACTAATTTTCGACGAGGAAGACGCGTTAATTTATATGTGTTCACAGGTATATGTACAAAGGCACCGCAGGTAAATACTTATACAATTTGAACTTCAGCATGTTCCGACTTACAATAAGCTGCACAAAAAACGCTATTCAGGTAATATTTTGTTGGGTCCCATTTCCGAATTTCCAGCCGAATTTCGCGGTTTTCAGCCATTCAGGTAAATTTTTTAATCTGAACCTCAAAAGAGCTATGATTGGTGGATAGAGTAAATGCATGCCCCTATTAATGTAACAAAATTAAGGTTTGACCTTTTCTTCTGTACAAACTCTCAAGTCACCGCACACGATTTGCTTCGATTATGCCTACTGCAATCAGGGACGGAAATTAAACTTTCACCAAAAAATTGTGAAGAACTAAAGAAATTGTGAGCGGAGAAGGTTTTTCTGCCTTGTCTTTAAAAATGATGAATATACTATCTGTTACATGGGATAAAGTCATTCGGACTTATAAAATACATACGCTTTGATAAATAAGTTTTTGGACTGACTTAGCTCAATCTTTTGTTTAAAACGTATTGTCTATTGGGATATACCCAGAAGCTTAGGAACTAGGTCTGGGTTTTTTTGTTTGAACGCATTGAATGCTTTTAAGAATAATATTGATTGCATGCTTCCGTATTTTAAAATGGATAGTTCAGTTTTCTCGCAAAAACCTACGTTAAAAATATTCCTAAAGATCATGAAATCAAAAAAAAAAAGATAAAGACTACATTTTTATTCAGTTTTACTATGTGGATATGCCCTCTGCTCCTTTCTCTCACCAATTCTGACACCTGTATTTTTAAATTTAACAAATTTGTATAACAATATAAAATTTTAACTTTTATTATTTTATGTTTGAATTTTATTAATGATATTGTAAACAGAAATATCTAAAAACCAGCTTGCGCCATCTAGCGACAATAACTTACTTGCGTCATCTAGCGGCTACACTGAACATAAATAAAAACTGGAACGACGATCATCCAATACTTTTTCAATTTCTTTTTATAAAGCTATTTAAAATATAATTTATGGCCGTGCTCTGGAAAACGAATAGTTAAGTTGTGTTTAATTTCAATAAATATTGTTGCTAAAGTAATATTTTTATGTAATTTTGTTTTAAAGACAGAATAACAAAGTACTAGCAATATTTTAATGAAAATAAAATGCAAACAACATATAACGAGTGCGCCATTTCTTATGTCGGCATGTAAACATTGAATAACTTAAAAAAAAAACAACCGATTTCTGTATGTGAAGTATATTCATTTAATTTGGTCCTTTGCAATTTATTTAGACTAGTTTTTGAACACAACATCTACCAAGTGGTTGCCTCTATTGGCCACAGTAAAATATGCCATTTTTTTCCGTTTTCCATTACCTTTTCGAGCATCTCGGGTGGTATAGCGATGATTTCGGCACGAATGTTTTCCTTAAGCTCTTCAATGGTCTGAGGCTTGCTGGCGTACATTTTGCTTTTTAAAAAACTCCACAAAAAAGAAAGAAGTCCGGAGGGGTAAAATCTGGCGATCTGGGTAGCCATTCAATGTCGCCATGATATTTTCGACCATTTGCACATTGAGTTAACACAACTGAACGACTGTTTTCATTGTACAAAATAGCTGACTCGGTGCGTTCTTTTGGTATGAATAGATACATGGTTAAAATGGTACTGAGTTGACGTTTCCAAAACATGTAAAGTCAAGTCAATCGGTTGTCAAATGTTTAAGTTATTCAATGTTACAATACCGACATAAGTAATGGCGCACCCCATAGTAATAAAAAGGAGCAGAGCTACGGCATCCATGCGAGCATTTTAGTATCAAACAAAAATAATTTCGCGCCAACACAACATTAGAATTTATCGGAAAGTTAAGGGAAATATTCGATTTTATCGAAAATAAGAAGGGAAGTTATCGACAAAAAAATTGGTTTTCTGGAACACGCAAAACCGAATCCGAATAAAATTATTCGGTTTCAGCACGAATGATAACCCTAGTTTACAAATATTAAATATTCTTGGAATCCTCAACATGTTTTAGTCATTGCCGTAGTAAAACGTCACGCTAAAACCGAAAATGAAGTCAACAAATTTTTTCATGGAACCGATTTCGAGATATTTCGAAAAAATCACTTTTCGAAATTAAAAAAAAAACGTGTCTCGATTTAGAAGCAAATATCTCTGGTTGTATTGAACTGATTTTGATTATTACCAACCTGTAGATAATTGAACTACCCATCGATTACATTTGGAAAATATTTTTGTCTAATTTACGGTTTGGTCGTTCATCCAATCATATGAAACTTTTAGCTTTTAGTTTTTTTAGTTTTGAAAAAAATTTTATTTTGAACGTAAATTTAAAAACTAAAACCAATTTTTTTATACACTTCTATTCATGGCTCGTAAAGTTCGATCGATTACGAAGAAAATAAGTTGTTTATAGAAATCGGAGAAAAGTTATGAAAATAACAAGAATTTAAAAATAAATAAATAAATAAAAAATGAAAAATGTCAATCAATTGCTCCCATACATAGGATCGATCGTTCGCTCCTGAACGTCGGCTACAAAGTTTTCACAAATATTGTGTATGAGAGAATCAAAGTCTATACTGATAAAATAATATATGAGTACCAGTGCGTCTTTAGAAGCAACCGATCAACAACTGATCAAGGTTTCCTGGTAAACCAAATTTTTGAGAAATTTTATGAGCATAACATTGATATCTTCTGTCTGTTTATTGATTTTAAGCAAACGTTTGATAGTTTAGATAGAAAACAAATCATGTCGTTCAAATTAACTGATCTGGTTCTTTGCACGTAGGAGAATACTACCTGCAAAGTACTAGAATAAGACAAAATATCGGAACCTTTTCAGGTCCTGTCCGGTGTAAAACAAGGATACGCATTGTCTACTGTTATAAAGGATATTAACTCGAACGGAACAATATTTGGCAAAGATTTTCAAATTTATAGTTGCGTATGCTGACGACGTTCTCATCATGGCAAAAAACAAAAACAGGCTAGTTCGCGTATTGAAACTACTAGAAGTAACAGCAACAGCAATAGGACTGAAAGACTCATCTATTGCTATAGACGAAAGAATTAAAGCTGCTTGCAAGGCGTATTATGCAAACATTAAATTCTTCAGATCAAAAGTTTTATCACGCATGCAGAAAATCAAAATTTACAAAACACTTATACGCACGGGCCTCACATTTGGAGCTGTAATATGGACTGAAAGTGAATGTTATAAACCACCTATTGAGATTCGAGAGAAGCATTATACACATGTCGTATTCGATACAACAACGAATTTAAAATAATTATTGGTGTTGCGAATGTGATACGTTTTATTAAAGCACAGCAGATTAGATGGATTACACGAATACCAAATGAAACAATTCAAAAGAAGGTGTTTACTCTACGTCCAATAGGAGGAAGAAAAAGAGGCCGACCAAGAAAGAGATGGCTTGATGACGTCGAAGCAGACTTGAAGACGATGAACATTCGCAATTGGAAAGATGAAGCAAGAGAGAGAGTGAACTGGAGGAAGATTGTTGATGAAGCTATGGTCCACCCCGGACTGTGAAGCTAAGAAGATGAAGAAGAGCGCTATATGAAACATTGGTTTCCATTCAAACCAAATTGGGCATTTATATGTACATATAAATATTCACCTGGAAAATTTCCAAGTTTATAAAATTATGGCGATGATTACTTGAAATTATATTAATTTTCTTCCATTATATGTATATGTAATGAGCTTGAACAAAACCTTGTACATTGTGATGAGATTATATTGGTGCATACGTTTTGTTTTCTGGAAAGTCTTCACCCTCATAGGAGGTGCCCAAATCGTGTCGAAATGAGAGATTAAACAGGAACCAGGGGGAATTTACAAACAACAGCAAAGCCTTGATGCCATACCACAAAGCTTCTATAAAGCATTAGCTTGATATTTTTTTTTTCAAACTCGAATGTGCCCCATCCATTAATGAGTTTCATTTCTGAACAAAAATCAAAACCACGCAAAAAAAAGAAAAAAAAGAAAAGAGCACTCAATGAATAGTTGTACTTGGTAGAATGACACATGAGGACTTTAAAAACTACTTTTGAAGAGCTTTAATTCCAAACTCAAAGTAACAAATAGTCAAAAAGGAGCTAACCCATCCACTTGATATCCAATAACCTAGTTGCAAACTTGCAGTTTAAATGTTCAACAACCGTGGCCTATGTTTATTTGAGCGTTTAATAGTTCTTCATGTCGAATTCAATCAAAACCAAGTGGAAATTTATGAGTGCTATCGTATACATACGGAAACTGGCATTCCCAATTGATGCACATATGGGCATGTCAACTAAACAGTCTGGCAAATGACCGCAGTGAGTGCATCCAGATACACCTGAAATGACGGACTGAATGATTTTTATGAATGGATGAAATGTCGGATTATTGCAATGCATAAATCGCGAATTAGCAATATGGGCTAAATTGTGCGAGTAACTGTGAGCTGTTGAAATGTTTGTGTTTTTGGGAAACCACCGGAACAAAGAATTGGAAAATGTGTACATACTATAAACCAGATGAATGCGTCGTGCGTTGGTTGTTTTTAATACTCTATACGTGCACATAGAATCAAGGGTATTATAGATTTGTGCAAAGAAGAAGTCATGGTGGATAGTATATACCATTTTCAATAATGATTTGCATTAATTCGGGTATCGATAAAGCCATGTCTAATGGATGTCTGAAAAAATTGATTTCGAAATTTTCAATAAAGAGAACGATTTCCAGAGTGGCAACTTATATCCGCTAATGGAAAACTTTAAGCTCTTAAATCTGCACTCATTCGATTTTATTCAAAAATATTTCTGCTGTTACACGTGGCTAAAAAAAGTAAAATAGAATTCGTCTATCCATTCTCGAGTTATCATCAAAAAAAAACAGATTCTTACAAAATTTACATAAGAGAATATCAAGACTTATGCATCTATTTCTAAAATTAAGTGAGTGTCTCAGAAATTAGTTCTATGTTGCCTTTCACCTATAAGTTACTAGAGGAGTACTGTCAGTGCCAGTTTATTCATAATTTTTGATAGTATCTTATGGCTATGGTATATGACCTTTTTGGTGCTTTTGTACTGCATGTTACTATGAATAATGTAATAATATATGTATGTATGCTATGTGTATATACTATTTTCCGCACCTAACAACGTTTTGGGAAAAATTTTGACTCAAGTATAAACTTGTTGCGGAGTATTTGATTTTCGGGTATCACATCGACTGATACAAAAAGTTTTTATTTTTTTATTTTGTGTGCTGTCGGTTGCAGCGGACCATTGGCTAAAAATAAACAATTCGCAATGTTTTGAAATATAATTCTTATATGTGAAATTGCATTTTATTTCAATCGCATTGCAAATAATTGTTGTAGCTTTATTTTTTGAATTTCGGATATGTATACATGTATGCGTATGTAATATTCACATATGTGTATCTGGGAAATCGATAAATGTATCTATGTGTTACATGCGTTTTGTGGTATTGTCCTTTTGGTCGTTGTTGTTGCTCCTGTTACTGTTGCGCTTTTTACATACAACAATCTGGCAAAAAAAAAATTTGAGTAACAAAAAAAATTAGCTGAGTAGCCACTCGAAACCGGTTTTGGATATTGGCAGAGCTGGTGGGATAACCACTCGGCATATAAATCAATGAATGTATATTATATACCTACATACATATGTATGTATTCATGCTTGGTTTGGCTTCTTGTTGTTGTTATTGTTATTGTGGTTGTTGTTGTTGTTGTTGTCACACTCGTTGATGCGGCATGGACCGGAGGCAAGCTAAAATGGCGGCTAGCCAGTCGCTTGGTGGCCATTTTAATATTATTTCATGTTTTTGGCAGCATTTCAAAAACGAATTCATTAAATTTGAGCACCAAACTCGTCGCTCCGTGGTTTTATTGTTTCTGTTCATGCTTGCAAAATGAATACAATTGAACAACGTTCATATTTGGCATAAATAGAGTTCTGATTATAAATAGACGAGTGGATCCAACTATGCCATTGCAATCTCTAATTCAATGTGTGTGTGTGTATCTGTGTATCTATTGCATTTCAGTTAAATAGCACAAAATTTATGTCCGCAAATTAAACATGCAAGTAGCAGCAGCAGCCGCTTCCGACTGGCAGCACATTTGCTCCACATTATCCCTGTAGGAGATTTAATTTAGCAAAGCAACAATGTACAGTGACCTGAAAACGCCTTTAAATGATTACAAAAATTTGTATCTAAGGGTTTACAAAGAAATATTTTGAATTATTATGCCAAAAGCTAAACGTTGAATTATCTTTAGCGGCCTTGTCTTTGTTGCTAGGAAACAAACTGTTTAATTTTGATAAATTTGCTATAAATTCTAGTTTGAGCAATGGTGACGTCATATTGCATAAAATTAAATAATAAATTTATAAGTATTGTAAAGCAATTAAAAACATGCAATAAAAAACATTTCGTTGGTAACACTAAACAAAAAAAAACAAAATACATTTAAAAAAGCGAAATCAAGGCAATTACATTTTTGGTGTGGCGTTACCTTTGTATGATGATATATTACAAAAAAAAAAAGAAAATAAAAATAAATTGAAAAATAAATATATATATTTTATCAATAACTATTGTAACAATCGGCCTTACTGATTAATAAATAGATACAAGTAAAAGTGATAATTGGCGTGGCATTCAAAAATTTACAATTCCCACCGGAAAGCGTTCTTTGCAATCTGTATACAGCGGACATCCTTATCTTTAGCGATCTGACAGAGAGCCGAAAATGTATGCTTGCTACATACGAAGATGACCTGGCTATATTTTATGGGACTCCGAATAACATCCTTAATAGATAGGCTCGCAGTTAGAATATAATTTTTAAATCATCCAAGTACAGAGCAATGAAGATCACCCTCAGGCAAAAGCAACCACACAAAGTGTAGATAAGCAGCCTATTATTTATGATCAAATAAGAATCTTTGTGGCCATCGGTAGCGTAGTGGTAGCGTACTCGCTCTTCAATCTGATGGTCGGTGGTTCGTTTCCCCGCTGGAATCACTGGTGCATTTGCGGAGCACTGGCATCGCTAGCAAAAAGGCGCTATTTATTATTAATAGAGATCCCCATGATCCACCTAGGGGCGACTGACGAAATAGTCAGTCAGGGAATTATTAATAAGAATCATTGTATTGGCGACTTACTGCATATGGAGTGCGGTACAAAAAGCTTTCGATAAAATGATCTAAAATGTACTGACTTCTTAATCACTGTAGGCTCCTTTCATTTCGATGCAATAGAGCCATATAGTATACCTACATATATTGAGATAGTGGCACCTACTTGGTAGCAAAGGCTCTAGAAGCCTGCGCCTGGTCAATGAATGCAAATAATATGTAAGGACCCTGCACCGTGACCTCAGATTGGAGTCCGTTGTCTTCCAAATAAATAAGTACTCTGGCTGGAGAAGGATCTACTACAAAAACAGCCAAATTTGTTGCTTCGGGATGCAAACCCTAGTAAAAGGAAGAAAAAAAGGTTAAAAATTACCAACCTTTCTTGAATCTGTAAAATAAAAGATATCTAATATATCAAAGACGGTTTGTGAAATAAGTTAAGTTTTAGGACCTTTGAGATAGAAACCGATCAATGCATTATATGTGAAGACTCTTAAAAACAACTTATGCTTATAACAAATATTCACAATTTTCAATATTTCGAGAACAATTTAAAATTTAAAATTTTGTAACACTTTAAAGGAAATAAATATTATAAGACGCAACAACTACTTATACGAAAAAGGCACAAGATAAAAAGATAAAAAACGTGTCCGTATTGAAATAGTGTTGTTCCGTTGAATCCCATATTTGACAAGTTACAAAGAATATAACTTTTCCCATTCTATGGGGCCAATTTTAATTAAATCTGTAGAGCATCAAGAATTCTGTTTACCACCATTACCGAATAGTGATATGTGTCAATTCATTTAAACACTGTAAAAATTAAGGAATGTATAAAGTTATATAATGATGGGAGAATTACAATTAGTTTTGTCCAATGGAAATTGATTCCAGACCACTGTATAATGTTGCTTCATATCAGCCTGTTGGAGTGACCGGCATTTTAGCTATGTAGTTCATTAAAACATTTAATATTAATTGGTGACGGGCTGCTAGTCACATGACGGCGATGCTTGCAAGTCAGCAGATAGTGAAGAAGCTGTAAAGGAGGAGCCAGAGTAGTAGCTCCCAGAGGAGCGACAAAGGATGCGGAATTTTCTGAAGGACAACTGGCGTTTTTCATTTCTCTGATTTGGCCAACTTGTCGGCTGTCACTTTTTGTCTAGAACAAATGCTCCGGCTGCTGCTCCTCATGCTGTCGCTGTCTCTTCTGCAGTCTCTGCTGCAATCTGTACCTCCAGAAGAATGTTCAAGTTTTAATAATTTGTGTCTGCTTATCCAAAAAACCGTGCTGTCTTTGTAAATATGTTTGCTTGTGAAGTAAGTACAGGATTCGCATGACTGCAACGACAGAAGATGCTGCATTTGACAAAGCGGAAAAATTATTTCACATTTCACAAATATGTTAAATTTTTGGCATGTAAGCATAATGTACATAGTAGATTTAATGAAGAATTATTCAAGTCTAACATGTTAATATTCACGTTTTCTCTTTAAGAAACTGAAGATTCTTAAAACTTAAGACATGTTGGAAGTATTTGGTTACAACAACATTTTATTATTATTTTGTTATACCCTGTACTAAAAAGTACAAAGGTTATAATAAGTTCGTGCAAATGTATGTAACGGGCAGATGGCGGCGTGGTAGACCCCATAAAGTACTATATATATATTCTTGATAAGCGTCACCATCTGAGTCGATATAGCCATGTCTGTCTAACTGTCCGTCTGTCCGTATGAGTAAAAGGAGACTATAAGAGCTATAGAGCTAAAGTTTTACCAAAAGATGCGCATAATAGTCGGGCAGATGAAGTTTTTCGATTTGTTTCGATAGTTTTTCCCGTTTCCTCGGAGGAGAATTTCGCGGTTTATACCCACACTATAAAAGATATCGGCCGCAAATCTCTTATATGTTAGTCGAACTTATTTCCATTTTATTTTTCTTCTCTTACACTGCCCATGGCGCTTAATTGACAACATTTTTGAATAAAGTCAAGAAATTTTTGCACATAGTGGTGTATTTGATAAAGATGTAGAGCGAAATTTTTGCACAACATTTTCTGTCAATCTGGCAACGTCTACCCTTACAGCCCATATAAGGCCGCATTGCGTATACGTAATATTATTTCGCGCTCGAAATTTTAAAAACAAATATATATTTATACTCAAGCATAACTAATACTTATTTTCCAAATTTTTTTGTATAATACAATAATAATAACATTAGCCTATTAATAATATATATAAGTTTAACAGTTTTCATTATGTTTATAATATATGTGTTTTACTTAAAACCACTAAAATGTACAGAGCTAGATAAATAATCTTTAATTAATATACATATATTAATTTTTTATCATTTTTTATCTTCGATTTCTGAATCAAATGAAAAGTTTTTCAGTGATTAGAATCACATAATATTTTTAACTGAGTTTGACCTTTTTTAATAGATATAAGCGAAAGAAGGGAAAATAAATTCAAATCTAAAATTCTGTAAGGTCGGAAGGAATGTTTCTTAGTCGACTTTTAGTAATTTCGAAGAATCTAAGAAAAAACTTCGAAATATTATGAATTCCTTTAAAAATTCAGAACACTTGTTTGGGAAGAATATTACTTTCGCTCTCCTTTTACAGCTGCTCGATTTTTTTATTTTATATCATCTTATGTGGACTAAATTTTTATGAATTTTTAAAGAAAGTACGGCGAACGTCAAAGCCGGGTGAGGCCAACATTACTATACGCCCAAATTCGGCATAGTGCTTAGATACTTTAAAAAACGTCTGATTGTGGAATTTAGTTAGGATTTTGTAATAAAAATTAATTTAGCCGATTAACCGATTTCGAACTCTAAAAAACTTAGCGGTGCTTTATTTGGAAAAATAGGTTCAAAAGTGTACGTATTTTAAAACTGAAATGATTTTTGAAATATTCTTCTTTCTTTTTATGTCAACTTCAAGCTTCAACTTCATATTGCAAATTATTTTGAATTATTTTTTTTCCGATTCAACCCAAAAAATAGCATACACAACCCAAAATGAATTTAACAAACATATAATACCTTACCATATCGATAACAGATATGTGCGCCTTGTAATAAAAATAGATAAATCGTGATTATTTTCAATAAATATTGTTATCGCTAACGTTATTGTGAAAATGTATTTAAAAGGCAGAATTTTAGAGTAATAGCAAAGTTATCAAACTAAAATGTAAGCAATATCAATTAATCGAAAAGTACAGAGTTGCGTAAGAAAAGAGTTAGGGAAATATGGAAAAAGGAAACATCAACGGAAATCGAAAACGAAAAACGTAAAATTGGGTGCACACAAAAAAGAAAAATAAGAATAAAATTTACTCTCGTAGTAAAATTTATTCGTTTTTGTGTGGTGAAATTGGGAGCATGGCGGAATATCTTTAAAAATAACCCAAAAAACAAACGAAATTACGATTAACGATTAATTCGTCTATTTTATGTAGTAAACTGGTCTAAATTAAATTTGGTAGTACTTGAGACCTTAAAAAAACCTTCGAAAGCCAAATCTATTTTTTGGAGGCGTCTAAATCCAAAGTTTGCTTGCACATGGCCATTTCTTTTGTCCTCCTGGCCATATTGGAGATAATATTGGTAGATATCCGTAGTCTTCTTCTCTGTGCAACATCTATACAAACCTATTATACCATTTATCTTAACGTACAAAGTACAGTCAGATCTTTTATAGAAAATGCAAGAATTGGAACAAACTTAAATTCAAGATAAACGAAAAGATTCCGCAGCTTTTTTGTGCAAACAAAATGGAACAACTCACAAACTCTTTGTTTTTATTGGTTAGTGTGATTCTAAAAACGTAATACATATGTTTTCGATTACTTGCTTTTGGGTTCTATCGTGGATTGTCTTTTTGTTGACATTGTTTCGGCTTGGGTTTTCATTAAGCGTAATACTGTACGTTACTCATTTGCAGGAGGAATTTATGGCAAAGTGCTTGAGGCTATTTAATGTTTATAATTGAAAAAGTTTTGTTGCCGTATCCGCAGTCGGTCTCTTGCACTCTCTCTCTCTCTCTCTCTCTCTCTCTCCGGCTTCTCTCAGGCTACTCTACGGCTTTACTGTGGCGTAGTCTTGGCAGCTGCTACACAGCAACTGTTGGGCCACTGCTGCGCGGCTTTTTTTGGCGGTCGTCAGAGCCTGTGGTCAGACCAGAGCCGCGGCGGAAGCCGGAGTCAGAGTCAGAGTCCGGGAGTGCCTAATGCGCTGCCACCGACAACTACTTGCAGCCACTTATCATAATTAGACTTTCGCTGTTGGTGCAAATGAAGAAGTTTCGCCTCCGACGCAGAGAGTAGTGCTGCTGAGTTTGGCCCATTAACAACTCGTTGGAACTTGCAAATGTTGGAAAACTGTGCGCGGGGAGGTTACTAAACTTGACTTACCGGCCATTATAAGTGAGCACAACAACGGAACTACTTGTAAAAACATTTTACTCTGCAAAAATAAAAAAAATAAAAAAAATCGGCCGAGGCTTGTGATTATGTCCACTTGTTTTGTGTACTTACCGTGGAGCTGAAACTGGAACTGCTGCCTTAAACACCGCTCCCTATCATTATTGACAGACATAATGAAATGCAGTCCATTAGACACTGCAGCTGGTTGATTGCAGACCAAGAGCAAATAGACAAACAAACAAATTCTGAATATAGCCGTCCTAATAGGATATATTCACGCTGACATTTCAAGAAGAGCCAGTCTATTGGCTGTTGGCTGTTGTCCTTGCCGCTGGCATGGTTTATTCCATTGTTGGGGGCCACTTCGAGGGCGCCTGCTGTTGGCCTGCCACGTGCAGAAATTGTGACAGAAGCGGGCACAATTGAAAATAAATTTGCCACCAAGTGCGGCTCTGGCTCTGTAACTGAGAAAGAAACTTCTTCGATGCGGTTACTTGAACTGGTCCATAGCACTGATCCGTTGGCCATTGTTGGCGCTTGCTTGTCCTTGGACTTGGTCGTACTGAAAGTTGTTTTGTTGGTTTTTGTGGTTGCAACGCCTGACACTTTAACAATATGCTATCTAAATTGGTAATGAACCTATTTGAGCTGGCGGCAACTTAGTAAATATATTTATTTTGATTCTGCATAAGTTGGAATTGAGTCAGTCGCTCTATGGGATAATAATGAACTTATTTTTATGCGTTTTCAGTAAGTTACAGTGCCTTGAAAGTGTCACATCAAGCAGCCTATGTCGTACCCTATAAATTGTCTAAAATTCGATTTTATTTGATTCTTATATCCTTAAATTAAGACAAATGGCTTTAAGGCAGCTCGTTCCTGGCATTTACATTCACACTCACACATACAGAGTGTTGTATAATGCGTGCAGAGAATTCTCAATTTACTGTGGTAAAATGTGTGTTTGAAATCGATAAGTATGTCTAGGTATGGGACGTACTTACAACCATAAAGTAGGAATATAAGCTACTATGTACTTCTAAGTGGGTATAAGTAAGTACATTTCGATATACCCAATCCAGTAGACGGTTTATTATTTTCACTTTAGCATAAGGACAATAAATGCCTATAAGAAAGCCATTTTATG
Organism: Chymomyza fuscimana; assembly: GCA_949987675.1. Classification (NCBI taxonomy): domain Eukaryota; kingdom Metazoa; phylum Arthropoda; class Insecta; order Diptera; family Drosophilidae; genus Chymomyza; species Chymomyza fuscimana. The sequence continues at coordinate 84,245,132 of OX465088.1, forward strand.
CGTTTCAAGTACTATAAATGTATATTCTGGATAAGCTTGACAAACTGAAACGAAATAGATGTGATATGCGAGCAGTAGCAATTGATTGCTTAAGTTCGACAAAAATACTTTTTAAACAAGGTTTTCTTTTTAAAGGAAATAATTTTGTGATCAATACGCAGGACATTAAAGCTATAAATGTATAGCCATGTCAATGGCGTCGTTGTGTTTCATCAAAAGCAATTATTTTTGCCAACACGTTAAGGTACTTATCCTTCAAAAATTTTAAGAGCATCTGCATCAGTCTAAACGCAATTAATAAGCATCTTCTAGAATGTTAACTTCAACTGGCGAGTGGCAAGGTATGAAGAGATGGACCATAAGTCCTTTATACCAAAATGCTTGGCATAGCCTTGGGGAGCAATTGAGCCAAGTCCGTCCGTTCGTCTGTTCCTCCGTATGAACACTTAGACCTAAAACGCGAAATTCCTCTTAGGGTGAAGTTCATTAAGTTGACTTAACTTGACTCTGTGAGAGTTTTGTCTTAATAGAGTCACCAAATTTGATACGAGTATGAAGCATCATGTAGATCTTAATTAAAAAACCACATCGATTTTTTGTTGATGCCACCGCCAGACCCACGTAATTGATTGCATTGTAATAACCTGCAATCGATACTCATTAAAAACAAGCATTAAAAGCCTTTTCGACGTCGTTTTCCAACGACGTTAAATTCCTAAAAAATAAATATAATTTTGCATAAAACATTTTTTTTCGATTCCAATTTTCCACAAAAATAAAAAAATTTAATACTGCACACATTTTTGACTTGTAAGAAAGGAAGTAGTCGTAAGTGTTAAAGTTGCCTTATTAAAGTAATAAGTAAAACATTTTTGGCAGTAGGTAGGGCATCCCATGTATCACATTTTACTGCGAAAGTTTCGTGGTTTTATATGTTGTATTATGTCGTGCCATTGAATAGATGAAAAATAAAATGTAGTGGGAGTCAAGACTTTTGTATACCCTACGCTCAACAGCATTAAACCCAACAAGTTATGTTCGCTTTAGCCAAACCAAACGTGTTTCTCGAAGATTACAATTTACAGGGCATCCCGTAAAGTAAAGGTTATACCATATTTGTGTAATGCACAGTAGATACAAGCGGTTACTTTTGGTATGAAATTGAAAACATATTGGAATAGACGAAATATTGATTTTAAGATAAGATAAACGTTATCGAAAAAATATGGATTGTTATTAAGACCGTTATCGCTTTCAACTTCACTGTTGGCCAAAGTTCCCAACCCGAAAAACGGTGTTTTTTCCTACATAACCTGAAATATCTCAAAATTCTACGCAGCAAATTACTTCGGAAATGATTCCAACAACTAAACCATGTTGGCCTGTGTAATCGTGTCCCAAAGGCAACATAGCGTATACGTAATTTTTTCATAATTCATAGAATAATCCATAATTGTTTCATCATTTGGGTGTGTTCCTCTTGACTAAAGGCAAAGATGCCCAAGTACCTACGTAAATAAACCCAACGAAGGAGAACGAGTATGAAAATAAATAAACAGAGTGGAAGCACTGGATACTTTTCAAACCAACCCGACTAAAAATATATATAAACTATATAATACCAAAAAATATGGTCACCCTATTGTCTGTTGACGCTTTGTACAATACTTTTTGGACAAGAATGCCCTACTTTTCGTAGTCTAGGGTCTGGGTCGAGCATTAATGCACAATTTATTTAGTGCAAATTGTTGTTGTACATCTTCCCTTAGTAACATTTTGCATATGATGGCCTTATGTTCCACACTGGAACGACGGAAATAAATATTTATTTAACATATATTGAAACATAACTATATTAAAGTTTATCAATTATTATTTATACAATATAATGTTATACCAATCATTTATAGAGTGGCATGACTGTACTCAAACTTTTTTAAAATTTAACAGATGAAAATAATACAAAAAGTTGTAATAACACGCTGGAGCAAAAACTTTAAAAAATTTTTCGACATAAATACATAAAAGGCGAAATTGGGCGAAAGTTATTTTTTACTCCACAGAACATACAAATTTTTGGCTAAGCTTTCCTATGACTCAACAGAAACAATTCACAACAAAACCTTTAGCAAATATTACAATATTTTCGTTACACATACCATAATCTGTATTTTCAATACTTTTTTAAATATTTCTGTTCACTCGAAGACACGTCATCTTGTTTTAAAATTGAGGTTTCATTTTGTGCTGATCGGAGTTTTCGAGCTTATCAAAATCTCAGGATTATCATAACAATGAGCGAAAATAGCTCATAAAATTTCAAAGGATTTGATAAAATTACAGCTCTATGGATTGTATCGGCTATATCTTAAGTAGACTATTTTTCTTTTAATGCCGTCTTGGATCTTTCGTGTAATATTTATTGCGAGCTTCTAAAGCATTGTGAACCAGAGAAACAATAGAAACTTCAGTAATTGTTATCGGTCAGTATTTTTTAAAGTGTTGCTGACTACTCCACATACAGTGACGTCACGAAATCTTTTTGCAATTTATTTGACATGCCTCAGCGTTTTTTTCTAATACTTTGAAATTTAGTTAGCTCAGAAAATTTTTTCCGCAACCGTAAAGCAAATAATGATAAATAATAATGTAAATGCCACCCACGTCTGTCACTGACGTACCCTGCCAAATATACAGGGTTGCCACAAAGCTCGAACTTACCACACTTTACAAAAAATGCACGGGTCCACATAAAAATTATGATTATGTAAAACAAAAAAATGTGGTACAGTCGAGGCGGTGCCCGACAGTGGAATACCCTGTACCTTTTGTGTCAAAAAAATTTTTCCTGCATATTCCATCTAAGAACTTTCCAATTGGAATTTATTTTTTTTGGTGAAAATCGATATTTATACCTATAAGTTCCCTAAATTTTTACCCATTTTGATGAAACTCGAATGTTACAACAAAGAGTTTATTAAAAGTATACGGGGTAAGTTTCAAGTTGGTATGTTGAGGGGTGTGGGAGAAAACACGGTAAATGGATTGCGGGGGGTGGGGGGACCGCATCGATAAAATTTGGATGTGGATTTGTTCATTAGAGCCACATGAATGAGCTTACCAAAAATTGTGATTCTAGGTCAGTTGTAGCCATAATTGCGTAGAGTCAAATATTGACGCAGTTTATTGGCAAGGGGTGGTGAAATTTGCACATTTTTGACTATAACTTCTGTTGTATTTGTCCGATTTTGTTCATTTTTTACACATAGATGCATGTAGCTACAACGCATCGCTCTGTTAAATTTCAGGTGAAAATACTTAACGGTGTGGTAAAAACCGCGAAACTCTACTGCGGGGGAAGGGGGGAAGATATTGACATGATTCAACAAACTTCATCTGCTTAGGAAATATGCGCACCAGCTGGTAAAGTTTCGTGTCTCTAGCTCTTATAGTCTCTGAGATCTAGGCGTTCATACGGACGGACGGACGGACGGACGGACATGGCTCAATCGCTACCCGAGGTTATGATAAGCATTTTGGTATAAAGGACTTGGGGTCTGCCACGCCTCCTTCTGTCCGTTACATACATTGCACAAACCTAGTATACCCTTTGTACCTATAGGTACAGGGTATAAAAAATGCCTTAGTTTTATTTTCTTCGCCAAAAAACGACGTACAATATAAGTGAGTGGCATAGGTATTTTAGACCAGTTTTCGAGAACGGGAGCCATTAGCTTTGCTTCTATCTGGAATAAAGTCCCAGAACCTAAGCAGAGTAAAAAAGCATTAACAGATCGATACATTTATATTATTGTAGTTCCAGAATTTTTTGGCGTAGTCAAAGGAAAATATGTCGCCTTCGCTATCGTCATACTAGGATCGGGGGCTTTTAGAAGAAAAAATAACCAATACAATCTAGCTGCAGATGACTAACTATATGACCCCATTTATTGTATAGCTATAATAAATAAAATAAAGAGTTCCCTGGGTACATTTTTATTTCTAAATAAAAAACGAAAATACATTTTTTAGCAATACAATTTTTCATATTGTATGTTTTAATGAATGCACACTGTCGCCGAAATATAAATGCATTTTTATTTAACAAAAGTTACACACACAGTATCCCCATCAGTATAAATAAATTATAACCAAACGTTAACAAAAAATTTTTTAAAGGGAGTGCGTTAGCTTTGTCATGAATGCATTGACTTTTGCATTTTATTTGTAGCCATTGTCAGATACTTTTTTATACCATATAGCATAAATTTGAAAAATTGAAAAAAATCGTCAAAGGTTTTTTCAAATCTTGTTTTTTTACATCTAGTCGGAATCAGTTGGTTATATTCGTAAAGAGTAACAAATTAAACAAGAATAAAAAAAATGTTTGACTAAAATAAGTTTCAAAATTTTTTTTATTATTTCAGTAATTTATGGAATTTTTTAACTTTTCAATGAATACGTATATAATTCTTGTTTCAAGCCAGGTTCCACTGGTAATTTGACTAGTTCTCTAAGAATTGTGGGCACGTCTCTTACAACATTAACCTCCATTATAACCAATCTAAAAATATATACTTTTAAATTTTTAACTGTCAGCCAAAAACGCAAAAAAAAAACAATTCACAACCGTCGAACTTACCAATTTTAAGTATTTAAGAAAGTAAATACAATTCCCTTTCGTGCAGGATTTAGTGTATTTTCAATTCCTTATGACGAATTTCCAAATAGCGAAGTTTTCAGTACAACAAGCCGATTTAGTAGAAGAATTTTTTGAAACAATTCTAAAGACTAGGTGTAGTGTATCTTATAATGTATTTTCTGTTCCCGCCCGAATTCGTCATAGGGAAATTTGACTGTACTAACTATAAGGTTAGCTTACCGCACTTTTTTATATTTTAAAACATGTGTTTTTTTTCTAAGTTATTTGTACCCATAAATATAATACTTTGGCTGATATTCAATAGTGCATCGATAAACAGACAAACAGATTATTAAAATTTTTTATAATCTTAAGAAATCGGTGACCTATGGCAATATTGTCTTCATGAAGTTAAATTTAGCCGGAGTATTCTTTTTAAGACTCGTACAACCGACGAACCAGCAAACTGAATAAAACTGATATTTTGGCGATGTACTTTTCCGCTAAATCTCCAATCTCCAATCCAAATCTCTCTCTGCTAACGTCGAAGTCATTAAAAAAATGAATTTCTTGATCGCAATCTAAATATAACAGATACTTAGTCTCGCTTTCATTCAAATTTTACCATGCTGGCATTCTTGAAAGATGAACTCAGGAGAAACAATCGCCATATTTAAAACTTCGTATTATAAAGATTCGGAGTGGTCCTTAGCCACCTTGGCGGAGTAGCTTAACGTCATTGTGCATCTCAGCGATTCTTCCATGGGCACTTTAATGTCACACCATAATTGAAAAGGAGGTGTCTGGGTGTCAATTTGGTATTTGAGGAGCTCTACCATGATTTGGCGTAGTGTTCATTGATCGGTGGTCTCGATTGATTTAAGGCTGCACTTTTGCAGTTCGATCAGTGACTTCGTCAATTTCTTTAGTTTCTCACACAAAACACTCGATATAACCTTGAATACGATCGAACGGCGACTAATACTTATCCTTTGCTATGTAAGAGTATAAGAATGTTCACGCGTTGGAATACCTTTACAATGTATATAGTTGTATGACAACCACTTAAAACAAAACAATAGAGTGATGAAACAGTTGCAAGCCCCAAAGTATGTTTACGTTCGCTGTTCAGTATTTGGGTTTCACTTGCAACTATTTGCTCGTGCTGGGCATAGTGGAGCATCGCTTTGGTTAGTTTTCTGCCATAAATCGTGGTCAACAAACATGTCAAACTCAAGGACCCGGGGTGCCATGGAGCAGCGTTAGACTTTGCTGGCAACTGCGGTCACTAAGCCGCATTGGGGGTGAGCTCAGTTTGTCTGTTGGATGGTCGGTCTGTCGGACTTTCGGTTAGACAACTCTGGTCAGTCTCAGTTAGTCTGAGTGAGGTCATTCGTCGCCATTCTCTTGTGGCGATGGCGGCAGCGACGGCAGCGTTGTCCTTGCGTCTGTCAAAATGGCAGCAAACAGTGCTGAAACGAACAAACAAGATGGGCACTTCCTTTGTGCACACACGCGCTCTAAAACGCTGTTACTGGCGACGCGTCTTGTCTTGCTTTTGTATATGGAGCATGGAACATGGAGCAGCAAGGACGCTGCAGGCAAGCACGCCTTGGGATAGATGGATGGTTGGATGGATGGATGGATGGATGGATGGCTGTCTTGGAGCGCTTAGTTGCTGTAGCTGTTGCTGTCGACGTTGCCATTGTCATTGTCGCCGGCCAAGTCTGTCGTATTAGGGTAAATTATATTTTATGTAATTTCTCAAAGGAAACTGCGAAATTTGATACAAAGTTAGTGGTTTACTGACAATATTTCAAAGTGTTTGCTTCACTTGCGAGGTCACAAAAACGGGCACAGCTGTGTTTTTGCTTTATGTCTAAGATAGACATCCTTACAGGATATACTAAGTGCGTATACTTACCAGCTATGTAGTTGAGAGGAAATTTCATTAAAGCAACTTTTTTGCAGTTGCCTCAGAAACATATGCGAAAATACATGGAAAACGTTGAACTTGGGCAAAGAGTTGCAAAAGAAATTTACATTTTAAATGTATCTCGTCCATGAGATACTTTGGCAAGTCACTAAATAGCGTAAGTACCTGCACCTCCACGAGAAACAAAAACAAAAAAGCATTTTTTTTTAATACGTATATTCGTTTATTACCCTGTTTCAAGATTTAACCCCGAAATAATTTAAACGCTGTTAGTAACAAAATTTTTGTTTTGCATTTTTTTCGCATTTACTAATGCATTAGAACTTTAAAAAATGCCATCTTAACTATTATTAAATAATATTTGATCTGGTCTTGCTTATAACTTACCTAATATATGTAAATATTTTTTTAATAGGTATTTTCTATTGTAGTGTTTTTTTTTTTTTTAAGTTAAAACAATTTGTAATTTAATGAGTATAATAGTAGGACTGGAAGTAATATTTGCATCGCTGGGATCAACGAACGCCCAAGTGGCCTACAACTATATGGCTCGTGCCCTGCAACTGTTTAACAATTTCTAAATTTCATATATCATTAGACTAATATGTGTTAATGGTAACTTGATGTCTTTGTATTGCATATCCATAAAGAGCGAAAGGGAGCTAAAGAGTATTGCCCAGTAAGTCCAGTAAAAATATTAAAAATATTCACTTTGTGGAATGCAATGAATGATTTTATGAGTACATACTACGTCACCAATGCATACTACAAACTTTGCTCTCTTTGAAGCTCGGGTTTGGTATACGTTCTTACAATAACAACCATACACCATATGAATAAATTAACTTTATTATGTATATTTTTTTTGATTTAAGGCAAATAAAATCTGGACTCGTGCCCCCTTCTTTAGTACATTGTACATAACCTATGTAGGTATCCTTAGCCTAGACTAGAAAATTCTTTAATTACCATATGCAAATCGTTCACTATGCTACACTATATATTCCTTTTTTTCTTTTGATATCTTTGTGAATGTTTTGCCAATGTCTTTAAGTACATTTTCTGAAAGAACTTCAAATGGACCAAACCTCTTCCCCTGCCACCCATTTATGAGTGTTTGTTAGAGCTTAAATTCAATTTCTTTGGTTATGTTTAAGGATTAGCCTCTATATTGCAAATTGAATTATTAACCTTTAAAAATTGCGCGAAACCCCTTTATAAATTTATCTAATCCGTTTCGTGATTGGGACTCGATTTGGCTATGTATGTATGCAAATGTGTATGTATATATACTATATATGTATAAAAACGCGTCTGTAGTAGTATTTACAAGTAGACGAGCTCCTCTGCCGCCTGCCCCTAGAAGCACTGGCTGCGTCCTGTTGCACATAGCTGCAGGCCCTCGCCAGCAGTACCCGGCATTGTCTGGCATTCAGTGTTATCCCTGCCATTGGCTTCTGATTCAGTTGGTTTTTGGACTTGCGGCTTCTTGGCCAAGTTCATAGCCGTCGTCGCCGGCGAGGCAGTCACTGTAATCGCTGGTATATCCGGCTTGTTGCCCATGGTTGCTGTTAGTGGCAGCATATTAAAGCCCACCGGCGGCGGCCTTACTGCAATGGCCATGGGCAGCGAGGCCTTGCGATTCAGCGAGTGTCATCCATAGAAATATTGAGCACTGCTATCGGCAGACATGCCGCGTGCAAGACTACGCGGCACGGTGCTGTCATAGTAGATGCCACTGCTTGATGGCAGGCCTGTCAATGAGTGCGGCGGTAGTCCAGCGCCCGTGGGCGGCGGTGAAGGCGTGCTCATCAGGCCCATGCTGGTTGGTATAAGTGTGCGTCGCAAGGTGCCGGCATGCCCATGATGATGACCGGGCATCATTATGGTGCCGCTCAAATATGATGGCGAGACGGTGCTCAGTCCGGGACCCAGCATATGCGGACCTGTGAGATTAGGCCAAAGCACATAAAGGCTAGGAGCTTTGATTTTGTTTTGTGTACTTACCCATTGTCAGTGTGCCGCTTACTATGGGATGTCCCATGCTCGTATATATGGTGGCTGGCGGCGGTGTGGGCTGTCGACCGCTTGAGCCAGCACCCAACAGTGGCTTGCCCGAGCCAGGCAGCATTAATCCGCCATGATGGCTTGCATGTGTAGGTGCCATCAGTACGGTGGTAGTGGACGTAGATGCTGGATGAGGACGAGTGCCAGGCATACCACCGTATGTGCAATTCGGTGTCGGCGCGTATGTCATATAGGTCTTTTGTTTGTTGTGCAGCAGGAGACAGCCAGTTGGCAGTTGGCATTGTGTGTGCCACATGGTATGGAATGGCATGGCGTTGATGTCCACGTTGAGAGATGGCGTCGACAATAGCAGGCAGGCGATAAAGGACATGAAAAGGCAGAGCAAAGAGTTAAGCGTGGCAAAGAATAAGCAGAACAGCTTTCATTTATGTATGATGATTCTAGAGCATGCTTCGCAGCTATGTAAGAGTAGGTACATTATATAATACCATACTATGTATGTCTGTCCATCGGGCTCTGTCATATTTGCACATGGCCGCAGACGCATAACCTCTTCCACCACCTCCATTACGTTGGAAATAAAAAAAAATGGAGAAAAAACACCTTGGGCTTATGTCTGAAAGTCGCTACTGCCGTTGCCGGTGACGCAACCGTTGTAGTAATTTTAATTTTCAACTGTTCCACGAAAATAAAGCAGAACAAACCAAGCCATCGTACATATGCCTACACTGAGAGAAACGGGGTTGGTTTATGCTGCTAAAATGAAGAGCATTTTAGATACCTCAAAACGGGCAAAACTTTTTAAACAATCTATAAATTATTTCCATTGGCTTTTTGATGGCAGTGCGTTATTCACGGACCGTGCAAAAAGCCAAAACCCTTTAAGGGCCGGATTCTTTATGCACAGAAGGGCACACTGAGACCCTAGTAATATAATATTTTTGGTTACATTAAACTATGCTATATTTGCTTCCCTTTAAGCGACCTTGCAATGCATAAACAACATTTTGAATTGAATATAATAAAAATATAGCCTAACAAGGTAATTTCTTCGCCAAGGTTTTCATCGATATACAGGGCAACTAGACAAAAAGAATTGGTTTTCCTCTCTTTATGTTGCGGATGCTGCGAATCGCCTTTTGAAAAAGACCCCGAACTGCTATAGACAAATCCACAAGTTCGCTAGAAATGTTGGTCGTAGATTCGGTCTTAAGGTGGCCATTTGAATGATGTGCTATTCCATAGAAAGCATCAAATAGATATATCATATAGTTATTCTTTTATTGTGTGGCCGTCGGTAGCGTAGTGGTAGCGTACTCGCTTTACAAACCGAAGGTCGGTGGTTCGAATCCCCGCAGTAGCACTGGTACATTTGCCTAGCACTGGCATCGTTAGCTCAAAGACGCTATTTGCCAAAGAAAGTCTCTATTAATTAAAGACACCGCCGTTCGGATTCGGCTATAAACTGTAGGTCCCTGTTCTCTTTGAACAGTTATCAATAGAGATCCCCATGTCCCGCCCAGGGGCGTCTGACAAAAAAAAAAATTGTCAGTCAGGGAATTATTATTATTATTCTTTTATTTAAATTATTTCTTATCTGGTCACCCTATGGAATTAGTAAGGGAGACATCGTGTGAAGAATTCAAAGCTTCGTTGTTAATAAGTTATGGATTCTTATTTATTCCATACATAGCAAAATTTGGCGGGTGGCAATTATCATCATGAATCAACAAACTTCATAGTTTTGTTTTGGTAAAATTGGTCGAATCTAGCTATGGTCCTTAAAGATCAAAACTTTTGAAAACTATATTTTTTAAGAGATTAGAAGTTAAGACGGTTTACTAAAGTTTTTTGACAGCTTAGTACAAAATAAAATAGTGTGATGTAGTCTAGTACATAATTTCACTTCGGTTATTTCCAAGATAGAAAATAGTTAGTAGAAAATTCTTGCTATGGTAATGCTACAAAGAGTAGCAATAATTGTAAAAAAAAATCTTCATATGACTGCCTGCCATGATAATTGTTTCAAAAAGCTTATAATAGCAGTAATTAGATATTCCAAAATGCTTAACCATTTTTTTACATTTTATCAATATTTTCAATGATTAAGTGTATATTGAAATAAAATTTCACAAGAATATTTCAGTTCAAATATAATTTTTTTTTTTGGAGGTTTGGACAGAATTCTCAGACTGATCTGGTTATTAATGCCATCTATCATGCCTCCTTCTATGTTGTTTTGTTCATCCCTTTTTGCCAACCAAAAGTTGGTTTTGCAAAACTACGCCAATACGCTACCTATCCCTAATTCGAATAGTTTTAAAAATAATTACAAATTAAGCAGCTTCATATTCATAAAAACTCTAAATAAAAAAACTCAAATTGAATTATAAAAAAAAATTTGAACATTTGAATATTTTTTTCAAGTTCTTTTTTCGCTATGAAAAAGCCTTCTAACATTTATTTGCCGTAGCAGCTGCAGCCTGAACGACTTAGTCAACTTTATCTTGCAAAATTACTTGACTATATACTAGTTAGACTCCACTCCACGTGAATGCATCACTGACCATCGAGTGTATGTTCAGTACAAAGGAAATTCCTTCCTTTTGCATTTCTTGACTAAGAATTGGAGCCAAAAGACTTCGACTTATAAAAGTACTTTCCTTCCCTTAACAATTATCGAAAATGTCGCTTTGTGCGCTTTTTTGCATAAACTTGGATTCATTGATTCCGACAAACTTCTTCAAGTCAAGTTATTTTTGTTGTTCCTTCTAGAGTAATTGTAGTTCTCGCCCCTTAGCTTTAAAATTTTATACATCCAATTTTGCTTTGTGACAGAATTGTTTTAAATTCCTCTCGAATTTCCTCTGACTTATTTTACTCTTTCTATCTTGTGTCAACTTGTCTCGTCTCTTCGAGCATCTTTGACCAACTCCTAAACGTGAGTCACCGCATTTCGTCAACGCTGCTCTTTTGACTTTTTTTTTTTCTAAATTACGTGTTTTCTTTATTCGCATTTCGTTCCTGCATGGCCCTATGCTCCACTAGGAGTAACAGGACATAAGAAGAGAAGAATTTCGTTCCTGTCACTTAATTCCCATAAATCCTTTTCACTGTGAGTCAGTGTATATCGTAAAAAATCACAAAAAACCGTATTAGATTATTTTGTACTAATTAGGGTATTCACGATTGTTGTTGAGTTGAGGAGTTTAAAAGCACACCTCTTGTTAGTTTATGTTTCTTCTTTCCTAATGTTGTAAATTTTAAACTTGGCGAGTTTACACCCTACGTTGTATTGGTGTTAACTTAGCCACTTCAAATATATTATTTTTATACTCTAAGGTCAACTATACATTGTTGTAAACTTTTTAAATAGTAGATTAAGATAATGCGCTTTAAAAAGTAGCACTCTCGGCCATACAAACTTAAAAAACTCTATAATTGTTCCCAAAAACCACTGAATGTTTTTAAATAAGCGTAACAGAGCATGCTCCAAACACGCACAAAAAGGACTTGAAAGCAAAGAGAGAAAGCGTTTTTAAAATTAGCTTCAACTTCTCAGGTAAACAAAAGGAGTACTTAAAAAACTTTTATCCTGCGCTTTGTAACGACTCCTTTTTTTTTTGAGTGTACATACACTCACACATGGCTGCTTTGTTGTTGGTGCTCGTTTCCTTTCACTACTCATGAAATAAACAAAGAGCACAGAAATTGTTGCAACGAGCATTTAGAGCAAGGCTGCGCTGGTGACTGCGCAGCGGACTGCGCTGCATCATGCTAGCTGCTGGCGCTCTCTGCTTGGCGGTCTCTGCTTTAAAAAGCTTGGCGCTTTTGTCTATCCAAAAAGTGGATTTAAAAGCAAAGGACTTGCCCTCAGTTCCCGCTTCCACAGGGGGGTCCACGGAACTTACTGCTCCTTTCTCCTGCATTACAACATTTATACTAGTACATTGCAACAATAAGAATAACAACAAAAACAACAACGCTTGGCAGGCACATTGAGTTGCAACAATGGAGAAGAAGGCCTGTTCTTCGATTTTTATGTTCTCGTATAATTGTTGCCTTTTGCTCTCCCTCCACGACTATTCCCCGAAGACATCAACGAGATTAAGAACATAGAAATTTTCATAATTAGAAATGACTATTTACCACAGACAATGGCAGTGGTCCAAGCTCCAAATTGTGTACATGGTTTGTGTACATGGGTAAGTGGATCGTTAAGGGCAAGGGTTAAAGAAGCGTTGCAAAACTGGGACTGTGTGCAACAATTTCTGATTAAGCAAATTGCTAAAAGTTTAACTCTGTTCAAAAGCAATGTTCAGGTAGTGCACATTTAAGATTTAACTTGTTTTAATGCATTCATGTAAGCAACAGAACAACAGAAACAGTAACTCTTTATGGAACTATAATAGTAGAGTTAGATAATGAAACAAGCTCATCTAAAATATTGCAATATTATATTAAACTTCTAACAGTCTGTATGAACGCTTAGATCTTGAAGAGCTAGGACAGCCAAACTTGAGATTTGGAGTCCTTATATGTCCAGGCAGTGCCTCCCCTTACATCACCAAATAATTTCAAAGCGCTATACTTTCTTCAACTTCAAAGCTACAGCTCAATTTAGTATGTATGGGTAAAATGGGAGATAAAAAGAAAGGTTATCTGAGGATAACAAAAGGACTTTAAGCTTTAAAGACACTAAAAGCTTAAAGTCCTTTTGCAGACTAACATACTTCAAATAACGACCTTTTATTCGGGTTTTATATTAAAAGATACATATATAGAAAGAGGTCTTGTGAGGGACTCAAAATCATAGCATACCTTTAGGGGCTGACTTGAAATGCTTGGAAATATGTAGGTATGTCTTATTTTGAAATTATCTCGATAAAACTTGAAGAAGTACTATTCTCGCGACGACTCTGATAATTTGTTTATATATATGTCATCTTTGTCTATTATTAGTGATTTTACTTAAAGATGAGCTCCATTGTGCACTTGTCCTAACAAATACGCAACAAGAGTATCTTATTCTGCAAATCCAGATTATAAGGACTATGTCAACTATCAGTCCAATTAATTGAGTACTGGATTCCATGTTCAACAGTATCATTTTCTTTTGTTGACAGGTAGGTAGAAGGGTCTTTGCTCTATTGGCAATTACCCTAGCCACTTGGACGACTCATTAGATTTAGTATGTGTATTTGTGTTTACTCACCTCGTTCCTTGACGACAGACTAGGCAATGGCATCGGACTCGTTAAGTCAACGTCAGCATCAATGTCGGAAATGTCGTCACCAAATGAGTCAGGCAGATGTGTTTCACCTGTTGCCGTGCCCTGGAACTTGCCACTGGCAGCTCCACCTCCTCCAGAGCCAGCTGCTGTCACCTCACCAAATGTCTTGCCGGCATTGCTGCCGCTGGAGTTGCTGTTCTTGCGTCCACCACGTCGCTTTTGCAGAGTCAGGCGTCCAATGACAAGCGTCAGACACAGAAGTACTCCAGCCGCTACCGATATGATTAGGTAGAGGTAAAATTGCTCCTGATGCTCTGCAAGTGAGTATAACAAAATGTTAGGGGGGTGGCTAAGAAGAAGAGGTTTTTAGAAATAAGCTTTTGGCATTACAAAATGTTTGCTGATGCTGGGGTTAGTTGGGTCTGGATATGGGTCTGGGGTTCGAGGTCTTGGTCTGTGCTTTTCATGAGGGGATCACACGCTTGGTTGGCTTTTTGTGTTTGTGTACCAGTCAGTAGCAGGTCGTCTGCATTGGACAAAGCGAGTTAAAGTTTTAATCAGGATTTTTTTTTTCTTTTTTTTTATTTGTACAGGCACTACAACTTTTTACTGCTGTGCCCATCCATCCACATATTAACCTTATGCCATGGGTGGATTCAGAGCCGACAGTTGTTAGACGTGTAGCCACTAATCGCTTGAGCGGAGTTTATAATGAAAACAGCTTTGGAACTTTTTACTATGAACAATGATGTGTGGTTGCTTTTATTAGAATCTGTGTGGAGATTTTCTTGGCATTATTTACATATACAATAATTTCAGACGCTTCTTTATCATCTTTTTTGGTACCAAACTCACTTCGTATGTGCAGATAGCTGTTGAGCCAATTGGACAAGAAACCAATCACCTCGACACGCTCTGTAACAATGTCCTGCTCGGTGCATTTTAGGCTAATGGGTCCCCAGTCATCAACAAGCTGACACTTGCGGCGGTAAAAGAAATTAGCCACATCGACGCCAGCGTCAGCATCAGCGCCGGGAGAACCGGAACCGGAACCAGAACCCTCAGCCAATGCATTCTCTAACATATGCTCTGCATCGCTATTCTCTGCTTCTGTTGTAGTAATGACGAACTCGATAGTGCTGCTGGTATCTAGTGACTGCTCAGTCGTGGCCATCTCTGAAACCATTTCCGATTTTCGGTTCAACGTTGCTCTTATGCGATTCAGCAGCCTTACAGATGACTGAAGTCTCTCTGCGAAAAATGGTATTAGCGTGCATAATATAGCAAAAGGCGATAGCCAAACGAGCTCAGACTCTGGACAGTTGCCAGACACTGCTCGTCCTTTAGCTTGGCATGATTTGGCGTCACTAATGCACAGCTGGGATTGCTAGTAAGTGAAAGAGTATGGAGTGAGAGTACGCTAACGGGCGCACATTCGCATCTCAAAAGCGTTGCCACCTAATGAAGATGGATGGGTAAGCTTTTCAAATATTTATGTCGAAATGCGCAGCCACTCGAAGCAATGGACGCAATGTACGTAAGGAAAGCAGGAAAGCATCAGGCACAAACTGCTGCTCATTAAAAATTAACACAAAAAAAAAAAAAAATGGCAGAAAAATAAATAAATTATAAAAAAATAATAATGTTTTACGATGATGGCAACTCTGGCAGTAAGATGCTCTCTCTTACTGCCTCGTACGAATAGAACTGCTAGTTTTTATATTAAGATTTAGGTAGAAATTAATCTCTTTGTAATTTAACCGAAAATATTTCTTGTATAAGTATACTTGTAACTAGCCCAAGTATTTTTGTTTCAAGCATTTGTTAGAAGTCTTTTTTTTAATTTCCGTATTGATATTTGTTTTTGTTTCTTTGTCATTCAATTCAATTGAAATTTAAGGAATTTTACTGAATTTGATTAAGAACTTGTTTCCGCTCTATGCTCCGACTAGGAGCGATTATATGTGCATAAAGATGTACATATAAATATATATATATATATATATATATAATCTCGAGGTACATCTTATCAAGGAATAAATATTTATATTAAAAACTGTTTTTTTGTTTTCGCTAAAATGGGAGTTACAGGTGTTGTAAGAGTTACTTTCTACCGGTAGGGACAGGTTGCGAAATTTACTTATACTCGCATCAACAGCGATATATTTATTAGGGATAATCAATATTACTAGACGAAGCTTTGGGGATAGCTAATTGTATAATTTTGTTTAGGTTTTCGTTTATAGACTTTTGTTGTGCTCGCTTGAGTTGCCTATCCCATTGGATACTGCCTATAAAAACATGCTAGTCCTTTCTGGTTAAAGGGTATCACAAAACACAGTAAGCCGCGCTCCAAAAATCTAATAAGCGAAATGAAACCACTTGCTTATGCTCGCATTGTAAATCTGCGAAACTCCCCAAACACACACACAGTCTCCCTCAAACACATAGGAACACAATTCCACTGGCTTGGCCTCACGGCCTGCTGCTGAAAGACCGAGGACAATGCAGAAGTCCTTTGAAATTCAAATTCCCAGTACGTGTCTTGCTTCTCTGCTTTACTGTGTACAGAAGGACTCATATACACACACATTATCCCCCACACACACACACACACACACACACACACAGACTGAGGCTATTTGTGTGCGTTTGTGGGAGCATTACTCAAATATTTGAACCGACACCAAGTTCTGGGCTACGGCAAGCCCAAGGCTTGAGATTATTTTAAGCTGAGATTTTTTATTGCAATTCAAGCTTACCCTCAAGTGAGCCCTCGTTACGCGATAGATGCGGTGGCAACAACGTGCTAGTCAGCAGCTCCCCGCCGGCTGAGCCCACGCTGCCAAAGTCAAAGGGCAGCCCAGCATTTGGTATGGCACCCTGCAGCTTGGGTGCAGGCGGTATAGCTTCAGACTCTTTGTAAAACTGGTCCTCATCGTAGAGCTCATCCTGATCCAAGTCCAGCTCGGTTTGCTGCGGCTCATCTGCCTCGGGCGCAGTTTCATAACGATCCTTTAACACTTTGCGTGGTACTGTAAGCACAGCGATATAAGTTAGACATGGCCCAATAAGTGACAACGCTGCGGATACTTACTGCAGGTGTAGACAACCTTTAGATACATGCGCACATCCGTCTTGCAGGGTCGACCAAATGTGCCTGCATCCGCGGTTACGGAGCAGCGCCGCCGCCCATGGCATATTTGCATAACCGTCTCCGTGGCATACGATACCAGACAAGCTGCAGCAGTAAACATTGGAACACTGGGGATTAATCGAACTCCGGCTAGCCGTACAACTGGCATACTTACTTGGTTTGCCACTATCCTCACTGTTGGCTGGCGCGCTGCTGGAACTGCCCGCTCCTATGCCACCGCACTGCACACTCTCGCGCTCCGTATGCCCAAAGGAGGCGCTATAGATGGCTATACGCGAATACGGGTTACACACAAGCGGCATGTTGTCGTTCTCACAGGCCACCTTGCTGCGGAATTCGTCTGCACGGAAGTTTTGGCGAACATGCGAAAAATTGTACAACGATATTCAACATTTATTAAAAGGTCGGAAGCATATTTTTGCGTAGAAATTTCTTAATTGCGGCGATTGGAATTTGCATATTGCTGCCAGCTGCTCCAAGTGGGTAGATCTAGAGCTACTCTTATTACTCCTGCTTACAATCTAGCAAGATGTTTAAAGCATATGCAAAGCCTTTAAGTGTTACATTTATGTTAAGTACCCAACGCACGCCCATAGTATTTAAAGAGCGAGTTTCGTAAGAGACGGAATAAGCCCAAATGAGATTAGCAAATAAATTAGCAGTTATAAAAACAAAAGTATATGTGTTTTTGTAAGCTCCTTTTTTTTCGGACACTTTAAATGGCGTATAATTCTCAAGTCCGGTCTAAAGTTTTTGTTATTTTTGTTAGTTGAGGAGGGACACCCATCCATCCACCCAAAAACAGTTGTTTTTAAAACAATATGAGCACGCACTACAAAGTATGAGCATCCCTTGTCATACTAAGATGAACTTTAATAAATTTGGCAAATATTTGCTTAAAATGTTTACAGCTTGGGCGGAGCAGCTGCAGGCTGCCAACCGGCTACCACCCGCCATAAGGTCACATCCATAAGTTTGGTAGTCCGGGCTGAGGTTAGTGCCTGAATGAATGCCTGCAGCTGCCTGCCAGTGCGAGCCTCCAATAGAAGGCCGTGATTCTTTGCTCTTTGTCAAAATGCACGTTTTATTATGGAGAAACGTGAGAAAAGTTGAAAATTGCCATATTTTTATGACCGCAATGTGCCGCCTGGCGTCTCCAGCCTGCCACGCCTTCAGCATCCAAACTGAGCACGATACAGGCTGCTGCAATTGCCAGCCTGGAGCGCAGGCGTTGGGCTACTACATATATATTTTTTTGAGTTTTGCTGTGCCTTGTCTGTGATTCCCGGCCTGCCTGTTCCTTGCCACGCACATAACCCGGCCGTAATTTTTCAACATTTTCCACTCGTACTTTGCAGTTTTATTACTTGTCGCTGGTGTCCATAATGAGCAAAAGATAACAGACAATTTAGAGAAAAAAAAGAGAGAGCTCCTTAATTACATTACCACCGGCATTGCCTTCAATGCCTACCCGGCGCTACCCTGCGCTGCCCTACGCTAGTTGCAACAACCAAACCCAGCTAACCAAGTACACGGGTCTATGTAAGTACATGTGGCCTTTTTTTTATGTTCCTTTTTTTGTTTCACTGCCATGCAGCATCATACTACCCGACACTCGAACTGCTCTACATTTCCTCTCTAATTTCACTAGCTGTGGCATGCCCTTTCTGTTATAGCCATACCCGCACCCATACCCATACCCAGGCTCATGCCCGTCCCCAAGCGTTCCCGCCGTAGCCATCATTTGCTTTGTTCTTTTCAGAGTGTTTGTGAGCTTTTTAACAAGATAACATCTGTGTCACAAAAAAAAACAACACAAAAAAAAAATGGGAAAAAAAACAGCCAGGAGCGGCAGCATTCGGGTCGCTGGCCGGGCGCAAATTACCAAAGAATTACATACAACGCACACTTTGTTCCGGCTGATTCCGTATACAATCCCAAAGATATTTGCATTTATCGCAGAGACTTAAGCTTTTGAGTGCGCCAGCAAAAGATGCTCTGAGCTCTGGAAACACATTAGAAACTCGTTTATCGCTTATTGAAGCACACCAACACCAAATACTTTGCCCAAGCTGCAATCTGCAGGTAACTCCCTGTCGCGACGAGTTGGAGTAGTGCCCTGATGGCAACTCCTCCATAGATTATTGCTGTTGCTGCTCATCTGTATGTTTCGTTATCGACTTGGTTCAAAGTGTTTTGTTCGTCAAGTGATTTAGTATGAATTGCTAAGCGGATCGTAAATAATCGAGGGCCATTAGCTCTGACGTCGACAGCGACTGCTGCAGAGGCAGCGACTGCGCCAGCGACAAGCAAAACTATGCAAATAATTTAGCAAAAAAGTTTACTCAACTATTTTTGGAAAGCGCAAAGCAAAAGCAAAAGCACAGCTGCATTTTTCATTATACTTTCAACTGATTCGAATGCGTTGCACCAATTGTGTGCCACGCCCCCCAAACGCCCACTACGCCCACACGCCTACAGGGTGACGCAGCAGGCTGTTCTGCACATCACTCTGCTTCTCTTAAGTTTTCATTAATTATATTTTTATACGGTGCCTACTTTGGGTACATTACCTTGTTAGTGAAAAATGCTACACTCCTTTTTTTAAAGTTCAGTGTATAAATATTGAATGGAATGGGTTAAGATTCCGGTGAACAGCAATACGATCAGAACGACAAAAGAAATTCATTTAGTATGTGTTCGACGTAGTTACGGATGTCTTATAGCTTGGACCTTTTAAAAAAGTACCAATTTCCTTTAATAGAATTCTGCGCCTCACTGTCCTTTGTATACCCTATACCCGTAACGAAAAGGGTTCAAAAGGTGACGCTTGTTAAACTGAGTAAATATCGGGTGCTCTTTTCTCTCAGCAGAACTTGCGGTATTTAGCTATTATTATTATTATTTTATTCGGACGTGCTCCGAAAATGGAATCCAAATGTTTCGTGCTTCCAATGTCAACAAAACGAATTTTTTATGTGGTTTGTAACCGAATGTTTTGATGCAAGAGCAATTAAAATTGGCAAAATAGGTTGAAAAGTGTACGCATTTTTAATAGAAATATTTTTTTTTTTAAATATTCTTTCGTATATTCAGATTCTATTAATGCTAATTCCAAGATAAATAGTTATTGATAAATATTTTAAAATATTTTTTCGGAATCAAACCAAAAAATAGCATACACAACTCAGATCGAATTTTTATAAGGTCCATGTCTTGTATAAAAAAATGTTCATGTCTTAATGTTCATGTATTGATATAATAGGATTTGGGAGCACGCAAAAACGAATCCGAATAAAATTGTTCCGCTTTTTTTCGTTTTCCCGAGCACGGTCGATTAACTCCATTTACATTTATGAACTCTTTTTAAGGTTTAACTTTTTTTTCCTTCAATAATAAACACTGGTCAAAATTTCTATGCCAACAAATGTAGCTAAGATTCTTGTGCCGACAAAGATTTGTGCATGTTTAAATTGGCGCTTAAAAGTAAATCTCGTTTCTAGATTTGCAAAGTATTCAAGGTGCGTGTAGTGAAACTTTTTGTTTATCGGGCCGGGGCATTGAGTACGATACCCTTTTCCCAAAGAATTTTAATGTTTATTGATTTTTCAAATTTACGGGTCCTTTAGGAAACTCCGGACCGGGAGGGTATCCAGCCTGTTTACCAAACCTAGAGGTTGAGTAATAAAATGCGTTTGTATGTCTAGAATTGACAATGTCGGCTAAATATCATTATATCAAATGGTATATATAAATATTTAAGGGTACCCATTCTTTAGTAAAAATTTGACCATAATCTGTTAAAAACTTTGAGATTTATTGCCAAAAATTAACAAATTTATTGTGACTAGAACTCATGTAGAATCCGCCGTCCCCCGCAACAGTTTTTCACTATTTACCACCAAAACTTTTCTCGTAGAAAGTTGAAATTTAAGTAAAAATATAAGACATTCTGAAGGCCTCTGTAACTTTGGCTACAAACCTTTTATAATTTAGAATTCATTTCTACTTTATATTTATATAAATAAATATAATAAATAAGTATAATTAATTGTTGTCAATGAATGCTTCAAACCGCAACAAAATCGTCTAAATACTGTGGGAATTAAATACAATGCAGGGTATATATTAGTCAGGATATCTCAACTATAGCCGGATCACTTATTTAATTCCATTTAAAAATGTTTAACACCAACAAAGATGCTCACAAACTTTTCAAATATATACGTATTTGTGTTGAATATTTTAGAAGAAAGTTTTGTCTAAACGAAAATGTTTTTGCTCCCTGAATAATTAAATAAAGCAATGAAACATCACTTCTGCCTTTCCTTAATAAATTTAATTTCTTTTATATATTTTTTTTAAATAGTGTATTTCAGAAGAGCAGCACATTTACTTGCATTCTCCAGTTATTTAGTTTTCTTTTCAAAAAAATTTGTTTTTTTTTTTTGTGGTCTATATTTGTGTATTACTATAATTCTATATCCTACTGTTTCGGTTATACACTTAAATTAATTGTTTATTCAATAAAATTTGGGACAAAAAGGAAAAATGCGAACCAAAATTGAGTTTATGTTTTTTATGTATGTTTATGTATTGTTATGAACTTTTATCACATAAAAAATAATTGTGTACAAAATATATATATAAAAGCGTAAACGGTTAAAATTTTTATCTTTTCGTATATTTTATAGCATACAATACAGAATGCTAATAGATGCTTAAAAATTTTTTCCAAAAAAGGATACTTTTTTTGTGTGGCATCGAGTTAATTAAAATCTGTGAATTCCGAGAATTATAGAATTTTCTTTCCGAAAACATTTAAGTCTAAGCTATTTCCGATTTTCTTAACTGCGCTTTCTACATAAATAGCTTCAAAGACCAAATATCATTGATATTATGTAATATTTTTTCAATTTCTCAGTAAGCAACTTATATTTTGCGAAAATGTTTCTATTATGATTGCGATTCTGTTTTTTTTAATTAGATGTTTTTGAAATATTCTTTACAAAAAATTCAGCCTAACTAGTTTCAATCAATTTTTAAAATTCCAAAGTGGACCAAAGACATTTTTGTTTTATTGTTAAACAAAATTAAATTTGGAAACATAAACGTAAATAACGTCGATATCAGGAATAAATGAGATGAATTAATTTATGGCACTGCGAATTGAATTTCGGTTTTGAAAATTAAATTTTACTAATTAATAATGTGTTTTCTGCGGAAGTCTGTAGCTGCCATTAAAACATGCAATTAAATATTTTATTGACAACAAAAATGCGAATTCATTTGTGTATCGTCAAATTTAAATTTAAAAAAGTGTTCGAATTTCATGGCAATAAATTGTATTAAAAGAGTGAAGAAGTTTCATAATGTGTCGCAAAATGACTGGGTCTTAAGATTTAAAGTAATGAGACCCCATCATGTGAGTCAGTGCTGATCGTTAAAAAGTTCACCCTTTGGGCTTAAGTGGTGGATAAGCTTATATAAGTTTCTCAAGAAAATAGAAAGCATTTTTAATCACACGGGCTGATATATAAATACATATAACTATTTCCAGCTAAATATAATAGTAAAAAAAGATATTGGATCTTGCAAAATATTTTTCAAGATATTCTCCATAATGCAGAATTCACGTTTCCATGCCTGCAAACCAATTTCCAAACCACTTTTGCCAATTTAAAAATGGTACCTCTAAAATAAGCTTTTTGAATGCTTCAACAGGCTGTTCTGCTACGGGTAATCTTTTATCTCCAATTTATTTTTGATATTAAAATTTAAGCTGTCAGGGCAGAAAGACAAACGATCAATTATTTCGATGTTTTGAGTGCTCAACGCCTCTGTAGTGTGAGCCAACATATGAGAGCTGAAAATGTCGAGGTGAAGTACAATCCGTCATTCCCCGTTGGTCTCTCTCAATTCTCTTAAAACTTCTTGCAAATAATTGCGTGTATATCATTCAGAATTTACCATCCTGCACTGCTCTAGCGGAACATATAGCAAGTTTTTCCAAGAAAAAAGAGACGATCATTTGCTTTTGCCTCGTTTGGGACACCCAGGCTCCATACTTTTAACTTTTTGCAGCAATCCTTACATCAATATAAAAAGTATACAGCGGGAACAAATCTTCTTGACCTTAAGATGCTTCTGCAATATTAAATATAAGCGAGTGCCATGAATGCCCAAAGCTGCCTCAACCTCCTAGAACACACGGTATATTTTTCTGTATCAGTTCTCGAACAGAAGTAAGGACATATGGCTAATCAACGGACGCACTATGCGGCATTTGTATTTCTGCGATAGACGGTTTATTAAAAACCTTTTAGAAAATCATTAAAAATCTAGCAACAATTTCCAAATGTTTCTGTGAAGATGAATTTTGTTGGCCAAAAATGAAGCATTCACTTTTCCTGACGCAGTTAGAAAAAAGGCTAAAGGCTATTAGAACGAGCCTTTAGATATTGGTCCTTCAGCGAATGACGGACAATACTAAAATATAGCTTTTTAAAAGTAAAGATAAAAGAAATAACTTGAAGTTTTCAAGTAACAATAAAAAAAATTCTGGATACATTTAACAAAATAAAATTTCAAACATTGTAAAAGTGTGTCAAGCTAGAAATATAAATAGCTGCACCCGTAGGTTGCTCCCCATTTACCTGGCAGCGCATATGGTGCGTATGAGTTATATTTGACATATACAAGTAATATCAATATGAAAATACACAATGCTGCCACGGTAAGTTTAGTGCATGTGCTCTATTAAAATATTAAAAAAAAAGAAACGAAAATATGATTCTTGAAATTACCTTTGCCATTACTCATACGCCATGTCATCTTTATATATAAGCGACGAAAACAAAAAATTTTAAGCGCTACTAAATATACACAAATAAATATGTACATATATGCCTGAATGCATATTTATGGAGCCGTATAAAGACCACTCTGACGGGGAGACAGAGTTATGCAGCTACTGCATCCGAGATACTATAGTCCAGAGGCAGCTGCTGCAGTGTGTTTATTTGTTTCAGTCCCATAACGAATTTGTTTGTGTGCTTAAAAACTTAAATTGCTGTTTACCACTCTCACAGCTGGAAAATATTTATCTTGCTGCATAACAAATAAAATATTTCATGGGTGCACTGTCTCATGTATCCACTAGGTGGCACCTACTGCCTGCTGCCACCTACTACTTCAAGCATTGCTAGGAAACCTGGCAGCAGGCTCTGCCATGCACATTCCAATCGATTACATCCGCAAAAGTGCACACACAATAGCTGACTTGCTGTTGGTATACTATATATCCGTTTATCTGGGTATGGATATGGTACAGCATACTTACATGGACGGCATTTGTAGGCAATCTCGACGAATTTCCGTATGCCCGAGCAGGGATCTCCGGTCGAATGCGTTTTGGAATTCGCGGCAAACTTGCAATGGCGCTTCTTCTGGCAGGCATCGACCACCGTCTGCAGTAGCGCATACTAAAAGCAAAAGGAGAGAAACGATAAGAGTGTGTACATGTCCAGAGCAAGTGAGATAGTCATACAGATAGAAAGAGATAGCGTATAGCCCGCATATATCACATACAATAACAAACATATACATATGTAGGAGTAAACGGCATATGCAATATCTGCAATATGAGTATATAGTATGTATGCCAAAACATTAGACACAGCTGGCCATTGCAGCAGGCACTGCATCCTTGCATCCTTGCTGATAAACGAGGCCAAAACCCTGGAATAACGCCAATACAGCGCCCTGCCGCCTGTAAAGAGACTGTAAATCTCTGCCCAGCCGGCAGTGATACCCGCCAGGCTCAGAAATTAAACTATATATTTTATGCAATAACAATTCGACAGGCAGCAGCTACAAATACCTCCCGGCTACCTCTCTCTCTCTCTCTCTCTCTCGGATCACCCATACGAATTTGAAAGTCTTTGGCATTGCGAGTTGCATCTGGAACAACTGTTAAAATGTTGCATAATCTGCCAAGAGAAATAAGTAAAGACCCTGCCAGCTAACAGAATATTTATGCATTTTCTCGGATTGCCAGAGCAATTGATGCGCATTTAATTGCCTTGGGCGATAATAAATGTACAATTAAGCGGGTCCGAGGCGGGTGGTGGTCAATAGTTTGGATACCATAATGTTATAATTATTGTTTTCCCAATGACATTTGCACCTTAAGCGCAAAGGAAACATTATATTTTCATTTATTTAATTGACTTTAATTGGATTAACTGGGGAAATCTCAAAAAACAAGTGGTTTCAGCCCACATATGCTCGAGAATAAATAATGTGCGCATGAATCATTTTACTTTTACTTTTCGCGATACAAAACCAAATTTTGTTATTAACCTTTAAGTACATATACATAGTATTGAAAAAAATGTTATAACTCGAGGGTTTTCGTAATTGAAAGCACTCTCAAACGTTTTTTAGGGAACAAATTCTTTTTTTCCATTCGGATTTTGAGTCAAACTTTTCGTGGTTCAAAACTGAATCTTTTTAATTCTTTGAAATTTAGAAAGATTTAAAAAAAGTTATGTTTAGTTGGTTTACATAGTCTGTCAAAAAAGGATAAGGAGCAGTTTTATTTTAATGATTCCGAACATGAATCGGTTCTAAGGCTTTTCCTTCTAAGGTTTAAGCGTAAAGGCTATAAAAACGATACTTAAAAAATTACTCAAAATGAAGCGAATATGGGATACTAAAATGTGTGAGGGGAAATAAAATCAATCTCTTCAAATTTTGATGATTATTACATATATGAGAGAGATGCAAGCCAATATTCAGCTAGTAAATTTCTTTGGCAAAATTTCGATTATTTATGAAGTTTCCGATAACTATATATTATTTGGGTGGACTTTGCTTTGATATGCTATGGCTTATAAACGAATAAAAAGTATATAAAACTGTGTCTTTGAATTAAAGTAGTTATTTAAAATAAAAGGTTTTAATAAATTTTTTTTAATTAAATATTAAAATGAAATTTAAAAAAGTTTGATTTAAAAAAAAAATTAATTTATTTTATTTTTTTTATTTCTTATTTATATATTTTTAAAACCTCTTATTTTATTTTATTTTATTCTCTTTAATTTGAGATTATTATAATTAAAATACATTAAGAGTTACAGGCCTTTTCTTTACCCTTTTCTGCTTAGACTACATTAAATACAATTGAAATTAAAAACAAATCAAAAAAAAGTCGGGCGCCGACGTCTTTGGGATACCCTGTACCACTGCTTGCAATAAAATCCGGTAAATTGCTTACGAACACCAAAAGACATTTGATTGCCAAATTGGATTATGATACCTTCATAAACAACCAAAAACAGACGAATTTTTAATCAAAAACTTTTTTTTCAACCGATCGGCCCTATGGGAGCTATATGATGTAGTCAACCGATTTTGATAAAATTTGGTACAGTGTTGAAGATCTCTAAAAAACTTCTGAATGCCAAATTTGGTTACAATATCTTCACAAACAAACCAAACACAACGAATTTTGTGCAAAAAACGTGTTTTTGACCGATTGGCCCTATGGGAGCTATGTATATAATATAGTCAACCGATTTTGATCAAATTTGGTACAGTGCTGGGGGTTTCTAAAAAACTACCGATTGCCAAATTTGGTTATGATATCTTCATAAACAAACGAATTATCCATCTAAAACTTTTGCTTTTTTTCGAGGTCCTCTGAAACACCCCTATGGGAGCTATATAATGTAGTCCCGATATCAAAAAAATAAAATAAACTTGTCTCTTATGGATTAATAAGGGATCTTATCTGAAAGTTTGGATGCTCTAGCTCTTACCATCTCTGAGATCTAGGCGTTCATACGGACAGACGGAGAGACGGACAGACGGACATGGGTATATCGACTTCTCTAGTCACTCTGATCATACTTAGTTACCTAAAGGGGTCTCCGACTTCTCCTTCTGTACGTTACATACATTTTCGGCTTGCACAAACACAATATACCCTTTGTACCATACGGTACAGGGTATAATAATAAATTTAATTTTTCGGAAAAATTTAACAAAAAACCCCTGCACTATTTAACTTAAAACTTAGAATGCCTTATTAAGATAAGGTATTAAGCAATGCTACTAATATGACCATATGTTGAATGAATACATCTATTTCTAAAATTAGTGTGTAATCGAGCAATTCTTTCATCGATAAACTCTATGTTGGCTTTACGGTGTAAGTCAATCGTGGAGTGATGCCAGGGCAAATTAAATATAATTTTTAATACCTCTTAATTTAATTCAAAGAACTTTTAAATAAATATTATTGAAATAAAAAAAAAAGTTAAATTTGCTTTGTTCAAAAATTAAACATGATAAACGTAAATTCACAACGAAAAAGCAAAAAAAAAAAATTTCGCAACTCCTAAAATTATAATTAAGAAAGTTATGTTTTTTTTTGATGACGCACCGAGAGTTACCTTAGTACTTAGTACCTTGTACATAATAGTAACAACTAAGCATAAAATTTCGGAACGGAAAGATACTCAGCTAAAACTAAAAAATTTTTAATTAAAAAAAAAAATGATTTTTCCTTCACAATTTCCACATCCATATTTAGTTATCGATAACTTGATAAATAACTGAATCTGTGCCAAAAAAAAATATGTAAGAGTTGAGTATCTCTTTTGAAGATTTGATCTCATTTCGCTAATAATATAGTATTCTTAGTACCAAGATGTGGAGTATGGCTCTTCCAAGTTTTAATGAGAAGTTCTATGTAGTAGTTTAGCTACTCAATTTCTCTATAAGAGATCGAGATTAGATATAAACTTCAATCGACAAATTTCCCCTATGCACGAATAATGAGCATATTTTTGCTGTCTCTAGCATCTATGATCTCCGAGATCAGGTTTTTCTTACAGACAGACGGACTACTTTCTGGTATATGTAATACGTAATACTCTTGAACTTAGAGGTTCAGGGTATAATAATATTAATGTGTATAGCCAAATCGTTGGGGCTCTTCTTTGGATGATTTGCTACTAAAAAAACAAAGGAAATATATATTTAAATCTATCTATATATGCAAATGCACGTTTCCTATTTCTTGAATATCAAAGGAGCTAAGAGCATGAGATTTTGTAAGAATTTGCGTCCAATGTTAAATATCATGGATTCTACTTCTGTAATCTTTTTCAAAATATATTGCAGTTCTTTTTTAATATGGCCTATTGAGGTTTTTAAGAAAGCTTGGCAACTCTCTTCGCCCACAACAATTTTCATTCCCCAAAATCGTAGTGTAGATTCTTGTGAACTGAAATGCAAAAATTGTTTTTACAAATCATCAAAAAACTCTGTGTGAAAAAAGTTTGCAGAATTTCTTCTTGCCTGTTGCCTTAAAAATGTTTCTCCATACCCATGAAAGTATGAATTGATACTTGGGTTTTTGGGTTCTTTCAACTTCCCACCAAAAATTCACCAGCATCTACATTTTTTTTCTTTTGTATGATTGCAATGTATGCCTTACGTAAGGCCCAACCGAATTTTTTTCCACAGTCCTTAATGATAATAACAGTGCAAGCCCCCGTTGAGGTCAGCAGATGAATAGTTCGAATTTCCAATCAATTAGCAGGATTTTCTTTTGCACAAGCAACACACAAGCCAGGAAAATAACCAGAACTGCATTTAATTGCATTTTGAGGTCGTAGTTTCTGTTGATTGCAATACGAGTTACTGCATTGCAGGACTCTTTGACCTAGTGTTACGTCCTTGCCACATTTTATATAAGGCTTTGTAGTTTTACGTAAAATGAATTTGGTTTATTAACATTCTTGTCCTTTGGCCAAAATTCCCAAGACATTTAAAAATCTTGTTTAAACTTTGGGGGATACTTTATAATGTAATATGATTGGTATGCTCTCTGTGCTTATGAGATAAAAGTCAAGCCAAGTGGGCCCTAAACAATTCAGTTCCGGCTTACGCAATATCCGGAAATGAAGCGTGATGCTCCCGCTCCTCGCTCCTGCTACACAGCCATTGTCTGTTGTCATTGTATATGTTTGATGTGTTGTTGTTGTCGTTGTTGTATCTGTGGCTGTCCAGCGCCTGGATGGCCGCACACACATCACACGGCACTCCTCAAATTGATGGGCTTAATGAATCGCAACAAGGACAGCAGCAGTAGCAGCAGCAGCAGCAGCCTCACAAATTCATTAAGGCTCGTCCTTGAGAGATAGGGACAGGCTCCAATGAAAAATTAACCACAAAAACATCAGCTGCAATAAAGCCACTATGAAACGCTGCCGAAACTGCCTAATAAACGTGACAAATTGCGACATATGTTGGAGCTCGTTTCATCTCCAACTGAAATATGCCACGTAATATGGGATCCCGTGGGTTTGGTCTGCTAAAAAGTGAACGTAACTGTGCATATGTGCATATACATATAGTGGTATACATATATGAGGAAGTGATTGGCCACTATCTAATTTCGGAAGTCATAACGTGGATTAATAAGTCATGAATGAGACCAACAATTCACATAAAGATACAGTGGGCTGTGGAGCATTCTATAATTTTACTTTGAAGATATTTGTGACTTTGAGACGAAACTTTTCATACAATTTTGGGTTTAGAGAAACGATAGAACAAGATTAAACTATTTTTAATACATATCTAATGCTGTTAGAGCTCAGCTTTTAATGCGCTACATAAAAATTTATTTCTTAAGGCAATAAAAATAGAAAACTAGAATGAGGTTTTGGGACCCCGACCCCAGTCAGCAGCAAAGTTCCAACTTTTTAAGTATGGCGGCCATTACAAACAAAGGTTTGTAGTCGCTCGATACTCTCACGCATACACATTCAGCATATATCATTTCGTTACGTGACGTTTCTTGTCATTTCACCCTACGCTTAAATTATCTTGATTTGATGCTTTGAGAATCCTTGATTTGTGTGTCGTTGCCAATTTATACTTACCGGGAAAATGATAAGTACTGTTTGAGACTTTTGAAAATTTAATGAACATAAAAAAAAAGTAGAGAGATGTGAGATGTGAGATTAATTTTGCAGAATATGGTTTTTTGTGATCTTGAGCCTAGAATATCTTGAGACACGACCATGATATCCATTTGTTTTTAAATAATCCTAATATAAGGTATTTGACCATCTAACAAATCTACGATTTCCAGGAAAGCGTTTTTTCAAGTAGACGCTGACTATGAAAAAACGCACTGGAATTGTGCAGTTCTATATGGAAAATATTCAATGTTCCCGCAAAAACAGCACAAAGCGTTTGTATGAGAAGTTGATAGTGTCTGGTAATCCACGAAAAAACTCTTTATGATTAATAAGTGTGTGATTGGGCTGTACTTTTTCAAGGACGAGCAATCAAAGTCAGTTACCGTCGAGTGTTACCGAGCTACGACTATACCTTCTAAACAGCTTCTTTAATTTTAAAAATATCAAGGGATCATAAGTTTTTTTTTTTTTTTTTTTATTAAATCGATTAAAATACATAGAAGTAAGTAGTTTATAAAATAGGCAATGATTATTGAACAGTTTGTACATGACCATTTCAGATGAGAATAGTTTCTTGTTTTATAATTTTTAGAGCGTGATTTTTCAGTAGCCGGGTTTAAGATTTTTAAGTTTATTATTTTAAGTTTAATGTTATATTTTTCAAATACTTTTATGTCCTTACGATATGTTTTGCCAAAAAAGTTTTACCCCATACACACAAACCACAAATTATTATAAATTACTATTATCTGAAGACAAAAAATATGACGAACCAAATGAAATAAAAATGAATAAAATGTTTTTCTAAAAGAGTTGGAGTATTCATGCAAAATCCAGAAAAAAAACAAATAACATGAAAAGCAAATCGCCAAAAGGAGCGTCAAAATTTTATTATATATAAAACATCGTTTTTACGGCATGCCGTAACTTTTTTGTTGTTCAGCTGATGGTCTTTAAAGGTAAATAAAATATACATAAACCTAAAAGTCACTTTATGAGTTTGCAAGAAATATTTATTTAAAATTCTAAAAAAAAATTAGAACGAGAAAATATTTTATATATAATATTTTTTTTTTAATAGTTAAATAAAAATAGAACGGGCTCTATAAAGACTATAAATACGTTTCCTCCATTTTCTTTAAAAAATACATTTCGTTGGATTTAAAGTATTGCCCATTACCATGCACTACTTATTCCAATCTTTCTGACAGCATTCGGATATCACGTCGGAGGCAGGCCCGACGAGAGAGTGGGAAAGCGGAGGATTCCCCCCAGGCCTGAACTTTTCTCAGGGGTCCGGTTTAATTATGTCGTACTTGCAGAACACAATGATTCAAGCTAAAGGTGTAATAGAGGGGCCGGTACATTTTCCTCCCGGGCCCGGTACGTCTATTTTATCAAGGCTATCTACATATATGCGGCCATCGGTAGCGTAGTGGCAGCGTACTCGCTTTGCAACCCGATGGTCGGTGGTTCGATTCCTCGCAGAAGCACTGGTGCACTTGCCTAGCACTGGAATCGTTAGCTCAAAGACGCTTTTTGCTCAAGAAAATCTCTATTAATTCAAGAAACCGCCGTTCGGATTCGGCTATAAACTGTAGGGCCCTGTTCTCTTCGAACAGTTATTAATAGATATCGCCATGCTCCGCCCAGGAGCGACTGACAAAATAGTCAGTCAGGCAAATTATTATCTTCTTATTGATCCCAAATGGGATTTTTTTTATATGAAGTTTTGTCATTCCGTGCGAAATTTTTCGAACTGCGTATGGGCCTTAACACTTCTAAATTAAGTGCTTCCAAAAAGTTTTTCACGACGCCCAGACCGGCAGAAGTACACAATAATTACTTGATCCACAGACATGGCGCGCATCAATATATTTTGTTTAGCCCGACTAAATCTAGACTTACTAGAGCTTCTTTCGCTTAATATATTCCACAAATTTAGCAAATGTGTCTCGATTGTTTTACAATACATAAAGTTTTTATTTTTAAAATTTTGTCAAAATAAGATGAATGTTATTCTCAATAAGTATTATGTGGTATGTTTTTCACGCCTGTTCAAGTTTCGGGCTTATTCGGATGTCAGGCTTTCGTTTGAGCTCGACAATTTCAAGAGGAAAAATTGAAGAAATTGTGAGCCCCGAAAAAGACAGTTCTGCATCTACATACCTGGTCAAGGGCCTGGCACACTAAAGCCGAGATTCGGGAAGTTGTAAACATCTTTTATATACCAATTGTTGTTGAAGCCAATAAAACAAATGTGATTTGTCAAGGTTTTTATTTAAAGAAAATCTCATCTCCATGATCTCATATCTTCAACCTTCTTCAATATTCTATAACAATTATCGTAATGCGACATTGTCTCTTTGCAAACCCACTACAGTTACAATAACAATTTCTCTTGAGGATGCCATAACCTCAGCAATCATTCAATATCATATTCTCGAATTATTGGAATCTTTTCGTTGAGAATTTAAAAGAACATTTGAGCACCCTCTAGTATATGCGTTGTGGCAACTTTCACGTCTTTGGAACATGCCAAAGTTACATTGATTATATTCAACTGGACTACAGTATGCTTTATTCATAGCCGCATTTCGTTTTGCAGATTCCCAGAAATGGTGTCCGAGGCGCCAATTCAATGGGCGTCGTAGGCCGTGCAGGCGAGTCCTTAGCTAGGCGACTAGACATACATTGTACATAGTATACGGCTAAAAACGTTTTATGATTTATGCCTTTGCCTAAACCAAAGTGAATCGAATCGATTTTTATTATGAATTATTGCTGTTTTTATAGTAGCGTTCTACATCACTGATTTATTTATACTGCTGCCATATGCCTGAGTATTAGTGTCTGTGTGTGTGTGTGTGTATGTGAGCATAAGCCATTTTGTTGAACTATATACATATACGTTTGCTAAGTGTGCCTCTTAAAGTGTGTATGTGTGGACTATGCGGTTATATGAGGGCAGGCTGAAAAGTTATGGCCATAGCCGGGAAACGTAGTTGCCAACCACTTGCTTTTTTTCTTGAGATGTTTTTTGGAAACAAGATAAATAAATAAATTAAATCGAATGTCACTGAGTGAAGTTTTTGATAATAAAGTAGGAATCTACGAATCATAAATAAAGACGAGAATTATTTGAAAACTTTTTTTGGGAAGTTTGTGTTTTCGGCAAATGGGTGAAAATACAAATTTTTGTTTTTAGCTAAAAATGCAAAACTAAGGCCATTGATACTGCTGGAAAACATTTTTCCGAAAATATTCAAGAAATAGAAATACGAAAGAATGGAACAAGTATTTTTATATGAGAAATCGTGTAACAATATTAAAGGATTAGTTAAACCATTTTGAGAAATCCACACTCAAGAAAGCCAAGGCTGTTGTTTTGTCCAACAATAAAATGGTTTTTGGAAAGTCAGTAAAAAAATTTGTATCAAGTAATTGGCAAAAGGCTGCCTCTGACCTAGTTAGATAATGTGGCTGCATTCGATTGACCCCATCCATCACTTATGGCTAATAATTCATAATTCCAAGGCAGTCCCTGAAGGTATGCTATATTTTTTTCAAAAATTTTGTTTGACTATTTTAAACTTTTATACCTGTTACCTACCAATAGGTGCAACGGGTAAACTAGATTTGTACAATGTATGTAACGGACAGTAGGAGGCGTAGCAGGTCCAGGTCTTTTATACTTAAATGCGTATATAACCTCGGATAGCGATTTAGCCATGTCCGTCAGTCCGTCCGACACTGAATATCTAGATTTCGGAGACTATAAGAGCGAGAGAGATCAGAAGATGAAGTTTGCTCAATTATATGAATATCTTGCACCATTCCCCCTAGTAGGATTCCGCGCTTTTTAGCTACACCCCTTAAAAATTTTTATCTGAAACTTAACATAGCTATGCGTCATGATTACATGCAACTGTATGTCTAAAATCTGAAAAATATTACAAAAGTTATATTCAAAAACCCCCCTTGCCAAAAGCTGCATCAATATTTAACTCTACGTAATTATGGTAAAAAATTACCTAGAATCACCAATTTCAGAAGGATTATTTATGTGGTAAATAAACAAACCCACATCAAAATTTTATCGATGCGACCACCTTACCCCCCGCAATCGCTTAACCGTGTTTTCTGCCACAACCCTCAACATATGCACTTGAAACTTATCCCATACACAATAACTTTTATGACGTAGCTTTCGATTTTCACCGAAATCGGTAAAAAATTTACGGAAATTATAGGCAGTTGGGAAGTTCTTAAAAGGAATATGCAGGAATATATTTTATTTCGAGAAAAAGGTACATGGTATCACACTGTCGGGCACCGCCTCGATTGTTTACATTAAATGTGAACATAAGGTCTTCAATAAAGTTAACAAAGATTAGTGGGAAAGCAAAGATTGTGTGTGGTTAAAGTCTACTATTAGGTTTTGTTTTTAATTTTTTGAGGTCTCTTCAAAAGTCCGACAAACGATGGTCAAACGTACTTAGGATACAGAAGAACCCCATTTCGATATTTGAATTGTACGATTATAAGATGCGCTATGAATTGGTATCCCAACACAATATTCTCCAGAATTGGATTCCCTAAATCTATCAATCTACCCTCGAATGTCTTTCAATGCGCAATGTTGAATCGTGCGGAAAATGGGAAAAAATTAAATTGGGCAAAGAGGTAAGCTAAGCCGCAGCCAGCATTGACGATAGCTAGAAAGCTTTTGGTTACATTCTCAATAAGGACATGTGTGTGTCCAGCCACATGCGCAGGACATGTCTAAGCCGTGGGTGCTCATGTCGTGGTCGCAATGCCACAGCTTCAATGTTGGGTGTGACGATGATGGTATTGCAATTATAGTGACTCTGCTTACCTGTAATCCGCTTACGGTACACGTTTCCGGCGGTTTGACTTCGATTTCTGTGCCGCTGTGGATGACAGCATCACCGGCACTTCCGGTCGTTGTGAGGTCCTCTTGCGAGACAGGCGGACACAGACTGTGGTCGGTTAAATCTGTTCAAGTGAAAGAGAACGCAGTTTTTGTTGCTATTATACATGTTGTTGTTGTTGCAAATACGTCGTTGTCGTTTCCAAATTGCTCTGAAACGCAGCGGAGTGGCACGAAGTAGGGACCAAAGTGGTTACAGGCCCAACATTCGCAACGTTCAATGCAGTAGCATCGAGTATGCGGACTCCATGGCGTATACTTGACAAGGCATGGTGTACCCATAAACCGCTCTTTTTGGACGGAGTGACGTTGGTGTTCGCTCTTTTTTTTCTGTTTTGTTTCTGTTTGTTGTTTTTACTCTGTAAATCATTTGTATTTGGCTTAAGCGTGACGTGGATGCTTCCAATGTGTGTGAGTGTGTGCGTGAGTTTGGAAGTGGTGCAAGTAGCCACTGACATGCAACCATGGACACACACGCACTCACCATCCTCACGGATGCAAAGTAGCACAATTGCACGCACGTTCGATTTCACTGCGTTTATATGTGACTCATTGTGAAATGGATGAATTCGCGATATGGTATAGCAAACTATGCAACTTTGTTAATCCCTTCAGATCATTTTGACTATGTGGCAACAAATCAGCATCCACAAAAATATATATTTGTAAAAAGTTATTTTTACAACGAAAACCCTTAAAGCACTTATGGATAGTTCTTTTAATTAAGAAACTGGATTTAACAATTTTTTTCCTTAATTTCCATATGGGTGACTTTTTGAAACCATGAAT
Organism: Chymomyza fuscimana; assembly: GCA_949987675.1. Lineage (NCBI taxonomy): Eukaryota > Metazoa > Arthropoda > Insecta > Diptera > Drosophilidae > Chymomyza > Chymomyza fuscimana. The sequence continues at coordinate 84,280,875 of OX465088.1, forward strand.
AATTCGGGCAAAAGAAAATTTAAAATTTTTTTGTTTCCTCTAGTAACTTAATTTAAGTTCACGTGTCCCGGATAGAAAAGACGATATATGTTTAGTTATATTTAGAATTATTTTAATTTTCGTACGATAATTTTAACTTATTTAAAAAAATGGGCTGGAGTGTTTTAAATATGTTTAAAAATAAAAAACTTTGGTTAATAAACAAAAACAACTTATTTGTCTAAAAAGAAAACGTTATAAACTAAAAAGTTTAAATATACATAGGTAAATTAAAAATAATTTCATCCAAAATCCAGAAACTTGTGAGTTTTAATTTTCTTCAAAAAATTATTGTATAAAATAAAATTAATGTGGATTTTAAGATATAGCGAAAACCATATTTGGGAATTAAGAATGTGTAAATTCATTGTAAACATCTCCAGTTGTACTGTAAACTACAGAACAAAATTTTTTGAATTAATTACAAAAGTATTATAAGAAAATATGAAGATAGAAATTACAGGTTAATTTTGTTAACTTGTAAAAAACGTTAATTAATAAATACATAGAACATGGAATTTTAAAACAATTATATAAAACAACAAAATAACAATCTGACCTTAAAACAATATTTTAAAATGGGTCTGATTATATTTGTTTGGGACAGTCAAGTTTATTTTATTTTTATCTATTCTTATTTTTTTATGCTTTTTTAATAGGGTTGATTCAAAATGCCCAAAACACGTGAATTCATTAATTACAAAATTATTAATAAAAATTAAAATATTTAAATTAAAATTTTTTTTTTCTTTGTCAGTATGGTTGAAAAAAGAATCACCCATATGGAAAAACTTTGTCTAGCAGAGTTGCCACACTTTTTAAGCTATCAGTTGAGTTACTTTACGTGACATACGGCAATAATCATGATTATCTTTTATATTGAAATTTCAATCTCAATGTAATCTGCTCCGGTTCTTTGAAGTACGAAGTGGTTCTTTATTTAATGGTGAAATAATAATGGTGTTCAGAATAATCGTCGTGCTTCTTTGTGTTTTGTAACTGTGTAGTTAAAGATGCATTTAAAAAAAACAACCAGAACCTAAGCCTTGTTGTTTGCTTCTGAAGGCCCGGAACTATAGCCGCAAAGTAAGGCATATTGATTTGCAATGTTATGATAGAATATCACGATTCTCACTCACTTATCATGTTTACAAAGTGAAACAAATACGAATCGAATGCGTACAATCGGCGCGTGTAACGAACAAACTTTAGCGAACAATCAATCAATTGAGACATTTCCAGCAGCAGTACCAGAACACGCACCAACATCACTCCCTCCAATTGCTCCGGCGCTCCACCAGATGTACTCCTCCATGCCCATGCACAAACTTACCTCCTGCTCTGCCATACTGGGCCAGTTCTATTGAAATGCTTGTGCCGCGTGGACAGCTGAGTGACAGCTGCTCAGAATCGCATCCGGCACGCTGATAAGTTCGTAATGTGGCTGCCAAGAGAGCTGAAAGTAAACAGATACAAAGAGGTCGTTGTTACTCTTGGTTGTAGTAACTAGCTAAAATCAACTGGGACAAAGTGTTGTTTGTGTACATGCATAAGCTAGTAACAAGAGGTGCTTAATGGTAAAGTGAGAACTTATCGGAAGCCAGCATTTATCCAGCCGCGGGATTTGCAACAGAGATTGACCATTAAACAGCAGTCATCACCACGGTTATAGGATGTAGTCTATATAATAGGCAGTAAAATCGGAAAACAGAGACAATAAACTGTATTGCGAAAAAGCAAAAAGGAAAGTGGAGTACGGCAGACCGAATAAAGTATACGCTAGTTAAAAAAATGAACAATATTCTTCAAAACTATAAATGAATGAGGTTTTTTTAAGTGAAAAATATTGCATAGTTTGTGATGGCTATGCGAATTTGCTCATAAATTCATTAGTAGAATTTTGGAACTCTGTTTTCATCCTGCTTCGTATAACAGGTATTCAGTACGATACTTTGATTATTTTTGTCTTTGATCGACCGGTTAATTTCATTGTAGAGTTGCCAGTATTCCCCAAAATAAGTCTTTTGATTAGAGACCATCTTCACATTCCATTTACCAACAAATGTAGGAATGTCACATTTAAAATTTGTATTTTTTATTTTCAAATCAGATTTAATTATATATACCTTTCTGTAGATTATGAATACCAATTATAGTCTAAGAATTTAAAACAGAGGACAGTTTAACAAAACTCAAAATTCGGAGGGTCTGATAACGAAAAATTCAATGTCCACGAATTTGATATGGTCTGTGAAAGTCTACTTATATTATATTTATATTCTTTTATACACTACTACTACTAAGACCAGAATACCGCGACTGTGCGAAAGTCATTTAAAGAAAAGTTGGTATTATTGACGAAAAATATGTTGGATTTTTCCGTTCTTATTATGTATAGGACGTAACTAATTGTAATAAACGGGGTATCTTTATAATAGCAATAATTCACACCGACATTTAATTGAGTATTTTTCTTTCAAGTTTTAGCTGTTTCGCACATATTTCTTGATATTCATAGAGTAGTCTTAAACTTTCTGAAGGTAGTGTATATCTTATATTCTTATTCTTAAACGTAACGCTTCCACGCGGTTTCAAACACCAGCCCGAAACAAACAAGCCCCTTGGAAGTGTATAAAAAAGGGTTAACTACTCGATGCTAGAGTGTCACTTAGCTGTATTTTAATTCAGTTTGTTAAGAGAGTTGGCAGGTAATCTCGTTATTGTCAATAAATTTTTAAATTTTAATTGAAATTCAATAAAGTTGAACAAAAAGCAGATAATATTGATTACACAGCACAACGAATTGCATTCTGTCTTTAGTTATTTTTAACTAGTTCTATAATATTTTAATTCCTTACAGAGGTCTTATTTTTCATTTTCATTAGGTAGGAAGGCTTGGAAGTAGTAGGATCCATATGATGCAAACTAGCCTGTCAGATTTTGAAGAGATTGTAGCACTGCTATTTATTTATTTATTTATTTATTTATTTGAGGGGTACAACTACGTACAGTTGACATTATATTATAAAAAAGTACATATAAATTATTTAGAAAAGAAAATAGAGCGAGGGAATTGATATGAACTAATCCGCGTCTCTAGCCCGATGGGTGAACTTTTTAATGATATGCACCAACTCACATCAAGAACTGGCCAGAAACTTGGATTTACAATATTAAAGTTGAAAAAAGGAAGCAAGATAAAAATTAAACATTATATCGCAAAAAGAGCCAATGGATCACCATTGACCAAGTGGGTGACTCATAATATAGGATTGGTCAAGGATGCTCGAAGTGGCAAGTCAAGGTGACTTAAGATAGAAGAAGTGATAGATTGAATAGACCGTTCGAAAGAGAGGAAATTGTAAAAGTTATTATAGTTAGAGCATAAGACACGGAAAGGGTCGTGCAAAGCATAATTAGATCTACAAAATTGTAAGGCTAAGGGTCGAAAATTACGAGTTACTCTGGATGGTATGACCAAAGTAACTTTGCTAAGGAGTACATTGGAATCGATAAGACCGAGTAACAGTTTATGCAAGAATAACACGCCGTGGCATGTTCTGCGATGATTTAAGGAAGGCAATTTTATAAGGCGAAGTCTATCAGAATATGGCGGCAGTCGGATATTTGGGTCCCAGTTTAAGCCACGAAGTGCAAAAAGGAGAAATTGCTTTTGTACGGACTCAATCATGTCCTGATAAAGGTGGTATTGAGGGCTCCAAACGCAGGAACAATATTCCAAAATTGGACGGACGAGAGAAATATAAAGAAGTTTGGTTGTGTAAGGGTCGTTAAACTCTTTGGACCAACGCTTAATAAAAGCAAGAACACCTCTAGCCTTATTCACGATGTTGCAAATATGGTTATTAAATTTAAGGTTATGATCAAACAAAACACCAAGGTCAGACACACTCTTGATGCGTTCTAAGGTAGAAGATTCTAAAGAGTAAGTAGCCAAATAAGGAGCAGAACGATAAAATGTCATAACGTTACATTTTGTCTTGTTGAGAAAGAGTTGGTTGATATTGCACCAAGATTGCATGTTATCAAAATCATGCTGAAGAAGTAAGTACTTATTATTATCGGAGTAGGACATACAGAGTTTAACATCATCCGCATACATAAGAATGTGAGAAGATGAGATTACCTGAGGGAGATCATTTAAAAATAAGTTAAAAAGAAGAGGGCCTAGATGGCTACCTTGAGGTACCCCTGACGTGACCATAATTTCTGTAGATTCGCAGCCTTTAAAAACTACCTTCTGGACTCGGTTGGATAAATAGGACGATATCCAATTTAAAAGACAAGACGGAAACCCCAGACGAGACAGTTTAACAAGTAGAAGACTATGATTTACCGAATCAAATGCTTTACTAAAGTCAGTATAAATGACATCAGTTTGTTTTTTTTCCGTAAAACCAAGATTAATAAGAGACGAAAGTTCTAAAAGGTTAGTAGAAGTGGACCGACGTTTTACAAACCCATGTTGGGAATCCGACATTAAAGAACGACAGTAGTGTTGCAATTGTGAAGTTACAATCCTTTCAAAAACTTTTGGAATTGATGAAAGCTTGGCAATACCGCGGTAGTTCTCAATGTTGGACTTGGAACCTTTTTTGTGAATAGGGATAATAAAGGATTCATTCCAGATGGCCGGAAGATAAGAATATTTTAATGAAGTGCGGAAAAGAACAGATAATGGTGTAGAAAGAGAGTGAGCACAATGCTTTAAGACGCAACTAGGAATGGCATCTGGGCCAGGGGAGAAGGATGATTTAATGGACAGTAGGGATTGTAAAACGTCGGTTTCAAAGATTTCAGGATAAGCAATAAGATTTGAATGTGGTAGGTTATAGGGATAGTTAAGGTCAATGCAATTAGGGTTGACAGAATAGGTAGTTTGAAAAAATTTCGCAAACAGGTCGGCGATTTCAGAATTGTTAGTAGAGCTTTCATTTTTGAAATATAGCGATGAAGGAAATAAGGAAGATTTACGTTTAGAATTAACAAAAGAAAAAAATTTTTTAGGATCGCTACAGAAGTTAAGCCGACAGCGGGAAAGATAATTATTGTAGCAAATTCTGTTAAGAAGGACGAACTTGCTGCGTAAAATAGAAAACTTATAAAAGTCGACAGGAGATCCAGATTTCTTAAATTTTTTGTAAGAAGAAGACTTGCGATTTTTTAAAGAGGACAGACTAGTAGTAAACCAAGGCGGCTTTAAAGAAGGAGCCGGGACAGAATAAGGGACAAAGAGATCAAAAGCAGCGTATAAAACCCGATAGAAATTGGAAATGGATAAGTCAAGGTCATTAGTAGTCAACAAAGGCAACCAGTTAACTTCGGACAAAAATTTATTAAGACCGACAAAATTAGACTTGCGAAAGCAGCGATACCGAAGAGCGTGAGCATGTGGCTGATTTCGGTAGAGACCATTAAATTTTAAAGAGATTTGTAATGTCGGATGGTACGGATCCTCGGGTACGGAGAGCGGACAGACCCTAGAAATTTCAAAATCAGAATTATCATTGACAAAAACGAGGTCAAGCATTCTATTTGAGCAATTATGTATAAAATTTATTTGGCTGAGAGAGATATCAATCAGTCCTGTAACAAACTCATGATTACCAGATGGAAAAAGAAAACTAGAATTGACTGAACTAAGCCAATATAATGTAGGCAGATTAAAGTCGCCTAAGACAACAATTTGATCCCGAGTACCAACAGAATCAGCCACCATACGAATGGCAGTGAGATGATTCTGATATACACTCAAGTCGGAGCAAGGAGGTATATAGGAACAAGTAAAATAGATATAGGAATTATTAAAAAACACTTTTACCGCAATGAACTCAATGCCTATTGGAAAATTTAGAGATAGTAAATGAGATTCTAAGGCTACATTTACAGCAATGAGTACACCACCACCACGACCGGGAGACCGGTCAAGCCTGTAGGTTACATAGGAGCTAACAAAAATCTCAAAATCATAGACAGACGCATTAAGCCAGGTTTCAGAGAAAGCAATAATATCAGAATCGAAATTTACGCTATTGGTGAAAAGTCTACTAAGTTTAGAGAGGAGACCACGAACATTCTGATATTGAATGGTAAGAACAGAATTTAGTTTTTTGAAGCTGTGTTAACTACACTTGTAGAGGAAGCTACATTAGATGCTAAAGTCTTTTTAGGTTTTCTAATAAACTCATGCACTAAAGTATGAGTAGGCCAGAATGAAGGATTAAGTATAGCAGAAAAGAGAGAATCAGGGACACTAATCTTAAACGAAGAGATATCGCGCTTATACTTAAAATTGAACTTAAATACTTCAATTTCATTTGGAGAAATATTAAGCTTCTCGCAAACGAATTGATTAATGCAATTTTCAGTAGCCGATGGCATTAGCCTGGAGACGAAGATTGTCTTTTTAGGAGCCACTCCTACCAATGAGTCCGAGGGGTCAGCAGTTGGCGGGGCGGCAGGTATAGGGACTCCACTCAAAATGATGACAGAGGACGGCGCATCAGTCACGCTGTTAGTGGCGCAGTCCGTAGTGGCAGACTCGACAGAAACGGTAGGAGCTGTAGAAGCTACAGTCAAACTAGCGCCAGTGTCAACAGCAACAGCACTAGCCGTGTCACTAGCAGCGGCTGAAGGAACTAGTATAGGTGTAGCAAACGAAATAAGCTGCGACGGACGGGGAGTTATAGGCGAGTCCAGCCCTGTAGGGTTAGAATTTATTAAAGTTGGTTCAATGGCTGGTAGGTTTGCCTTTTTGCGCTTAGGTGAAACTCTCATAAGCTGCAAATTGCCAAACATACTTGAAATTGAAGAAAACTTATCTTGTAGAGAACGAAAATCCTTATAAAGGTCATCAAATCCCAGTTTCGTCTGGCGCATAAAGGCTTTCATCTCAACTTCAGCGGAACGACAAGTTGGGCAGGTCCAGTTTAGGCCTTTGCCCTCACGTATAAAGTCAAAGACACGGCCGGTCAGACCGGCACATTTTAAATGAGCCATATTGTCGCACATCCAGCATGCAACACAGGCTTCGGTTTGTATACCGCTCCATTGACAAGATGGATAACAACAAATCTTTAGGTCACTCATGGCGATGATTATTTACAAAAGATGCAGCAGACAGACAGTGTATATGAGTCTGACGGTGTATAAGCGACCCAAAGCTTATAAACACAGCAGTTATTCAGCAACAACAAATACGTATGCTCAAAGCAAAGAAGAGATGCACGCAACAACAAGAAAGCGTTGGTGAGCGCAGCACAAAGAAGAATACGCAAAGCGCCGCACGAAATAAAAGCTCGCACTGAGGAACAAGCAACAACAACAAAAACTAAGCTGAGCGGCTAGGCTGAGCTTAAAATGCAAACAAAAATTGAGCAGCAACAACAAATTGCACTGTTTAGAATTTAAGCAAAATGTTTTAGCAATTAAATTAACACTGTTGCAGTTATTTTGAGTTTGTCACTTTAATTAAATGAACCACCACTAAGTTATTAGTTATTGCGAACAAAGATTGGTTAAAATTCGTAGGGTTTTTTTATAAAAAATAAAAAGTAACCGGAGCGCGGTAGAAACACGACCAACCGAACAAAAGAGCAAAAAGCTTTTTTTGATGTATTTAGTTCTCTTTTCAAGGGAATATTCAATTATAAAATATTTATCGCGTGATATATCACTTCATTAGATTACACAGCCACACAAAAAAGTTTCGCAATTTGGGGTCGAGACATATTTTTTTTTTTTTTTTTCGCATGCTGAATCGGTTGTTTTTCAGATTGCATAATAATTCGACTAAATTTTGATTTGTTCTTCATAACAAAAGGATCAATATACCATACTACAACTAAAAACGAGTGCTTTATTAACAAGAAGGAGCTGAAGTAAACATTTACCATACTCTTTCGGAAAACTTGAAGTTTCGTTTGTACAGTTCTTTTATGAATATCATATAAAGAAAAAATTTTTTAGAATTATTATTTCATATTAACAAAAATATAAAATGAGAGAAACTTTTGCAAAAAATTAATCGATATAAATATTGTTCATCTTGAAAAAAGTTTTCAAGCCCTCTATTCATTTAAATATTTGGAAAAATAAATATTTTCCTTCAAGTTATTTTTATTTTTACAAGATTCAAAAATTCTGTAGTTTTTAAGAAGGTAGCACCCACCAAGCTCCATATACTCTAATTAAAAAGCAACAAGGCTGCAAGCGTTCCTCAAGGCATTCCGTGCTTATAATTCGTGCAGTTTTCATTTTTTAAATGTTTTTCTTTATTATACACTTTACCGTGTGGTACAAAGGGTATATTAAGTTTGTGCAAGCCGAAAATGTATGTAACATACAGAAGGAGACGTCGGAGACCCCCCAAAGTTACCCAAAGTATGATCAGGGTGACTAGAGAAATCAATATACCCATGTCCGTCTGTCCGTCCGTATGAACGCCTAGATCTCGGAGATTGTAAGAGCTAGAGCAACCAAACTTTCAGATTAGATACCTTATTATTCTATAGGAGACAAGTTTATTTTATTTTTTTGATATCGGGGTTACATTACATATAAAAGCTCCCATAGGGGAGCGATTCAGACGACCTCAAAAAAAACCAATAGTTTTAGATGGATAATTTGTTTGTTTAAGAAAATATCGTAACCAAATTTGTCATTCGAAAGATTGATGCAGGGTATCCCAAAGTCGTCCGCGTCCGACTTTAACTTACGCCATCTATTTTATATTTTATTTATTTCGGGGAGTTTTCTTTTTGCACTACAAATCATTTCTGATAATTTTTTTGCATTGTATTCTAATCATGCCTCAAGGCATAGTAAGAATTTTACCCCATAAATACCCGATCTAATAAAATTTTTTTTTTTTTTAATTTCGTATTTTTTTTACCTATATCAACCAAAAAATATTGTTTTTTTTGACCACACTATTTTTAAACCATTTCCTTTTATTAATCTAAGTTGCCAATAAGGCAAAATGCTTTTTTAATTTTTTCTTAAAAAAGTGAAAATTTGAAATTTTTTTTTTAAATACGATAAAATTTGTTGTTTTTCACATTGGTATATCGATTTGTGCAACAAATTTACCATTCCGCTTATAATAAAAATAGCTAAATCGTTGTTATTTTAATTAAATATTGTTGCCGAAACTAATATTATTGTGTAAATTTATTTAAAAGACAGCAAAACAAATAACTAGATTTTAATCAAATTAAACTGAACACGATATAAAGCAATCAAAAGATGCAGAGTTGTAGCAATAATGCTGAAGAGTTTATCGAAACAAAAAATGTAAAATTGGGAACCCTTAAAAACGGAATCGAATAAAATGAATAAATAAATAAATTGTAACGGATAAAATTTATTAATTTTCTGGAGAAAAATATTATTTAAAAACTTTAATTTTCAGGAAAAATGTTTTTTCCACTTATTAATCGGTTTGCATCATTACTTTTTAAAAATCCCTGGGAAGTATTTTTTGTTAATTTGCATTTAGATCCATTCCCAAAAATGTATTTTCGCTATACGAGTCTCCATTGCTTGTTGTTTATGATGAAAGAGCAGATTGCAGGACTTTAGAATCTTACTTGTATAATTCGGAATAATTTATTTAGTAAGCTACATGAAAAATGTCCACTAAAATAACTTACAACGAAGACGAGGAAGCAATAAAGAGCTACTTTGTTTTACTTTATTATACAACCTTATATAGTTCTTATACATACATTTGCTGGCTAGCCACCATGGGACAACACCTTTGCTATTGAAAATGTTCGATTTACGATCAAATTAGAGCAAATTTCTTTAATTTAAAAGCGGTCCCCATCATAGCTTATCAACTATTTTTAATGCATTAATTTGGCTCTTTGTAATCTCAAGTTGTTCCTAGAATAATCTTATTGCTATAACGCTTGTGAAAACTGGCTAAAATAAGATTATTCGCTTGATGTGAATTTATTTTTCTTGATTTCAAGTTTGTCAGCTACAAACACACACACTCTGACTCACAGATACACAGATACACACAATAAAAAATTGACACTCGCAGGACACCCCTGGGAATCGCGAAACGGAAAAATTTGTTTCTGCAGCAGCGCAAAATAAATATATGTATTTAATTTAAAAAGAGAAAAAGCATTTCTAAGCATAGACTATGGTGTACTAGCGTACAAGGAGTAGATTCAGGAGTTGGGCATTCGAACGGAATGCGCCCTAGATAGCAAAGTAAATTCGATTTCCATTATGCAGTCGTTCAGTCTTCAACTTAACTGACACTTGACACCTAAGCAAATTCAGACATTCAATTTCATGTGAAATTATTTTGGAACATGTTCTCCATGCCACAGCAGCTCCAGTTTTAGTAAGTACTACATAGAAGTAGCAGCGAAAAAAATGGCTGTTATTTGTTTCTGTTTATTGTGCATTTCTCTTATCCACTTTAGAGACTAGGACGAGGACGCGAAGGACTATTTCGAACCGCCCCCAAAACCTATTTCTAACCAAGAGCACCTTGCTCGCCAGCCATCACCATCATGACCGCTTTCATTACGCAAATTGTGTGTGCGTGTCTGCTTTAGCTCTCGCTTACAGTGCTGAAAAAATACCGAACAATGGTTTCTAATAGATAGAGATGGGCGCGTGAGCGATGTTTTTTTGGCAGAAACGAAATTGATACTATTAGATCATAATGAATGGTACTTTGGTGACCCTTTTGGCTGATCGTACATGCGCATCTGATGGATAGGCTTTTAAAATGCCCAGTGAATATTTTTTAAAATCCAAAAAAAATACGGATTCCGGATGAAATTTTTTTGTTTTGGTTTTAATTGACTTTGCAATGGTTAAACAAATTTCTTTTGCTACACTTTTAACCTTTTCAAATATGCGGAATCTATTACTTAAAAAAAAATGGTTTCCCTTAAAATTTTGCAATATTGCTTAAGCTTGCTAGGATAACACTACAAACTTTTTGTTGAGTGGTATTATGTGTCTTACTTCCTTTGAAATTTTTGTTAGCAATAAATAATTCAATATATATACTTGAGTTAAATTATAAATCTACCAGGTTATGGAAATAGAGCAGGAGTAAAATGTATGTATTCGATTATCTTTAGTTTTTATGCTGACCACTGTTAAAGCACAGGCAAGCATGAACATATCGTATCACGATGCATCAAGTAACGCAGCCATCTCTAGCCATAGCTATAGCTTAGTGTTGGGAGAATAGAAGAATAGGATCCATGTAGTGTCGAGTATCGTAAAATGTTAAAATACTTATGTTTGTATGTCTGTGGAAATGTACAAACGAGGTTTTTTTACATAACCATAAGTTTATGTTTGTGTACGAGTAAGTGTGTGCGTGAGTGTGTGGAGCATTTCTATTATTGAAACCCATTTTTCGGTGTGAAAATTCACAATGGAATTCGGCTTGAAAAGTAGGAAATCCATCTGCCAACAAAACCAACAACGGAGCACTCATACAAACGCGTACGTGGTTTGGTATTGTGTGTGGTATGCCGGATAAGTGAATGAGTGAGTGTGTGAGTGAGTACTCGTATATATATATATATAGTATGTGTACTCGGTACAGACTCTTTCACAACGGCCGAATGCTTCAAATCGAATGTGTGTGAGTGAGTGTGGTAATACATATGCAATTTTATTGCCAAATTGAGAGAGACGTAAACAAGATAATACCCAGACCGCGGAAAGCCAAACGGAATGATTTTTCGTTGTAGCACACACACACACACACCAACTCGTTGATACAAAAGTTTCTGGATGCCTTTGTGGTTATAGTGAATATAGTATTTGTGTGTGTAGCGAATTGTATTATGCTGTCCTATCCTATATGCACTATGTACGTACTCAAGGGCCCTTTGCCATCATCAAAAGGGAAAAAGTAATGATACCCATTGCCAAACGAGTCAAGGGTCAAAGTATTTGAACCCTTCCTACCCGACTCGTTTAAGTTTTCTTATTTTAATGGTTACTTTTATTTTAGCTGTACTCAGAGTTTAGTTAAACAAAACTCTCTTAAGCGTGTTATTAACGCCTTCTGCACATGGTTCGATTTCTGTGCCAAAGTAAATATTTATCGCAAATGAAACAATGACAGTAAACAGTCATAACAATAGCAACAATAACCATCAAAATAAATAATTCACATCTCTATTCTGGCGCCCGAACATCTGCATTGCCCTTCTGTTTTGCAATATTAATGAAGAGTTATTAGAGAGGACTAACTTTTGAGGCAAATGTGGCAACTACTATCAAAATGTCTGGCGAGGGGGCGGCAATATGTTAACGACATTTTTATTTTTAATGTGTCTACTGTCTATTTTATGGGTTTGTTTTTGGTTTTGGGCTATTCACTTTTCGGTTTATTGATAGGCATTAAATTTATGAAGTCATTAAAAATGTTACTCATACGCACTGTTGGTTGGTAATAGAATAAGTGTCCATAAAAGCTTACCCAAATAGCCCACATACATTTTTATACCATAAGAGAAGATATTTGGTTAAAGCGTGGTCTTAAATATGCTCAGTAAAAATGAGATTAATAAGTATACAAACTAAACAGCGGAATAGAACTAAAAATGTTTGTAAATTGGAATCGCAAGATGTTCTTTCTGCTTTGAATCTGTGCTCAGGATAGCGTGCACGGAGTTGTTTTCGGAACTCAAACTCGGAACTTTACCAAACATAGAACTGGGTGATCTTGATCTGACTGAGGTATATTGTTGACTCTACATATGTATCTTTTACCAGTCATTATGGAGGTTCATCTGGCACGTATTCTTAGAGACCTACTGCATAGTATCCTTTTTAAATCCATTTCTAAGAGTTTTTCCTTATTTCGTATTGCAACATTAAGACTTGTTAAAAGGACCAAATTGTGACCGTATCAAGCTACTCCAGGAGAATTTGAGCTAGGTTTGAAGCTACTTCTTTTCGGTCAAATGGTTACAATTTTTTGTTTAAAACTTGGTAGCTCTAAATTATGGAATTAAAGCTTGAGAATAATGATTCTTATAAAAAATAAATAAAGATAACGACAGTGACGCTGGTTTTCGTCAAAATTCTTTCTTCTTTCTGTCGCATAGCAGGAATTCTTACAGGACGAACTTTATAATTTGCAGTCGTTTTCACTCAGCAACTTTTCTTATGAATTTTTAAACTGGCTAGACACGCAACATATAATTCGCATTTAAAGCAAATTTTTTTATCGATATTCGTCGTATGAAATCATTGAATATTGCTCAAATTCCTTTTGCAAAAGGGTGTTTAGTAGCGCGTTTGCAACAAAAACGTATGGAAATTTACCGTTTTCAGCAACTTGACTTTGCAACATTTGGATTTTGGATGATGGGGACAGGCGGAAGCAGAAAACAGTTTGGCAAAACATCAAATATCGAACTACGCGATGGCTTAAAACAGTTTTCGTTTTTGCACTTGACGATTTGCAAGCAGTAATTTTTCCCATTCTCTGGATTTGCTTTCCATATCACGCTCACTGATTTTGGATTTTTCGGGCAAAATATATTAGCTCACTACTGGGTGTTGACCAATGACGGTGCGTGTCCAAATTTCAGCCACGGCCATTATTCACTACTCACAAATTTACGAAAATTTCTGGTCCATTACCGATGCGCTGCATTAACGTTAAAATAAGAAGGACGCTAACTTGTAAGTAGTAAAATTGTGTGTGTCGCTCATTACTATTCGAAAATTATTCTGACTGGGTTTAGTGCAATAATATGCATATAACCATCGATAATAAAGGGAAAAGAGAACAATACAAAACAATTTCTCATTGTAACCGGAAACTGCAAAGATACCTATGACATTTTTCGCGATGGAAAACGAATTGATTGAGACTAATATCTATAAAAATGATATCTTAGTTCTGGAATCAAGTAGTTTGGAGAATTTTATTTGCGGGTTTGGATTGACATTTTGCTAATTAATTTAAATTTAATTAAAAGATAGAATAAAATAAGAAAATAATTTTTAAACTTAAAACAAGACGAAAATTCTTAAAGCAAGACCAAAAGTTTTCAAAATTAGAACAGAAAAATTTTTAAATAATATTAATAGTCTTGAATTAAAAAAAATAATTCTTATATTAGAATTTGTAGCATAACAAAATTTCAATGCCAGTGCTGAAACCAAGTTACCTTTAGTTTTCAAGCTAAATTGTAAATATTTAATAAAAAAATAAATAAACAAAATTTCAAACTTAATGTGAGATCTAATATTAATAAAACAAGAAAAGAAGAGAATAAGAAAATTCTGAAAAATTAAATTATAAAATATAAAATCAATAAGAAATAATGCTATTTCAAGATTTTGTAAACCTTTTTTAAGATTATTATTTAATATTTTAAAGATTTTAGAATTTTATTTCAATCTTGAAAAATCTGAAAAAATGTTGATCAGGATTTGAAACTATTTAGTTTCGTTTTAAGTGCAAAAATTTTAATTTTTTAAATTTAATTTTAATTTTTAATTTTTTAAATAAAAGTAAATATTAAAATAAAAAAATAATAATTATTTAATATTTAAAGATGGCGTGCGTTAAAGTCGTGCGCGGACGACTTTGAGATACCCTGTACCAGAATTCTAAATGATATTTATTTGCGAAATTTGGTTACGATATCTTTATAAACAAACGAAACACATCGAAGTTTGCACCAAACACGGTTTTTTGGCCGATCGCATATGTAATGATAAGGGAGCTAATCTGAAATTTCGGCCCCATGCTTCACTTAGGAACTGCAGGAAATATGTAGGTATATAAACTGAAAGTTTGGTTGCTCTAGCTCTTACCATCTCTGAGATCTAGACAGATTGGCATCGACTTCTCTAGTCACCCTGATCATACTTTAGGTAACTTTGGTGGGTTTCCGCCGTCTCCTTCTGTATGTTACATACATTTTCGGCTTGCACAAACTTAGCTTACCATTTGTACCATAAGGTACATGGTATAAAAATGAGTCACAAAAATTCTATATTAAAAGTATTAAAACTTTTAAAAATCCAAAAAAAAAAGATATTTCGAACGATTTTAATTTTTTTTCAGATACATTTGAAAATTTTTCTCGTTCCAAGTTTTTTGCCTTTTTATTCTAGAGTTGATCAAATTCAAATTAATCGAAAAAAAATATTTTTTAAGACTGTTCAACTTCTTTACGGCTTATTTTTAGCTGCTTTTCAGCTTGATGATTTTGATTTTTATTTATTTTTGTCGTCATTCTTAAACTAACAACAAAAAAGCAAGAATGTTTTTTCAGGATTCATAGCTTGAACCAGTTTATTATTATTGGCATTTTTAGAACATCGTTTCAAATCTCTATCGTAGATAGTAGTAGGAAGTCTAATAAAATATGGCTTCAAGCTGTGCCAAGTTTTCGCAGGCAGCTGTACATTATAATTTTAACTATAAAAACAAGCCCTTAAAAACGAAGGACAGCTGATACAAAAAATTTTATTTTAATATAAAAATCAGCTAAAAATTTATGAAAGAGTTTCTTCCGAAAAAACCTGTAAAAACCCCTAAAATAGATGTAGTTACTTTCTTGGTACACTGGAATACAGAACTCAAGCATATTAAAATTGATAAAAGCGTTTTTCTTGCTAAAAAGCAACTCGAAAAGCGTCAAGGTGGAAGTCAGCTTTACGACTTTTTTTTTAAAGGATTTTTTATAAAAAATTGACGTAGTTGGTTAGGTCTACGGCTACTAAGTCGCTTGGTAGGATACAAAAAATAAACACGCTCAGAGAATTGAAACGGAGACTTTAATTTATGCGAAACATTTTGGTACTTTTTGTTTTTTTTTTTTGGTTTGCCGCCTCATTCGCTTTAGAGGCGTTTTAAGATTGAATCTCACCGTAAAGTGCACCGCACTGGGAGTCAGTGTCCGTATCTAAACAGAGCTGGAATCTCAAGAGCGCAATCCTTTTGTTTAAACTTTACGAGCAAAACGTTCACAGGCCGAAAAGCATTTTTCGTGCAATCATAATAATTGTAATTACGGGCCACCATCCATCAGAGCAGAGGGGAGAGAGAGCGTGTGCTGGAGGAGCTACTGGAGAGCAGCCCGCAGGTAGTAGGAATAACCACAATACACATGCAAGCGCGTTTATCAACACATAAATCAAGCGACATTTGCTTTACGCCCACGGTTTTACGGCCGGAGTTGGAGCCGTTGCGGGACACTACTTGTGGGTGTGTGTGTGTGTAGATACATCTTTGTGCACCACGGTAGCGGACACTCCAGGCGGGCAACTCATGCAAATTTATGCGACATAAAATGATAATAACTCTTTCACTTTTCATAATTTTACCGAGCATTTACCTGCCTGTTTACTTAGGCAAACACCTACACGGCGTTACTCCGTTCCTTACCAGCAACAATTGTAGCAGGCAGCCAGGCAGGCAAGGCTGTCAAGGTGGCAGAAACAGAAGATGGCAAAAATTACAAAACCCGGGAAAAAATAAACAGAAAAACAACGACAACAACAACTATAGCAGCAGCTACTATGGTAGGGTCTTGGTCTTATGGAAGGGGTTACACGTAAGTATGCTCTGCCATACAGATCCACTTGTGTGCTCAGCATCCTGTCGCCTCCAGTTAAATTTTACAGCACATGCGAGACACTCAAAGGCGTCGTGTATACACGCCGCGTAAAACGAGAACAGCCTCTTACCCCAATCCCAACCCCAACACTCATACGCCTTGGTGTGTGCCCACCAGGCGCTCGTAAACTCTGTTTGCTACAACAGGCGGAGATTAAAGTACATCTTAATATGAACTGACTTTGTGAATTGTGCCACAGACGCGACTCGCAAGTCGCGAGTTTTCCAAAAGTTTTCCTTATCAGTGCGCTTCAAGACGCAGTGGCAACTCTTCAAGCTACCGGGAAGGCAAGGCAAAGGGGCGCCCGGCGACATATGTGAAGTATGTGACCGCGCCAGATCATTGTGGTTAGCTGCTCAAAGTTTTTTATCTATCCCGCACGTATAATAAAATCAAAAAAAAAGAAACCGCAATTGAATATTTATTGTGGGATTGTGTCGTGAGTAAAAAAAAGAAGCAAATTACGGTTCCCTTAATCGAAGGGCTTTTACTTTGTTGCCACATCTTCCATCTCCCAGTTGCCACCATGCAGCCATGCCAACTGTCGCCGCCTGCGTCGTGTGGCAAGATAAATTGCAGTGCTGGAATGGGCATTACCAATATTGAATCCCAGCCAGAGCAGCATGGCTTCCCGATTCACCCGATTTCTCACGTGCGAGCATTCAAAATTAATGACTGTGGGCCGTTAATGATGTCGCGGTGGCAAAGTAAACGTTAAATAAAGTTGCCATTCATTTGATGAGTGGCTTATGGCTGGGGCGAAATAAATGAATCCATGAATGAAAATCTCTGATTTCACTTAAAGGTTATTTCCAGATAAAAGCAGCAGGACGTCACATTCAATACATACTTGTCATGTGTTTGATAGCCAAACTGTGCAAATGGTTTTAACATGGTTGAAATTAAACCTAAACTAGGTGGTTTTTAAAAAGTTTTGAACATACTCCCTGCTAATTTGGAAATTTGATGCAGTGTCTGAATGAGGCATACCTTGCACCTCTTGTTTCGGAGGTAATAGAAGGGTCAGACCGCCTACGGGTTTTATCAATATGGTTTGGAAATTCGGAAGTCTAGGATGAACGGATGGATGGACTGCTGGCTATTCAAGGTTATGATAACACATTTTTATGAAAGTAACTTATGATCTGGCACGCCTTCTACATACAGGGTTAAAAAATCGAGCTGGTCATATATTGTGCAAACTTTTCATACTCCTTACCTTGAGTTAAGGAGTATATTCAGTTTGTACAAATGTATGTAACACAGAGTAGAAGATGCCGGATACACCCAAAAGTTAACTACATAATGGGTAGGAGGATAAAAATAGTTGATACAGACATGTTCCTCCGTTGCTCCGATTGTCTGGATGAATGGCTACATCTTGAAGAATATAAGAAATAAGTTAGTGAAACTGGAGGTTAAGGCACATACTATGTTTAGGCAGATTAAACTAATCTTTATTTCCTTTTGCCCGATCCACTTCCAGATGGCTAATTTTCTAAATTCCAAAAAATACAAAATAATCGGGCCATAAATATCGGCGATAATCGTAATTTACTATTTAAGAGGCCAGCATAAATAAGGATAGCTGAGTGGGTAGAGCCGGTAAGTCGTCTCCAGCCCCTTAATTAGCTGAGCTCAAAAAGTATTCCTTAATAAATTATTAATTAAGCGCCATGGACAAAGTGGATAACTTAAAATTTGTATTTACCTACGCATATTTGTATGTATGTGAGATATAGAGTTGCCTTTTTAATGCAATGGGAGAGGGTATATCAAGGTCATCCTTGGATGGCGAAATATATATGTATGTATATATGTATATTTAATATAGTACTCGTTTTATAGCACTCATGACTCAATATTTATGGCAATTGCGGTAGGAGTAAGCTCTAGCTCTTGGCAAGTATATCTATCTCTGCGCTGCTGCTGCTGCTCCTCCTGCACTGCTCTGAGTTAATTAATCTTGCTTAATTTATGAATGTTTGCTTTGACTTCGCTATAAATCATTAATGATGAACATAAATATTTGGTTGCTGCTCGCGAGTTTGGATCTGCAATGAAAAAAACTTTGCCCGCAAAACTTTATTTCCCTGCCCTGAACTTAAATGCTACTGGACACTGGACCCCAGACCAGGGATAACTTTGGGTCGCCCACTTCTAGTGGGTATTTGTGCTTAATTATGATTTATACATAAATATTTGCCAGAGTACAATGAGGCGGCAAAGGCGCCAGTTCAGTTTGAGTTGCGTAATCACTGTGAAGAGATACAGACATTGGGTCACATAGTCGATAGGGGGGGTGTGCATGGGAGTTGGATTTAAGTGCGCGTAATATGGGTTAAAAAATACCGGTCAGGGTTCAGCGGATGAGACAGGCAATCAACGAACCGAAAATTATCTCTACGCATATATTAAATTATATACTTATTATATACGCTACAAGAAGTATATTACTTTTGTTATGAACTTGGCTAATAATAAAAGTGAGGAAGGAAATCGAATAAATAAACAATTTTGATTACCACAAAACAAAAGTAATAAGACAAACGTTGGGGTCAAACTAATTTAATATTAGATATGTAGACTGCCTACGACAAAATGCTACAAATGAGTAAGAGGTTGCTCTGAATACTGAGCAGCTCAAAAGGTAGCAAGTTTGCTCAGATATCATAAAAATTCGGGACCTGGGAGAAGGAACACACTTAATAAAAAATCTTATTCATTATTAAATAAAATGTGAAAAAAATCAATTTGAAGGCCGGGAATTTTAACACATATAAACACTTTTTGAGTTTTAGTGTTTGAATAAGAATAGGTAGTGAATTATATTATCTAAAATTGTATTCATACATAAAATTATTTATTTTAAATTTATGCTAATTAATTTAAATCATCTACATTTCGAATTTTAATTACGAGCACAATAGGTTTTTTATGAAACATAATTTTCTTGTTGTCACAAATAAGCAATAGGCAAAAATTTTAACAATAAAGTTCTTACTGCTTCGCTAGAGAAGCTTCCACCACCCTTGTTTTAGGAAGAATAGTTATTTAACAAACTAACTTGAGCAAGAAGGATGTGTCATCGCTATGGCACTTAGAATCTCTGATGGAGGAGGAGTTGGAATAATTTTACGCTTCGTGGAGGCAGCAAAACTTTTTAAGTTGCACCATGAAATGGGTATCAGCCCTGGTACTTTTGTTGCTTTTGTCTTTCTCTTTCATTGGCCAGCTAATTTTATATTATGAAATGTTTATTTTTTTTTTATGTATGATTTTAAAATTTTTTTAATAAGTGTTTTTGTTTATATTGTTTTTTGTATATAAAGTAAAATTTTTAGAGCTCCAAAAATCTTCATTTTTTTTTTTAAATTTGTTGGCAAACAGCCTACTTAAAACTAAGGCTATAATCTAATAGGTAAATCACAAAGTTAATCGCTACACACTCTAGTCTGGTGTTATGTATGATATTAAATCTAAAACAGATTATTTTACAAAATTAATTACAATTAAACAAACCAAAATTATTATTAATTATGATTTACAAAAAATTGTGAGAACCATTTCATTGGTTTCTCAAAATTTAAAATTGTAATTTTTTTTTTACTGAACTTTTCAGAACTCAGATCCGCAAGAACACAGGCCAACGAATTTGGATGAGTTTCCAATCTACTCTCATATCTCCGGCTCAGATTGTTTATGGTGTCCCCTATGAAACCAATGTTAAGGTCTTTATGTAGATTTCTGTTCCTAACATACCAAGGAGCATCTGCTCTTACTCCAAAAATCTATATTAAAAACTTTATTTATATGGAAGATCTGAAATTAGACCGAAAATGTTTCGAAAGGATTTTTAATAAAATTGGCGGACATTCTAGGCGGGCGGAGTAGATTTCGAAATACCATGGACTAACACAATAAAGAAATAAAATAACAGACTTCGATCAAATTCGGTATTATAGTCCAAAAATCTTTTGTTTGTCAAACTTGGATGCGATACCATTACGAAGAAACGAACTATGCCTTGAATTCTTTTATTCGAACGATCGGTCTCAGCGAGCTATATGATAAAGTAAATCGACTTAAAAAAAATTTGGTATAGTTTCGAGAACACTAAAAAACTTCCAAACGCACAATTTGGTTCGATATTTTCATAGAAAGATAAAACTTACAAAGCATGCTCTGAAAACGTTTTTTTGACCGATCGGGCCTAAGGCATGCTTCGTATGTTTTTTCGTTCTATGAAATTATCTCAGCCTATATTATAAGCTATAGCTATATGATATAGAAAACCTATTTCGATTAAATTCTGCAACTTCCGAAAACAAAATTTGGTTACTATAACTGACTCACAAAAGGAATAAGCACCTATTGGGGTCTATATAACGCAATACGGAAATCGAAAAAGTAAAATTACTTGATTTTCGTGACATAATAACAGGTCTTAATCTAAACGTTGGTTAGTTCAGCCGGTATCATATCTGAGATCTAGGCGTTCATACAGACGTGCAGTCTGATTATACCGACTTGCGAGGTACAAGTTAAAAAAATAAGTACAAATGCGTATATACATTCATGTTTAAGTGTTTACTAAGCTTTTATAATTATTTCGAAATGAAGGAAAACTTGGTGATGGATACCTAACCGACTCATGATAATATACTTTTTACAGATCTTTGGCTGAAAGTCAGGAAATCGTCGGACATTGCAACCACTTTACCGCATCTGTCTTGTCAACCATTGACGAACTGTGGCAAAAATGATTACCATCGAGTTAAACCAGATAAATATTAATTCAAATGGTGAAGACGAATTAATTTTGGGCCGAGAAACACGAAAATAGCAAGCTTTTTTTTTTTTTCTTAAGCACCGTTTTCGAGATTTTTTTCGAAAAACATGTTTTTGGGCACTTTTTTCAGTTATTTGTCAATATCTCGTGAATAAAATTTTGTATTGACATGAAAGATGACTAGATCGAAAGGTATTGATGTGCTCTTTACAGTGATATGTACAGATTTAGTAAAAATTATTGAAGTCGAAAAAAAGTAACTGAAAAAAGTACCCAAAAATATGTTTTTCGAAAAATCTCGAAAATGGTGCTTAATAAAAAAAAAAGTTGTCATTTTCGTGTTTCTCGACCCAAAATTACCCTAAAAAACACTTTTTTACGAGGGTTCACTCGATGACCCTTAAATTTGGAAACTAGTGTTATATAATGAATAGTATCATTTTTTCAAATACTTTTTGACAACAATATGTCAAGAAGAAAGAAAGAGAAAAGGAAAACAACAAAAAGTGTTCAACTAATATTTGCCCCTAGATTAGTGGAGCATAACTGACAAAGCATAACAAGCGCTTAAGGGGAAACTTTGTCCTCTTTCTCTATAATCATTTGCCTTAACAAAGTTTCTTACTAGTTTGCCCAAGTTGATTACACTTAAGTACTCCATTTAAATAGAGAAGTATTTCATTTCTTACTGGCTTCTATAGTATTCTTCCATTTACATATATGTTCTAACAAAAATAACTACTGATTGGGGAGTTGTCCACGCCTAAATATGAATAATTGGTTACTTCACTTTTTCGGGCATGACATTTTCCTGTTTGGATTGACATGTGCTTCAACAAAAGTGACTTGAACGCGTCGCGTTCCCGTTTCATTTTTACTGGAGTTGCAGAATCGCTGCAAGCACATTATCCCGGATTACTCTGATTTTCCATGTATTTTTTTTCTTCATCCCGTAATATTGTTTTCAGATACTAAGCTGTCTTTTTGTTTTATATTCCACATGCGCACTTTGTTGTTTCTTGCAGAGATTTGATGTGCCAAGCCTAACAGAAAACAGCTGTTCACCTGCGGCTCTATGCCCTGTGGAAACATTATTGCTGCGACACTTAGTTGCATCCACTTGCGGCAGTGGTACTAGTTCATTTACAATTTATTAAATTTTTGCTAGTTTTATACATTTGACGGTACACATCTCTCAGCGCAGTGTATATTAATTGACTTTACTCTAATTCTTCTTTAAACTGGATACGCTGTGATTCTTTTAAGGAAGAGACCCACTTGCTGACTAAATTCCAAAAACTTTATTACGAGGACTCATCAAATTTACAAATTTTGTTTGCTAAACTTTTTAATTTAAATGGTGTTGAAGCGTATATTACCCATACTTGAAAATATTGTGTCCTATTACAAATGGACCGAGTCTTTTTGGCTTTCCATTTACTATTTATCATAAAGTTATTCAAGAGTCTACAGTTTCTCATAAAAACGAAATTGGTTTAACATACTAATTAAATAGAAAAAACTTCTGTAAAAACCTGCACAGTGGAATTTTTCCAGCTTAATGTTTTTAGGCCGTCGGTGGCGTAGTGGTAGCGTACTCGCTTTACAAACCGAAGGTCGGTGGTGCGAATCCCCGCAGTAGCACTGGTACATTTGCCTAGCACTGGCATCGGTAGCTCAAAGACGCTATGTGCCTATGAAAGTCTCTATTAATTCAAGACACCGCCGTTCGGATTCGGCTATAAACTGTAGGTCCCTGTTCTCTTCGAACAGCTATTAATAGAGATCCCCAATGCTCCTCCCAGGGGCGACTGACTAAAATAGTCAGTCAGGGAAATTATTATTATATTATTATAATGATTTTAGGACAAAAAAGGTTCAAACCTAAAAAGTGAACTCTCTCGTAGGGCTTTTAGTTATTTTGAAATATGTTTGAGGTCATTTATCTCGAATCCTATCAATTGTATAAAGAAACTTATGAGACAAAAAATGTTTAATTGAATTTCACGTTTCTTTTTTTGTAATAGAAGGTACACTCAGAAATTAAAATTTTGGGCGGCAGATGGCGCCAAAGTAACAAAAAAGTAATTTTTCGTCATTTAAACCCCCTCCTTGCCATTTTTTGAGTATGAGTTGTAGTTGGTGTTTAAAAAAAAAAAAAAAAAAAATAGTATTTCCCAAATTAAAGAGCCTTGAAAATAGTCAAGCGTAGAGCACCTCGTCTTTAAATATATATTTATATTCATTAGACATAGTAGGCCTGTTGCAAATATTAACTTCGACTTTATCTTTTGTAGTTTATCGTATGAGAGCTGGCTCCACGAGGCTACTTTCCACATCCTCATTAAGCTCCAACGACAATTACAGGCAACTTTTACATAAAAAGTTAGTTTTTTAACAACCAAAATGGCTGCCTTGGTGACTAGGTGTTAAAAATCATGTTTTCGTGTTAGGTGCTCTATTTTATTGGACTTTTTTCTCCATTTTAAAGTTTTTATTGCAATAGTCAAAATTTTTGTTGTCAACCTCCTACGTAAATAAATATTCACTTTGTACGTTTAAAGGACAGCTGATTTGGTATTTTCGAAGGCGAAGGAAGCAAACTAGATTAGAGCCACATTGTACTGTACTGTATTTTATGATGGTATTATCATCAAATTTATCTTGTTTAGTTTTAAGTTTACGAATTTAAAAAATTTTTGACGATTTTTGCCATTTTATAGAAATCCCTTGCAACTTCGTCATTAAACCAATCTCAAAAAAATTTTGGAAAAAGTTATAGTCGGTTGAGTAACCTTTCATTTTGAGAGCTAATATTAAAAATAAATATCCTTTAAGCTGTCAAAAATATTTATGAAGAAAAGAGAAATTCGAAAATTTATCAAAATAAAGTTATTTATTTTGCGTATAGAAGGATAAAAAACACGAGAAATAACTTCCGCTCAGTGGAATGAATTCTTTAATAGGCATCAACTTGGGTAGCTAATGAGCCATGTACGACTGATCCATCCGTCCATCTGTCAGTAGGAAGACATATATCTCGAACACTATATAGTACATATATTATTCAGCAAAATTTACCAATAGATGAGCACTATCTCGTTTCCCAAAAATTGTGGATGTACACCAACACCGTAATAGCTAAGAACAAAATGCCGCCGAAATCATTAAGATCGAATACTCCCTTTATAAGATAAACTTCAAATTTATCACATACGGACAGCCTTCCCTATACATTTTTAAAATATTCGACTTGGTCTCAAAAAAAGCAGATCATAAGTTCTGTATACCAAAATGCTTATCATAACCTCGGGTAGAGATTGAGTTATGTCCGTCGTGGTAGGGGGCTTTTAAGCCCTATGGTCGGTGGTTCGATTCCCCGCAGAAGCACTGGTGCATTTGCCTAGCACTTGGCGTCGCTAGTTCAAAGACGCTATTTGCCCAAGAAAACCTCTATTAATTCAAGACACCGCCGTTCAGATTCGGCTATAAACTGTAGGTCCCTGTTCTCTTCGAACACGTATTAATAGAGATCTCCATGCTCCGCCCAGGGGTGACTGACAAAATAGTCAGTCATGGAAATTATTATTATGAACACCTAGATTTCGGAGACCACAAGAGCTAGGATCAAAAATTTACCAACACTTCCGCATCATCTTCAGATCAAGTTTGGTTAATTTTGTCGATATCTTAACCCGTTCTACCCTACGACTTGCAACTTATTACATACCCATACTCTAAATAACTTTTTGGATATACCTTTTGATTCTCATAAAAATCGGTAGGAATCTGCGGAGCTTATAGGCAAAAAAATAAATTTTCCAAACGAAAACTTATTTAATACTGCACTGAAGTATAAGCAGTATTAAAGTAAGCGGGAATATATTTGTTTCTGATAAAATGGTACCAGTTATCACTCTGTCGGGCGACAAAGAAGACATAGGCAATTACTTTTCATTTTTTGATTTCCTTCTTCACGAATTGCAAAAACTACTTTCTTTAATTTAAAAAAAAATCACTTGTAAAATACGCCCGTAATCCTTAAAGTATAAATGCAAATTTTGGCGCAATTTAAAGTTTTTTTTTTGGTGTGGGTCAAATATGTGCCGGGTATTCCATTGATTCAGACTTGGTTTATACTTCATCAATCAGAGCGTATAAATTTCGGCTCGCCGAAGTCATTCTTTTTGTTCCGCTTGCTACGAGTATATTGAAAGCACAAAAGAATAATAAAAATTAGCAAAACATTTACCCAAAGGATCAACTCGATAAATAACTTCCGGCAAGACGGGCCGCGTCAGCAGGCATACAATGGCCAGCAGCCAGGCAATGCCGTTCCACGTCCAAGTCCAAGTCCACAAACAGGAGGAGGGCCGCCATTTTGTTGTGGTATGGTGCGGCTGTTGCAGCTGTTGTGTGGCAGCCGTGTATGGATGTGGGGGTGGATTGTTGGCGGCCATTGCCACCAGCCCCAAGAGTTGTTACTGTTGTTGCTGTTCCTGTTCCTGTTGTTGTTGCTTTGGATTTTTTTTTGCTTGATCCGGTCGCACTGTCTTTAACTGCCGCAGTGTCCAACAATGTTTTCGTCGCGTCTGTTGATGATTTGATGTTCTTTATGGCTGTTTTTATGGTGCACCCTCAGATTTGGCCATTTATATATTTTGAATTTTCATATTTATTGTGGTCATAAGCGGCGCATGTGAATGTATCTGTGTGTGGAGGGTGAGTGTGTGTTTGTGTATTTGTACGTGGTTGGCTGCAGCAGGAGCATGAGTCGGCATCTTCTTAGTCCCAGCAGCAGCTGTTTCTGCTGTTGTTGTTGTTGTTGTTGGGGGCAGCCTGGATATTATTAGCAGATACGAGTATTTTACTTGCGTTTATATTTATATACTTTTCATTCCAATTCATTTGATTTCATCTTTGTCATCACTTTTATAGATACAAGATACATTTGTGTTTGTTATTTGCATATGCAACATTTCGTTGCTTTCATTTTGCTGCTTTTTATTATTGTTGTTATTCACTTTTTATGGTTATGCCCTTTTTTTTTTGTTATTTTTTGTAACTCTGCAAACAAAGCAATTAATTATATTTGGTACTCCTTTTTTTTGAGTTGAGTTTGTTTTTACGCGTTCTTTTATTAATTTATACACAACGCAATTCATTACGCGTTGCTGTTAACTCGATTATTTAAAAATAATAATATTTAAAAAAAACACACAAAAAATAAAACAAAACAAAAAATATGGCGAACATTAAAGTCGGGCACCACCGCATTTGAGACACCCTGTATTATAATATTTAAAATATAATTTATTCATCATCATATTTATACATTAGTTTATTTATACAATTTATAGAGATTAGCTTAGAGAAAAGCTTTACAACTAAGGTGTGAAAAATTGTGTTGTGTAAATTTTTGTTTATGTTAAATTGAATTTTCAAGGAATAAAAACCTTGAAAAATAAAAAAAATAAAAAAAAAAAAAAATAAAAAAGAGATTGAGAAACTAAAAACTTAAACTTAAAATATAAAGAAAACTAATAAAAGATAACAAAAATTAGCCTCGCTGGGAACTGAACCTGGGTCTCAAGCTGACTTTGACTTGAACTCTCTTTTCTTCGATTTCTCGGCTATAAAATACTATATTGCGATTAACTCCGATATTTATGGGCAGATTAGAATGAAGTTTGGTATTAATCGAAACAATTTTTTATTTCGCGAATTTTGTAGCGATTT
Source organism: Chymomyza fuscimana (assembly GCA_949987675.1). Lineage (NCBI taxonomy): Eukaryota > Metazoa > Arthropoda > Insecta > Diptera > Drosophilidae > Chymomyza > Chymomyza fuscimana. The sequence continues at coordinate 84,308,112 of OX465088.1, forward strand.
TTAATAATACTTGCAAAACCATCTAAGTGAATTAGAGGTGGGACAAAAGTGGGAGAAAAGTGGGAGAAAGGAGAAAATCTTGCAATCCTGAAAAATTATTAAAAATTTTCGATTGACCAATTCAATCAGTTTTAGCATATATTTTATTTAGGAAAATACTTAAATAAAAAACTCCCATTTAATTATCATATTAACTTTTGACAAAATTAGTACCCTTATAAATCGAAGGACCATCCCCATTTTTTAATCTTTAGATCTACCTATCTTAATAATCGTGCGACTATACGTATTATTAAATTTTAAATATGCGATAAGAAACTTTTAAAACCATAATATTTGAGCTATTTATCAATGTATAAGTCTTTATTTTATTTTATTTTAGAGGGGGTACAACAAACACTATACACTATAAAAACTCCAAAATTTTAAGTTTAGTTATCCTAGCTCTTATAATCGTCAACATATAGTCGTTCATACAGACGGACGAACAAAAATGTCCATATCGATTTCTTATGTTCTTCTGACCATACATTTGTATGACGTCATTATGGCTGTGTCTCCTTTATTGTTACATGCATTAGCAGGAATCTAATATTATCTTTACTTCCGGATACAGAGTATAAAAACAAAACAACAAAAAAAACAGAACAATAAAGAAGTGACGTTTTGTTTCCTTTTTCTGTTTGCTCTTTTTTTTAATTATTATTCTGGTTTTAATTTTTTTATTATTTGCTTAATGGCATTGGGAAATTATGAGAAGCTTTATTTATTTTTTGTAATTTCACGCGTTGTGTCTTAATTGGGTTTGATGTCGTTTATTGAATTTAAAATTAATTTTAAATTAAAACAAATTCACCACTGAAATCACATTTAATTAGTTTGGTTAACATTTTTTTTAGCCTTCGGCTTTTTACATACCAACGCACAAAAACACACTCACAAACACAACACACACGTGCATAAAAGCTTAAAAGCAAATTCCTATGGAGCTTGTAGATGGGAATTATCAGCATAATCCTTGCCATTAGCTATTGTCCTTTTGGATATCACTATCCCATGGATTTACTTTGTCAACAAACTGTGAAATTGTGTAGCAATTTTTTAATCTCGGTATTTATTTTATTTTTTGTTTTTGTGTTTATAATTAGCAGTGACATAATTCGCCATTTCCTTAGTTATTATGTACAACTTGACCCCGGTGGGTTAAACGTATAAATAGATAAACAAGTTTTGCAAACTGTGGGGACGTCACAATCGGAAGACAAGGGGTGCAGCTACACTGCATACATTTTGAGAAGCATGCGAAAAATCTCCCCACCCGTTCCGCACCCGCTTCAGAAGTAAGTCCCATTAGTTAAATGTTTTTTCAATGAGACTATATTGCATAAATTCAGAAGTGTGAATACAGCCTAAAGCACAAGAACTAGTAAAGAAAAATTTGATAAAATTCACCCTTTGAAGAAACTGAAAATGAAGAAAGGGAATGTTTGCAAATGACTGCAACTTAAACGAGCTCTGTTGTTCAAATTTTGAAAAGCTCTAAGAACAAACCCATGTTTCAACTTTATAAATCATCTTTCACTACGGAATAGCTTTTTAACTTAAAAATGTCCCAAAAATGCTGTTGCTGCTACCAATTTTGTTTTGGATTATCTCTATCTGAGCAGACTCAAACTTAGGGAAAGCAAAGAGGCACACAATTAACTGTTACTTCATCACTCAGGACCCTTGGCGCAAGCTTGGATCACTTCTTAATAGACGTTCACGTATTAACGTGCTTACTCTCCGCTTGCCCGCAGGCAACTGGAAAAAATATCGGTCTCTTCAAAAGTCTCTCCACTACCACGCTCCAAAACAAATCTCTTCTTATACTTTTTGTTCCCATCCTGTATATGTGTCTATAGGTTGTTAGACTTGCAGACAACGCAGACTGCTTTTATGAGAGAGAGATGGAGATCTAGCAGAAGCCCAGAATAATTATTGGTAATCGATTTAATGAAGTTAGTATGCAACTAAGACGTAGGCAAAAAACTTTGCCCGAAAGAAGACGCAAGACACTTGAACTTCATCCTTTACTGTCAGGCAATGTAAGTGATTTAAGATTTTTGTGGAAGAAGAAGGCATTGTGTAATCTTTGACCAGACCTTCCTAAAGTCGTAGTCGTTAATTTTTTAAAAGTACCATTTTATTTACTCTTATTTTCATAAAAGTAATTAATTTCTTATAGTTACAATGTAAATTTTGTTAAAGCTTTGTGGACGGAAATTTTATTGTATAGCATTTGAATGTATCTACGATATCATATTGTTTAGGTATTGACTAAAAGATGTTATTGTGGTAAGATAAAAATAAAATTAGACCTCCACGACTCTATACCGGGGTCTGTCAATAACAGACAGACTATTTAAGTGCACTTTTGGACCGGCAGATTCGGAAAAATTGCAGCATCGCTCGTACCAATCAGTCTGCACTGAACTAAATCCAAATGCTGTTGCTATCAGACGTCCCCAAAAACGCAGATTGCGTTCCAAAAACGTCATAACATAGCGACACTTATTTGAAAGTCTGAAGAAAGATTCCTCATACAACAAAATATCAGCAGCTGCTAAGGGTTTAGAATGTTCCGTAGAATTGTGCATCTCATATTCAATTGCTTGGGCAGGTTCTTCTTGGGCATAATAAGCAGCTTGAAGAGACCCATAGACTTCAAAATTAAAGCTGCTGTGGTATAAGTCAATACATGGCCGCACTGTTCGGAAAATATGACTATTCAGGGTAAAGGGCAGTATGTTCTGGTTACGGGCAGCCTCACGAGCACGACGTGCCTCTTCTGAGGTGCTTGGTATATCATCGTTATATAGTATGGCCTGAAACCGCTCAATGCTGGTGTTTTTTTGAAAGCCAGGAAGATTGATATTAATAATGGTGGGCAGCTCCGATTGCAACATGTCTGTCTGGTCGTACGGTAATATTTCGTAACGCTTTAATTTTCACATAACTTTTTATATTTTTTCTCAGTATCTTAATATTTGCTTGATATTCTATTTTTTTGTAAGATATTTTTAGTAGATTTGAAATCGACAAGTTTATCAAATGAAATGAGAAAAAGATAGAATATGTATTTTCTTTAAATAAATAAAATTTTAATAATGCTGCTTTGATTTCAGCAGACAATTTAAAAGCAGTGTGTTGCTCAAGTGAACCAGTGAGGGGAAAGGATCTTAATTGTTGTATTATGGCGTATATCTTTTAAAGCTGTCAATGGAATTTGAAATTGGAAGAAATGCATTCTTTTTGACGAGGTAGTTTAAGATTGTTTTTAGTACAGTTTAAAAGCGAGAAGTGTAGATAAAAATCAATAGATGGATCCAAAAAATAGGATGGCAAGCAAATTGACATGCGAACTTAATTTCATTCTATTCTCAGCTGTAAGCTGTAACTTATACACCAAACTTGATAATAGCATTGTACAGTGCTTCAGAACTCTAAAGAACTTCCCAACTACAATATCTGCCTAAATAAATGTTTTACGCCGATAGTAATGGTTACTCTGTATCTTATCATCTTTGAGATGCACAAACTAAATATACCCCTGTACCTTCAGGTACAGTGTATTATAAAACAACCCTGAATAAATACAAAACAAAACTACAATCATGACATTTTATTTCTAATAAAGTTTTTACCATTAATTGACTCTGTGAATAATTGTTCAAGTTTGAGCCAAGTTTTTATCGGTCTACTATACAAAATTTAAAAGATACACAAAAATGAGCAAGAATTTGAAATCACAAAATGTGGGCCAAAGCCAACATACCACAACACAAACCCAAACCCGAAGGCAAACCCAAAAGACTATTAGCAAGTGTAATCAAGCAGAGTTCTAGCTGGGTTATAAGAATTTTATTAAACTTTTGGGGTTTGCTTAGAACATTTATGGCAGTTATTTTTCAAAACAAGCAGCCTCAGTCCAAAATAATTGCATGAAATGTTTGAATTTTTGCAGGCAATGCAGGAAGAGCCAAGTAGAGCCAAGATTAAAAGTACACAAAAAGTATCAATTGTGTTCATTTATCCATGAAATTCAAACATTTATGTAATGCAGAGCCAGCAACCCATACAAGATGAGTAATAAAACTGTCTAAGCACACACACAAAGTTACCCACATCCCGGGCACATACTCCATCCTTACTATCCTACATTTAGCAAGATGTATGTATATGGATGTTACCACTCTGCCAAGTGTGGATGGAGCATGTTTGTCAGTGTAAACTGTGTTTTGTGGGTCCGAACTTGAAGTTTTTTTTTGTTTTTGTAAAGTCAGTGAAAGTTACGAGTAGTTTGACAAAACATTCATTAACTGACACTTGCGGCTATGGACGGACCATACTGCTCGGACAGCTCGAAAAGCTACAAAACATCTCTCTGATGGGTTGCCATCATTTGGCAAGATAATAAATGAATGGACACGAACGGGCTGAAGTCTGATGAAAGCCAAGCTGAACGAAAGGGCTACAGCAAAAAAAAAAAATGAGTTCTGATCCCAATATGTATATACTATAGGCATGTACTGAGTGTGAGATACCCAGTAAATCCCTTGTTATCGCAAGAGTAATGTGTATGTCAGTTTGATGCCCACAAAGATACACACACACACGCATACACACACACACACTTGTCTATTTCGGTTGCTACTATGAAAAATGCTCCTTTATGTCGGCTTAATGTATTTCTTAGCATTTCCTTATTGTTAGCTCACAAGAAAAGCCAAAAACCGCAAACTTTCAAAGGCAAACTTCATATTTTGCAAACTGTGCGGAAAACCCTGCCCCTGGCTCCTCGCTCTCTCTGTCATAGTAAACAAATGTTTTCTACAATCCCCCGACCCGTCGTTCCAGACTTCCTGCAGCTGCAATAGTGCCAGTGACACCATTAAGCTGCAACGTTTTCGGCACTCGTTTCTACTTTTGTATTTTTCGGATTTAGTCGTGTCCTTGTCACATACATAGGTACACACTGAGAAAAATTTTATTGTCTTTTGAAGTAACAGAAAAAGAGTCTTACGAGTAAGCTGACTAATTGCTGGAGCCCAGTACAAAGCTCTCATTCTGGGACTGAATTTATTATTTCAGCTGGTTTCAAACATTTTGAGATACATTTTGCTCAGTAGAGGTTTTTATTAAATTTCGAATCTTTAAAACCGTTATTTTTAAATAAGAAAATTATATCAAACTTGGACTAACTTTGTGGTTTCAGTAGAAAGTTTCCAGCAACTTAACTTTAAGCACTTAAGAAGCGTTAATGATTTTTTTTTTTTTTAATTTTGAATCCGTAATTACTATCTATCTTTCTCCAAGAATATGAAAAAAATGTCTTTCTTAAATCATCATTTATTTTTATTCTGGCTCCCTCTATCGGTCTATTTTGGAACGTGGCCTAACTACTAAGAAGACAACTTGGAAACTCGTTTATAAAGAGAACAGAATCCGTATTACCGTATTATATGTGCAGGGCCGTACAGAGAAAATCCGGGCCCGGGGGGGAAAAAGTATCGTCCCCTCTATTACACCTTTAGCTTGAATCATTGTGTTCTGTAAGTACGACAGCAATTACACAGGTCCCCTGAGATAACTCCGGGTTATTTGTGCAAATTACAAATCGGCTGCGAGACAGGGGCTAAGACGAAATAGGAACCATGCCAAGTTCCAAAATTGTTCACAAAATGAAGCAAGATAAAAATAAAAATAACATTCACATATAACAGCTTAACAGAGAGACTATTGTAGAAAATTAGAATTCTTAGTTATCCGACAAGCAATTAATTTCTCTCAGTGTACTTGTACACTCAATACATCTGTTTGTGAGCTGCTGTTGTTATTCTTGCTGCTTTTGTTATACAAGTTGTTGCTTTTGCTGTTGCCGTGTGTAGTGTGTAGTAGTGGTTGCTTTTGTTGCCACTCCAGGATGAGGATGAGGATGACGACGACGATGATGATGATGAACTTTTTGCCAAAGTTTGGCTTATGGTTTTTCGGTTATTTTTCTTTTTTCTCAAAAATTAATATGGAGGAATATTTTAGCTTTCGCTTGAACCATGCGGCGGCATTGGTGGCTTCTCTTGCTTGCTCAGCTGCTGCTGCTGCTGCTTGGGCATCCGGTTTGTTATACGTTGCTCATACGCTGTGGGGTCCGTCCGAGTGGTTTCTGTTAGTTGCAAAGTTACCTTTGGCCGTGGGCACTCAGAACTTGAAGCTCATCGAGCTTCGATTGAGCGTGGAGTGCACACTTGAAAGTTGTTGGTGTGCGGCCAAGTGGCGTAGATGAAGGGAGACCTGTGATCCGGGAGCACATGTTAGTTTTTGGCATTAACTAGTTGGGTTTCATTTGTGGATTTGCGTGCAGTTATTTATTTGAATTTATTTGGGCGTAAACTTGCGAACGTAATTTTCTTCACTTTTTGTGGTACGGTTCAATTTTGCGGAAAATTGAAATCATATTGAATTTTCGTTGGACACAATCAGAGGCCGCTATTAAACTTGTGTCGTATTTTTAGCTATATATTTTCGCCGTATTCTCTATGAATTTATGTAAATATATAAATAAGATTGTTTGTGTTTTCGATTTTGCACACAAATCAACTGAAATCAAATTGAATCTACCGAATTATGGAATTCGCTTTCACAAAGATTTGGCCCAAAAATCATCATCAACGTTAGCGACCCCAATTGGATTGTGGGTCTGCATTGTGTTGCATAATTTGTAAAATTTCATTTGATTCAGCAAGCCACAAAATTTGAATTCAAGTCTATTTACAGAATGTTTCGACCACAAAATATTATAACAGCCCCGGCAGGAATATTTACTTATTTTTGTTAGCTCCAGATAAATTTGTATCTGTATTTGTGGTAAAATGGCAAGCAGTTAATGGCAACTGGCAGGTGGTTTCTGTCAACAGGCAATTTCGGGTTGGATGCAAGCAATTTCATATAATTGGAATTAAAAATGGCTAGCAGTCCAAGGGGAAATGTTGGATTTGGTTTGGAGCGCAAGCAGCAGCTTGATTGTTCTCCTAGGGATACACCTAATGGAATGTTTGCATTGAAATTGGCAATCGTTTTATGATATCCTTGAATGCTACACGATAACATCGTAAACAGCACGCTATAAAAGTTGGGGTTTTTATGAATTCTTGAGCTATTTTTTTGTTACCCATAAAAGTAAATATGTAAGTACACTGAGAAAACTTTGCGGATTAAGTACTTGTTATACATTGAAATGAGAAGCAAATTTCAAGACAACTATCGAAGGAAGTTTAAAAGTGACTTAGCATAAGTGAGCCCTATTAGATGACAAAGTGGCGACAAGATGGTTTTACCTACATTCTTTTGAAATTTTTAAACATGTTCAATATTGCAGTCAAAAAAATAAGTTCTTAAAACCTTTAAATCAAGCTAATTTTTACATTTATTTTAAAGTTTTCAAGAAGCTTTCAAATTATTTTAAAATTAAGGACTACAAACTCTCAAACATGACAAAACTATAAAAATTCTTTATTTAATATCCTTTGTGTCGTGGACCAAAAGTGCAGGGATGCTGTGTAAAAAACTCGCTAAAGTATGCACAATATTAAAATCATGTCTTAAAAATCACTAAAAGCCTATCTGCTCATTTCCTGATACTGTGAATTTGTGAAATAAAATTCGGGATGATCTTAAAGAAACTTAAAAATATTTAAGAAATAATTAAATTCTGACCTCTCTTCTCAAATCCTCAACAAAATTCAAACCTTTTTTTAAATTAATTACATAAATTTAACATAACAACGGTTTCAATAATATTGTTGATATGATGAAAATTTGTAAGCGCCATCTAGTGACAACAACTCCATGCGCCATCTATCGGCCTAATATCTAGTTTATTAAAGATATTAATAAAATGTAAGGCTACCGAATAAGAAGTTAAGATTTTTTTGAATATAATAAACAACAAAAATTTCCGCATTTAAAAAATGCTTTCCTTTTCTCAGCAACTTATTGAGTCAAAACTCATTCGTCATTACATATAGATCATCCTAATAACGAACTCCTCCCTAATGAATTTTTTCGATATTAAGAATTATTTTCAAGTGCACTGCTTATTTCTTATAACGAATTGTTTACATTACCAACTCAAAATCCACTTCCATGCTAATCTGCTATACAAATGGCAGCGTACCACAGCCCGCACTGAAATTTATTTCTTCTCACTCACGTTTTTGTTTTAGAAAAACCGGAGATTTTAATTTTTATTTGATAATTAACTAAATATTATTTTTCATTAAAATTGAAAATTATACTTTTATCCAAACCACATTTTATCGCTACAAATGTTTTTAACCCCATATAAATCTTATTTGCGATCCCTGAGAGAAACTTATACAAATTTTTAAAAAGCTTTTTAATATTATTTTGAGTTTCATAAATTTTAAATTGTGTTAAGACGCTTTTGTTTTTCTGTGGGCCAGTTATACGATTAGCAAGAAAAATATTGAAAGTACAATAGAGACAGATAAAGTAATTATTTTTTTCGAAATACAAACTACTATGAAAATATACTAATAAGTACTTAATATACTTATTTAATTCAACTATTTCTTTAGTTTAGTTTTTTCAGAAAAAATTAATGAGCAACACGTTTAGCCAATAAATCCTAGATAATACTATATATGTACTATATATATATGTGTAGTGCAATTTTTTATTGAAGCATTTTAGATAAAAGTCATTCCAGATATATTGTATACGAACGTTAGAAAAAAAATCGTTGACTAATTTTTGATATTAAATAAAAACCAAGTCAAACTCAGCCTAAAAAATATTGCTAAAAATATCTTAATTCAGAATTGAAGCTGACACACAGACTACTAGACTTTTTATCACAGTGTATATTTGCTGATTTTTATGTCATCCCAAAAACTTAGCATAGACTTTTTTGTAATCTATGTGTTATTTGAGTTGAGGATCATCCCAAAGCTGCAACTCACAAATCTTTAAAATAAACACAACCCAAGAAGCCTCATCTCATTTTTCGTAATTGATAGCCTCGAGCTGTGGCCCTAAATATTGCATTGTTACACTTGAAGCTTAGGACTTCATGTCGGCACCTTTTCCATGAATATGAATAGTCCGGCAAGTAAGATAAATGCAAAATACAAAAGATTCCGGACGCGGCACAGCTGTCAGATAGTAAAGTGTTTCATAAATTTTGTTAGGCAAGGCTTAGAGAGGACCAACTCTTTTTTTTTTGTATTCCACTCCTTTTGCCTTTTATGCGATTTTGTTGCCGAGTCGTTTTGATGAGTTGCTACGGGATTCGGCAAATATTTATTAGCTTAATAATTTGGCAACATTGTAGCAGGATTAATGTGTAAATCCCAGCTCCATAAATTATTCGCAGCCATATACCGAAATTTTATTAAATAAATAAAAACAACATATACACGGATACGGCAACGGACCACGTACGCTTTAGCTTGCATTTGGGCTTGGCTTTTCTGTTTTTTTTTTTTTGGCATTTTTTGTATTTTGCCAGGACATGAAACAATAATAAAAACTTGTTGAAAAATTTACGAGCACAGCAACGTCAAAGGACGAATCGGACAAATAGCTAAGGCCAAACCTGGGACCAGTCCAAGAATCCAAGAGCCAGGCAAGTCATTCGGGCACGTGAGCGTCTCATTGGCCGCTAGTCACGTACCGGTCTACGGAAAAGGAAGGCCGTGGACGTGTTTATTTATGTCCCGCCACCGCTCAAAACTTTAGTCGCAGTACGTGTCAAATACTTTTGACAGTGCAATGCCTTCGCGACTTAAGGAGTCAGCAGTCGCCAGCGTTGCCAGACTTAGAGTCAGACTTTTCGGCAGTGGGCCCAGCTGGTGGCCAATTGAAACTTGGTAAACGCACGACAGGACAACCTTGGTTAAGCTTCCTACAGCTGCCCAATGTCTCGATGAAATCCGAAATGAAGGCGCAAAAAAAAAAAAACAACAACACCAAGTTAAGACAGTTTGAGCAATTTGGTTACCGAGTCTCGTACAAATTCCAATGGTAACTAGAATTTTTTATTAAATAATGTCCAGCACATGCGTCACTACGGCCCGGTGAGCAGCACAACAGTGCAACAGCAACTTGGGTAAGTCTGCTTGGGGATCGCAGTGGGAACATCGAGAAGGAAGTTGCTTGAATTTGATTAATAATTGATTCAGCCAACAAATCTCGGAGTACGTAGTCAATGTGTTTGCCAGCATACGGAATATAAAATATCACCCGGTGTTCGAAACGTGCACGTGCTTCATAAGTCGCAACTCGTGACCGACCGCAGGAGGGTCCTTTTTTGGCATTTGTTAGCATCGAATGACACCTACTCAAGTTTCAGTGTGTTTGTGCCACCAATTCCTGAAATATCTTCATGTTGTGCACAAAGTTAGCTCGTTCCATTAATTCCTGTGCCAGGTAATGACTTTGACTAGTTCGATAAGACATAAATTGCGTGCTGTCCACACGGACTCTTATCTACGACTAACCGTATTCTTCTTGAGACTTTGTTGGATAGTATTTTTGGTCAAAAAGTTTTCTGCCAGAGGTGAAAATATTTCAATTGTTTTTCATTTTGTATATCCAGAGATAAACATGAAAGCTTTTGAATTTATTGTAGTTTTTTCAGAATAAGAGTTTTTATGATGTAGTGTACCCATAGGGAGAAGGGTATTATAGACTTTAACTTCAACTTGTAAAGTTACATCGGTCTCATAAACATATTTTTTTTACCTTTAAAAAAAAAAAACCTTTTCTGAACTTACGTTCAAACTCGTTCTAAATTTGAGAAAATTAAAAACTGCTTGCTAGTTATATAAAAGCAGTTTAAACTATTGAAAAAAATAGGCCTAAACTATAAGTGCAGAAATGCAGAAGTACCTGACTAACAACTTGAGCAATAACAATCAGCTGTTCACAAGTGTCACATAGCGTCATTTTTATTTTGTTAAGAAAAGTTTTTATGAGAAAAATTACATTTAAAAGCGTAAGGGATAAATTTTTTTATATTTGCATGTATTTTTTTTATATTTTATATGATCTTCCCCTGCAAAGAAATTGCAACTTTTTTTTTTAACTTTCGCCTGTTTTCAAGCAAATGTTTTTTTTTCTATCGCACTACTTGTTAGAAATAATACAAAAAATAGCTAAAGGCCCCGGTAGCCATGGCTTTCTATTTTAACTGTTAGTTTATATATTTTTAAGTATAAGCTAGCTTTATATAAAATAAAAAAAAAATACAAAAAAAAGAGTGCAAACAATAAATAAATACTGGCGGCTTAAAAAAAGCATTATTAGATGAAAGTGCCCTACTTTTTATAGTCGAAGGGTTAGGACCGAAATGAAGGTTTTTTTTTTTAGTGTGAGCTGTCACTTCTGCTTTTTTGTCCAACAAAGTGAAAACCCTTAATATATTTTGAAGCCTCTTTAAAAACTATATATGTATATTTAAAAAATAAACCTAAAAAGATATAGTATCTTACAATTTTTTTTAATAAATTGATGCAGACCAATAAAATTAAAAAAAAAAAATTTCAATAAGTATAACAACGAGCATTCACAAATTTGCATAAAGTTTCACTTTAGAAAATATAAATTGAATTTTATAAATATATTTTTTTAAAAATGCACGTATATCGAGATTCTATTTGCAGTGCAAAACCATCTAAAAAAATAATATGCTCATTATTCGCATTATCGAAAACATAAATGTTTGCAAATTCAAGGACAAAACGCAAAGTTTATACTATTATCGAATTATAAATAATATCGATCAAAAATAAAACTAGTTTCGCGTTAATATTAGCAGCGTAAAGGTCTCGCACTGCGTATGAAAAATCGTTTGCTCATTATTGAAGCCCTTTTCGTGGCTTTCATAGCTTTTCAAAGCAAACTTATTAAAAATCATTTTATTTTTCTTTTTCGTAATGCCCGTTGCAAAGATTTTGATAGACGAAAAAAACAAAAAATATTCGGGTCATGTTTTTCATGTCCGCTGATGAGTTTTTAATAAAAATTTATCTGCTTAGAACGCAGTGAAAATAAGTATAGCTCCGAAGGGCGCGGGCAGAAGAAATAGACTAAATTCACGTAGCTCTTAAAAGCGTAGAAAAGAACGGATATGTTTGCAAAGGTTTTTTTGTTGAATGTTTACCACAAGTAGAGCAAAGTATCTTAGCCGTTATAAATCAAATTAAAGATTAAATATAATAAAATAATATATTGTAAGTATATAAACAAGCACGCTTTTAGAGCTACGCATACATAAAAATGTCAAGAAGAGTCAGTCGCTGATTGCTCATGATCTGATACCATGATCCAGCAATTAGAAGGTTACGCAATGCGCAGAGCATAGATTCAATTTTTGTATAGTAGCTATATAAAGTTGCGTACCAATTTTGATAAACTTCACACAAAGTAGACTAATACGAAGCACATAAAAACACATAAGTACAAGTTAGAAGAATGTTTTTTCATTTGTAAAATTTAGTGACCAAATCTATGTCAGTTGAAATTTGTTTCAGACTAAACATTGAGTAGAGTTTGATTAAAATTGGTCAACTATTTCAAATAGCTACCATAAAAAAATTGAATCAGCTTTCTACGCAGCCAAGCAGGCGCACTTCTTTTTTTTAGTCTGTTCGCGTGTGCTTTACAAGTTAACTAAATCAATATGTAGTTCAAAACAACCAAATAGACTCCGCTCATAGATCTTAATCATAGCCCCAATCTTAAGGTAAGGGTTATATTAAGTTTGCAGAAATGTATGTAGCATAGAGAAGAAGACGCCGGAGACCCCCATAGTTAACACATTGATATGCCTGTCCATATGTATGACTAGATCTTGAATACTATTAAAGATAAGATGATCTATCTTGAGATTTGGACGATGGATTTGGATTTTCCTTGTTTGTTTTCTTTTGGTAAGAGGCGTTCAATTGCCAAATATTTTAAAGAAAGTAAAATTCGTAATAGCATAGTATATCGGAAACGAGTTCCAATCGGCAAATTCGGAAATTTTTTAATACCTATTTTTTTTTTAATTTTAATTGTTCTTATGTATTTTAAATGGCCTGCTTGTAATGTTCGTGAGTATCGAATTCTAGCGAGGCTAAATACTTATCGGACCACCCACGTATACATATGCGTATGTATTTGCCTTATAATGTGCTGTTAAAGGGTACCTCGAAGTCATTCACCGCATGTTTTTCGAATTTTTTATAGAGACAAAAAACTTGTATGAGGCAACATACTAAATGTTACTCTACTTCATAAACAAACCTAAGTATAGATTTATTGTGGAGTACTTTTTCCAAATATCTCTTTCTAGTCAAGACAAAGCGAAGCAGATATTGGCTTAAATCAACAAAAATTCATCTCAATTTAAAATTTTGGTGTTCCTGCATCTTTTGGTTTCCATGAGCTCAGCCTCTGTGCAAATAGGCCAACAAGTACATAGATATAGACTAGGCTATACAGGCGGACCAGCTTCGCTCTTACTTAGATTTATATGAACTTAATAAACCCTGTTACTCTAAGAAAAACGAGTATAATAAGAATTTTTCATTCACTTTCCCCTGCAGGTGGTGATTCAGTACAATCCTTGCAATTTCAAAGGATTTGTCTGTCTAATATCCCATAATTATAACATATGTTGTTTCCCCTCGTAAAAGTGTATTCTTCAATTGCAGGAATCTTCTAAAGCTGCTTCCAACGTGTAAAACTTGTTTTAAGGTATCTTGTAATGTTTGCGCATTTCTTTCACGTTTGGGGAACTCAGTCAATGTATAAAATAAAAACGTTGCTTTTTGCTAGATTTGTTTACAGACATTTTTACCTATTTGCATCGGGTTTTAGAATTTATTTTAGCCTTCAAAACTGTTGCATGTTATTTCGCAGAAACATGTATCACTTTGTAAGTTGTTGTTAGCTTTACTCTAATCCAATAGATTTCCATAGCTTTTAGTCTTTGTCCCTAGACTCAATTCATTCTTATTTGCATGGAAAATGCATATTCAGGCGAGTGTGGCAGAAACAAAGCGATATAGTATGTAGATGAAAAAATTTAATACAAAGTGATACTACGTGGAACAAGTAGACAAAAAAAAAAAAAACAAAAAGGAACACATACATATTTTCCAATTTACGATTTCAGCAGAGTAAACAGACAGACGCAAATACGCCAACAGAAGAACGCACTCGCATACTTACACACACATGCCTCCATGGGGAGGCACCGATTGTTGGCATTTGTTGGATTGGTAAGGGCGGAACCCGAAATGTGCTGGCAACAAAAGGGACCTGTGAAAGCTACGCAGCGGCGTTGAATGACGGGTGAACAAAGGAGAAACTCTGGGAAAAAGCGCGCGGTATGCTGGCCGAGTTATGGGTTAGCGGGGGGCTGGCTAAAGGGGCAGTGAACTGAAACATAGAGCGAGACCAAGAGACGACGACGGCGAAGTTGCTCAGCAGGATGAGAACAAAGATGGTGCGATGGCGATGGCGATGGCGACGGCGACGGTGACGGTGACGGTGAAATGTTGGCGCTGGTGAAGGCAATAAAATGAAATTACAACTTAATTGTCATAAATAATTCAGGAGATTCCTTTGCCAGCTACGCAGGACTCGAAAACTGCGTTCCGAGCAAAATCAGAGCGCAGCAGCGGCAGCGGCATGCCATTGAGACCCCTTCCAAGGAAACATCACCATTTAGTATTACCAGTCTGAGACTGACTGACGCAGACTTTCATAAGCGAACATTTTAAAGGCAGCTATTTCGAGTGCCCCGAACCGGTTTGGCAAGCTGAAGCTGGAGCAGGAGCTGGAGCAATATTGTGTGTTTCATTATTAACAAAGTTAATCCCCTGACCTAGTTAAGACAGCTCACAAGCACTCGAAGCACAGACAGTCCCACAAACGAGCCGCATGAGGCGTTAATAAAAAATTAGAGAAGCGCCAAAAACAAATAGCTGATTACGCCAAATATCAGTGTTCCGGGCAGAGGCCATGTTGAATTGTTTTATTTAATTCCGGCTTATTATTTTGCAATGTTCTCGTCAGACTAGGTCACCGCTTGTGCGAAAATCTCAAAGGCTGTAAGTGGGTCTTAGTAGGACTTTGGCATAAAGTGGCACGAACTGAACAACGCGCTCCTGAAATTGATTTACAATTTTATAGCGGGGTATCGAAAGTGAAGTTTTAAAACTGTTTGTAGAAAAAGTAACCATAGACCTACCCAAGTTATTGTCAGAATGATCAGTGCTCTAAAGAGATGTCCACTCTTCGTCCGGTTTTCTGAGAAGTATGGCAACCGTAATGAAAAAGACTCGTATATCGTTTGAGTATACTTATACAGCAATCGTATAAATAAAACCTTTATATATAATATCCAATCTGCCAGAGTGACATTTACATGACATGATTAAAAGTTGCACTGAACATTTGAGGAGAGGGATTCGAACGCTTGGCACGGATTCAAAATGAAACATTGTGGCGAAGGGAATCCAATTCAAAGGGGGATTCGCTGCTTTGTATTTGTATCTATTTATAAAATCAGTAAAAAAAATTAGTGTCGATTTTGTGCATGTCTTTTAAGTTTTTAAATTTAATAGTGAGGTCACTTGGTCGAGAGCCCCTGTACTCATAAGTAAAGAGTGGGATAGATTTATGGTATATAAGCAATTGGCTATAGGACGCGCGTCGCCTCGGGTGTATAGTAAGAAGTTTTCGTTTATCCATTTGTAAATTGGTGCAACACATTTCAGGCCTATTGGACTGTCTTTTCAACTGGTGTACCCGTTAAAGCAGACAGTGTACAGCGATTTCAGAGTACAATGTCTTGATCACTATGGGAGAGTAACTAAAAAATGTTCAAAGAGCGCGAGAGCAATGCAAAAGATAGAATTAAAGAAATACTATTAAAAATGCAGCAAACATGAGTGAGATAGCTTAATTGCTCTCTTTCTTAAATTTGCCACAAAATCTTACTCTATGATCCAACAATTACAAGGTCACGCAACGCGCACGTCAGTTATTGAAATCTCTCTGAAATAGAGAGCACAGGTTCAATTTTTGTATGGTTAATTATAATCTCCCTCTTTGGCTTGCATCGGACGACTGCACATTAAATTTGAGTACATCATAATGCTGTACAGTACAGTGGACATAGACCTCAATTGTAAATACACAAGATCTTTTAGACCAAAAGACAGACTAGACTATGCCAATAACTTAAAAGACCCATATTCGCGATGATAAACATTTTACACCGTTAATAACATAAAAAAACATACGCTTTTAAAAGTTGAAATAAAAAATTGTTTTTAGCTAGCCTTTTCATTGACAAATATACATACTTTAATACTTTCTGCGCTGTAGAACAAACAACTCGAAAAGAATTCAACATCAAAATTAAAT
The DNA here is from genome assembly GCA_949987675.1 of Chymomyza fuscimana. Lineage (NCBI taxonomy): Eukaryota > Metazoa > Arthropoda > Insecta > Diptera > Drosophilidae > Chymomyza > Chymomyza fuscimana. Next base: position 84,324,600 of record OX465088.1, read on the forward strand.
TAAGAACAGACCATAAACCAAGGCAAATCTAATTTCCGTTTATTATTTAAAACGATAAAAAGCTATTAATAGCAGAGTTGTGATTAATAGGAATCGATACTAAAATCAAAAACAAACTTAAATTTTGCTTTTACTTTGCTGTTCGACTTTTTGTTCCTAGAAAAACTCAATTTTCATCCTTTATGCGGCGGTCGAGACTACATAAACAAAAACAAAAAAGCAAATATTGTGTATACTTAGTAAATTAGCAAAATGACAAAAATTCTTCAAGTCCCACACAAATACACTCACACACAGGCACCCACACACAGGCACCCATACACAGGCACCCACACACACGCACACACACACACACTCGAAGGTTGAGCCGGTCCACATTTTAGTAGATTTTCTGGGGGAGTGATTGCCTGTTAAGAATGTGCAAACAAACAGTCGAACAAACAAACTGGCACTGGGACTAGGGATGGGTCTTGGAGTAGGGCCGAGAAAATGAGCAAAAAAAAAAAAATAAGAAGGAAAATGCTTACGAAAACACAAACAATAAACGGCTTGCTGGGTATGCTTAGGGACAACATCAACCCATTGAGAGAGAACATAATAATTTCGGACGTTTTTTTTCCCAATAAATTGCCCTGGGACCCGAAAGGGGTGCTTAAAAAATATAGCAAAAAATCAAAATAAATAAAAAGCAACACTGTTGAACAAACAATTGCACAATATATGTTAGTTTAATAATAATCATAGAAAAAAATACTCAGACCAGGAAAACGAGCGACAAAGCGAAAAGTGCACGGCACCACAGAATAAAAAATGTGTAAATGCCCGCCAGATATTGCATTGCACTTACTGGGTAGCCCCAATCCCACCCAGACCCGCACCGAGACGCAGCCCGGGCTATGCGGCCTCGTTTGGCTCGAAAATTTATAGAAAATGCCGAAAGCAGCAAAACAACCAAATAGTATGTTCAATACGAACAGAAAGGCATATAAATAAATGTTGGATATATGTATAGTATTTACTAGTGTGTGTGTGTGTGTACTTTTGTGTACCAGTATGTATGCCAAACAATATATTTTCAAATATTGTAGTTTATTAAATGTGTAAAATTTTGCAAACATGTTTAAAACGAAAGAAAACAAACTGAGCACAAATTCTCTCAATTCGATTTTAAGTTAATAAAAATTTTAACACAAAATTGATTTTTATTTCCAAATTCCGGAAATTACGATACTCCGCACATCTCCTGCTCAAGCTGCTTCCAACAGCATCCCTTTTTATATACAAAAAAAAACGATGAGTGAAGAGAAATGTTCTGATTGATTATAAAATCAAAATAAAGCAAACTCTGTGGTGCGAAATTTATGGGGGGCGTCGGTTTAACTCCCTTTCGCATATAAAATTTGCTAAAAAATTAATTTTCAACTTGAAAGAATGTAAGAATCCGTTGGCTTGGCAAGTTGGAAGTTATTTTTAGAGTGCAGGACAGAAAATTGCTTCTTGCTTTCTTGGGGGCACTCAATCTTGTATACCCTTGAAGTTGGCTTATCTGTTACCATGGCTGCCAGGGCACAGTGGGCTGAGTGTGGAGAAATTAAGCTTAATAAAACTGATTGGTTATACTTGGCAGTTTAATGAATGTTTTTTCTTAATAAACTCTTGCACATTGGATGAATGAAATGGATGCATTAATAACAACCAAAGTATTCTAAAGCGGCTTTTAGATTTGAAAAAAAAAGATGGCGTACGTTAAAGTCGGGCGCGGGCGACTTGGGGATACCCTGTACCACTAGCCTGCAATAAAATCCGGTATATTGCTTAAGAACACCAAAAAACATTTGATTGCCAAATTAGGTTACGATACCTTCATAAACAACCAAAAACTGACGAATTTTGAACCAAAAATGTTTTTTTGACCGATCGTTCCTATTGGAGCTATATGATATAGTCAACCGATTTTGATCAAATTTGGTACAGTGCTTGGGTACTCTAAAAAAGTTCCAAATGCCGAATTTGGTTACAATATCTTCATAAACAAACGAAGCACAACAAATTTTGTACAAAAAACGTTTATTTGACCGATTGGCCCTATGGGGGCTATATGATATAGTCAACCGATTTTGATCAAATTTGGTACAGTGCAGACAGACGGACATCGGTATATCGACTTCTCTAGTCACTCTGATCATACTTTAGATAACTTTGGGGGGTCTCCGACGTTTCCTTCTGTATGTTACATACATTTTCGGCTTGCACAAACTTAATATACCCTTTGTACCATACGGTACTGGGTATAATTATTGTCTGGATTTTTCAGGAAGGTAAAAGTGTTTCAAGTACTACTGGCTGTCTCCCTAGATGAATCCACAAAAAAATGGAAGCGAGTTTAGCATCTTTTCTTCATCAAAAGTACAGTAAGAGCTCTTAATTCAAAAGTTTTCTTCTAATATAGTATGAAGTATTTTTCTTTTGAATAACTAACTATACCAAGGGAACGATGTGCATATACATAAATACACTAAACTATCAGGGACTCTACGTTTAATACTTGATATTCATTTTGAAAAATTCTGTTTAAAAAATTTATTTTCTACCCCTTTTGGAAGTCTCCCATCGAAAAACATTACACTGCTTGGATCATTTATATTAAAAATATCTGAGTTTTCTCTTCTAAATTAACATCTTTTTAGTGAAATAAAAAAAATGCTGCAGCTCAGGAAGAAAATTAGTTTGGTATATGGACTTTAGGGTCTTTTAAGTCCTTTGGGGTATCGAATTGACTCCCATTTCTGTACACTTAAGAAGCAAATGTACCCCTAAGAAATTCTAATGGATTCAAATCCGGAATTTTTGCTGTTCAAGTTAAAGTTAATACATTTTATGCCTCATGATGCAATTATCAAAAAACTGTTTGCTAAATCCGCTTATAGCAATCAAAACCAATGTTGAACCAGGACAAAGTCTGCAGTGTACTCTTTTTCTGTGTATAAGAGCAGATTTGATATCTAGAAATATTGAAAAATGATTGTGAGAGATTCGAGACGATGGATAAGAACAATATAAATAGTATATCCACAAAAGAAGAAGTTTAGTTCAGACAATCATGTACTCAATTTAAACGAGAAATTTCGGAGAAGTCAAAGTTTATAGAAAGGGCATTCGTTTGGTTAGAAATAAAAGAAATCTATATACATATGTATATGTATGTATATAGATATATATATATACATATATACATACATATATACAATATGTACATCTTTAATCATTTAATTACCATTGTTATATATCTTTAAAAATAAGAATTATATATAAGAAATTCTGTCACGAGCGCTCGACTAGAGACTGTGATTAGTTTTTATTTAATACCGCTTCATTTGTTTATTAATGTTTATGCCACACTTACTTGTTAAAAAAAAAAAAAAAAAAAACGAAATTTTTTATATCGAACTCTTCTACAACTATTATTTTCATATTATGATTTTTCTATATATCGTCATAGGAAAGCTCGGGTGTGTTAGAAACCACAGCCTTTTAAGACTACTTTAAACATTTAAAATGTATACCATTTCTTTTAAGCAGACCTCTCGACAAATGGCACGCTACTCTTATGAGAGTATAAAGTCATTGAAAAATACCACGAAAATCGATTTTAAATTACCCCAATCCCTGGGTAGACTGCAAGTGATTTTCCAAGAGCCAAAAATAGTTATAATATTGCCAAAACCCTTGAAAACTTGCATAGCTAACCAATGAAATTTGAGTTTCTAATCACTTTCCAGGAAAAACGCGACGCTTAATTTTGCAAAAAGTTTGGCCAACTATGAGAATATTTTATCTCAAGACCGCTTAGAAAATTTTGCGTGAGAAAGCGTGTAATAATTAACTTAAAGTTCCTGGAAATCTTAAAATCTAACCAAGTAATTAACTTGAGCACTGAGATTCCGGCCACACCGACATGGAAGCTGCCACTTGAAGCTGTAGCATGCCACTTTTTGGCGGCATCATCCACTTTATCTTTCCTAGCATGCTAATAACGTTTTTACGCGATAAACTTGCGATAATTTAATTACACGCGCAACATGAAATTCAAGATGAATTCCAGACTTGAAGACGGTGACAAAACTGCTGCACCAGGCAGAGAGAGAGAGACCGTGAGACCATGAGAAAACGCAGCACTCTGTGGGTTCCCAGACTGTAAGAGACGGCAATGTAAATTACGCGTATTAATATCAATTTATAATCCGCATCCAAATCCAAACATTTTTACACAGTCATGATGCCAGCCAAGCAACGATGATGCGCCAAATCCGTGATAAATCCTTAAAAATTACTTTTAATTTGGCAGCAGCGTATGCAAAGCCCCCGGAATAGATGTCATAGCCGTCGGCACTACGGCCCAGCGCTTGCATCAAACAAACGCTGGAAGACTGATTGTACGTCCGTGATGTCGTCAACGTCAATGAGCGAAGAATTACAAAACGAATACGAGTACGAGTACATTGATGCCTTTTGGCGTCCCCTACAGCCGCGCGGTACCAGCCAGTGACACTGGACGCGATTGTTACGCTGCTGCTTATCTTACGGATTTCGCAGCTACACACACCCCACCCCCGCCCAAACACCCGGACGGGTACACTTGTGTGTGTGTTTTTTCCAGCCTCAGCTCTGCACTAGATTAAAATAAGTCGAGCGATGAAAATAGATTACGCGCGTATTTTGCGAATGTTGCGTCAAAAACGATAATAAAACTTCACCAAAGCGACGCCATTTTTGGCGTCAACGTTTCTCGCAGAGGCGTGAAAAAAGCACCCAAAATTTAATTTGAATCCGTGGATCTTGTTTGACGTCCGGTATGGGTATGTCTTTATGTGTGCGTGCGCGTGTGTCTGTGTGAGGGGGCTTTTCCCTTTCCTGCTGTTTGATTAGTCAATTTTGTGGACTTTGCTGCTAATTGTGCACACACACATAAACACTATGTACACACACACACACAGACACATTAGTATATAAAATTGCATATGAAATATGTACGACGCCATGTGTGTCATTATTATTGCTGTTGTTGCTGTTTTTGTTATTGCTAGGAAACAGGCAGCGGCATGGCGGCCGCTTATGCTAATGAATTCGACGTCGGTTCCTCGCAGCTTCGCTCCTCCGAACAGTGAATCAAAATAGTGTCCGCACAGCTTCTAACTCGAATTTACTTTGTACACTTTGTCGTTTAACTTTTTTAAATTTATAATGGCATGCCATTTTTGAAAAATAACATTTTCCCAAATGCGTCTAACTTCCCTAAAGCAAATTTGCATGGGATCAGAAAATAGGTTCGTAACACAGAGATTTAAGTTTTTTGTAAGCTTAACTAAAGAGATCTGTAACATTTGCTGGAATCACATTTCTCCATTTTTCTCAATAACTCTACTTTCTGCTAAAAAATTTGTAGGTTATACGAAAAATTGATTATATAATTTGTAATAGGGATTTAAAAATACAAAAAAAAACAATTTACTAATAAAAATATGAAAGTTTGTTGCAGAGGAGTTGGTTATTCGAAAGTTCGACTGTACCTACAAAAAGTAATTGAAGCCATACAAGATACGATGCAATCGATTGTACAAGCTGCTCGATAAACAGTCAAGTTGTACAAACAGTCGCATTATGTTTGGCTTGTGTAAGATATTTTTTTTGCTTAAGGCCAAAATAAAAAAATACAAAAAAATAGAGGCATTATTAAATCATCGCTGCTGGACAAATTTATCGATTGTTACTAAAAACAAAGCATACAGGATCAAATTTTTAAACTGCCGTATTTGACATGTTAACCGAAAATATACTTCTCTGCAGAGAACAGCAATAAGATTGAAAAAAAAAAACATATTTCCTGGCATTTAAATCTTTTCGTTTTTAAACTTAAAAACAATGAGACATAAGTGAACATTTAAGCTCAAATATTTTAGTTTCTAGGCCACAGTTCTTCATAAAAATTCACACTGATAAAAATCGTCAGATTATTTCAAGCAACAGCATCGATACATAAATTTAGTTTAGTTCTCCAAAAAAAAAAACAATTTTATTAATAATTTTAAAATACGACAATTTTGCAATACATTAAATGAACACAGTTTTGCATCAAACATTTTTTTTTCAAATCGATAAATTCAACTCATCAGCGTCAATATTTCAAATTAGTGTAGGTATTAAATAGGTATTCATTTTAAATCATTTCACGTAAAAGTATCGTCGTTACATCTAATGGATAGTTCTGCAGACGAAACTTATATTTGAAAAAATTCTGCAATATGTCAAATTCACGCAACTGCATCGAATACTTTTATAAAGTTTAGGTATCAATTAATAACAGATATGAATAATGTCAATGTTTTTACGACTTTTGAACAACAGAGTAATTTTTTTGAGAGCTGTCACATAGCTTTTAGCATACTTTCAACCTAGTTATGTATCATCTCGGCTCATATATAAGTAAGGTAACGAACCCGCCGACTATTAGCCCACAAGTGACAATAGTGCTCAAAAAGATGCATATCATGTCTTATCCTTTAGCATAAATCGTATTTAAATTGCACTAAAAAAATCGAAATTACTTAGTGGACGACCCAATAGATATTCACTAAATGTAGCAGTTGCCACGGACTAATAGTGTGTCCGTACTAAGTATATTCTTGAAAACGTTTGAAACGTGGCCAGATAATATCAGTGGTAAGACCCATAATGCAATGAACTAAACCTTTTGTTACGCCAATGTTCGATCTGAGAATTATCTTAGCTAATTTAAAAATATACAATACTTTAGCGAGACCTCCCATCTAATGATATAAAAGTATAACCGAATTTTCAATATTTTAGGGAGCTCTTTTATCTGATGATTATAGATATAACAGATTAAAGATATAAGATGATCTTATGGCTGTATTGTATTGTATAAATATTCGTCGCATTTTTCTCAAAACACTGCAGAACTTTTTCGTTCTGTAAATTCCCCATAATTTCTTAATCGAAGCTTATAAAAATAAAACAAACATTTCAAAACAGGGAGAAAAATGTTCCATCATTAAAAGTATGTAGTCCATTTTTCATTAAAAATTTGTTGGTCTGTTTCAAATCAGTTTATAAAAATCTATAGAAATCGTTCTTGACGTCTATTTAAGCATACTTTTGCTCAGAAAATTATCCTATATCAAGACTTTTCGAATTCACTGTATGCACACACTCTCACACGCACTTTCACACTCTCACACTCGTATGTACTCCATAGGCATTCGCACTCGCGCACTTTGTTGCCAATACACACACACACATACATATACTCGTACTCGTATATATGTATGTATGTTTTTTTTTTATTCAATATTTGCATAATTGCTTTTGTTGCTTTCATTTTGTCAGCTTTGTTGTTTCGGTTTTGGCATTGCGTTCGGCTTGCGCAAATATTTGCACAGCCTCCAAACGGCGCAATTTTTGGGCAATTTCACGATTTTCACTGGGTGATGCCGTCCGCGGCAGCGTCAACGCCAGCGCCAACGTCGACAGCGCCGGCGCACATATTAACATATTCTAATTAGCACGTCGGCCGCTTGCCGGGCAGCGAATTTATTGCACAAACACTGAAACGACGGGGACACACGCGGACACACACATGCCCCAAACACAAGCCGCAATGCGATTATTAGCAGGACTTGGAGCACGCGTCGCGCTGCATTTGGCAGTTGCAAGTATGTTTGGCACGGTGTGAGGTGATAGCAAATGAATTTTGTATGCCACTTTCTCAGAGATATGCGACCGCAACACGGTGGTAAGCATAATCACGTTGACGCGGCAATTTTAGCGCATCAATTTCGCGACTGCAGACGTCGCCACAGGCAAAGGGCTTCAAGCGTGCCAACAGCATCTGTGGTGATGTCACACCGAGTAACACATAGTAACACATAGTACACACCAAGGAGACACCAAAGTAACCAAAAATCATTCGTAGCACAGAAACAAAACGCAACCGTCAGAGTAATACACAAGTTGGTTAGGTAGATGGGTACATTACTTTCTGTACCACTTGGTAAGCGCACAAACGATGCCTTCCGTCTGCCGATGTCAACGTATCCACTGTGCCCGCTAAACTGTTTGCTTCGTCAGTCGAGCGATGCCAACGAACCTGCCCAGCAACATCAAATGTTGCTAGCAACATGTTGCTGAGCGAGCAAATTGGGGAAAATGGAAAAGCCCGAGAGCACGAGAGAGCGAGAGTGAGCCACAGTTCGCACTCTTATACGCAAGGCGCAACACTTGCGGTCGACGCTCTGGTTTGTCTTTCTGTATTTTTTTTTCCATCGCAGTTTCGTCCTTTTGAAGACCTAATTTGATTCTAATTTATGTAACTATTGACAACAATTGCAATTGAGTGTTGACGAGCACTTATGACCGCTTTTTGTTTTAGCCAATTGTTGGCTGGACGCAGGTCTGGAGACCTCGAGGCCAACGCAGACAATTAGTTCTATAGTTGTTGAGATTTGGAACTTGTCGCCTCGAGCTTGAAGCATGCTTAAGCATAGATAATCTTTTGCTTACTATGGTATATGCGGGGCGGTTCTTGCTGGTTAAAATGTAATAATGTGGTTTAATATATGGGCACTTGTCTCGAAGATGCGATTATAATAGAAACTAGGGGAAGACTAGAAGAACAGAACTAGAAGTTTAGCGTAATTTTGTTAAAAGTATTAATTAGTTAAGCTAAAATAGGTCGACTAAAAGAACACTTTACCTACTTTACTTTACTTGAGAAACTCATTAGTGAAATTGAAAAACTGTTGATCCGAATGACAATCATTGATAGATAGATGTTGGCCGGAAGAGTTTCAACCTGTATTACTAGATTACTTTTATTGTTTAGTTTAACTGAGATTGAAGCTTGATAAGAGTAAAGATCGCTGCTTCATTTTCACAAAACTTGCTAAATTAAAAAAAAAGAAAAAAAAAGAGTAGAACTATGATACAGTAGAATAGAAATATTTACAATTAAGTCAACATGAGTCTGCACGGCGATTTTGTTAGCTGTGGCTTTTTAATAAACCTTTATTTATTATTACTATAAGTTGTTTTCAAAAGATTTTCTATATAAAGTGGTCACAATTTGCTCTATTTGAGTATAACACCTGAAGTGGCAAAAAATTTTTATTTAAATTGCACCCTCGACAGGGTAACAAAGTAGGAAGGTCTGTGTATAGTTACATCTTGACACATAGAAATGTTAGGGACTAAAAAGTAAAAAACGGTTTCGGCTGACTGGGAGGTGGTACCCCCAACAAATAAAAAGAATTTTTATACTCTTCATTAATTTAAATACTGATATCACTGAATATAGCTTTTTCACGGAAAAGCGGGAATTTCAAAATTCAAAAGCGGGCAAAAAAAACGCGAATTTTAAAATAACAATTTTTGATAACATAAGTATGAATTTTATTTATTCAAAGTAAATAACGAAAAAAATTAACACAAAATAACTATTCTTGTACCGGTTCCAAGTTGGACGTCTACATTGAGGAACTCAACGTTAGAAAATCGTTTCGACTCCCAGATTACTGCAGTGTTTGCTGAAGTCACGGCAATTCAGGAGGCTCTTACGACAATAAAAAACTTACCAATAGGTAATAAAAATATCTGTATATACTCGGATAGCCAGGCGGCTATTAAGTCACTCGCCTCTTTGACATCATGCACAAAGTCAGTGAAGAATTGTCTCTCGTCTCTGGAGAAAATGGCAGAATAGTTTTCAATACACCTCATCTGGGTCCCGGGACACAGGGATATTAAGGGCAATTGCATTGCGGACGAACTGGCAAGACAAGGAACTACCAGCATCCTCCTTCAGGACAAGGAGCACCTCTTCTGTCACTGCCCTGGACTGTGTAGGACAAGGTTCCGCTTCCTCAAATCACACTTTCTAAATGACTTATCCCAGCTCTCAGAACAGAGTCCAAAATGCCTCTCAAGGTTTATTCAGGCCACAGGATGGCTGTGAAAGAGAACATCTAGAGGACCTACTAGTGGGACCTACTACTGGAGGAAAGTCCACCATTGCGGTATCACAACGGGCCTATTTTTTTGGCCTAAGTGAGTTGAGACGTGGTCCCAGCTGCCGCCCTAACCTAACTATTCTTGTGGTATAAAATCAGTCAATGGTAACACATTTTTTCCTAATGATAAAATCTTTTTGTTGTACTAATCGCCTCTTTTTAGTGCACCCAATATGTCAGGTCGTTTTTTGATTGCATCATAAAATTCCTTCCACATGTTCTTGATGAGTAAAAATGATCGCTCAGATGGTGTGTTGGTACCTTTGACAAAATAAAGCCCAAGTCACGCAGAATCTTTTTCAAGTTTCGACTTCGGAGCGAATTTTCCACTCTGTCTATTTTAGTTCTCTCTGGCTGTGATGCTGTTCGATACTGTTACGTTAATCCTTTCTTCACACTACGATTCGTCGTCATTGTTGCTTGTGTTTGTGTGCATTATACGTTTCTTTTTTTGGTTTCAATTTCATAGCTGTGCATAATGTTGAGAGAGGCAACAAACAAAATGATTGACATTCACAAATCAATACATAAAGAAATATAGATTTTTAAAACAAATAAGAGCGAAATATTGAACAATTTCTTTTCATTCTAATTTTATTAAATGAATTTTTTGAAATTGGTTAGTTTCTCCGAAATATGTGATGATTTCAGAATTTTTTAATAAGTAATTGAGACAAAAAATCATGCAATGTAAAAAACGGGAATGAACGCGAAAAAACGGGAGCCCGGGAGTTGCCTCGAAAAAACGGGAATTCCCGTTTTCCCAAGGCTCGATGGGAGGCCTACTTATACGGTATATCGACTAGGCTAATTATTCTTATCAAAAGTGTATCTACTTGCCTTTTATTAGCAGGATAAAATAATTTTCTTAAGCCCTGTACCTTAAGTACAAATTATATCAAAATCAGTTGATTTTGAAAAAACGTTTTCAAGGCATAATTCGTTTCTTTTTCGTTTGCTTATGAAGATATAGATTTAAAAAGTCTTTTGGAGTACTTAAGTACTTAATATACTGAGTTTGAATGCAATGTGATGGTGTAGAGTATCCTAAAGTCGTTACAAATTTTGTCCAAAAATAGTTTTTATTGCGATGTAGTTAAAACGTATTTAATATAGAGAACGATATCTGAAAAATAATGATGATGAATTGGAGCAATTTACTTCAAAAAAATATTTATAATACTGAAAAAAAACGATTGGAGTGGAGTCGGATCAAATTTAATAACCTTACTTGTACAAAAACGTTAACTTAACTTAAAACTCCTCTAATTTTTCGCATATATATTTATATATACTTAAAAAAAATTTGCCGAAATCTGTCCATCCGATTCTCGGGATATATAAAGCAAAATGTGTGATATATTTTTTTGTTCATTAATTCTTTTTGTTACATAAAAATCGGCTCAGCCGTTCAGGAGTTACAAATGGTTTAATAGTACAGTAAACGAAGAGTTTCAACTGGAAAAAAATGGTTACTGGATGTGACTTTCAGGGATCATTCTAAAAACGAGTTTTTGAAAAAAAAGTAAAATTTAAAGACGATCCGAAAGTATTTAATGGAACCGAAAATAGACCAAAGGTCATAATTTTCACTTTTTAGGTTTCTAACTTAAAATTTAAAAACTTATTTCCATTCAAACAAATTATGGTTCAAAAAGTCTCATATCTATCTCAACATAATTCTAAAAAAATATAGAGTCGGCCTGAATAAATTTGGTAAACTTTAAAATTGATTAAATTGTTTAATTAATTTACAAGTTTTAAAAATAATTAAATTTTTTTATCCTCAACATGTTTTAGTCGTTCCCGTAGTAAAATTACATGCTAAACCGAATATGCAGTCAAAAATTTTTTTCATGCAACGGGTTTCGAGATATTGCACAAAACCGTTTTTCGAAATTAGTAAAAAAGTCCCTCTACTTATCAGCAAACTTCTCTGGTTATACTAAACTGATTTGGATAATTTTGACGTGACTGTAGATAATTGAATTACCCATCGATAATATTTAGAACATATTTTTGTCAACATTACGGTTTGGTCGCTATTTATGCATTCCCATGAAATTTTTAGTCACTTTTAGCAAATTTTTGAGAAAAAATCTATTTGGAATGTAAATTTAAAATTTTTAAAAAATTTGTTCATACAGTTTTATTCATGGCTCGTAAAGTTCGATCGATTACGAAAAAAAATTAGTGGTTGTTGTAAATAACGGAAATTTGCTTTTCGTTCCTCGAATTATTTTTAAATGGTATCTTAATGTTTCTTTTCATAATTAGGAACATTTCTGAGCTCATATACAGCCGAAATCCATGATCCATTACCTTTCCAAACGATCGATTCTTGGCTCAGTTTTTTTTTTCACTACTAAAATGATTCTAAAACACAATCTTATAAATTTTTAAGTGACTTTAAACTAACACACATCCAGCCTTAACTGAGCCTTACTTCAATTTTAACACTATAATCCGATTAGTATCATCTCATTCGAGTAAATAAATGACATGCTTAGCATTTTACATTTTCATCTTGGAATAGTCTGAAGAAACAGGATTATTGGTAAGATTATACTACCCAGGGAAACCACAAGCTAAACCAATCACAGCTCATTGATAACCAAGCACTTTTGCCATGGTTTCAGATCCCTGTGGGGCACACCATCTTTGTCTCCGTTTCTACTTAAATATGTTTAAGCGTGTTCGCATAAGTGTTGGCAACTGTACGAGTATATGCGTAGCTGCGTGTCATAATACATATGTATGTATGGTATACAAGTATGTACATAGTATTATGTTGTACATACACCCAAGTGAACATATGTATGTGGAATGCTCTCGAGCTGAATGTAAGCATGTCTAAGCAGCGGAATAGCATGACAATCAGTCGCCCCGAGCATTTACATAAAACCAAAATAAATAAATCGCACTTGCAGTCAGTATGAGCATGTCCAGGGCAGAGCAGAGCAGAGCAGAGCAGAACAGAGCAGAATAGAGTAGACCAGACGAGACCCAGGACAGGCCAAAGATCGACCGGTTAAAGGTTAATACACTGCATACTAACAACAGACTAGTATAATAAACTGGAGGTCACAAATTCAGTCAGCCCCTGACCTCTTTATTGACTACAATGACACTCGATGTTCTGTTGCGCTTGATTAAAATTTCACCATACGGATATCGAATAGGGAAGCTCTTAGTGCGGTTTCATTATATTCGATAGTCTGACACTGAAGCGTCATTTGAATTTTAATTGCAATCAACTCATAGCCGGACGGATGTAAGTGATTGCCGTTTACGGATTAGTCGCCTGGCTTGATTTACATTCACCTAATGCATTCATTTCAATTCGATTGATATTGATTGATGTATGTGTGCGTGTGTGTAAGTGTCGGTCAATAGGTCATCCAGTCACTTTGGCAGTTTGTCAGTTTTTCGACGAATCCAGTGAGCAGTGAACATATGTGTGTGTAAACGAGCTGCTCCAATAAATGCAAATCATTGAAACAAATCAAATTTATAAAATGAATATTCAATGTCAGACAGCCATTATTCGTTAGGTTTATATAAATATGTCGACTTTACATAGATTAAAGATCAAACACATGAGCACGACCATCATATTACGGAATTGCATTTGCGCTTTAGTAGTTTTCTAACAAACTGCTTATCCCAGAGTCAAGTCGGAGAGCTTAAGCTGCTAAGTCCCAAAATTGTCTATTTGTTGGAACCATTTTAGCAGCTAGTTTCAAATTTGAGGCGTCACATTTGGTGACTCCTGTGACAGCAAACTAAAATCAGTCAGCTAACTCTTTGCCAGAGGCCGTCAGCTCGACAGCACGGCGATAATTAATCAAGACCATCTGCAGGCACAGGGCGTAAAAATGAAATGTCACAATAAAAGCATTTGTGCGAGTCCTTCCGCAGGCCGGATGGCTGGAGCGATGAAGCAAGTCTTTGTTGAAACGCCCAGTCCAACACACTGAGAACACACACATACATACAATCGCAGGCGGTTGGGGGTTTTGAGAAGTTGTTGGGTGGAGCTAGCTAGGCGCCCACTCGTTCCACGCAACAATTAGCTTTTGTCAGATGCCATGACAAACGGATTAGCCAAACGCCTCAATCATTTTGTTACAGAATACCCGCGACATCAAGTCAAGTCAAGGCTTACAAGGATATACGGACTTATGGACGAATGGACTGGCTCGAACTACACCGGCAGAACAGTGTGAGCAACTTGTGCTCGAACACACTTCCGTACGCCGGAGTTGCGAATCCACTAGTTACACTGTAATAAATCGTTAGTTACTTCTATAGGAAATCCTTAACCCTACAAAGTTGCAGATTTAAGGAATCTCCTATCACATCCACCTATCCGTACCACCACTTCCGTACGCCGGAGTTGCGAATCCACTAGTTACACTGTAATAAATCGTTAGTTACTTCTATAGGAAATCCTTAACCCTACAAAGTTGCAGATTTAAGGAATCTCCTATCACATCCACCTATCTACCTGTGACGCTCTAGAAGAAGACAAAGAACCACATTTCCACATACTGCCTTAGGAACTCCTTAACCCTACAAAGTTGCAAAGTTAAGGAATCGTAACTTTTATCATATCCACCCATCTACCTACCCTACTGTGACGCTCTAGAAGAAGATCAGGAAACACATTTCCCTTTGTTTCGGGAATTGGACTGGCTGAGGTGTTCTAGGGATAGTATGTATGTAGATATGTAATCTTGCTGTGTAGTTGGCACAAAAAGATTATGAATATTCTTCGGAATGCTTAAGTAAAAAATACTTTGAATACTCAAATAAATTATGCAAATTAAATCTGGTCACTTGTGTGTAAAGTTCGAAGATCCTTCTTAAAGATAAAGAATTGATCTTATAAAATTGTCTATTTTTTATGGATGAACTTATTAGTTATTATTATTATCAACTTAAATTTAATATATTCTTATTGGCAATCAATTTTGAACATTTTTCAACTCTTTCTTATAATGGAAGATCTTTCTCCAGTCTTAAGAGGAAGACCGAAAAACGATGACTGAGAAAAATTAAATAAAATCGATATGGGGGGAGCTTCAGGAGGCACCGTACAAGCTGAAGTTAAGTACCACATCAGTGAGACCTCAATTTCGAACTCTTTCTTATTCTATATGTTCTTTCTTTAATGTTAAGTGACAGACTGAAAGAAATATCTTCATGTCATTCTAGACCAGGGGTGTCCAAGCCCATTGCTCATCTGGCTCTTTTTATTTTTGTAATGGCTCTTAGGCATAGGCAACAATGCGAGTATACATGTAACTGTATATCACTCAATGCCAATGCAAATTACAAAAACAATTTCGCAGAAACAACCCTTGTGTATATTTGTTTTTGGCCCACTGATTTTCACTGTAATTTTGTTATTGTTTTTCGTTTGTGCTCTCTGAACTCTTACACTTAAAAAAAAGGTTGTAGGATTGATCGCGGACACGAAATTTTTGTACACCATGTGTGAAATGTGAGTAATAAGGCATAGCTTTCAAAGAAAAAAGAGTTACAACGAAAAACAAAACATTTATATGAGTATATACTATTTTTGTCAGTGTACATAATAACATGAAAAAACGGTATGCTTTAAATGTGTTAGTGCTTTTCTTTCACCCCTGTTCTAGACTATAAACTCTTTTAGAAGTCTTACTTTATAAATCACAAATATAAACCTCATGTTTTTTGTAAATTTTTCATGCGAATATCAATATATTTATACATTATATTATGTTATTATACAAGTTAACGCCACACATCACTTTTCCCCTAAATCCAATACTACTACTATATTGATGCGTAAGCTCATCAGAAGATCACACCACCCAAAGGCGACACCAGACGCAGCAAGCATTCGGCAGCGTCAGCAGCTAGACCATTGGCGACGATCAACAGCAGCGGCAGCGCAGCCGTAAACATAAACATTGGCGGCGGCAGCGCAGCGTTAATCTAAACATCTGCAGACAGCAGAGTCAGCAGTTATTATTTATAAATATCACTGTTAGAAGATTAAGACAGTTCAGTTGTTCAGTTGTAGTTTTAGTTTTAAGTTTGATTTGTGTCAGCTGGAGTTAGAGTTAAGAAATATTAAATAAAGTTTTTTTTAAAAACATAAATTAAACAGAGTTTAATTAATTGGCGCCCGAGCAGGGACCGGAAAAAAAAAAAATAGTTCTCGCATAAACGGTGTTCATTGCATAACCTAAAGTACGAAGCTAAGTTAAAAATCCGGTCTAAAACCCAAATGATCGAGAAAACCCTTTGTGTACGAAATCTAAAAAAATCGTGATACAAAGTGTAACTTTCGCAAATAGAAGGTGTACTCGTAAATCCAAGTAAAAATTGGTGGAGTTATAATATCTTAAAAACGGCGAAGTTAAAGTTTAAAAACTCGGTCAAAACCTTTTACCTTGTCTGTGCCTGAGACAAGAGAAATAACCGTGTAACGTAAAATAAAATACGAAAAAAAACACGTGCATACCCCTGTCTTTGACAGGCGAGAAAAATAAAACAAAAAAACAAAAAAGTAATAATCAACAAATCGTCGCCTCGTTCTGCAAGCTCCGTGCCCAGACGAACCGGAAACAAAAGTACTCGACGTAGGATCCCGAGTAGGCCGTACCAGCTAAAACGGAAGTCATCCACTCAGTCACCGGAAAGATGCGCCGTACGATTATATTAATGTAAGCGATTAGTTAAAAATTGAAGAAAAAAATTAAATAAGAAAAAAATAAAAATCAAATTAAAAAGAAAAGAAGAAAGAAGAAGAAAGAAACAAATATATTTAAGAGAAAATATAAGAAATAAAGAGAAAAAACATAATAATTAAATAAGAAAAGGAAAAATATTTTAATCAAAAGGTCTTAAAAAAGAAAAAAAAAAAAAAAAAAAAAAATCTTGCATATTTTTTTAAAAAAAAAAAAAAAAAAAAAAAAAAAAAAAAAAAAAATCAATAAATCAATAAAAACTATAAACAAAGAAAAAAAACATATGTAGTTATCTTGCATAAACAAGACAAACGTTAATAAATCCAATCATATAAGTTAAGAGCAAAAGAAAAAAAGCCCATTACATTACATTGACTATATTTTGCATAAGTTATTGAAAATCTTATTGACTATATTTTGCATAAGTTATTGAAAATCTTATTGACTGTATTTTGTATTGGTGATTGAAAGTTTTATTAACTGTAATTCATATTATTGATTACAAACGTTCTCAATTGCAAGTTATAATTTATTGAATTTTTTTATTGATTTATTGTCCGTCCGAAAATTTATCTTGGAAAAATGGCCAACGAAAATAATTCGCGTCCCTTGAATTTGGGCTCCGGTACAAGATCAGCAGCCTGCGTACAAACGCTAGGCGCTCAGCAGTTAGAGAACACGGTTCTCGCTATCGTGAAAAATGTGTTAAGTGCGGGAGGGGGACAATTAATAAAAGATGTCCTAAGCCCCGAAACGCGTTACGAGGACGTGACAATCGGACGAGACTATATAAACAACGGTACTGACCACGACAAAGTGCCCGGAATGGCGGCACAAATTAGGGATTTTTCAGGCAGTAAGTCTGAGTACAGCTCTTGGAAAAAGAGCGTCGATCGGGTTCTCGCAATGTACGTAGAGAGCTCCCCGAAGTACTATTGTGCAATTGTCACAATCAGAAATAAAATAGTGGGAGAGGCAGACGCGGTTCTCGAGTCTTACAATACTCCCCTAAATTAGAAAGCAATTTCGGATTGTCTTTCATCCCATTACGCGGATAAACGCGATTTGAAAACCTTGGAGTACCAATTGTACTCTCTGTCTCAAAGACAGATGACCATTAAAGAATTTTACCAAGCTGTATATTATCAGCTCTCTCTGATTTTAAATCAGATTAATACCTTTGAATCTTCGGCAGAGACCATGAGTACTCTGACCGATTTGTACAGAGATAAGGCATTGGACACTTTCGTGAGAGGCCTCAATGGCGATCTCTCAAGACTTCTGGCCATTAAAGAGCCACGTGACTTAAGTCATGCTTTACATTTGTGCGAGCTGATCGAGAATCAGAATACTCGTAATGCCACAAATAGATTTTCCAAGCCACCTGTTCCTCCACGGAACACGTATTACCAAAGAAATGACCAAAGTCATTCAAATAAAAATAGATTCCAAAACTTCCAACCGCAGTTGTATCATCAACCGCAAAATCAACAGTCTCACTTTAGACAACCATTTATGCCACAATTTAGGCAAAACTACCAACAACAATATGCTCCCAGAGCTACATTTAATCCATTTGCACAAAATCATGTGCCCTTACCTCCAAAGCCACCGGTACCCATGGATGTAGATACGTCCGTGCAAACGAAGCAAGTAAATTACATGAACAGACCCCAACGCAACGAATTCTCCGCAAAACGTCCCCATTCAGGTCAATTTCAACCTACTAAATTCCAAAAGAATTTTAACATACAACATAAAGAACCTGACTACTACGAGCAACTAAGCAAGAGTTGTACAGACATTGATAATATAACCTTGAAGGAGGGTGAGCCTAGAACAGCATACTCTGACCTTCATTTTTTAGAATAGACGGTTCCTCGCTTCCTTATTTCCAATGCAAGACGAGGGACAACAAAGTTTACAATTTTATGATTGACACTGGGTCGACAAGAAGTTATATCCAGTCGTCCCTTATAAGAAACCCAAGAGTTAACGATACAGTATATACAGCAGAAACATTAGCAGGTGATCTTGATATCACCCATCATACGTTTCTAAATTTGTTCAGTTTGCCTTTTGCACTGAAGTTTTATTTACTAAGCCCTCTTAAGACCTTTCACGGTATTATGGGTAACGATTTACTTAAAGGATTAAAAACGAACGTTGACCAGGACAACAACAGAATGACTTTGAAAAATGGGCATAGTGTGACAATCAAATATCTAAATTTAGAGACAATCAATAACGTTAATTTGCAAACTGATCATATGACAGAAAAACAACGGGACTGTATGATAAAATTGACAGAAAAACATGACACACTTTTCGCCGATCCCGACAGAAGGCTAGCCTTCATCACTAATGTCGTGGCGGAAATTCGGACAAATACCGATACACCGGTATACACGAAACATTACCCTTACCCTGCATCATTGAGAGCAGTGGTGGGAGAAAAACTAAAGGGATTGTCAGACGACGAGATCATAAGAAGATCCAAGTCTGCCTACAACTCACCATTTTGGGAAAAAAAAACTGGTATTCCAGATAAAAAGGATCACAGACCAGTGATCGACTATCGCAAGCTTAATCTGATAACAATTTCCGATAGATACCCGATGCCAGAGATCGGAGAAATAATCGCACAATTAGGCGAAAATAAATACTTTTCAGTCTTAGATCTGAAAAGCGGATTTCATCAGATACGATTAAAGGAATCTGATATTGAGAAAACAGCTTTTTCTGTTAATGGAGCCAAGTATGAATTTACTAGACTCCCATTCGGCTTAAAGAATGCGCCAGCTATTTTTCAAAGAGCATTGGACGATATTTTGTATGAACATATCGGGAATTCATGCTACGTCTACATAGACGACATAATTGTGTTCGCTAAAAACGAAGCGGAACACATAAGAAACCTTGAAAAAATATTTAAGACCTTAGAAAAGGCTAACGTAAGATTGCAAATGAATAAATGCGATTTTTTTAAACAGGAAGTTAACTTCCTAGGATTTACTATTTCCGGCGACGGAATTAAAACTAATGAGGATAAAATCAAAGCAGTTTCGAAGTTTCCAATTCCATCCAGTCTCAAAGAGTTGAGATCTTTTCTTGGATTGGCAGGTTATTATAGGCGATTCATCCGCGATTTCGCAAAAATCGCAAAACCTTTAACTACTCTATTGAGAGGAGAAGATGGTAGAGTCGGAAAAAAAATATTTCCAATAAATTAAAAATAAACATTAAGGGCGAAGCCCTCGAAGCGTTTAAGAAATTAAAAGAATCTTTGGTCTCTCAGGACGTGATCCTCAGATACCCAGATTTCAACAAAGAGTTCAATCTCACTACCGATGCTTCGAATTACGCCATTGGTGCAGTTCTTGAACAAGGCGGAAAGCCAATAACGTTCATATCCAGAACATTAAATAAAACCGAAGAAAATTATGCCACGAATGAAAAGGAAATGTTGGCAATAGTTTGGGCCTTACAAAGCCTTAGATTATACCTTTACGGTAAAGCAAGAGTAAACATTTTCACAGATCACCAACCGTTAACCTTTGCTCTTAGTAACAAAAACCATAACGCCAAACTTAAGAGATGGAAAAGTTATATCGAAGAATATAACTACACCTTGAAATATAAACCAGGCACAACAAATGTTGTAGCTGATGCTCTATCTCGTATCCCAAACGAGAATATGCCTGACCAAATTAATTCGTCTACGACGCACAGTCGTTCTGACTCGTCCAGAGTAGAATCAGATGCTGCTACAATGCACAGTGATGAGAGTTCATCACACGAGTTGATTCCTACTATGGAAGTACCAATAAACGTTTTCAAGAATCAAGTATTCTTACTGACTGGTGAGCACGACTCATATAATTTTGAAATACCCTTTCCTACATACCACAGACACGTCGTAACAAAACGGAACTATACCGAAGACGACCTTGTACAGATTCTTAAAGAACGACTCGACCCTAGACTGGTAAATGGTCTATTTACAGCCGAAAGCGTCATGGGGAGAATACAGAACATATTCCCAGCGCATTTCGCATCTTATAAAGTAAGGTATACTCAAAAAAGAGTTGAAGATTGTAAGGAAGTTCTG
The DNA here is from genome assembly GCA_949987675.1 of Chymomyza fuscimana. Lineage (NCBI taxonomy): Eukaryota > Metazoa > Arthropoda > Insecta > Diptera > Drosophilidae > Chymomyza > Chymomyza fuscimana. Next base: position 84,345,536 of record OX465088.1, read on the forward strand.
GTGCTGGGGTATAACTCAGCCTGCCCCAGGGCCAACTTACAACTAATTTGTAAATTTTCTGAGACACTGGGCAGCGTAGGGGGCCTAGAAACAGTCCTCGCCGTACCTGCATACACACATACATGCCACGATCGCTTCCCACACACCACACACCGTGGCTCTCTGCTACTCCCGTGTGTCTCCCACACGATTTTTAATGTTTAATAAATGCAAACGCTTGCTGCTTTCACTTCACGTTATAATCTTTATTCTTTTAACTTTTATGTTTCACAATTTCTGTCTTGTTTGATTAGCTTAATAATTCCCGTAACCTAACCTTTACCGCTTCTCCCTAACCTATTCCTCTACTCAAATGTGCACTTTTCATTTCGCTCTTAGTCGATTTTATACGTGTTGTCTCTGTTCTGTCTCAAACCGTTCTCCTCGTGTTAACTTTTATTGTAGCCCACGCCGGCTCGTACCGTAGCCTCCCGATATCCGTCTATCGTTATTGCTGATCGAAGGCTATCGGCAGCCTGGGTTGGCAGTCCGACGTGGCGATGTATTGACGATCTCCTATCGATGTTTAGCCTTTCAATTATTCAACACTTATTTTAACTTAATACTAGACTTATAACTATGAAACCAAAAACATACCAAATCTAACTTATATCTAAGAAATGTGAAATACTTATATCTAATATAATTTTATTTATTTATTCGTGGCGGAGCTTAGAAGCTTCGTCACACCCCCCCCTTTCTTCCCGAGCGAGGACGCTGCCTGGGGGTATCGGTGCGGGCGCTGCCTCTGCTATCCGATGCCTTCCCTCTCCGGAACCTCTGTGTAGGGGTCGACACAGTCTCCTGGGTATGACGCGGTGGATATTGATCGCATCGTCGAACCAAAAGTGGGTATCCTACGCCAGTACCATTGCGTAGTTTTGCCACCAATTGCCGTTTCCACTCCTCTCTTCAATAGACTGTTCGACGCACGTAGCAACTTTACCCTTCTACTGCCGGGTAATGCTTTATGAGATGTCCCTGACACTCTCGTACTCGTGGCGTGATTAATGGGCATCGACTCCATCCTCTGCCGAACCCTTTTGGCCGGACCGTTAGCCCCATCAGCATCTGTAACGATCTGTAAAGTGTTATCTACTAACCATTTGCTCTTTTTGCGGGAACAATTTGATGTTCGCAATGCCAGTGTTGCGGCCTCATCCGCGCCACAACGCTTGCCAGGTTTCGTCGAACTGGACGTCTCCTCATGGGCAGACTCCTTCTTCGACGACACACCCGCTGCTTGATCCATTTTTGATTCGTATTCTTGTTTGTCGCCTTGGGGCGTCGTTGGCTCTGATCCTCTCTTTTCGTGTTTACGTTTTCTCAACGAACTTGCTTTCCATTGCGTCTCGCGCCGTATACCAATCTTTGCGTCGCTTACGGAATATCTGTAGTTATATGCCGTAGAAGCCCCGCTTCTTGCTATTGGCTGGGTCGTGTGCCCTTCACACGGGAACCCATAAATTTCTTCGGAATCGTTTGCAGCCACCATGTTATTTATTGTTATCTGCCCAATAGTGTCGATGTGGTCTTCCTTCCTTCTCGGACTCTGGACATCTACGTCTCTACCCCCTCCCTGATACTGATAAGGCAGCTGTGAGTTCCCCTGGAACTGACGGCGATAGCCGGTATGCTTCGAGTCGAAGGGATGTCTCGTCTCTTGACTCAACATCTGATTAGTCGCCGCGCCCTCTCGCGGTCCTGACTGGGTTGTTTTTGTCGCGTACCCCTCCTGACGTTCATGCCTATGCAAAGCTTCGTCCTGGAACGCCTCGCGTTGGACCACTGGAAACGTATGTGACAACGGTTTGGGAGCAGGTAGCATAGCCTGCATACTCGAGACATAGGCTGAGCGGTCACGCATCTGCCCCTTTACGATTTCGTACTCCCACGCAAGCTTCGTTAGCTGCTCCATAGTGATACCCTCGTGTCGCCGGATATGCAATCTGTAATCGGGGGCCGCATTCTCATATACCCGATATAACTGCTGATTGTCGTTGTATCCTGCGCGATGCATGATTACCCGAAGGGCGAGCGAGTATGTTCGGAAACTCTCTCCGTCTTTTTGTCGCCGTGCCCGTATGTCATCTTCCAGTCTCTCAAAATAGCGTGGAGGCAAGAAAAACTCCAGAAATCGACGCCGGAATGTAGCCCACGGTACGCCGCGTAAATGACTCGAGCGAAACCACTGGGCTGCCATACCCGTTAGTACCTCAGTCATGGCGCAAGGCATGTCATCTAACCCGATCCGATACGCAATGGCTTTGTCTTCCAGATCCTCTATGAAATCAAGTGGATTTGCTTGGCCATCAAAGCGCATGCGCCATTTGCGAACTTGGTCACACACCATCGTACCTCGGCAGTCCGCATAACTGAGCGGCTGCGCATATGAGATTGGACCACAGCTTCTAGAGCCCAATTCTGGCTGGCTCTCGAAACTGAAATGATAAGAAGAGACTGGGCCCACACTTGGACCTTTAATTCCTAACACCTCACCAGTGCTTTCCGCGTTCCCCAACTGAACGGGTATACTGCTGCTTTCAGAGGCCACCTTGCCCGTTAAAACCTTCGTCTCAGCATCCATGTCCCGAATCGTCCTACACTCCTTGCCTTTAGACTCTTGCTTCGATTTATTTAATTTCTTCTGATCGTTATTTTACTTCGCTTCGTTATACATTTACATATGCCGCTCGGCCCTCGCATTCTTTCTTTAATTACGTTTTCCATTATCATGCAAATATTTCAATTTTGCATTAGACTTTTTAATTGCCAGTTCATTCATTATAGCTTTGTTTCCTTATTTATTTATTTCTCTCCGTTTTGTTTGTTTACTTGATTTCGTACAGCTATGATCAGCTTCGCTCACTTTTGCCCAATTTAATTCACATCCTTCTTATCGCAATTCGTCTTGTACGGCGCTTGTTTTCTTTGTATTTGATTACTGATTTATTTGGTCATCAAAGACGTACTCTTTTTATTTAATTAAGTTATTCTTCGCCGTTTAACATTACTGTATAACGTTTTTCCCACTTAAGCTTTTCGCAACCGCCATTTTAACTTTATTTCGTTTTGTTTTGACCACCTTTTCCATTATATGTACCTTCTCAAGATCTCGGCATTTTTTTTTTTTTTTTTTTTAAATTTAATTTATTTTCTTTTTTTTTATTTTGTCTTATTTAGTTTTAGTTTATTTTATTTTATTTTATTTTATTTTATTTTATTTTATTTTATTTTATTTTATTTTATTTTATTTTATTTTATTTTATTTTATTTTATTTTTAAATTGAGCTTCATGCCATTTCAACCACTGTCACCTTTTATTTTCTTTCTCTTTTTTAACTTTCGTTCAAATTCTTAATTTTCTTTTCCACTTCGCCACCGTTCACTTCGTTGGCTTTCTCACTGTTTTTTTTTCCCCTGGTTATTTTAACCAAATCTGCTCTCCATTTTTTTTTCCCCACTTTTATTTCAAATTTTTATTTAATACCTTTTTTTTTTTTTGTTTTAGTTCACTTTAATTTTATTTAGCTATGATCAATTTTATTTCGTTCTATTTATAATAGTTTTATATTTTCAACTTGATTTACTCTTATTCAATTTTATTTTATGCTCTTTAATTGGCTTCAACCACCTTTGTTTTCGTTGCACTTTGTTACTTTTTAATTTTCTTTATCTTTCAATTTCCTTTTCGTTAACACGTGGTTTTTGCCCACTGTCACTTTTTTAGTTTTGTTTCGTGTCGCTGGCCCACTGTACTTTTGTCTACAGCCGTTACTCGCGATCCGTTATGCGCAGCCCGTTATGTGCGCAAAGCAAAGGCACAAAACCACGCCGTTGCATATATGCACACACATGCACGTTTTCGAACTCGACTGTACTTTACATGCGGTTACCGCGACGCGCCGTTCTTAAACCGTTTTACTTTTTTTTTCTCTTCTGGTTCGTCTCTATGTTCGTTTACAGCCTAACTTTGTTGTAATTTTGCACGCGCCAAATAACTTGCTGCTGCTCAGTTTTACTTGTTTCGACGAATTTTCTATACCCTTTTTTTCCTTGAAACCAAGCTGCTGCTGTACCTATTTCTTTATATGTATGTATGCGGCTGGACTCTATATACCCTAACGGGGCTTTAATCCGCTATATATGTTATAAAAGATGTTAATATATACCTAGCTATGCCTCAGAGTCCCTGCTCGGGCGCCATTTGTAAGGAAGTTCTGGTGCTGGGGTATAACTCAGCCTGCCCCAGGGCCAACTTACAACTAATTTGTAAATTTTCTGAGACACTGGGCAGCGTAGGGGGCCTAGAAACAGTCCTCGCCGTACCTGCATACACACATACATGCCACGATCGCTTCCCACACACCACACACCGTGGCTCTCTGCTACTCCCGTGTGTCTCCCACACGATTTTTAATGTTTAATAAATGCAAACGCTTGCTGCTTTCACTTCACGTTATAATCTTTATTCTTTTAACTTTTATGTTTCACAATTTCTGTCTTGTTTGATTAGCTTAATAATTCCCGTAACCTAACCTTTACCGCTTCTCCCTAACCTATTCCTCTACTCAAATGTGCACTTTTCATTTCGCTCTTAGTCGATTTTATACGTGTTGTCTCTGTTCTGTCTCAAACCGTTCTCCTCGTGTTAACTTTTATTGTCGCCCACGCCGGCTCGTACCGTAGCCTCCCGATATCCGTCTATCGTTATTGCTGATCGAAGGCTATCGGCAGCCTGGGTTGGCAGTCCGACGTGGCGATGTATTGACGATCTCCTATCGATGTTTAGCCTTTCAATTATTCAACACTTATTTTAACTTAATACTAGACTTATAACTATGAAACCAAAAACATACCAAATCTAACTTATATCTAAGAAATGTGAAATACTTATATCTAATATAATTTTATTTATTTATTCGTGGCGGAGCTTAGAAGCTTCGTCACAAGATGTCGATAATACCGACAGACAAGATGATATAATTATAAGAGAACATAAGCGTGCACACAGGAATCATATAGAAAATAAGCTACAAATTCTGCTTAAATATTTCTTCCCAAACATGGCAAAAAAATTAAAAGCTATAGTGAAAGACTGCAGAGAGTGCAAGCAGTCAAAATATGATAGGCACCCAATGAACATTGAGATACAAGAAACTCCCATACCAACTTATCCAGGACAAATAATCCATATAGACCTCTTCATAACGCAAAACAACATAGTCCTTACCGGAATAGATAAATTTTCCAAGTACGCTCAAATTAAAAAAGTAAAATCCAAGTCTGCATCGGATCTAAAGATCCCATTACGAGAGCTTTTAATAGCTTTTGGTAAACCTAAGCTCGTCATATTCGATAACGAAAGAGCACTAGGTAGCGACACAATTAAATTTTTATTGCGGGATCAACTCGGTGTTGATATTTACACCACACCTCCTTACAACTCAAAGAGTAATGGACAAATAGAAAGATTCCATTCGACCTTATCGGAAATAATGAGATGCTATAAAGCTGAAGATAGCGAAAATGATTTTGTGGACTTGTTGTATAAGGCGGTGCAGGAATACAACCTTTCCATTCATTCTACTATTAACCAAAAGCCAGCAGATGTATTCTTTGGCATAGGAGTAAGACAAAACCCACAAACACTAGAAGAAAATAGAAAGAACATTACAAAAAAATTGAAAGACAAACAAGTAAAAGACCTAACCTACCACAATAAGAAAAAACAGACCCCTAAAACGTACGCTCCAGGAGAGCAAGTATTTGTAAAAGTAAATAAAAGATTAGGAAGCAAGATTTCCCCCAAATATAAAAAAGAGATAGTGAAATCCAACAATAATACTACGATAACTACAGAATCAGGTAGGGTCGTACATAAAGATAACATAAAGACGTAACTGACAGATTTTTTTTACAGGATGACCATGTAATAATTAAAGAAAAATTAAATGAACAATTGAGGAATAATAATGATCAAGTAGTAATAAATAAACAAATTAACCAATACATTAATGATATTACTAAAATCACCAATGAAATTTTACAGTCAATAAAAAGGAACACAAGCCTTTTTAACGAGGAAGTTTTAATTATGAAATTTAAATTGCAAATTTTAAAAGACGAATTAACAAATATCGTCTACGCAGCGAATTGGGCAAAGTCCAATATAATCAATGTTATTGTTTTGTCAAATGAAGAAGTAAAAATAATTAAAGAACTAATGTTAAGTGAAAATACACTGTTCTCAAATATAGAAGAAATACTGGAATTTGCGAAAATTAAAATTGCCACAAATGGAAAAGAAATTTTGTACATTATAAGCATTCCAAAATTGGAAAAAAATATTTGCAAGGCTATGATTGTAAAGCCAATAAAAAATAAGGGAATAATAAATGATATAAAATTCGAAAACATTCTAGAATGTAATAAAGAACTGTACGCAGTAAAAAACAAATGCGACAGCCATAATAATAAAATAATATGTAAGAAAGAAAATTTGTTAAATTTAAGCACCGACAACTGCATCACTCCGCTACTAAGAGGAAAAACGCCAAGCTGCACTTTGATAAACAACCAACATATACCGAGCCATGAAGAGATTAGGCCGGGAACGCTACTACTAAATGATTTTGAAGGCAAGATACTGATCGACAACGAGACACTACCATTAAGAGGGACTTACATTGTGCGATACCATAATTCGACAGTGGTCATAGATGGGCAAACTTACAAGAGCCAAGAAGTTGAAGTGGCTAATCCAGCACCACCATTACTACAGCTGGTGGGCGAAAAAACTATGCTCGACGAGGTACTCTCACTACAGATGTTGCGAGAGTTACACTTCAACAACACAAAAAACATTGCGCTGATACAAGAGGAAAACCAGCTAAATATGACTGTGAGCCTCATATTATTGATAACATTATCAGCATGTTTGGTACTTTACCGTTTGCGCAGAGTAATCAAAACATGCATCACTGGGACCAGAGTCGTCCCCGCACAAAACCTTAGCGACAATTTCGAAGTACCAGTTCCAGAAGTTCGCTACATCATAACGAACGAGGACGTTCGCGCTTAAGGGGGGAGGAGTTAACGCCACACATCACTTTTCCCCTAAATCCAATACTACTACTATATTGATGCGTAAGCTCATCAGAAGATCACACCACCCAAAGGCGACACCAGACGCAGCAAGCATTCGGCAGCGTCAGCCGCTAGACCATTGGCGACGATCAACAGCAGCGGCAGCGCAGCCGTAAACATAAACATTGGCGGCGGCAGCGCAGCGTTAATCTAAACATCTGCAGACAGCAGAGTCAGCAGTTATTATTTATAAATATCACTGTTAGAAGATTAAGACAGTTCAGTTGTTCAGTTGTAGTTTTAGTTTTAAGTTTGATTTGTGTCAGCTGGAGTTAGAGTTAAGAAATATTAAATAAAGTTTTTTTTAAAAACATAAATTAAACAGAGTTTAATTAATTTACATGCAAAATTCCTTTAAGTAGTAAATAATTATAAATAATTCAGTATACTCGAGAGCTCGCTGGAAGCCCAAGGAAAGAATGAAAAACTTTCTTATATCATTCACTGTCTACGCCAAGCAGACGTGAGATATATGCTTAACTGGTGGAAACAGACCAATACCAAATACCAGCTGAACAACTTGAATAAGGAGCAAAGAGCTGCCCGATAGATGTAACATGATACCTTCGATCCACCTCTAAGGCGGGTGCTGAACCTTGGTCCGGTAGAGAAAATCATTCTCGGCCGGATTGTGACTCACAAAGTTTTTTTTCTTTCTTTTCGGATACAATGACAAAGTCGGTCGGTTCAAAGACAAAGAAGACATTGAATCGGAAATGTTTTTTGAAAAATTCTTAACAATATTCGAGCTAGTCCGCAATACAGTGGCGCCCCTAGGCTTCATCTAACAAAACTCAATCACTGTTGTTTTATCACCCCTGGGTATGAAGTATTGGACGAGTTCGCAAGAGATGGGATAACGGCTTGCAAGGTTATAGACTTAAGTACCCCGTTGACATTACGTTACCTCCTGAGCTCCTAGGCCGAAAAATTAACCAAGACAAACTTTCAAGCCATTGCAACTTTACAAGTGTAGGGATAAGATAATTACAGGACCCCTAACTGGTCACTGCACCATAGGTCAAATACAGGAGGCATGCCCGTCTTTAAGACCTTTCACAGCTGCAGTAAAGAGGGTGAGACAGAAAGAAACAACACCATCTGTGTTCATGTACTTCTTGGGAATGGGGTGGCTGTTGGGCTGTTGGGAAAACTTATCAGTAATCCCCACAGAACAATCCAAAAAAAAAACACAACTCTACCTTCCTCCCACATACTCACTAGGCACTCTCGGTTTGCCGAGCCTGTTAAATTATCCTAAATTTAATAAGGGGGTTGTAGGAGGTGGTCATAGTTTATAGTCAGAAATTTTCGAATAACACCGAATTGAATTACTTATTTCTATTCAATTTGCATTGCATTCGCGTCCCCAAAAGTAAAATGTTCTTCCTAAACCTATCGCTTATTTTCCAAGGCTTTTTACCATTCTGTCCCAACTAGTACAACCGTGTACCTAAGCACTCATACACTTAGTGACGCGCTCAGAGCAATTTGTACTTAATTTATTGGTCAAGTCTTTATCATGATACATATTTGTTTAGTCAACGCTAAAGAGATCGATCGCTTGTGTCAATAACTTAATAAGTAAGAGAACTCCCTTGCGGTTACTTTCTGTACAACCGGTTTGCAGTTATGGTAAATAACCTCATGTATCTGTGTTATCCCCCACGCAACCCCAGCTTGGTAGGGGTCGCATACATCTATCTATCTATCTATTCATCCATCTATCTATCTAGCTATCTATTGCGTGTGCTTGTCAGAACCGGCTGAGCGCTTTTTGTGAACGTTGAACGTTGAATGTTGAATGTAAATGATGAATCCTGGGTTGAACTTTGGCCGCGCAGATTGCTCGGGGCGCGACACTTGTAAAATTGTCACAACATTAATCAAATCGAGAGCGCAAAACAAATGCACGACATAAATTTTGGGTGAAGCGGGTGCAGCTATCAGATATGCGACAAGAGGGGTAGGCAGGGCAAGGAGCAAGTGGCCAACTGAGGACCCAAGTGAAAGTGCTGTGCGTGTATGTATGTATGATTTGGTATGGTTCGGTATGGTATGGTATGTGGCCATGGCTTATATATCAAGGAGGCCGCAATCACAGCCGCTGCTGATGGTCGATGGGCCTCTACATAGCTGGTTGGGTTGGGCTGCTGGAATGTTCCTGTGATGCGCATAGTATTTCCGTTTATGGCGCTTGTTTCGCATATGTTTATGCCGCCCACGCTCTGGCTCTGGCTTTGATTCTGGTTCTGGCTTTGTTTCTCGCTTGGCCCACACATGCAGGCGCAAGGACATTTGATGTTCCGGTTGTTGAGCATTTCATTTAATGACGGCGCTGCTTGGAGCTGATGCTGCTGGCGGTTGTGTTGGTTACCCCGTCAATGAAGGCGTTGGGAGGTTTGATGGCAATAGCGATAATGATGATGATGACGTCGACGTCGAGGTTGCTGTTGATTTTAGCGTTGGGGTTGAGCATGAGAATGACTGTGACTATGACTATGACGATGACGATGGTGCTGCCACGTACACGACTGGTTATCAGGTTTGGGTCGTGCCGTGACCTCGAGGCTGAACATGACAATGGCATTGCAACGGACGCCAGAGCAGAAATTAACTGGAGGCAATTGACAGTCAGAGTACATTAAACTTGATGGCGGGCCAAAAGTGTGAACTAGAAGCTCGTAGAAATTCTGCCAGCGGACCGTGACCTGGCACTAACATATGTACATAGCTAGTGCTGTATAGAGCTCTTCAAGGATTTCACGCTGCTACTGCCACTTCTTCTTCTTCTTCTTTTTCCATGTCATACACATGATTAATAAATCATAGTCAATTAATTTATTAATGCGTGTCTATTATGAACGCGTCTTCTGCGTAGGAGGGTAGGGTCTGATGCGATGTTAGGGGAATATCCCCATGTTTTGGGTGCTTAAGGTGTGGCTAGGACTAATTATGGCAAATACGTGCTTTGTTTTAAATTAGACATTTATGGTGTTTCATTTGGCGCGAACTAATGCTATAACTTTTGTTAAAAGGCTTGGTAGATAGTGAGATTTGTGGCTGTGATTTAGCTTAGTATAAAGTCAATATTTTAATAAATTTTGCTAAAAAATAAGATTTGCGCAATATTGCTAATTGAGCTTTACGAAGGCTTAATATAGTTAACGTTGCCTGCTTTTAAGCTCGTGGAAATACGAACTTGAAGGCGGGGGGATCCTAAGTTGCACCTTGGGCACCTTATGAGCAAACGGGGGTGGCCATTTAGTGCTACGATTTGTTTGCAATTCCTCTCAGCAGGTTGACCTGGTTTTTTAATTAGGTCTAAACCAAGGAAGGTCAACAAACTAAGGCTCTTTTAAACTTATACTGCTTTCCTACATGTAGATTTGATAAATTTAAATAAATTCTTTTCGTTCTTACTTTAGTAAATAAGCCGGATTTTGGATTAGTAATTAGGCTATTGTAATTAAGTTCGCTTCTTATAAATGCTTTTAAATATATTTGTCGAACTATTTAGCATATTTTACTAAGCCTTTTTGGAAATAGTAACCAAATAGGAGTGCCTATAGGTACAAAGGGTATACTAGATTTGTGCAATGTATATAAGGGCTGTCCCTTGACAGGCGATGAGGCGCGGCAACCTCTAAGTCCTTTATACCAAATGCTGATCATAACCTCTGGTAGCGACTGAGCCGTGTCAGTATCTTTGGATTTTCATCAAAATGGGTAAACATTTACGGAACATTGACACATCCTCTTTAAGTAACATGATTAAATTTGGTATTTTCTAAAAAATATTTTGTTCGTTATTTGGCTCTGAATGAACTTGACGCAATGAATTTTACAAGGTGCTGCCAAAAAGTGTGCGAGTTTGGCTGCGCAAAATGCTGTTTCAATTTTTGTATGGCAGCTATGGTGGACCAATTTTGATCAAACTTCACACGAATGTTAAGTCTAAAACAATAAAATTAAATAAAGCAACTGACATAATATATGTCGCGATATTTTAAAAATAAACAAATTATTTTACCATATATTTATGTGTTTTTATGTGTTTATATTAGTCCACACATTTGTGAAAAGTTTCATTCACAAAAATTGAACCTGCGCTCTCTTAATAAGAGAGACACGAATAACGGCCCTGCGCTTTGCACGACCTTCTTATTTTTAGATCATGCTAAATGAGCCTTTGTATAAAGTGGGGTGGCTATAGTTGGTTCCAATGTCAAACAAACATAAATTCTTCGGTATTGGGTACAATAACCTTACAATTTATGTAGTGAGGTCTAGATTTAATAGATTTTTTGCTATTGAAGATTTTTTCCGATTCTAATAATTTGCGCATCATTTTAAGCACAACTTCGGATTCCACTTCTAAGTGGAATACGACAAGATATCGAAAAACTTCCTCTGCGTATAAGACGCATCTTTTGGTAAACACTCTTGTAGTGTTCGATATCTTTTTGCGTATATGGAATATAAGATAGACAGGCGGATAGACAGACATGGCTATATTAACTCTGCGGCTATGATGATCAATATATATAGAAACTTTACAGATCGGAGTGCTAAGTTTTGACCTTTCCCTTACTCTTGCATAAAGTCTTTTACCTTTGTATCTTCAGTACAAAGTACTACACCTGACATTTAAGGGTTGTCTTTTCAAGCCCATTCTGAATTCGTTCTATAAATTTTTTCATAACTCTGCCTTATCCTTCAGAGCCTCTGGCAAAATTACTACATTAACTATATGTTGTTCCATTGAACCCAAAACTAAATGAAAATCTTCGCTTCTGGATGTACCACGTCATTGTCTGCTGATAGACAACTCTCTCTTCAAGTTCGAAGCCCTGGCGTTCCATTGTTTAAAATGTTTAAAATTACAATATTTAAGGGAATTGATATAATCATCTGCATTTTATATAATCTCTAAACAAAGCTTAAAAAGAATATATAAAAATGATTTCTAGTACTCTAAAAAATAATGTAAGGATATTTTAAAATCCAGAATAGTACGCTAAAGTGTCTATTATTGTGAAGCTTCGATTTGATGAAGCCACTGTTGTTTACATCTTCCTTAGTTCCTATGCATATTGCAAGGGTAAAGATAAAACCTATTGTAAAACTAATGATGACATCCAGGTGTCGACGTCCTGTCATCTCGACATCATTGATTGGCAATTGGGCAGGTGGTTGGGGTGTAGGAGCTGGCAAGCATTCCGCTGCAAGTGATTTTGCTTTGATCCAGGTTAAACACTTAACACGATGTAAACCATCGCGAATCTCAGCAAATCCACTCATGTGGAATACACTTAATGCCCGCACATGTGAGCACACACAGAGGGACGCACACGTGCTGTTAAAGCATCAAGGAGGTGTAGGCGGAGTTAGTGTCCTGACGTGGCGACCAACAGCCAGTGCTGCGACGCTGGAGCCGAAATTACGCCAAAAATAAATTACGTTGTACAAGGAGGCACCCGTAGTCACCGAGCTGCTTGCATGTTTATTTATACACCCAGCGACAAGCACATGAAAATCCTACCGATCGGTTTGTCTGGTAATGTAATGCCACACGGCTGACACTGCGACATGTTGCCTTATCCGCCGCAGCTGCCTAGTTCGGATTGCAGCTCCTGTCCGTCTGACCCTCCATTCGTCCGTTTGTCCGTGTTTTGCGTTTTCATTTTTTCTGTTTTTTTTAATATTTTTTTTTGTTCCTTTTTATCTGACGCCTGTTGATAAAGGCGAAGAGGGAACGCTTTGACGTTGAAACATGTCGTGTAGTTTTTCTTTTACAAAAGCTGACAAACACACACCACACACTCAGTGGTGTGCCAGAAATCTCTACACACCCTAAAAGCAATTCTTCGGTTTGTCAGAAATGTCTCTCAAAGCGCTATAAATGCAGCGTGGACAGGTAAAAACGATAATAACCGAGGTAGATGGTTTAAATTCCAAAAGAGTGTGCACACACTTACATTTTTTTATGGTGCTATGACATTGGAAACCTTGAGAGCTTCTGAAACATGTCAATTGAAGAAATTATTATTGCTACCATTTGTCTTTAACTACTTTACAAGACGTATTTTTTAAGAGAATTCAAATAAAAAATAAGGTTACACTATCTGGAGATTTCCGGCACATCCCACTGACTGTGACACTTTCAGATGTAAACACTTACACTACTATGGCACCACAGACAGTGGGTTAGTTTTTGCCGTTTGCCATGTTTTTCGACTCTTGTGTTGAGCGTCTTTTTGACGCGCTTCCTCTTCGTTCTCCTTTTTGCTCGTATTCGTTTGCCGCGTGCGGTAAATTTCACGCTGCCTCCCCATCGCCATCCTCATCTGACACACGTGCTTCTGCGGTTAGTTTTTTGTCGCTGATGACGTCGTCGTTTCCCGTCTCCATCTTTCTCCTACGTCACTGGCTCCAATTGAGTACAGCTGTCTACTGTGAGAGAAGTACACACAAATACAAGTATACAAGTGTATGTATCTGTGAGTACTCGAAGGTCTGTGTGTGTGTGCGAGCGGTTTCTTTGTCGCCCCAACAAATGCGGTTGAACATTGGCGGAACAGATTGGTTTTCCTAGTTGCAGGGAGCAAGAGGGCCTGTCAGAGCTGAGTACTATGGGATAACTTTAGATTTTCATTGCAAATTGATGAAAGTAAAGAAATTTATGAGATTTATTATGCAAATTTTTGCAACTTAAAAACATTACTTTAAGATTGGGGTGAAAAAAGTCTTTTCGAAAAAAAAAAAATAGTGAAACAAAAACTTTAATGAGTGAACTTTTTGTGACGGTCAAAATAATTTGGTTGAGAGAGTGGATTTTCAAGGCGTGTCAGTGAAGGGCATACTGCAGCAGAATTGGTTTAGCTATCTAAAAGAAACATAGTTCTCAAAGCAAAAATGTTTGAATTAGAATTTAATTACCTGCATAAATTAATTATAAAAATATCTTTTACTAAATTTATAGATAACTAAATTTCTCGCAGCAGAAATAATTTATTTACTTGTAGGTATTAATAATTTATCCAATTTTTTTTTGGCTTAATTAAGTTTTATTAGCAACTACTGAAATATCAGCTTATAAAAAAGCCTCTATTTTTTTAATTTGGGGCTTTGGTACTACAAATGTTACCAGATGCAAACTGAAACTTCATTTGAAAAGTTTGATATTTTTTAGCATACTTTCCGAGTTATTTGCAGTGGCTTGAAAATTTTACTTAGACAAAAAACGCTGATTTTCAGAATTTGGTCGCAGCCGCCTATCACTCGCCGACGAATTTCGTAAAGATTGTCCGAAATCGACTGTCATAGCAGAAAACATCGATTTTGTGGACGAAATGATAAAGAAAGATCTTCATGTGACATACTAAAAGATTGAGATATAATATACCTACTCATTAATTCCATCAGTGTACGTTCAATACGATATTGTAAAAACATACCATACACCTCATAACTTGACGATCCCTACCCCAATACAGTTGAAACGGTGCCAGACAGTTTAATACCCTGTACCCTTTTTCTCGAAAAAGTCGTATTCCTTGTGAAAATTTCCAATTGAAAAATGATTTTTTTTCGGTGCAGTACGATATTTATACCTATAAGCTAGGTGTATATACAGATGGACGAACGGACAGACAGTCGGACATGGCTCAATCGCTACCCGTGGTTATGATAAGCATTTTGGTATAAGGGACTTGAAGTTGCTTGTATACGTATAAAATCAATGTGGTATACAAATACATTATTATTAAGTATATGATAAATAAATATGTATACAATAATGTACACCATATGGTTAAGACTAAGGAAAAGCTAATTCAAATGTATTTTAGAAGTATTTCACCTCTTACATAAGCCCAAATATTATAAAGTGAACGAATGAAGCGTTTAGTTAAACAACAAACCCAACAACCCTTGTATATGCCTTTACCACTGATGCCGAGAGTGGCAAAAAAAATAAAATATTATATTGCTAATATCTCCGATGTATGATCCCATTTAGGATTTTTTAATTTCCAATACACTCTAAGCTGTGTCTTTAAAATTGTAAAAAATATAACGTATGTAAATTGAAAATAGAGAAAATGAATGGAAATATAATCTGGCTGGTCACAAAAGGTTCCCAAATTCCAAGTTTGGCAGGGCAAACATAGAGACAGGTTGACGGACATATTTTGACCCTTTTCTTTTGTGGTCTTCATGATATTGACGGCAAATTTGGTTTAATATAAAAATATATGTATATACTCCTATCTAAATTTAATATGAACATTCATGTTGTTTAATTCTGTTTTACAAAAAACGTCAAAAACTCGATACCGATACCGTCGATATAGTTTTTTGGAATACTCAATACTTCGATTCGATTTTTTATTTTGGTATTCCCTCTCGTTTGAGCTTGATTGTCGATCTCTAGATCTTGTGCGCTCTTGCTTACTCACACAAAGAAATGTTTGTTTGTATGAGTTTTGCTCACCACTGCCTTAAGGTAAAAGGAGTATTAAGTTTTTGCAAATATTGGTAACATAAGGAAGAAGACACCGGAGGCTACTGAAAAGTTACCTTCAACATGGTCAGGAGGAAAATAGAAATTGATACAGACATGCATGTCCGTCTGTCTGAACAACTAGATCTTGCAGATTAATACTAAGATAATCAAATTTCAGATTTGATATCTTTATATCTTCTGCCGAGCTTCTTCCAAATAATTTCAAATATACCGACACAATTTTATTTACGATTAATAACAAACACCATTATATATCGGAGATTATCGCAAAACTTAAAGTCGGCTAAAGTCCGGAGTGATGTTTTTTTTTTTTGAGTATATTCATTCATCCTTATTGTTTTCCTAAAATATCAATTGTATATTGATATAACACTTAAGTCCTTCGATTGACGATAAATACGAAATAAAATGTTATTTTAATGTTCTGGCTTTTTAAGTTAAATTGATTTACTTAAGTATTGGACAGTGCAATTATTCTAAAATAGATGAAAAACTTATGAAGATTCTAATTAGCTTATGAAATTACAACAGCATGATTAAAGTTTGCTAAGCATTATCAAAATTAAATGGATGACGCACCTTTTCAAGATTGTCGGCCATGCTCCGGAAAACGAAAAGCCAAAATGAATCAATTTTGAGCGTTTTCGTTTTTGAGTGCTCCCAATTCCATATTTTTTGCTGTCGCTATCAACTCATTTTTCCCTTACTCTATGTTAGCGCAGCTCTACACCTTTCGATTGAAATTTACCAGGATTATGATATTCTTGTTACAAGGGAAAATTTTTTTATGCATGACATGAACCATATTTTAGGCATGACATGCACCATGTTTGTATTTTTTCTAGATCTTATCACTTCGGTGCTGTTTACTTACATATTATAACTTTTTACCAAAATTTCCTTGAAAATCATTAAATAAATTCGTTGTGTAAAAATGAAATTCGACGTAGCTAATTCTTTAGGTTAATTAATTTCTCTTCCAACGATGTATTTATTATTCATGAACATCAGGCAAAATTTGAGAGACCACTAATAAAACATAAAAGAGAGCGCAAAATCTTTTAGTGTTTTATAATACCTAGAATTGTAAAAAAATTGTTGCACAGTGTAATTCGTCTAGCCGAATTAAGATATAAATAAATTCCCGCTCACTAGTTTTGAAGAACCAAGATTTCAGTTCCCTTCTTTCTTTGACTAAAAACCGAGACTGATTCGGCAGCCTCCGTAATATTTAAGCGCTTTATTTCCATTTTGTCCCACTGTTTCGCATTACATTGTTCGCGAGCTCCTTCAATATGTTCCGTGCGCATTCTAACGGAGTAGTAGGCATGGAAGGGTAACCACCCTGACACACCTACCTAATACTCGCATATGATTTTGTTGTCATTGTTTTGAGCTGAGTTGCAGTTGTAGAACTCCTTTTACCGCCTGTTATCATCAATGATTCCAACGCTGCTGTTTTGTGGTGTGACTGTTCTATTTTCCATTTGCCTTTGACCCATTCAGTGTATACCAAGGGTGCACGTGTGTGTGTGTTTGTGTGTGTAAGGGTTTTGTGACAGGCGACACCGTACGCTTTCGTATCTTTTGCCACCTTCCAAATCACTCCTGGCATGAGGCCTTTGTTTTGCTAATAGTAGCCAATGGGGAAAAGTTCGCAACTCGAATTTGATGGCGCTATGACTGTGGCTGCGTTTGTGGTTAGTGTTGGTTAGCGTCGGTTGTTGTTGTTGTAGGCCCATCAGCACTACGCCCCTTGACTGGTACTACTAGGACATCTGTTTGTTATTGTCATGGTAGTTGTAGTTGTCGCAATGCGGGCATTCCCCATAGCACCACTAATGTGGCATAACATCTTCTGCTCTTCATTAGACTCCCAGCTACACGCCTCATGCATGCATGACTGGAACTTGCAACTGGGGCTTAGCATTCGAGTATTAAACACGCAGAGACATCAGCTGGTCCCAACACTTAGGACAACCCCTACTGTTCCTAGTATTCCATGTGGTGTCTCTGTCGTAGTCGTAGTCGTTGTCGATGTTCTTCATTAGTAGCATAAAACGAATAATTCGAGTCTAATAGCTTTTAAATATGAAACTGGAACAATATCTTGTTTGGTCTTGAGCCCTACTAGGATAGTAGGATGCTTAATTGCCTGCCGGAGGGGGCCAAGTGTTACATGGTAGAGCAAGTGATTAGTGTGGCACACAGATAACACACACACACACACTTGCACACATACACGCTGACTTGCTAAACGATGAGTCAAAGGTAACAGTGTTGGATATTGGTTTCTAGTATAGAGTTTGGGACTATTGCCAGGGGCGTAGTCAGCTTAATTGTCAGTGTCTCAAGTTTTATATTATGTGTAGAATATTTTGTACACAAGTCTGTTTTTATGTCAAAATTTATACATTTCCTTAAATTATATGCCTGTTTTGCTTGACATGTTACATTTTATATGCCTTACGCCACTGTACCCCCTCTTTCAACATACATATGTGAAAGTGCAAATGATGATTTTGGGCCCCCTCATTGTGGTGAAGGGACCCCAGTGTGCGTGATGGTGTGTGTGTGTTTTTGGTGACATACCAACAAACACCCGAGGGTTCTGGCCGATTTTGAGCTATTTTTGTTTTTAGCACGACGGGTGTTAAATTGGATTTATCGCTTGACCAAAATGATTTTCCGCCTTTGTCAGGCGGCTTCTGGCTTAATTAAATTCCACATTTTTAGTTTATTTTTAAACGAAGTTGACAACGAAAACAGGTCATTAGGAGCATTATCGCATCATAATTCTGTCAGTGCGATAACAAAGCTTTCAATTCAATTTAACTACCAGACATGCCCAGGCGCACACATGAGCAAACACAACCAACTACATAGTCAAGGATTCGAAGCCGGTAAAGTTGGGTGGTGCGAAAACTTGTGGGCCATAGTTGTTTTTGGTGAGGTATGGGGAGTCTTTGGGGGGTAGAACTGCGTGTAAATGTGCCAGATTCGTTGTAGTACAAAAACAGTTTTGAGATTGCCATCCCTAAGGGACTAGGCTGTGCATGTGTGTATGTGTGTGTGTGTGTGTGTTTGTCTATCCATGTGTTGTTAGTGTTGGCATTTAAATGCAGGCACAAAATGATATTGTATCATGTCAGGTCTGTTGTCTGTTGTTGTACCCTGTGTCTATATGGTCAAGAGTATTATAGATTTTTACGCAGTGTGTGACAGGCAGAAAAAGGCGTGACTGAGTACAAATTGTTTGTACATCCGGCTGTTTGTCGGTTCGTCTGAACAACTAGTTCTCGGGTATCACAATAAGTTAGTTCACCAAATTTATCCCAGAAGTAGGGCAAGATAGGATAACTGTCGAAGGCCCTAACATATATTTATTAAACCATGTCTGTAAATGCGCTCCTTGGCTCCAGCAGAATTTCGCAGTTTTGAGCTACGCTGTTACTTAGGTCTTAACTAAATCTAGACTCTTTGTTAAAAATTAATCTAAATCGGATTAATCTACATCAGAAGTTTTAGTCAAAAATATCCTTTTTTGAATTTGTTGATGTACTTGTTCCGATTTTGCGTATATTAATAATTATTATTATAATTTAACAATAAACACCTATTTTACTTATAGAATAAGTTGTAGATATAAGTCCTTCATCTTCGTAGGTTTTTTGTAAATTTTTTACTCGTCTCATATGATATACAATTGAATAACTAACAAGCAAAGGTATTTAAATCAGAATTCTTTAGATTTAATATTTCCAATTAAACACAATTGTAGGTTTCAGTGGGAACTTGCTATTATACTTTGATTTTATTAATTATTATTTAGTAAATTAACTTATTGTCTGAAGACAGATTGTAAATAAATTACGAAAAAAAAAAAAAAATAATCCCATTGTACTTCACACTTTTTAAGATTAGGTAAATAAATTGAATTGAATTGATTATATTAAGCATAAGTTTATCAACTTCATTAAGAGTCAATCAAAATATTTTTCTTTTGTTGGGGTACTACAATTTTCTATACCCAGCTCGAGTAAAATTTTTAAACATTGGTCTTGTTTTTCAATTTACAAAACACTGTTACACTGCAGTGCGCTGATAAAAACTTAAATATTAAAAAAAAAAAATAAGATTTTCATCATTCTTGATTTTAATTCTTAATCTAAGGCAAACAATTTTTAAGTTGAGAAAAAAAAGATTGAAATAAGACAAAAAAATCATAAAACAAGCTTAAATGTTTTGAATTAAAAGAAACTGGGTCATGGAACCCCACAAAGAACAAAATTCCTTCCGCATATAAATTTTTAAGAAAAAAATTTTTGCGTTTTGTTTAATATTTCAGGAGAAAAATGATTTATTCAAAATTATATACAGAATATTAAAGGGAAAATTGTTAATAAAATAGTCAATTATATGTATAGCGGTGAAAACAAGTGTAACGCACAATTTTTCCCCCGACCTTCTCCGATTTTGATGATTTTTACAGATTTGGTAGAGCTACTAGCCAATAGTAACCACATCAATTTATTGCAAAATTCCGATTATTTATCGAATTATCGATAACTGAAAATTGGGTTTTTCGTTTTTAGACTATTCTTTGACAAGCCATATCTTCAAAACAAATAAAGATATTGACGCGATTTTTTTTTTCCATGAAAGATAAAATATTATTAAAATATTATTTATTTTTAAGATTTGTTTTTAATAATTTTTTATCAATTTTAGTTTTTAATTTTAAAATTCATAAGTGATCTCCCACTTTTAAAAAAAAGTGTTGATGTCATTTTATCCGTGTAAGTTCACTGCGAAAAATAAAAAGGAGGTAACTCTTAGAACTGTAGAAGGTATGCTTATTTTAGTGATGGCACCTCGCATGCTCGCCATAGTAAACAGTACCTCGAAAAATGACAAATAGGCATAACTACCAAATCTGTAAAAATCATCAAAATTGGAGAAGGCCGGGGGAAAAATTGTGCGTTACACTTATTTTCACCGATATATAAATATTTACTTAATAAAAAGTAACTAATAAAATACAACAAAAACAAAATAGTAATCTAATAGAAATATATACGAAATATTAATTAATCTTAATTTGCGAAATAGTAAATAATAAATAAAATAAAAATAAGTACAAAAAAAAAAAATAATTACCAAATTATAATTAAAAAATAATTATATATACAAAAATTGCCAATAATTCTTAATATAAGACCAACCATTTTTATTATGGAAAAAATTTTTTCACATAGCACAAAATCTTATATCAAGCTTGTTGAAAATCGAAAATTAACATTTCCAATCATAAAATAAATAAAAAAATAAAAAAGAGTTTTCTAGTGCTAGCGTCACAAAAATAGGTCAATCTCAGGAACTCCATCAATTGTTATGTTTAGTTTTCACGAAACCACTTGAAATGTACTTAAATTATAGGTGTTATTGGGAATAAAAATCCAATTGGAGATTTTCTTAACCTATTAAAAATTTAAAAACAGAGTTCAAGGCCTATTAGTGGTGTCCCATGCTTATTAGCTATTACTAAAGTGTTACGGATTATATTCCACAGATAGTTTAATATGGCTTTGCTTTTCCGAGCCAATTTGTGTTCTGTTTTCGATCCCTGCCTGACTATTAATATTCCTCTATCCTTGCATTTCTATCTTGGTCCTCACATTGTTTCTACTTTATATATGCTGGTTCAAATTGGGATTCCTGCTGTTATCTTGGAAGCATAATCAGCAAGTCTGATGGATACTCTGAAGACACACTTTTCCGCATCGCAAAAGCTAAGTAGTCTTTCGGTGAGCTATCGAAAATGTCGAGCTGTCCAAACATGTTGAAGCGGACAAAGCTCAGAATCTTTAACTCGACTGTTAAGTCAACATTGTTGTACGGCTGCAAAAAGTGGAACGCAGCGGCGAGAGACGAAACTGCAAATATTTGTAAACCGTTGTCCCTCCCAAAGTGAAGTTCAAAGTTTTTTATTCTACAGGGTGGGCCGTCTGTTGGTTCGGAGCATATCCGACCAAAGTGAATGCTCTTCGACACATGTCAAGTTCAAAACTACTCAATTTTAGCCGAACAACGCGTAAAAGTGGTACAGGCGTACTAAGAAAATGGTCTTTCTCTAAAAAAGGACATTTGGTGCGTTATGTCCAGTTTCAGATAAGTTTAATCAGCCTTTAGAGTCCTGAATAAAGAAAAATATTGATCGGTTTGAGTCTACTGGTTCAGTGCCCGGCTCTACTGAATATTTGCATGCTCTTCCGGTTCGAACACGCCATCGATCGTAAGAATTACACCTTGCTAGGACCGCTTTACATTAAGATTTGCAAGCAAAACTGCCGTCTATGGGGAGCTGAAATCTAAGGGAGTATCAAGAGAATCCACTTCATCAACAAAAACCACTGTTTTGTGCGGATTATGGGCAGGTGGCATCATTGGGCCGTACTTCTTTGAAAATGAGGCCGACCAGGCGGTTACCGTCAACTCCGATCGCTACAAAGCCATGATAACCAACTTTTTATAGCACAAAATTGATTGTATGGATGCGAACGAGCTATGGTTCTAGCAAGATGGGACACTCGTGACACAATCGCATTATTACTGGAAAATCATCCAGAATTATCATGTTCGCATACGGGCGTGTAGTGCCAGCCGCGGCGGCCGTTTGGGCCATATTATTTTTCATCCATAAATATACAAATGGTTTGCAGGAGTTGGCAGCACTGATAATGGCAGAGAGAAGAAGCAGCAGAGAGCAGTAAGCAGCCGAGTCCGAAAGAGTAGTTAATGAGCAGTCGAAGGGATAAGTTGTCTAAGCGGTCGTCAAGAGCAGTCGAGCATTTAAAGTCGTTAAAGTTGCTAAAGTTTTTAAAGTCGCTAAAGTTGCTAAAGTTGTTACAGACGCACTAGCTTTAAGACCCTTTTGTATGCCCTAAACCAAGCTAAATAAACCCGGATTAATCATCCATCCTACATAAATGAGTTGTTTTACATTTGCATTGTTGGAAAATATACGAATAAAATGCAATTAACAAACAAACCAACAGATGGCCCACCCTATAACAGCTGTAAAATTTTGCTCTGATATATATACACTTTCGCGCCAGCACAGAGCTATGGGTACAGACACATCAAAACCCCATCCAACAAGAAATACAGAGGCGCAAGTGGATGTGGGTAGGACACACTTTGCGCAAGGCTCATGAAGATATTGCTCGAACCGCTATCGACTGGAATCCGCAGCAGAGCAAAAAAAGAGAAAGTCCTGCACACATGGAACATGACGACACTTAGTAAACGACAACTTTTCGTAAAAAAAAGGCTACAGGGTATTTCAAAGTCGTTGTGGCTGCCATTTTTGCTGATGCTGCTGGTAATTCTGTGCTGATGTAATGTAATGTTAACAGAAATACAATCAACATCAAGCAACTGGGAAGTATTTTCTCTAAATTGGGTTCTTGTTTACTTTTTATCAACCTACTCATAAATGGACTTAAATGGCGAATGTTCGTGTTCATGTGCATGTAAATATGTTTGCATATATAAATGCCAACTTTTGAATATATTAGTAGGATCGTTTAGAGCAATCAGTCTGCTGCCTGCCACTCAAAGTGTCTGCAATTCAGCTAGAGTGTCCTTTGTCTGGGTCCGATTTCTGGTTCGTTTACTTTTGCTGCTGCTGCTGTCCCAATGCGATATACCCTCCTCCTCCTCCTACTGCAAACTGCCAAGTAGGCATTTCGGTCATAAGAATTTGCATAATTTACTTATATCAGGTCCAGTCGAAATGTAGAACAGCGCCTATTCCGGCCCAGCGGTTGCCCCCCAGCAGGACGCAAATTCAACCAAAATGCCTGCAGTCAGTGGCAGCATCTTGAATGACGTCAGTGTGGCAACCACATAGTAGTAGACAGACACAGACATGGGGCATAGTTTCACTTTCGAGTTGTTTTCAAGTTTGGCTGCGGTGGCAAATCTGTTGATCAAGTTGTTGTCCAAGTTGAAGTGCCACCTCTCGAACTGTATGGAAGTGATTCCTATTAACCATGTCAATAGACAGATATACACGTATACGTAGATAGTTCTGTGCCTAGGCCTGTTTGTTGTTTGCCAAGTTTGGCAAAAGGTAAATTAAATTAAATTTGCATAGTGTCTATTTGCATATTGTGGGTCGCATTTAGTATCTCCAAGTATTCAAAGTCGATTGCCATTTATAGACACTTTGTGGCGACACTCTCGAAGCTCTCTCTCTCTACATAGCTCTCTGTTTGCTTTCCCTACAATAGCTCTTTGGCACATAATTTAATAATCACTTCTATAATCGTGATTTAATGCACATGTCGCTGTAGATACTTCTCACCACACACAGATACTCAGTTGTCTAAGTATGTGTGTGTGTGTTTGAGTTTTGGGATTTGCTTCCCTGCAGTACGGCTGGTAGCAATTGCCAATTTTATACTAGTTCAGCACTATACCCTGGGTATACTGTAAACGAAAAAGCCCGTTCGTGGTGCTTGCTTAACACGTAAGGTGGTGATTGTATACGCACGATACACTTGGTATACGAACGAAAGACTAGTCGAATCAAATTGTTTGTTCGGCTTTAACGATACATGACAACACATAGTTTATTCTACTTACTTCTCATTATCTTGTGCTTATTCTTTCTTTTGTAGCAGATTAATTTAGTTGTTTGAAATAATTTTTAAGTTGTAATAAAAATTGAAATTCTTCGCAAAATTCAAAGACTCTCAATCTCGACAACATGTAAGTAACAATAAATAATTTTGTACTACAATATATGTAATACATCTAAGTTTTTATTAAACCATTTTAATAATGCCGAAAATATATCTTTGGAGGAAAAAAAAGTAACAATTTTATTAAAGGAAATGGCAACCGTGCTTACCAGGATGGATGCATTACAAGGTATGGAAAATCGAAGAATATAAATATATAACATAAATAACAACAACAATTGTGGACGCCATGGCTGATTTAATAACAAGCGTTAATATTTTAATGCGGCAAAAAACCTATGAAGTGTCTTTATGCTCGAAATTTCCCTTAAAATCGACCGAAGAAATGCTTCAACTTGAATCAGAAATAACTAATGAAAATAAAGATATGTATGTAAGTCATGTTATATACGTAAAAACTGCACATTTAATTCAAGTATTATATGTATATATTACGTTACAGGTGACTACAATTTTAAACCTCATAACACCAGATGGCATAACTAAAGAACTAAAAAAAGTCCTGTCCGATGAAATTAGACCATAACGTTGATGGCGCACATGGCAAGGCATCTTTGAAAAGATTTAAAAATTTCTACGACGCACTATTGGGTAATATAAAAACAAAATTACATATTAACACAATATTTAATTAAATTTTATAATATTTGAGATGCCATTGAAGCAAGCAAAAGTGATGGGAAGGCCGAGGACCAACTATGAAAATCAATTCAAATACATAAAAAGCGGATTTTTAAAAGAAATTATACTGCAAAGAACAGTTTCAAAAATAATGAATGAATACAGAAAATATGTTAAAACAAAAATTTATATACCTACCTATATTAAATAAATACAAAATAATATATACATTACCTAGCTGGTCTATTTATTCTATATACTGAACTGTATACCGCTCATACGATGCGGTATACTGGTCTTTTTGTACTATACACTGTCCTGTATACCAATCATGCGATGCGGAATACAGTATACATCCCGGAACTGGTATTTTTGTACTATATACTGAACTGCATACCACTCATGCGATGCGGTATACTGTATACTGAACTGGTCTCTTTGAATTATATACCGAATGTATACCGGTCAAGCGAAGGGGTATACAGTATACTGAACTGTATACCGCTCTTGCGAGGGGGGGGACAATTGTATACCTCCAATGACATGCCCATGTTAAAGTATACAGTTAAAAGCATTGCTGGTAGATTGGCGTGGAACGAGTCCTATATACCAAAAGACTAGTCGTTTCCATGTTTCTGTACTAGTACGCCGTACTGCAGGGTTATTGTAGCTGTTAGAGTGTGTGTGTCTGTGTGTAATTTGTATCTTCGACATGTTATTAATGACAAGTTAATTAATTTAGTTCACACGGCGCAAGTCAATCAAGGCGTCATCTATTATGTTATTATTACAAAGCTGACATCTTTAACAGGTACGTATCTAAAAGTACGTACGAGTAAATGTAGATACGAATACAAGTACTACGCACAGATTCATCTGTAATTGGATGCAAATTATGTGTGTCTTTTAGTTGAACTGTTCTCCATTTGACTTAAATATCCAGCTTTATTTTATATATCATTTAATTGTTTACGAGCATTAAAACAGAGTATAGGTAAATGAGAATTTTAATAACTTTGCCTCGAATTTAAACGAGCGGTTAGAACCGATAAAGTTCCCCAATTGTAATGCAGAGTAGTTACAATATATTACTAATATATTAGTTACTTTTGATTACTAATTAGAAAATTGATAAGTTTAAACTCATTTTGCAAAGTAAGGCGTACTCAATATGTCTGCACAATATTCTTTATTTGATTATTTTTGTTTTTATACCCAGTACCTTACATTCGTCGGATATCTCCCACAGTTGCTATAAGTATGATTAGGGTGACTAGAGAAATCCATAGTTCGTATGAACGCCTACATCTCAGAGATGATAAGAGCTAGAGTAATCCAACGTCGCATTAAGTTCCTTATGTCACAAACAATTTTGATTTATTTTTCCGAAATCGGTATCATATTATATAGCTCCCATACAAAGTTTTTTCAAGTTCCCAATCACCGTACCAAATTTAATCAATTTGTATTTTTTATTACATAATATAAACTGATCCCCAGTTAATGCGTCCATAGGTCAAAAATCAAAATTAGAAAAATAAAGTCTAAAGTTATTTAAAAGATCAAGCTATTATTAAGTTTGTTTTTTTTTATGGAATTATCTAAAAAAAAAAAACAGTAAGAGGTGAGCTTTTTTCACTTGTCTGTCACGAGGTTTTCGTTTTTGAGTACCATATCTTAATTAATTTTGTAAATAAAGGATTTAACTTTACATTTATGTAAAAAGATCGTTTATAAACTGTGAGGATCTTTTTCAAAATGTATGTACATTAGGGTGGGTCAATTTTTTTTCGGTATAAAGGCTCTTCGTGATTTTGATTTTATGTGTGATTCTAGAAACTTTTCCCAAGAAACTATACATGTAAAACGAATTTCGAGTCGCCCAAGTTTTCAAAATAGGGTTTTACCAAAATATTTAAAAATCTAATTAGATATTGCATGCATAAGACCAAAAAACGTTATTTTTTTCTGTAGCCAAATGTGTATATACTGGTTTTTGGTGTCGATGAATCCATTTTTGACAACTATTCTTAATTTTGAGCGCCTCCAGAGGGCGCATTTGTGTATTTTTTTTATTTTTTCGGTTTTTTTTTTTTGAAAGTTGACAAAATGTTGTGGAAATTGACGGATATTTCACTTTTTCATGGTTTAATCTTAAGTTTGCAATTTCCGAAAATATTCAGCGTTGAAAAATGGAAGGGAATATTTACTTTATTTTTTATTCAAAATTTAAGCTACCATTTATAGAACAAATTTTAACTAACATTTTATTTTTTAATTTTTTTCTATGGCAAATATTTTAAAATTCTTCAGAATTTTTCGGATTTTCCGAATCTTTAATCAATTTCAGCGCTCCGTTCTAGAGTTGCGATATTATAAGCGCTTATATATCTCTTTGTTTTTATACACAGTCTGTGACATCTTGTAGTAATTGAAAAATAAAAAACTTAAAAAAAAAAAACTGAAAAATCCTATGTGAAGAATTTTTATTTAATTTGGTCCTTTACAATCAACTGACTGGTTTTGCTGGCCCAACCAAAAAAGTCTGCTTATTGATGCATTTTCCACAACTTTTTCAAGCATCTAGTTCGGTGTAACGATGATTTTGGCACGAATATTTGCCTTGAGCACGTCGATGGTCTGAGGGTTTGTAGCGACAACGTTGCTTTTGAAATAACCCTTCAAAAATAAGTCCGTAGGGTTTCAATCTGGAGATGTGGGTTAATGTCGTCCTTTTTTTATATCGCATG
Source organism: Chymomyza fuscimana (assembly GCA_949987675.1). Classification (NCBI taxonomy): domain Eukaryota; kingdom Metazoa; phylum Arthropoda; class Insecta; order Diptera; family Drosophilidae; genus Chymomyza; species Chymomyza fuscimana. The sequence goes on from OX465088.1 coordinate 84,373,396, forward strand.
TCCATGGCATTTTCATTGCAGAAACTATATTGTCCAAAGAACCGTCGACCGTCTTTTTGGAGCCAGTAACCACGCAGACCGTTTTCACAGCAAACATACTGAGCCAACATCGACCGATAACCGATTTACATGGACTGTTTCGCCTTCTCTGAAAAAAATAGCCCAATAATGGTTTTGCCACAAGTGTCGGTCCAAACAGTTACTTTTTTTGTCATTCAGTGGTATTTTATTGATCTCGTGTGGATTCTTCGTTACGAAATGCAGAGTTTTGAAGTGAGAAATGAGCCTCATTGGAGGCCTAGAAGTAGAGCAGTCGATGTACTCATGTCCGCAAATTTTTTTTATTACATAACCTATTGGATTACGCAACTAACATAATCACGCTCTCATCTCTAATCAGTGCATCTTGTCGTGCAGTGCTTAGAATGGTTCAAATTATTTATACAATGGTAATATTTTTGTTAACATTATTCTAATGGCCTTTTGAGGCTTTTAATAAAATATTAGTTCAAGCGGGTCATACCTCCAACAGTATAAAAATTTGATCTATGACTATTTGGTTTTTTTTTTATATTATGCCCTAATATTTCTATGTAATCTTACTTTGGTTTTTATATTTTGCTCTGTAAGTGGTTTCCCAACTTGTGTACGATGTGATTTATGTCTGGCTATATAATTAACATCTGCATAGTATTTCATATCGAGTGAAACTAATTGCTCCAGGCATTCCCCACATGACTGTCTGACTGACTGACTGACTTTGCTTGTTCTTGGGGCTTTGTCGATCCCCAGGGGAGTTTCAGAGTCAAAATACAAATTTTCAGCAAGTCGCCTTGCATTCTGATCTCTGATTGATTTTATGTGACTTAAGTGCCACAGGCATTGCATTCTCGATGTTGCCTCAAACTTCCCGGAATATTTGTTTTTATGACACTTATTGTCGTTGCCTTGCGGTTAGTTCCATCCCCTCCCTTGTTTTTCTATATACAAAATATACAATATTGTTTTTTTAAAAGAAGCGCCTGCAGAAGCGCATGCAGAATATCAACAGAGCGATGGTGTGGCATGGGGCATGGTACATGTTGGGGCACGAGCTACTATGACGCGCGTGAACGTGCGGCGTCAACGGCAAAGCGGCGGTCGCAGTTTGATGTGGGTGCAGCCGGGCAGCGGGGCAGGGTAGACGCGACACATATTTCCTTTTTGGATGTGTTTTTTTTTTCTTTTGTCATGTTGCACGTGAGCAGTGTTAACATAACCGCGGTCCGTAGGGCGCCAGGGGCAGAGGGGGTATTGGTCTCTGGTATTGTTGCAGAGCAACCGCAAAGACGTGTACGAAGTGATGTGGGTACGACATACGAGCAATCTATTGGATTCCGCTTGCCAATCCTCTGTGAATGACTCACATTTCATTGTCGCCCTTTGATGGTTCCTTAGTATGCATGGCGTTTAGGGTATATTTTAATTTTTCAGTTTAAGAATTTGACGCCGATTGATAAATTTATTACAGGTAATATATAAATAGCGTAAAAATGTTGTAAGTTGGGTTCGGCGGCGGTGTGTTTGATATATTTCCCAACAGGCTGCGGCAGGACTTGCTAAGCTTTCGAAGGAAATGCTGAAGCGTCGAACTTTGAAAAGCTTGGAACAAAGCTTCTGGTTTGAAAAAGAGATACTACACAGGGTGTAGTCCTTGTGGAAGCTAGTCAAGTTTGCAACCGGTAGAAGTTTTGACAACTAACCATATTGAGTTGAGATGTTTGGACTTTAAAATACACTATATTCGTATGTAAAAGATAATTGAATATTTTGAAGCTGTGTTTTAATTTTTATTCCATGGCATTAATATTAAGTTTTAACAGATAAAAGAAATGTATACAGAGTTTAGCTGACTTAGCTTTTCAACTGAATGGTTAATCTTAAAAATATTATATTAAGTTTGCAATAACAATATTAATTTGTTAGGGAAATTGGAAAAAACCTAAAGCTGATAATTTTCTTAAACTACTTTTTAAAACTAAAACTCTAACTATAGATTGATACTTAAGAGTACTAACTTTAGGTTAGCCTCAAAAGTACCAATCCTGCGGGATTCGCGAGATTCTCTAATAGTTGCGTAACATTAAATTATGTTTTCTAAAATAAATTAATTTATTAACGAGGCTGACATTTGCCCGATCATGGAGACGAGAGGTCGAGTAGTAGAATGTGTAGTGGTCAGCAGAAAACGGTGAATTTTATAGGGTTAATTTGTTCTGCAGATGTCATTGTCTTTGGTGCGTACACTGTTTATGTCTCGCTTTACGTTCACCAATGTAAAGAACGCGCTCTCTTTTTTTCATAACAGCGACAAGCGACAGGCAAGAAGAGCATTTAAAACAGTGGTCGGCAAAATATCCATATGCATTTTTTTTTTGCGCTTGTATTGAACATTTTCTGCCGCTGTGACGTATTTCGACGCTGACGTCGCAAAGCAACAGACACGAAGTTGCTTGTTCATGACTTCGGCTCTTGCTTAGAGAGCATGCTTGCTCTCTCAACGCTAAAGCGCTCTAGCATTAATATGCCGTGGCTTTGATGCTGTGTGGCAGAAAACACAAAATCAGTTTATGTTTAGTTGGCTGCAAGCTTAGATCGCGCTACGCAAATTATTGATTTTAAAAAGGACAAAATGTTCAAAGAGGAATGGAAAAAATCAATAATTTGCGTAGCGCGATCTAAGCTTGCAGCCAACTAAACATAAACTGATTTTGTGTTTTCTGCCACACAGCACCAAAGCCACGGCATACTAATGCTGGAGCGCTTGAGTTTTGTGAGAGTAAAAAAGCAAGCACGCTCTCTAAGCAAGAGCCGAAGTCATGCACAAGCAACTTCGTGTCTGTTGCTTTGCAACAAGAGCATGGCAACGCCAGAGAATTAGCTGAGAGTAGTTCAGTACAAAAATCACGCACACATGCATGTGTTTTGTGTACAACACAGTACGTGTGAACTCCAATCCCATGGGATTGGGCCGTGCCGACCACTGATTTAAAAAGACAGCTTGTGGTGTACGGACGTGCTCGCGCTAAATTTTCTTGTGTGCGTTTGAGTGTTTATGTAACTTTATGTAAAATATTTAAAAAGTATATTTTGCCAATAATTTTGTGTGTATACGTGTACTTTTATTGTTATTGGCACAAAACAGGCTAAAATGTGAGTTAAAAGTGAATGGTTGGTTGTGACTTTACGGCTTTTTGATTTAAATTATTACATACAGAATCAAGCCCCTCCCTGGCTAAGTGGGATCGGCCGCTGCGTTCGTATGGTTGCTTTACTGGGCACCGTTGGTTGTGATATTGTCCTCAAGTGTCTCAAGGCCAAAGTAGCGGAGTCGCAACCAAAGGCGCACACAATTTCACAACAGCGGAGTCGCATTTCGTCACACAGCTACAAACATTAACGTCGCGTCGATAGAGAGCAGAAGCAAAGGTGCCTTCGTTGCCGCGCTCAGTAGATCTGCTCTCCCGCTCTCAGCGATTTGTGTGGCATTGCCAGTTTTGAAAACTGATAGAGCAACGAAAGGGAATACACAAAATTTCTTATATCTAACTGGACCTACATAAACACACACGGACTTTATACATATATAACTGCTTTATATATGTATAACTGCTAGCATCTACATATTTTTGACCATAACTGAGTGTAACATATACACTGGAATTTTAAACATAATTTACTTTGAAAAATAATTGTTTGTTTTTATTAAATAATGTAATATTTAATTTGTATTAGACGATAAACGGAGAAAAAAGAAAACAAAAGAAAAATCCTATATGAAATAAGTAATACGCTAAATGAATTAGTTACATTTATTTTTAAGTTCTTATATATAACAAAATTTAAAACAGAGTTACATCCAGCTACGTCATTGGGCCCAACGAACGCGCAGGATGAACGTGAGTTGAATCATTTTATTTTATTTAATCAATATCTATTTAAAAAGAATATTAATAATGTAACTGAACCGTTTGAATTTGACGAGTTTTAAATTGGATAATTTAAGTTTTTCTTCCTTCTTTTTAAATACCTTATTTTGAAATCATATAATCATATATAATCGTAAACTATGGAACAAAGCGAAACCATGAATTTTGAATTTCAATATTAATTTTGTCAAAAATCTTTTATATATTATTAATATGTTAGTTTAAATAAATAGTATCAAAATCATCATGACTCAGGCGTATCGAGTTTAACAGCTTTTAGCTGACGTGTTTAGGGGTAATTGCTAACATCGCTCCGCCAATTGCCAAGGTTGGGTGGGTACAGAGATGTGGATAAATACCATCTTAATCCACATCGATAAGTCGGAGTACAGCTAATTTTTTTATTTTAGCAATCTAACCGAATCGGCAATAACTGGCTTCATTGATTTTATCTTATCATTTTTAGTTTCTGATATCGTGCACTTTAATTATTATGTTAGGTGTCACGGAATAGGGTAAGGAAAAGAACCCCGCCGATCCGACGAGCTAGGCATAGAGCGATGCATAGTGCACGAGACTTCCGATCCCTATCCGATGCAATGGCCATTTTAGGCCTTGGCAGCCGCACGTTACAAATGGGAGGTTGAGCATCATTTTAAGTAGTTTGTTTTGTGCTGTTTGCAGCTTGGCCTGGTGACTGACGGCACAATCTCCCCAAATTTCACAGCCATATAAAAAAATGGGCACAAATATAGATTTAAAGAGAAGGAGTTTATTCTTTGTTGAGAGATGGGATCTTCTGTTAATAAAAGGATACAAGATCCGAATAGAAACTGTGTTGGATGAGTAGTTTTCTCCAGTAATTTATTATAATAATTTGACTATTCTAGGATTTGAGATACCACATTATTTTTTACCATTTGTTACAATAAAAGCTAATTATGACATTTTTGGAATTATTATTATTTTCAGTACTATTAAATTTTATTTTGAAGTAGATTACACTAAAGTAAGTACCCTAAAAACTCTTTTTTATGAAGGTTAATTTTTCGTGTAAACTAGTGTTATATATAGGTATTCCGTAATATCCATTGTGATGCCTAATACATAGAGGATAGAAAAGAATGTGTGGCGAGAAAGAGCGTGGTGTAGTTGCCTTCTTCTTACATGCCTTCTGTCTCCTCCTTAACTCCGCAGCTGCGACAGAAATCATGGTGGGAACGTGTTTCTTTTCGCATAATACAGTTGCCCGATTACGCCCCCATGCTATGACTAGGGGAAATGGAGTCTAAGTGGAAGACAGTTACACTATACAACTTCAATGTTCGATTGGACTGTACCTTGTCTAGAGTGCCAGGAGATATGACAACCTGACACAGTGTCTCATGTTCATTCTAGCTTATTTATGACATTTAAATTTGTACACCCTGTACCTCTAGGGGATCATCCATAAACTACGTGACGCTGACAAAATAGACCCCCCCCATCCCCCTTGTGAAGCAGTGACGGAATATTTTTGAAGATTTTCCATATGATCGTGACGCTTCGCCAGACAGTTTTTATACCTCATTGGCTTCAGAATGAATTCTCTAACACCTACTGAGTGCCGTGAAATTTGAATTTTTGCCGGGAGAGTGTATAAATCAAAGGTTAGCTGGATAGCTCCAGTAGAAGAAACTCTTTCAAAGAGCAGTAGGCTGCCATCTCGCATTTCATTAACTTAAAAATTTTGTTGCTTATTATTTTTAACGCTCGTTCTACTGCGAAGTATGAAAACGAGGAGAGTGGTTTTTCAGAGTTCGTGGCTGAGATTGTTATGAACTTTGGGTTTGGTGAATTTACCATTGGAAGTTCCGGGAAGGCGTCCGAAAGTGGCATAGGATTTTTCCTTTTGCTATTGGGGCTGTCGCTAAGCATGGCGAAGCGATTTGCCCCCGAGTTTTTTTTGCACAGGGGGCATGGCTCTTTAGAACACTTATTTAGGTATTTGACTTGTGCTGGTTTTTTGAGTGTAAGCGAAAGAGTGAAAAATTAAAGTGCGCTAGATCGTTTGAAAGTTTTGAACTAAACTTGACTGTAAAAACACAACCGATCGCTGCGAGGTTTAGTCGACGACTGCGATTTTGATCAATTTTGGTACAGTGACTAGGAACTCTAAAAAACTTCCGATTGCCGAATTTGGTTACGATATCTTCATAAACAAACGAAACACAACGAATTTTGTACAAAAAATATTTTTTGCCTGATCGGCCCTATATGATATAGTAAACCGATTTCGATCAAATTTGGTACAGTGCTTGGGAACTATAAAATATATCGACTTCTCTAGTCGCCCTGATCATACTTTAGGTAACTTTGGGGGGTCTCCGACGACTCCTTCTATATGTTAAATACATTTTTGGCTTGCACAAACTTTATATACCCATTGTACCATGCGGTACAGAGTTGTGCTGGAGAAAACATCGATGATCGAAGTTTAAAATCTCAATATATCGATGTTGGCCAATAGAGATGTTTCTCCAGCACTTCTGCACTCATCAAATGGGTGTTTACAGGGTATAAAAAATATATTCAGCTAAAATCTTACAATTAACAAAAGTTTTTAGCTTGGAAATTGTAAAAAATATCGTTTTTAAAGGAGTTTTAGAGTCGGTTTGCTAAGTGATCCCAAACAGCAGATTTGAACAGGATATTTAACAAATTACTTTAAAATTAGATTTAGTTTAGTTATTTTTGACTATTTGAAATTTGGTTTAGTCACAGTAAAAATGTTTTTTTATGGTAAATTAACTTTTGAGCACTCACCGCTGTTATCGGATTCCAGAAAAACACAATAAGAACACATTATATAACCATAAAATATAATCACAATGCAAATTTGCTTTATCGACATATTTGGAATCACTTTTATTATTAAAGCACTAATTACATTCCCCGGGTAGTTTGTTATATTGAAGATAGACCGATAATCGTTTATTTCATTTAGAGTGCCAGCTGGAGCCTTCTTTGTGATGGCAGTGAGCAACTGAAAAAAACAGTAAAAATGTTTTTTATGATAAATTAACTTTTGGTTGCTCACCGCTGTTATCGGATTCCAGAAAGACACAGTACGACCGCATTATATAACCATAAAATATAATCACAATGCAAACTTGCAAACTCATCGACATATGTATTTGGAATCACTTTTATTATTATTTACCGATAAACGTTTATTTCATCTAGAATGCCAGCTGGAGCCTTCTTTGTGATGGCAGGTCAGCTCCGCTTGACAAATGCCACAGAAGTGAGCAACTGCAAGCGCTTTCCTGTCCAGGCTGCTCCTTGTTCGAAGGCAGTCAAGGTTTGCTTTCATGTTTGCGTGCCTGCACCTGCAGCTGTGTCCGTATCAGTGTTTGTGTAAAAGGACAATTGCCCCCGTGATTTCGTAAGTCTAGACGGCTCCAAAAGAGCAACGATAGCAACAACAACAACAACAACTGCAACAATAGCAACAGGCTGGCTAACGATGGTAATGTGTGCATATTTGAGCTTTTGCATATGTTCCAAAGGCGTGTCCTGCACACTGGGCATATCTGGCGGGACTTGACAAAGGATGGAGTGACTAGCTGTCAACAAAATCGTGTGTCTGGGAGTTGGATGCCGTTTGGGAAGGGCATTTAAACGACAGGAAAGGGCGCAGCGAATTTCATAGGTTTAAAGCGACCAGAAGGCAGGTCTTTTGTAGAGCTATCAAAGGGCAATGGAAGGACAATTAAATATTAAGGTGGAGGCCAAATTGTTTGATAATTGTGTGTTATGAAACTTTATTAACTTCCTAAATTGATTGTCAATTACAACACCAAAAAAGTAACCAATTGCAACCACAATTTTGATCAACTGCTTGACATGCCCTTGGCTTCTGGTTCCTGCAAATCCTGCCAATGCAAACAACACAGGCAACCCAATTGGGTGCGGCTGCACGGCGCGCGGAAATGACTAAACAAGGAATATTTCCAAAAGCTCATATGGGTGTGAACTCAGTTGGGTGCAGCGATTAGATAGTCGTCTACACTGCTTACCGAGTTGTAATAAAAAAATCTGAATTGGCAATGAAATCGTTTGCTAAAATTGTCAATAAATATAAACGACATAATCCGGGCTGATATAGCCTGGAGATGAGCATAGAGTTGGCCATACTAAAATAATTCATTTTAGTCCTGCGAATTTTATATATTCAAGAAGGCAAATTTGAATGAAGAATTAGATGGTAGTTTTTGGGAACTTAGTAAAATCTGTGTATGCACAAACGCAGGATCAAGAACCATTAATATATTCTTCTACCCGGAGAAGAATCTTTTGTTAATCGTCACATTGCACAATAGCTCATTTGGCAGGAAATGTATATTTAAATCAGATTTTTTAAATATTTTTCGAGATTTTTGTAAGTATCATAATTATTAAGAGTCTCGAAATAGGACAATTTTCCACGGCCACTCCCAATTTAACGATTTATGTGCCTATCTTTGAATTCGTATAACCAACGAAAATGTTTTTTGGTCTTAGGGAGCCGATTTAAGGTTAAAATAAAATTATGACTGTGTGAACTTTGCCAGTGACAGTGATATTATTATTATCTTAGAATTCGAATTCAGCGACACAAATTCAAGCCAAACATCGCCGGAACATCTGTTTTTTGGATTATCTTAAAATTATGTTATAACACAGCGACACAAAAAAAAACTGTTTTTGGGTTAGGAATTCAGACCATATTTACTATGTGGTTCAATCTAAAAAAAAATTGGCACTTCAGTATTCTGACATAACCTATTAAAAACACAGTTGAAAACTATAAATCGAAAAGAAATTGAATTGGGGTTTTGGAGGTTATTTCAGAATCCTTGGGTCATTTGCATCTTGGTTTCGGATTCAGCGGCTCTAAATCCATATGCCTAGGCCTGTCACATGTAAGGTTCACTCCACGATTACACACTAATACGATTACATATCTACCACGTGCAATTGACCGTAAGAGAAAGATTCGTTTTCTATATTGAAGCCACAAACGCTCAAGGATTGGCCGGGGGTTTTGTTAATTGGAAATTGAATTCATAACTTAAATGGTATATTGGTTGGGGTACTTCCTCACCTTTGAACTTTCGTTTAGATATTGTCACAGTGCCTATGAGTTTTGTCACTACCAAACGCAATCCGGTTCTTACTTTTGGTTCAGATTTCGAAGTATGATAACTACTATAAGAAGTATTCGTGCTGTATTTTAATAATAGTTATTGTACCCTGTACCTATAGATACAAAGGGTATACTAGATTTGTGCAATAAATATCGTTTAGGACCAAAAAAAAATGTTTTAATTGCAAAGTTCTTAGAAGGAATATGCAGGAATAAAATTTTTTTCGAGATAAAAGGTACAGGGTATTTATTACACTGTCGCCTTGCTGGATTATATTTTTATACCCTGTACCTATAGGTACAAAGGGTATACTAGATTTGTGCAATGTATGTAACGGTCAGAAGGAGGCGTGGCAGACCCTAAGTCCTTTATATCAAAATGCTTATCATAACCTCGGGTAGCGATTGAGCAATGCCCGCCTGTCCGTCTGTATGAACACCTAGATCTCGGGGACTATAAGGGCTAGAGACACGAAACTTTACCTGCAGGTGCGCATATTTCCTCAGAAGATGAAGTTTGTTGAATCATGTCAATATATTCCCCCGCAGTAGAGTTTCGCGGTTTTTAGGTACACCGTTTATTATTTTCATTTGAAATTTAACAGAGCGATGCGTTGTGGTTACATGCATCTGTGTGTAAAAAATTAACAAAATCGGACAAATACAAATATTTGACTCCTCGTAATTGTGGTTACAAGTGACCGTGTTTTCTCCCACACCCCTCAACATATCAACTTGAAACTTACCCCATATACTTTAAATAACTTCTTTAGGTATAAATATCGAATTTCACCAAAAAAAATAAATTCCAATTGGAAAGTTCTTAGAAGGAATATGCAGCAAAAATTTTTTGCAAGACAAAAGGTACAGAGAATTCCACTGTCGGGCACCGCCTCGGCTGTACCACATTTTTTTAAATTGTGTTTTCTTTTTTTTTACAAAATAATAAATTTGATCCAATTCGATAGTAATTGAATATTACGGCACATTGTGAAATTGAATATTTTCGTTACCATTTATCCTTCAGTGAGTGTTTTTTAGATTTTTCGAACGAAAGTGTTCGTTTTGGGAGTTTCCGTTTACGGAAAAAACCATGCCTGAATAAGCTTAGGTAAGTAGGCAAGGCATTGTTTGGTATTCAATTTTAAAGTTGTTTGCCGAAAACAGTATGTTTCTGATTATAGCTTTAAATGCCTTTTTAGGATCATGTTCTTTTTTTAATCACGAATACATTTTGGTACATTTACCAATATGGCTTCTTCAATTTCTATAAATATAGAAGCTAAAAATTTTTTTTTTTAATTTCGCACTGAATAGTTTGAAAAATTTAAAAATTGTTTTTGTTTTTTTAAGTTTAATTTTTTTTAAAAAAATAAATCATTCAAATATTGCATTGCCGAGTATGTCTTAACATTAAGTAATAATCAACTCGATTAACAATCGTTTTGAAAAAAAAATATATTGGCAAGTACCTTAGTAGTAGCGAAGAATTTCAGCTGCAAAAAAATACTTAGTTGACGAAACTTTCAGGAATGGTTTGGGACCCTGTTCTAAGTCTAAAACCGAGTTTTCGTATTTGTGGGCGGGGGGCGTGGTACCTCCCCCGGCAATATAAGTTTGTACGGCTTTTCCATAATATATTTTTTCTGTCAAACTTATAGTCATGATTTTTAGATTCTTGCCAATAAAATTATCTATCAAATAAAACTTAAATCGGAAAAAACTTACATCAATGTCGTAGGTCAATTGGTTCAATTACAATGACCGCTCAAAGTTAAAAAATGAAAATGGTTTTTTGTGTTTTCGCCTATATACTTAGCCGAATGTAATATACCTTTTTACCCTTTAAATAATCTCTTAAGCAATCTTAATTTACCTCTAGTAGCAAAAGTGCTATTTGCTATTCAAATATTTCATATTGAGCTGCCGTTTAAATTTACACAGTTATGCATTCAAATTCCGAACCTTTTTGGGGGTCTGTTCTATCTACAGCTGACAAAACATAGATGGCATAATATTTGGACGCACCGGATTAATCGCATTCCGTTTATTAATTTACCCAAGTGCAAGAACGGCACACAAAAGGACACAAAGGACATAAAGGACATTGCTGCTGCTGCTGCCACGTCTGCATGTTTTCCGCGCGTTTGGTTGCGAGCCGCATGCGACTTCGTTAAAATGACAAAGCAAAATACGTCTGACAATTACTTGGCAGGCATTAAGGTCGGAACCACCCAATAATCACCCACTAGTGCTGATTGCCAGAGACAATTGAAGACTCATTTACATTTGCAATATAAGGGAGAAAACAAAAACAAAAAAAATAAAGAGGAACAGTCCGCGACGTGTTTGAGCGACCTGCCATTCATAAATATCCGATCCGGCTTTGGTTCCGGCCGCACCAGCTGCTGTTGAGGCTTTGTTTGCCCAAATGCCTATAAACCGTGAAAATTGAATTGCCAGGAGTACACAAGGGTCTATGGGGGTCTCTTTGTGTGTTGAGCAGCCTCAATGAGCACGCTTTCATGACCCATAACTGGACAAGGTGCAACAGCTGTTTCGAAACACCTCAAGAGTGACGTCATCACACACACCATTAACAAACTTAACTTCATTTTGCCACAAAAGTTCTTTATTTTGCACTAGAGATGAGCGCGTGTCACGAGCACGAGCAAACAACTTTAAATAAATGCTTTCTGTTCAGGATTGTTTCTATCGTAGCCAAGGCTGAAGCTTACAAGGCAACTTTTTTTTCTGAGGAACTAGGGGCTCTGCGCCCTGTTCGCTTTTCTCTTAAGTCCCTGCCTCATATTCTTTGCTAATATTGCGTATGTCGAATTATTTAACTTTGTGTCCCGTTGCATACAAAGCAGTTTCTGTGTTTTCGTTTTCGCAGCTTTTCTAGACTTGAACGGAAGCCAAATTTTGTATTCTTTCACATTTTCTTTCCTTTCTTTCTTTTTTTACTCTGCGTTTTGAATTTTTGATTTGTATTCCTTCTATGAAAGATGGGCTAAGATAGGTAAGGCAAAGCTACTGATCGCATTTCTACTTGGAGAATGCCAGTGCGATCCTTATGCATATCTTAGTCAAGTAGACACACGACCTCCTCGTGGTCTCCCCTGGATCACTACAAACATCCGTGAGTAGTGAACTAATGTGTGCAGCGAACAAAATCTTCCTCAAGGTCTGAGGTTTTGCGTCGGGCTGGAATCCCACCTTGTAAAATTCACTTTTTCCATGAAAACATCAACGAAGCCTCGGATAAGGTCTCCCTATTTTGATGACGACCCCCGCAAACGTTTTAAGGACTACGATTTAAGGATGTGTACCTGGAATGTTGGAACACTCTACAGGACAGGAGCCTCTATCCAACTGACTGATGTCCTCGAGAAATACAAGGCTGACATCACCGCAATACAGGAAATGCGATGGATTGAATTCGGTGTAGGATTTGTAGTTAGAGGACGACTGCGACAACAAGACCTCCAGCTCACCCGATTGAACGACCGGATCGCTACAATACGTATTAAGGCGAAATTCTTCAACCTTAGCCTAATTTGCGCGCATGCCCCGACGGAGGAGAAGGACGATGTGATCAAGGATCTCTTTTACGCCCAGCTTGACGAAGCATGTGATCGCTGCCCCCGCCACGATGTTAAAGTCGTGCTTGGCGATTTCAATGCCAAGGTGGGCAGAGAAGGAGTATTTGGTCCAACCGTCGGAAAATTTAGCCTACACGAGCAAACCACCGGCAACGGCATGAGGCTAATCGATTTCGCCGCGGCAAGAAACATGGTAATAAGTAGTACTAGATTCCAGCATCTTGACATCCATAAAGCAACCTGGCTGTCTCCAGATCGGTTGACTCGAAACCAAATCGACCACTTTGTGATTGACGGAAGGCATTCTTCAAGTATCCTAGATGTACGCACGATTCGGGGAGCCAATATTGACTCGGATCACTTCCTTGTTGCAGCTAAGGTTCGCATGCGTCTTTGTGCGAAAAAAAACGTGCAATCTAAGGTGCTTGAAAAGCTCGACGTTACCAAGCTGCAATCACAAAAGACAGCCAGAGACTTTGCTACTCGACTCTCGGAGCTGCTTTCGCAGAACGAATCTCAACTCGACGATATATGCGCGAAGTGGAAAAATATCTCCGACTCGTTGCGTACCGCTGCGGATGACATTATTGGCCCCTGTCGTCCGATTCGCAACTCCTGGTACGATGACGAGTGTCGCGCGGCAACTACAGAGAAAAACGCGGCCTACCAGGCAACACTGCGAACAGTTGCTACGCGGGCGAGCAGAGAAATGTATTTTCAGGCGCAAAAAAAGAGAGGCGGAGAGGCGCGAGTGTCAGGAAATGGAAGAGATGCATGACAGAAATATGGCCCGAAAATTTTATCAAAAAGTAACGCGCCTTACTCAAGGTTTTAAGACCAGGGCCAGTTCCTGCAAAGACGCCGTAGGGAATCTAGTAACAGACGTCCAAAGCACGCTTAGTGTATGGAGAGATCACTTTTCGAAGCTGCTTAACGGTGACAGCAGCTCAGCCAACACGGAAAGTGGTCCAGAAGAGACAATCACTGACGATGGAATTATCGTCTCACCGCCCGACTATACCGAAGTCAAAACAGCCATCCAGCGGCTCAAAAACAACAAAGCTGCCGGTGCTGATGGCCTACCAGCAGAGCTGTTTAAGGCTGGCGGCGAGGAGCTCATGAAGCGCATGTACCAGCTCCTATGCAGAATATGGTCGGAAGAATGCATGCCGAGTGATTGGAATCTAAGCGTTCTTTGTCCAATACTTAAGAAGGGGGATCCAACTATCTGCGCCAACTACCGTGGAATCTCTCTACTTAACATCGTATACAAGGTCCTTGCCAGTATCCTATGTGAAAAATTGAAGCCAACCGTCAACCAACTGATTGGACCTTATCAGTGTGGCTTCAGACCTGGTAAGTCCACCATTGACCAGGTATTCGCAGTACGGCAAATCCTGGAGAAAACCCTGGAAAAGCAAATCGACACACACCACCTGCTAGTCGATTTCAAAGCCGCCTTTGACAGCATTATTAGGTGTCACTTGTACGCTGCTATGTCTGAATTTGGTATCCCTGCAAAATTAATTAGGCTTTGCAGAATGACGCTGCAAACCACTTCCAGCTCGGTGCGAATTGGAAAGGACCTCTCCCAGCCTTTTGATACCAAAAGAGGTTTCAGACAAGGTGACATTCTATCTTGCGATTTCTTCAACATTATGCTGGAAAAAATTCTACGTGCAGCAGAAATCCATCGCACTGGCACGATATTGGGGCAAAAAAGTGTCATGCTACTGGCGTATGCCGATGATATCGACATCATTGGTCGCAACAACCGCGCCGTATGTTCTGCTTTTTCCAAGCTTAATGAAGAAGCAAGGCGAGTGGGTCTTGCGGTGAACGAGGACAAAACAAAATACCTCTTGTCGACACAGAAGCCCTCTCAGCGTCTTGGGCAACATGTAGCTGTCGAGAGCTACACCTTCGAAGTAGTAGAGGATTTTGTCTACCTAGGAGCCAGCATAAACACCAAAAACAACGTCAGCCTTGAGATCAAGCGTAGAATTACTCTTGCCAACAGGTGCTATTTTGGGCTAAGTAGGCAATTGAGAAGTCGAGCCCTCTCTCACAGGACGAAAAAAACTCTTTATAAAACGCTCATAATACCCGTCCTTATGTATAGCGCAGAATCATGGACGATGACGAGCAATGATGAGCGAGTCTTAGGAGTTTTCGAGAGAAAAATTTTACGTAAGATCCCCTTTCGTAAGGTCCCTCTCGCGTTGATGGTGAGTACCGTTTACGATGGAACGACGAGCTGTATGAGCTATACCGCGACATAGACATAGTCAAGCGCATTAAGTTGCAGCGACTGCGTTGGCTAGGTCATGTGGCGAGAATGGATGATGATGCTCCAGCGAAAAAAGCCTTCGAAACGGTGCCCACTGGTGGTAGGCGCGGAAGAGGGAGACCTCCTCTGAGATGGAAAGATCAGGTTTCTATTGACCTGGCTAGGCTTGATATTTCCAACTGGCGTCAGTGCGCGCAAAGCAGAAACGACTGGCGAAGGCTTCTGGATGCGGCCAAGACCGACCCACGGTTGTAATGGCCAATTGATGATGATTGATGATTCCTTCTATGAATGCTTTCTACGGTTCCCCAGCAACATGGATTTTGAGCTTATCTTCGGATACACCAAGATCGAAGACTTTGTACTTAATTATCACAGATATCATCCTTCAGATGTGAGAATGCTACAATCGAGACTGCCCGATTGTAAAGTTCCATGTACCAATACAATTCTCTCTCGGTTACGGAGACTCAAAACGGTATCCAGAGAAGGGATGTTTAAAAGATTTTATTATGGGGCTCAGTTAGATACCTCCGTGTTCCAGTAGTATCGACATAGAGAATAATGTGCATCTTTTGGGATAATATTGGTTCTTATAATCTCCAAGACCCACTTTATCACATGTACTACCAGACGAACATATAGATATGGCTATATTCACTCGGAAGCTGATGCTGATCAGGAAATCTTTATAGTGTCGAAAATGCCCCCTACTGTCTGTTACATACATTTTTGTGAACTTATTATACTTTTGTACAAAATTCCAAAAACCACGATAGGAATCAATAAAGTAATATTAATTACTTCATGTAGGAAGAAACAAAAGTTAGGGCATCTATTTATCGATGTATCGATAGTAAAGCATAATCGTGATTGCGAGATAAAATATACTATGCGTGAAAAAACTATGAATTATGTATTAAACGTGGTATTATTTATGTGCCAAAGCGGGACGCGGATGGGTCAAGTCCAGTGAGCCACGAGGAAAATCCGCCCAGAGCCCATATCTAGAATGGATGTTCCAACAAGCGGCGAGTGTGTTCAAACGCAATCTAACATCAATTTGTCCATTTACGGCATAGACATCGTATACAAGAAACTTCCTTCAGATCTGCTTGCATTTGTGGGCTACTACTTGTAAGGCTTAGGCTATACCACAGAGCTCTTAAGTGCTCTTATGCTTGGGTGTCAAGTAAACACAAATACAGACTTATTCCGGCATAAATTATTGAAATACCACATAAATATTTGACACTCATATTGATCCGCCCAAAAGTGAATGTGAGTGCCAACGACTTGCGGTCGCTAAACAGCGTTTGGTGTGCCCCACTTGAGAGCCACACATTTGCATAAGCAGCCTCCCAATGAATATTTTAACAGACTTCACTTGAATCCTGTAATATTCGATGGGGACAATAACTTCAGGAAACGCTTTGCTGCCAACAGCTGACTTAATGCTTTTGGCTCACTTGGCGTTTAAGGCGACAGCTCACACATAATTCATACTTGGAAGGTATTAACGCTAATTGATGTCGGAGTGCTGCCGTATACCGCTAACAATTTGGCCAAAAATTTCGTTATTTTCAATTGCGTGGGCCAAAGTAAAAAGTCAAAAGATTTGGTTAAATGCCAACTGGGGATTAATAGAGCGAAAACCAAAAGTAAACCAAGCATGCACCCAATGTGCCGCAGCTCTTTTCACTTTTACTTAACGAGAAACAATCACAAAATGGTATAAAGTTTTGCATGTCACATGGCCCCATAGGCCACTCGATGAAGGCCAATAATAGCCTTTCTTCTTGAAAGTTTGGCATCTGACCATAGTTTGTTGGCCAACTATTTAATGGCTTTTCCTCAGCGTCTGTGTGTTGCATGCTCTGCGGCCAAGCAAAATTTTATCACAGTTCTTGGAGCAGTGGTCCCTGGAGTGCCACTTGGATTTCATTATGAGTCCGAGCTGGCCCAAAACGGGCTTGCAATCAAGCGACATTCTGCTGTTGTGTTCGCATCCTTTAAGACGTTTACCAACACGAACAAAACAAGAATGAGCACGAATGCCATGTGCACGTGAAAGTGACGAAAATATAAGAAGCTCCTAGACGAAAGAGCAAATACATTGAGAGTACATACATATGTTTATGTCAGTAGTACAATAATAATACTTTGTCGCACATAAATAAATATGCGCATATGTCAGCACATAGTTTATCTAATGAGTTTCGGAGCAGTAAATATTTGTTTGTGCTTACGTATTATATATGCATATGTATGTACATAGAAGAGGTATGTGCATTTATGCCTATGTACTTATTTGTTTGTAACTGGATATGCCTGAGCTTTCAGAAGAATTGCTAGTTTTTTTTGGGGAGTCTCAAATATAAGTAAAGAAAATTTAAAGAATTCGTATACTCTTTATACATAGCGCCATGTACAGCACATAGCAGGCTAATGGATGGGTTGCACTCCATAAGTTCCCTATACCAAAATGTTTAGCATCATCTAAACTCTGGGTGTAACGATTGAGGCATGTCCGTTCATACATCTACATGTTCATAGATAGATCTAGAGCTGAGAGATTTTGAGACCTCGAGATATCAAATTTCTACGCACTTGAAGTTTGTTGATTTATGTCGATATCATACACCGTCCCCCGGAGAAGTGCAAAGCGGACTGTATTTTCGACTATTGACTGCATCTTAAGAACAGTTTTCATAATTTTCCACGTGAGTTTACAAATCGGTTTCGCTTTGGTGATGATTTTTATCTTTCGTCGTCCTGATTATTGTGGTTTAGTACTATGATCAAATGTAAATGGAAATTTGTTTCACTCCCTTTAATCAATTGTAAGGAACACTTGCTGAGAAATGGAACGACAAGTTGGGCATGGTCTTCCAGGATAGAGAAGAACTCCCTTCAGGGAGAATGAGCTTATGATCTACATAGACAGGTCGAAAACGAAAGAGCGCACAGGATAGAGTATTTTCTCGGAAGAGCTTGCAACGCGGATTTCATCACGTCTTCCCAACTGACCCTCTGCTTGCCCTTGCGGATAAGTGCGTCAGGAACGGATCAGCGCTAGTACCGGCTCTCAACAGGACTCGGAATTGGAGCAGGAACATAACCTATCAATCGTTGCTTCTCAAACAGTTCATGATTTCCTTTAGTTGTTCATGAGTTGGTCTTCTTTGCCTTGTTTTTAATATTTTTGATTATTTCGAATTGGCAGACTTTTAGAAAAAAATTTAAGTGTTGACCCAAAGTAAGTCTAGGCTTGTAGCATTATAATACTAATTAATAAATAAATCCGGTACCACTCAAATTGTTCCTTCTGCACGCAGAATTTTTTTCCACCAATTGAAAATTCTGGCTACAGTGCTTAAGTAAGAAAAATAATTTCGCCAAGTGTATTTTGCTTTTTGAGTTTGAAGCCCACACGTTTGTTGGAAAATTTTGTTAGTCTTATCAGTATTTCTCACAATTGCCTCCAGAAATCATGTAATTTCCAATTATTTCCATTTGTTTGAACACTTTTTGGTAGCCCGAAATCAGTTATATACAGTACGTTCCATTGCTTATCAGAAATAAATCTTCGTCAGTTTGACAATGACTGTAAATAGATTCTTTGCTTACTCCTAAGCTAAGTGAAGTCTTCTTCGCACACACACTTATTAAGTATACGCAATCCTTTTACCCATTTAATTGGCAATGACCAGAGTAAAAGTGCAACCACAAACAAAGCCAGCCAAGCCGGCCCATGGCAATCCATGGGTTCTGCGGAGTTGTCCAATGCTGTCATGTACGTGACTTGGTTCGATCGACCCCATCCGCGTGTATTTCCAATTCAGTGCGTGTTACGTTCCACTTTGTTGCGTCCTGCAAGCGGACTCTTTGGTGCTCCAAATCAAGATGGACATGCCAAATACTTTAAGCACGTTTACGCTCAAAATGAGCAGCGTGCTGGTTGCCGTAACCCTTTTCACGGGATCCGGTCAGCCGGGGTGTCAAAGTGACAACTGGCTGGCGTTTAATGAGCCGCATGTTGGACTCAAATGTCCAAGATGACAAGCGGAATGCGCAAGTTGAGACCATGCTGACCAAATTAAATCTAAGCGCTCAGATGATGGAATTGTATTGAAAAGATTGTATCGTCAAGCGCTATACGAACAGCTGTTTAACGTGGAGCTCCATACAAAGTTGTGCATCAATGGAAGTACTACAAGTAAGTACTATAAGAAATTTTTCATCATATATGGCTGGGCAAGCGTAGGGATCTGAGTATTCCGGGTAAGCTAAGCAAAGCTCATTAGTAACTGCCTGTTCGCACTTAGAATATTCCCTAAGGCCAACTTTTCATTGTGAGCTGTTTGAGTTCAGTGACTGCCTCTATGTGCCACCTGTATGCGGGCATCGAGGGGTATGCGGGTTAAAGTGGATTCTTAAGGGGGTTTGTGGATGGAGCATAGCATAGAATAGTGCCGCCTGCTGCTACTGCAGCAAATAAATAAAGCTGACAAGGAAACAGAATGCCAAGCCCAACTAGCTGGGACATGAGCAATGGCGTTGACTTCGAACCGCTGTGGAAGCTATTGAGCAACAAAAGGCTCGATTAGCGCCTGGAGCGTGTGATGATATATTTCCAGAAGAAAATTGATTTTTATTCATGTGCAAACATTGATAAAATCATCGCAGGCACATGGAGACTCTAACGCTAAAGAATTCCTACTTTGCCTGCTTACAAAGTAATGGATAATTTTTAGGTAAAGAATGGGTTTCAGTCAGAACATGGAGTGTGTCAAGTGTGTGCTGCACTCTTTAACACTTTTCTTCTTCATAATCTCTTACGGTGCAAAAATGCTACCAATTTATTTATTGTGCGTAGTTGTTGTATGTACAATTAATCGCTTATATGCAAATCGCTTTCAATGTTAAGCACTGAATTTTTACCACCTGTACCAATTGGGTTAAGGATATGCTAATGTATCTGTATGAACACCTCAATCTCAGAGACTACTTGACCTAAAGACACAAAATTGCCAATTTTTCTTTAAAGAAGTTTTTCTCTACCAAATTCTTAGTTCTAGGAATGCTTTGCTCATTGCAAGATTTATAAAAAATTCTTCATCTCAAATAATTTTTTAATCATTTTTTTACTTCACTTATAATCTGATAATGTTTGTGAGCAAAGGATTTGAGTAAATGAAGATATCTTTACAGAGATTCGCTGTTACTTAAAAAATGGAGGCACCTTAAATCGCTTTGCAGCAAGCATCCAAGAAAAATGCCAAATTTTATTTCGGGAGCTCAAACTTTGAGATAATCAAATATACAAGTCAAGCGATTTCCATCTAAGTCGGCTAGTGCTTAGCTACCCCAAAAAACTTTGGATTCCCGAACTTGGTAAAACATTTTTTCCACCGATCGGTCGTATGGGGCTATATGATATAGTCAACCGAGCGTGCTGAAACACCCCTATGGGAGCTATGTAACATATGTATATAGGGTACTTTAATATAACGCCGATATCAAAAACACTGAAAAAAAAAAATGTCTCCCGTAACATAATATGGGATGTTATCCGAAAATTTGGCTTTCTTTTACCATCTCTGAGACTTAGGCGCTTATTCGGACGAACAGATGGACATGGTTATATCGACCTCTCTAGTCACCCAGATTATACTTAAGATAATTTTAAGGGGGTCTCCGACGTCTCATTCTGTGTGTTATATACATATTCAGCTTTCAAAAATTGAACATACCCTTTAAGGTGTAAAAGCCTTTTAAAGCTGGAAAATCAAGAACATACAACATTTTTCGGAAGAACACCAGAATACACCTAATTCTGTTTTTACACGGTAGAGGCTTACGTTCCCGAAAAAACCGTGTTAAAAAATACATGAAAAATACCCTTAAGCTGCTATGAAAATAAATTAGAAACGGGAATTCCCTAACTAAATTTCTAAAAGATTAGGTTAATAGAAATATTTTTCTTTATAATTTCAATCAAAAGCTTTTTTTCATCGTGCTAAATCAAATGAAATTGAGTACAATTTTTTTTTTGGACCGTGTTATTGTAAAGCCGTTTAAAAAGAGCAAAAAAAAAATTAAGATTAATTCAATATTCGTATTTTAAATTATCCTATAAGAATATCTACTTACAAGGACCCATTAGTTCTTATTACAATTAATCGATACATGCTTTAACATTTATGTTGTAAATCGAAACGTAGAAATATATTTTATAAATTAATCATGGTTGCAATTTAAAAGGACAGCTTGGATACGGGACAGACTCCACGTAGTGTGCTATTATAAAAAACTACTATACTATACTATAAAAATTTTTTTTCGATATATTTAAAAAAAAAAAATGTATTGCAACTACAAGTACCTATTGCCTCATTTGTTTTAAAAATCGTTTGAATTTTTTTTTTCACTGAATAATTGAATTATTCTGAGTAATTGATTCATATCAATTTATTACATTAACTTGTTTCTTTAATTATAATATTATATTGATTTCAAAATCGAATTAAATTCGTAAACGTAATTTCTAAATTATTTAATTTTATTTACTAATGCAATTCTAGAGTGCTCAAAATAAACAATGAACAAAAGTCTGAGGAACATAAAAATCATTTTTAATCCAGTTTGATCACTTCATCAAAATGTCAACGCAGTTTCGCTATGATATGTTATTCCATTAATTTTTTTTAAACAATAAGATAAGTTTGAAGGATATTAATATTAATATTGTCCTATCTAGTCATTACTTAAGCTTGAAAAAATTTTAAAATATCGAAAATATAACTTAAATTTTTAACGCTTGTTTTAATGTCAATAGCTTCATTCTTCGCGTTGCTTTGAGCTATTTACAGCTGATTAATATTGACAGTTCAATTAACATTCTGTCTGGCACGTTGTTTGCCTAAGTGATTTATGCTATGCGGTCCAAGGATTGTTTATCCAACACTGACCCCAGAGCTGCTTATAAAATGCAAACCTTAGAGCCTCTTATCTTTGGCCAGTCTGAGCCAATGGGCCTGGGGCAAGCCAAAACAAAGCGGACCGGCCAGTGGTATATATTGTTAACAAAATCGTAAGCTGATTTTTATGTTATCCAAAGTGGTGGCAATCTCTGCTGCCACTTGGTGTTGGTATGGTGACATTGATGGCTTTTCACTTGGCCGCAGGGTTTCCTCGCTGCCTAATGAACTAAAGCTATTCTTCGCCGCAGTACACGCTTTATCAGTTATTGTATAAGTGTGGAGTACACGACACCTGAAAAGTCATTTCCTCAGAATCCATCATCAATTAAGATATCACATCAAAGCGGCGTCACCATAGCTGCCGCTCTGTTCTTCGCCAAGTTGCCGATGCCAGCGGCTTTGGATAAACGGTAGGCGTGCAGCGGCACGTAAACTTTTGGTGGTTACATCCTGTAGCACTGTGGGCCACTGATACACCCACCAAACCCGTACCACTTTGTACGAACTTTGACCAAGTCTTTTAAGCTGTTAAACGGACATTAAGCAAATGGATACATTTAGGATAAACAAAGTGCCTGCCTACGCCTACCTGACTACCAAAGCAAGTATTTACATTTGCTAAAAGTTTTGCAACAAAAACTTGGAGCCGTCCTCCGATCATCCCAGTTTCCTGGCACTCACGTGGCCAATAAAACTTTCAACGCCTAATGACTTAAATCACTTTAAGACTCAATCAACTTTTCGTCGCAGAATCATAATGATATTGGTAAAGCAGTGTGTGGAGTGGGTTTTTATTATTATATGATAGATAGGTGATGTGACTAGGGTTTAAGGAAATTACTTTATCGATTTGCTATAAAGTTATTTATTAAATTTTGCAGTTACATTCTTACGTTTTAATGCTAATGTGAGTAACGTAAGCCAGGACAGTGTTAGTACGAGTGTATGAAAACATAAAAAGTTTAATAGACTATTTATATGGAATACTTTCTAAATATTTGCCAGCCTAAATTCCATTTATATTTTTAGAAAGGTAATGCCTATAAGTCTCCGCCCTATGCTTTACTTTATATATCCCATATATGTATTGTAACTACACCAAGGAACTAATAATAATAATAATAATAAATGCCTATAAGTGGCATAGTACATTTTTTCGTAAATATCTTCACAAACTTCGTCCGAGCTTGAAAGGACCTTGTCTGTGGGCATCTATTGAAAGACTGCCTCAATGCGCTTCAGTGTGACTTGCAACCAAGCGGAGCTTTTAAGCTTTCAAAGAGAGCTCTCTTCCGAGCATAGCTTTGCTCTTTCTTTACATGCAATCAGCATGGTGAACTGTTAAAGCGGTGCCACTCTATAACCGTTAGTTATGCTCTCCAAAGCTCTCGCTGTGCTGTGCGGCTCTCTTAAATGGCACAGCATCTTTGAGCATACTGTCGGAAAGTTCATGTTGACTCGTGGACCACTCAACATCGTGTCCTGACTTGATGCTTGGCATTCCTTTGCCTTCAGTTAGTCGAGCATCGTTTGGCATCAGCGCCAGTGCAGTTTACAGTTAATAGCTCCCAAGTAAAGAAACAAAAAATAAACCGGAACAGATTGAAGTGTTCTGCCAATAACCATTATTGAAGTCGACAAGTTCCAGCGATGTTTTGTGTGTCAAAAGGGCGAAAGTGAAATCTCCAAATGTTTGGCATATACTTCAAACTCTGCCGCAGTTAGTAACCCCAGGAAGGGTCTGCACACGGTGCGCGCCCACGATTAATTACGGTCAATTAAGACGAATTAACACATTTCGATAAACTGTTTGAGTGTTCCAGGCGCTCCTAGTGAAAGTGACAGCATAAAGTGTGCCGAGTTTGGGTCAAGAGGCAAGTTTGACCAAATAAAAAAAAAAAAAAATAATAAAAGAAGATATATAAGAATAATAAATTGTCAGAAAATTGGAAACAAAACAAGAAAAGCGAAACAAAAGAAAAAAAAAAAAGAAAACAAACGCTTTTCGAAACAATTTATGTGTGAGTGAATTAGCCGCTGTTTATCATTCTCCGACTCGTTCATTGGCGACCATTAATGAAGTTGGCAGTCTAAATGGCTTTGTTTTTCTTCCATTACATGACAGAGAAAATTGTGAAAATTGTTTTGCCATCATTTTCCATAAATTGCCATTGAAGTCAACTGCCCGCTTGCCCCCTGGACAACAAAGACGACTCAGCAATCTTTATCGTTTAATAGATCCTAAGTCGCATGCGTATCTTTAATAGTCAAAAAAAAAAGGCTAAAGTGAATACAAAGTCAACGAAGCAAATTCGACAAAGGCAAATTTTTGATAATAAATATTCATTTCAGTGCGCGACAGCGAAAAGATTTTGACGCGACTTGTTTTGAAATCCTTAAACGGAAACCGGCTCCGCGCTTCAGCTACATCCGGCATACGATTGTAAAATCCGACACGCCTTTTGTTTTCAATCCAAAAAATTGTGCTCCAAATGCGACAGCTTGACAGTGATGTGTAAGGATAACAGTGAAAGGATAATGAGCTAAAGTTGCCATCAGTCAAATATGCAAAGTGCACTAGAAATGTTAATCTTTTTTTGCAAGACAGTGAATTCCTTTTTGATTGAACGCAAAAAATTCTATGAGCTTATATGAGATAAAAGCATATTCTCTCAAACGAAAATTCTTTGACTAACAATTGCAAATCTTTTGTGGATTATATTGCTCTGGAAATTGTAAGTTGTATTTACTGTTATGGGATTTGGCTAGCAACCTGATTAGCATACATAATTTCTATGTGGTTTACTTTTTGACAAGTAGGGACTTTAAAGGAAACTTTTAATTCGTATGAAAAGCAAGATGGCCACAGGGCCATGGTCTTCGTTTTAACATGTTTATGTCATGTGGATGACTGCTTTGAAGTTGTGATTGTTTCAAGAGAACTTAAGGATTGGTGGATAATTTATTTCTAGCGCATTTGTGTTAGATTTAATTGGCAGTGGACTGTGTTGAACTTTTTTGATATTGTGTTTCAAAAAACCTTCACAAAGTCCATAAGCCTTTATTATGATTAACTTAAAAAATGAGCAAATGTGGATTAAGTACCCGAGGCACGCAAAATCTAAAATCCAGGCCCAAGGTAAACTGACAAATTTCTGAAATGGTTTCCGAATGAGATAAGCGTCTTGCGCTGGAAATATTTTTTAATTTCTATTTATGTAGTTTTGTTATTTATTACACTAGTTTACACGAAAAGTGAACCTTCGTAAAAAAGTGTTTTTTAGGGTAAGTTTGGGTCGAGAAACAGGAAAATGACAACCTTTTTTTGTTAAGAAACCGTTTTCGAGATTTTTTCGAAAAACATGTTTTTGGACACTTTTTTTAGTTATTCGTTAATATCTCGTGAACAAAATTTTGTATCGTCACGATTAGATCGAAAGATATTGATGTGATCTTTACAGTGATATATGATATGTACACTTTAAGTAAAAATATTGAAGTTACAAGCAACCAAAATCGATTTAATAAGTAATTTTCGACCATTTTTCACAATTACAAATTTTTTGCTTTTTATTAACGAAAAAAAAATCTGTAAGAATTATGTTAAGCTTTAAGCTGAAAGAGAATTTTTTTACGAACATTTCGATTCTAGGATCTTTATAATCGGGTAAAAATTGTAGATGCTATGGAACCATGTACGGAAGTTCCAATCTTCACTCAATCACACTTTTGTATGGCAAAAAAAATTGTTCTCTCAAAGTTATTAATATGCGTTCAGTTACGTCTTCACGAATTTTTATGAAGCGCTAGTCGTGATTTTTCGTTCCTGGTCTATGATCTAATCGACTTTCATGTCGATACAAAATTTTGTTCACGAGATATTAACGAATAACTAAATAAAGCGACCAAAAACATGTTATTCGAAAAAAATCTCGAAATCGGTGCTTAAGAAAAAAAAGGTTTTCATATTCGTGTTTCTCGACCTAATATTACCTTAAAAAACAATTTTATACGAAGGTTCGGTTCACTCGATGACCCTTAAATTTGTAAGCTAGTGTCATTTATCCAACTTTATCGAAAAATGAAGAATGATTATGCGCCATAACTTGATCAAGTGATAACTGTTTGAATTCTTATGAATATTTCCCGATATTTGCATTTAAGGAATTTGAAGGCCATTTCCCAAAGGTATTTTGGCAATTTTTCATCTTTTGTGGTACCTGCGTTATTAGGCTTCACTTTTCCTTTGTTCTCAGACATAATTTTGCGACTTCGAAAAAATACACT
Organism: Chymomyza fuscimana; assembly: GCA_949987675.1. Taxonomy (NCBI): domain Eukaryota; kingdom Metazoa; phylum Arthropoda; class Insecta; order Diptera; family Drosophilidae; genus Chymomyza; species Chymomyza fuscimana. The sequence continues at coordinate 84,399,702 of OX465088.1, forward strand.
TTTATAACATTAAATTTTTGTAAGGTTTTTTAACTTAATGTGTTAAATAGAAATATCTTAGTTGTAAAGCTTTAGAGGCTAAGCTCTATAAATGTATTGTAATTAGTAAGTAAATGAATATTTATAATTTTAGGGTAAATAAATATTAAAAAAAATAATAACTTTAAATAAATTCGGAGCTTTGACTTCTTTGGCGATATCTGTCTCAAGATTTTTAAATCCAGCTGCGCCAACTACATCTCGTTTTTATATACTTTTTATTTTCAAAAAAGATCTCTCGGGCTGTTTTCGAGTCGATATGATATTTTTTTTTTATTTGCAATCATTGATCCTTCTACTTTTTTTAGAACTTTTCTCAATGCGAGTGTTTTAAATTGTAGTATTATTTTTATTGAAAAGAAACAAGGCGCTGCTTATTTTGTTATACCTCGAAAAAGAAATCCTTCACATTGAATAAAATTGTTCTTCTAATCACTTCAAGTTTTGGCCCCACGTCATCGTTTGCACCCAAGACAAGTGGCTCATCCTCAATTGTGATCATAAATTGTAAAGACCAGTATGATCAGCATCATCTCGTAGGCATCGTTTGAGCCAGTCAGTCCGTCTGACTGTAGGGATGTTTAGATTTAGGCTCTGTGAAGTTGGCACCCCCATGTTCGAATTTTTTGTCGAAATAAACCTTGTTCGTTTGTCCAAGGTTAGCCCATGTTTGCCCAGGCATTTTTTTCGTTTGCCCACTTTTTGAAAAAAAGTTATACCTAAATCAAAAAATCTGCGTGAAGTTGGCACCCCCATGTTCGAATTTTTTGTCGAAATAAACCTTGTTCGTTTGTCCAAGGTTAGCCCATGTTTGCCCAGGCATTTTTTTCGTTTGCCCACTTTTTGAAAAAAAGTTATGCCTAAATCAAAAAAATTCTGCGTGAAGTTGGCACCCCCATGTTCGAATTTTTTGTCGAAATAAACCTTGTTCGTTTGTCCAAGGTTAGCCCATGTTTGCCCAGGCATTTTTTTCGTATGCCCACTTTTTGAAAAAAAGTTATGCCTAAATCGAAAAATCTGCGTGAAGTTGGCACCCCCATGTTCGAATTTTTTGTCGAAATAAACCTTGTTCGTTTGTCCAAGGTTAGCCCATGTTTGTCCAGGCATTTTTTTCGTTTGCCCACTTTTTGAAAAAAATTATGCTTAAATCCAAAAAATTACTAGATTTGTTACCAAAAATAGGGATTTCCCGAAATCAGTCATTAGAGTTAACTATTTGTTTGTCCAAGGTTAGTCCTCATTTGTCCAATATCTTTTTTATCGTTTGTCCATCCTTAAACTTATTTAAAAAAAGAAGTATTATTTTTTTAATATTTTATTTATGAGTTTTATTACTATTAATAAACACAAAATTATAAGCAAATAAAAAAAATTAAAACTAAAAAACAATTCCTTCAATTAAAAATAAAAGTAACTAAAACTAACTTAAAATTGCATATAATTGTTTTATTAAACTTTTATGTAGATAAGCGTTTCAACATCTTTCCGCATAGTTTTGAGTTGTTTTGCCTTTACAAATAATCTTCTGCAGCACATGTCGTTGTATTGCCACCAAGTCCCTGAACTTTGACGGCAAAAAGCCACAAAATGCTGTGGTTCACGGCTTATAAATCCTGATAAAATATATTGTTTTTCTCTTAGGAAAATTTTTTTCGGAATGTCTGTTATCAATATGGTTTGCAAATTGCTTATTTCTAATACAACAGTTATGTCTACGAGAATAAATTGCTTATTCTCTTTGAATTTTTAAAAATTTAAGTTACATAGAGGGCACACATTTTTTTCATTAAGCATCTCTGCTAAAAATGTAGTCATATATTGATTGAGTTGGGCGCCATCTTTTAAAAAACCGTCTACTTCTATGACTGTCAAGTCAATCTGCTGGTTGGGACTGCATTTAGGGCATGCGTCCCTTTTGACAGCACTAGGGAGACTGAAGAGTAATTTTTTCAACAACGTACACGTCGATTCGAAACAGTCCATGATATTTTTACTAATTTGAAAAAATCCACGAAGTATCTCAGCGCGTTTTCGGTACAGAGCAGGATTGATGTCTCCGTTCGCATACTGCCTCACGAAGGAAAAGAGTGGCAGTTGATCATTCGAATCAATAAACTGCTTGAAGTTCGAATAATTGAAATATGCGTTAGTAAATATTTCCAAACAAGAATCGAACGAACATGTATTGTACAGCTGAACGCGATCATGCGACATTTTTACTAACTCACATTTGGAGCCATTACGTAAAATATCATCTTTGCATGAGGTTTATTATAAATCAATTCAATATCTGGACAATCTCGCAAATATTTTCCTCTATGAGTCACAATTTCCTTCGCCAAAAAATCTTCTTCATCTAAAGCTATTTGACTTTTTCGTTTGGTTCTTTTGTTTTTTTCAGACTGCAACTTTAAATCGGCTTCGTCCCTCATACGTTTTTTCTTAGCAGCTTCCAATTTCGAAATACTTTCGATAGATCTCACATGGTTAACAACGAACTTGTCAACTCGAAGCGGCGTATAATTTGGTCCCAAATCCGAGTATTTCAAATCTTTGAAATAGGCCTCGCATCTAGCCAATGAAGATGCTTTTCGAGCTTTAGAGAAATACTGTCTCATAACGTTCGTCCACAAAGGAAAATGTGTTCCTAGTTTCACTAAATGGGAAACGATTTCGGGACAATAAAAAGCATTCAAGTTTTCGACACATTGGTCTTCCTTTTGAAAACTCTCTGATGTTTGTTCTCCATTTCCGTTTTCTTTAGCTTTCTCAAGAATATTTTCTATGTAGATGACCAATTCTTCGTTCTGGATTTCATCTTCTAAATAATTGTATGTACGTTCGTCATAATCTTCAATTTCTTCATATATTGTAAAAGTCTTCAATGCGTCAAGTAATAATGAATGTTTCTGATAGCAAATATCACCTTTCTGGCCACTGTCTTTGCTTGAGTGTTCGCTCAAGGCAACAACAAAAAACTGAATGCAGTAACTGTTCGAAGTCGTGTATCTTTTCGCAGGTTGACATGAGACCAACGCACCTCACAAAAAAATCCTTCACTTTGGATAATTTTCCTTCAAAAGCTTTTTTTTTAAACACTATTTTTATCAAGTGCGCAATGTCGACCCGAATAAAGCATTTTAGAGGGTTTTGCAGAATCACGTGGTTTAGCGAATAAAAGCAGTTTAGAATGTATGATTTTAAATTTCTTTCATTAAATGCCAAACACGTAGCATTCAGAAGTGCCAGCGAATAATCGCAATCAAAAAAATCTTAAAAAACAAGCTTTTGCAATAACGTCTGTCCATCCATCGGCAAGTTTTTTGTAACACTTATCGACCTTTCCTTTTTCTTTGTAAATACGAGATGTAGGAAAAATTTTCTTCCATTCTTCGTCTGATAATGTTAAACCATAAGCAAGTTCCGGACATTTTTTTGGAAAAACTACTTTTGGTACGGATGGCTGATATTCTGCGCTCGTATTACTGTCATTTAAAATACTATTATCGATAGTTGAGTCTGCAACCGAAATCCCAAAATGCTTCTTTAGATCAACTAATAAATTCCAACGGTTTTTCCGGACATAGAAATTTAGAGTATCGGGCGACAACGTTCCCGGCAAAACTTTGCTTACATCTTTCCATATGTTATTGGATCTTGTTTTCAATATTCCATTTTCGTCGAAAATTTGAAAAAGTTTAAGGGCATTAAATAAAACTTCCGGGTCACATTGAGCTGCTGGCGGCATTTTGAGTAAGCGGTTGCTAAATAGGACAAACAAATGTATATATCTATCTTACGCTCATCAAAAGTGATATAACTTACTTTTTTTATTCGTATTTTCACATAAAGCTGCAGCGATCTATTGTTAATTTAAATTATTAATTGTTGAAAATGATGCTGTTTGTTGGCCGTTTGTGAAGGTTGTTATATCTCAGTGTAGGCAGAACGAAGTCAACACGTGCCCACTGCTGTTACAATCGCGAAAGCAATTTTCGAGAAGGGCAATATAACTCGCACACTTTGTGTTTTTTTTTTTTGGTAAATGTCTCAACGATCTTCTTATGCGCCTGTCTGATCAGAGTCCACCGCTGCTTAGCTGTAACATATGTTAGCAGAGTCAAAAATAACGGATTGAGCGGCTTAGCTGCTTCTTACCAATGAAAAATATGCAAATTTGCAACACAAGCGCGAGACGAGCACAAACAATAAAATTATTGATATTTTTAAACCATCAACAAATAAAATAAGGCAACACCAATGTCCGGAGCAGAACTAAAAACGCGTATTATTAATTGTAAATGCTATTACGGCTCTTGTTTGTCCTGCCTAAATTGTTTTTATATTGTAACTATAAACATAGTTCACAATAGCACCTGAACATATGTTATGTTCACTATTTCTAATGCAACGAAAGCTCCGCTGAGCTTTCTGTTAACGCAGCTGCCTAGCGCCTGCATAATTTATAATTCACTTCTGTAACCACGATCGTATTAACATAAAAAATTCGAACATGGGGGTGCCAACTTCACGCAGATTTTTTGATTTAGGCATAACTTTTTTTCAAAAAGTGGGCAAACGAAAAAAATGCCTGGGCAAACATGGGCTAACCTTGGACAAACGAACAAGGTTTATTTCGACAAAAAATTCGAACATGGGGGTGCCAACTTCACGCAGATTTTTTGATTTAGGCATAACTTTTTTTCAAAAAGTGGGCAAACGAAAAAAATGCCTGGGCAAACATGGGCTAACCTTGGACAAACGAACAAGGTTTATTTCGACAAAAAATTCGAACATGGGGGTGCCAACTTCACGCAGATTTTTTGATTTAGGTATAACTTTTTTTCAAAAAGTGGGCAAACGAAAAAAATGCCTGGGCAAACATGGGCTAACCTTGGACAAACGAACAAGGTTTATTTCGACAAAAAATTCGAACATGGGGGTGCCAACTTCACAGAGCCTTAGATTTAGGGGATAATAAAAACTAAAGGCAACAATTTTTTCAAAAGATGAGCTTATGCATCTACTCAGGTGAAGTTTGTGGATATTAATATGAGATCTCTCCTCTCTTGGAATACTTGCAGCAATAAGTTTATAAGATCAGCTGAAAAATATTGTCTATTTTTGATATAACCTCACCGTTAAACTGCTACAAGTTTTTTTTTCTGTAGATACTTGAATGTCAGTATTAGAGATAAAATATTTTGTGTATTAACTCATGTGAGTCTTATGGCAAAAAATTGTTGACATTTTCTTCAAACAACAGCTGTTTCAAACCGTTTTGCGATTAATTTTCCGCCCAAAGCTATGAATATTTTGTTTTTGTGACGTATTTTACTGGTCTATTCTGAACAGCAAATTAGGTACGTGAGCTATCTTTTGTCGGTGTGTAGTTTAAATTTAAAATTCAACAAACAAACTTTGATTGACAGATGTTTTTTTTGTTTTTTGGAAAGCTCACATTTCGCGTTTACTTTTTGTATCCAACTTTCGTAGTATCAGAATGAAAAATTGTGAAAATGCACAGTCAAATTATCCAGGAAGCTTTAAGTTGCATGGCGAACATACAAACTTGACTAATTAATTTTTTCTACAGAGTTGTATTTTTTTATTATTCACGCCATATTGATATAAAATTGGAGCAAAAAAAAATTTATTGCTAAAATATAATTTTTTAAAAAATGAATTTTTAAAGCTAGTGATATTGAATTTTGAGTTCATGAGTATTTGAAATTGGTAGCAGCTTAGCAGGTTGTTGGGAGCTGCTGAGCTTTTTCAGCAACTTAAACGCACTACAGAATTTTTGATTTAAAGTACGCGTTTTATTTAGTTTAATTGTGCTTAGTTTTATTTATTATTATGCCCGTGACCTTAGTTTTAATTTGTTTATATGTTTTTAGGTGATTGTATGTATTGTAATTTAATGTTGGATGTAACGTGTGTGTATAAATGTAATTTAGATTTAAGAACTTGGTGTTTCGCGGCTTTACTCAGCTATCGACTTTTTACAACTAACTTAAGTGACGACAGAAACATATGCTTATGCCTTGCGGCGAAGAGTAGATTAAGAAATAGTGCAAAGAGAGGATTTACATTGAGTGAAAGATGAATGTAGAAATTACGGGCTGGCCACGCAGGGCACATCATTTACAGTAAATGTATTGTACAATATTTATATTATTAAATAATTTACTGGGAATTGGCTGCTGCTCCGAACACAGGTTATAGCTTAATAGTCGTATGCCCATATTTTTGCTAGTACAAATCCCATTGTCGTTCCAAGTGAGATATTTTCATATAACCATCAGTAAAAAAATGTTATTGGGAGTTCTCTCTAATAACATTTAAGTTGTTAATTAGCAAAAACGAAGGTCGGTTTATTTTGTATTTGCATCATTTTTTGCGAATTTTGCATAGTTACAGAAGCTTTTAAATGAAGTCTAAAGATGATATTAAGACTTTATTTTGCACGATACAATCACAATATTGTTTTAATTCAACATATTTTTCAACATTTTGTGTTTTTCATAATAAACAGACCCTGCGGAATGTGACATATTAACATTGGACTCTTTCGAATTGACAGTTAAATAATGATTTAATTTTAAACCAGGAACATATCATAGATTTAATCCGCTTTGCTTTTAAACTGAGTTCCGCAGACATCGAAAAAATTTTATTTCAATGATTGAACGAAGCTTAATGCTTTTATTTAATTTATTTTAAGAAGATAACAGCTATATTTATAAATATATGTATATATAAATACACCTAATTTTATTTTTGCACGGTAGATACGTTCCAGAAAAAATTTAAAAAAAAATCGTGTAAAACAGACACGAAGTTAATCATTAAACTGCTATGAAAAAAATTATAAAGCGGAATGCAATAACTAAATTTCTAAAAGTTAGGTTAATAAAAATATTTTTCATTAAAATTTCAATCAAAATGATTTTTTTAATCGGACCTAAATCGAATGAAATTATGTAAAAATTATTATGTTTTCTAGACCGTGATATTTTAAAATCGTGTAAAAAAAGACCGTATAAAAACAGTATTGGGTGTATATTCTTTAATTGTCCATTAAAAACAGATTTTATATTTTATTGTGGAAAATTAAATAGTTTTTAAGTTCCCAATAGAAAGGAACATATATAATAATAACATCGTTTTTATAAAGGATAATGTAATATTGTATGACGCTAAGTAAGATATTTTTGTAAATAGCATTAGAGAACTCTTTAAAGAGGCTGTGTGTAAACATATTGTAGAATAGTATTTATTTTGTTTGTTAAATATAAGAATTTTATTGAAATACTCTAATAAACGATCAAAAAAAAAAAAACCTTTTTTAGAAAAATAAACAAAAATAGTAATATAATAATAAAATAAAACGATTCCTAAATGGATCTAATAAAAACCTTCCTCTTTACATATTTTAAAGGTTTAATATATAGTCTATAATTCTATTAACCAAAATATGTAGTTTTGTCGAATTTCAATTCAGCCTTTCCTAAACATTTTTTCGAATTGGCCTATTTATTAGGGTGGCCGCCGCTAGTATGGTAAATTTTAAAACCGACCAAATTTTCGCGTATGTATATTAGGGTGTCCATTTTTACAAAATCACACGATATCACTAACCTCACTACATTCGAAGTTTTCTCTTTATCTGCATTCCCAATTTTTTCAACTGTGATAAGTTTTACGGGCCACAAAATTTTCTCAGTTTGGCTCTTTATGTGTCAGATATTATATTCAAATAGAAAGGAGATGCTAATTTAATAGACACAAAATCAGTTGCTAAGGTTTGTGTAGAGCAATTTAGTCAAAAAAGAGAAAATATAAAGTTTCTAGCGCCATAAAAATATTTTTGGATTACCTTTAAATTTAGGCAGTGAAGTTATAAATATCGTGAGATGCGGCAAAAATGGTCACCCTTATATATATACGCCAATATTTTGAAGTATTCAAATAACTGTAACAGTCAAAAAAAACTATAATGACATTTGGCTTAGACTGGACATTGTATTCCCCCTAAACTTGCACGAGTGCAGGATAACTCTTGTGGGGCACCGTACCGGCTCGTTAAAATTTGTATAATTCATACATCCTGATATCGCTAGATAACAACACCTCATATGGACAATAGATTCCACTAAATGAAAACTGAATGTGTTATTATTCTAAATCTAAATTAAAGTGACTCTTCAAAATAAAGTCTGTCTTATTTTGAAATTCATAGCTTACGTTTGAGAAGCACAAGCCTATCCTTCTTTTCTTCCCCAAGATTCCTCATATGCACTTATTAGCATCATATCATTGCCTGTACCTTAATCCCAAAGTTGTTTCACTTTGATTTCGTTTTACTGCACAATGGGCCCGCGTAGCCAGATTTTGGCCAAAAGTCCCCCAGAAGAAACTCAAAATTTGGACAAAATGACAATATAATATGATATTACACATATTAAGGTATCCTGTTAAAAAAAATTATTAAATTATACTTAGTGGTTTTTAAGTTATTGGCAATCAAAGTTGACATTTTGTATTTTATGAGCTTTCGCGATAATTTACAGACAAAAAAAACCTGCATTTACCATGATACATGTAGCTACGAAACCTTCATTCACTTTATTAGTTATAAACAGCGGTGGGCACGCCTTGGCTGTTTTTGCTCCGAGTGCTCTTTCCGTTATGTCAGACGCACACGAGAACTTAAAAAAAAAAAACACAATGTGCGAGTTTTATGGCCCTACTCGAGGATGCTTTGGCGACCGTAACGGGGCTTTTTATTAGTGCTCGCAAGAGTTTACAATAACAAGTTACACACAGTCGACTCGCAGCGACTTGGTTTTATGGTTTTATGGCCCTACTCGAGAATTGCTTGTGGGACCGTAACAGGACTTTTTTTTCTTGATGTTGTTGTAGGGCTCTTTCCGTTATTTTTCGTGCCCACCGCTGGTTATAAATATTACTTCAGAGAAAAAATAAAATTGAGCTTAAAAACTTTTTGGTTTTAAATATATTCGAGTACTTATAAAGATTTTATTGGTTTTTTTATCATTTGGCTAATTTGCTTTAAGGGTACCCCCGACTGACTACCTCTCGATATTTGAACGAAAAAAATTTTATAAATTTTTTCACATTTTTTACAACAAAATGTAATTCCTTACGATTTTCGGAAATTGAATTTTGTATCTAAAAGTTGAATTTTAAAAATAGAGCCCTTGGAAAATTTACCATTTTTTGAATTTCTTTGCAAAAATTTAAAAAAACAAAAAAAAAATAATAATAAATGCGCTTGCGATGCGGCTGACCTTGAGAGCTAGAAATAGAAGACTTAAAAGGTGGCATCCAAGGGATCTCTCATGAGATTCGTATAAATAAGTTCAAACGTTTTAAAACGTTTAAATAAGTATATATTCATGTAAGTATTGTTTTTTTTCGTATGTACAACCCTTACATTATAATTGGTTTTTATTTTCTTTTTGTTATGTACATCTAGGTTAAGCTGCCAAGATTGGTAGTAGGGAACTAGTTTAATTACATGATATACAAACTTTTTTAAAAATTTACAATTTGAAAATTGTATAGCATACTTACAAAGATGCAAATCAAAAAATGTAAAAATTATCAATTTTGACGAATAAACGTAAAAATTTAATTATGGATTTTTGAAATTTTTTTTTCGGAAATTAAAAGAGCGTGCCAACAAATTATAACTTTTTAAAACCAGGTTGATTGGTGGTGTCGTCTTTTTGTATTTGAAACTGTTTGGGGCTATAACTCCAATTTTGGGTATAGGTTATTTTTTCAATGTATGTGGAGCTCTCCTCTGTATAAAATATGGTCCAATTCCAATAAACAGTTTGTTTTTTAATTAAGTTGAGATTTTTTTTTGGTATATCTTAAAAAAATCTGAGGAGACTCAAACTTCCCTGAAAAATAGTTCAATCCTTTAGGAACACGTGTGTTAAATTTCATCACTCTAAAAAAATTACTATGGAAATGACAGGGTTTTAGCCAAAATATGAAAATCTGGGCCCACAGTGCACTGGTTTTTTTTAAAGTCACTTTCAGATGAGGATGAACATTACTGAGCCAAATTTCTTCAGCAGTCATTTGAGCTGACATCGGGGGGTAACTTGTTTCCCACTTTTGGTCAAAGAGTAAATTGCGCCAAAAAAAATATTTCCAAAAATAAGTAATTTAATTTCTTTACAAAGCCCTTTGCACCCCACGCAGTTAAGTTTGTGAAGAATACTTTCTAAAACTGAGTTCAAATAACTTTCCTTTCAAAGAGCTTGTTAAAATAAGTTAGACCGATTCCTAGAAAATTATGAACTAAAAGCGCTTGCAGCTTCATCATCTGTAAAAATTCAAAGCAACTTATAACTAAAGAAAAGTTATTAATTATAATAAATTAGGTCAATGTTGCTTTGCTTATTTTCTTAACAAATTTCCTTTGAGAATAAAATAAATACCTGTGCTTAACTAAAGAAATGTCCTGTGCAGGACATATTAATAGCAGGCAATAGGCTACCGAGTTTTTTTCAATTAAAATACATAAATCTCAAGGTTACTTTTACATATGTATAGTCGATTTATACAAACGATTAACAACACTACATACTATGTATATGAAGTTAATGTTTTCTGCTTATATTGAAATCTTTATAATGCAGGACTTTTCTTTGTTTGTGGGAATTTCGAGTGAGTGTTGACAACTGACTGCCGCCTGCCGAGTGCCATAAATAAGGTGCTCCCTAACAGTCGACACTCGTTTTCATCATAGTATATGTAGGCCTACTAGGATCTTATCAATGTTAGCTTGTCGCCAGCCATTGGCCCAGTTGACTCTTGCTCAGACTCCTGAACTTGGTGATTAATAACCACTTGGGAATACATGTTGTGCTGCTTGTTGAGGCAGATTGTGTTGCTCGCAGCAGCAGGTCCTTTAGTCATTGAAAACTGTCATAAAGAGCTGGCATGGTCTTGACGAATGTAATCTCGGACGGATGTGCTGTATAACATCCCGCAGTCATCTGTTTAACATAATATTTGCATTTATTCTGTGTGTGTATGGTAGCAACAGGTAGCCACTTACTGTTCAGATTGATGTGGCCAATGTAATGAATATGCCAGAGATCCAGACTCAGTCAATTCAAGTCAAGTCATTAAGTCTAGGTAACTTTTGCGCAAATTTTCGTAGGAGTTGTACGTAACACCTAAGCAATCGATACCCAATGATACCCCATCATTTCTAAAATTCCATTTGAAACCAAAATCAAAAATATTCCTTTTTACATTAATTGCTACAAATGTGGTGCAATTTGAATCTATCGGAAAATTTGCCACAAATTGTTTAGCTGCCGCTTAATTTGTGTTTGTGAATTTTATGTTTTCCATTTGACCAAATTTATGCGTGTCCAGAGTTCGAAGCCGGCACAATGAAAATGGGTTTCACCTAAATCATACTGAAATATTCGTGTTTCCGTTTGCGCTAGGTCACGCTGTGTCCTGACTCCTTTGGCATTGTGTGTGATAAATTGCATTTAATATTCAAACGAACATGTACATATAACCTATCAAATCCAGCTGGTTTTTGTATTTGTTCATTTTATTGAAACATTGCAATTTAGTCGCATGACGTGAGAAATTTACATACGTTTTACTTTTTTTTGCCATTGACGATGATTGAATGAAATCCTTTGACCGTTATCATGTAGATTTTGAAAGATTCCCTAAACTAATTAGGTGACATGCTAAAAATTTTAGCATTTAGCTTTTGATTTTCTATGTTCAATTGAACCAAGTGTAATCCTTTGGACTTAGGTGCTACAAATGAGCTTTTGGAGAAGGCTTCAATCCTTATTACTGATAGTATACTTTAATTTAGGCAATTATAGAATTTGGCTATCCAGGTATATGGGGTCGGGCGCGCCCAACTTTGGGGTACCCTTGTACCTTAAAAAAAGCCATACAAATTGTCTCTAGCACACGATACAAAATAAGAAAAGATATATGTAGGTACTAGAGGTCTGCATGGCTACATTCACTTCTATTCACATAGTACTATATAGTACTATGTGGTACTCACAAATGCCGTACTCAAAAATTTACAGTACCCCATTTTTGCAGTACCCACAGAAAAATGTATACTACTATAGAATACATGCCAACAGTGAATATTTATGTATGCTGTCTTTTTAACATAAGCATAGGCAAAGTGTTATGAATACACTGAGTATAGTAGTGTACAAAACGAGCATACATGCATGTACGTGAGTAGCTGTTGCGGCAAAAAAATGGAAAGCAAAGAAAACAAAGCCGGCGCAATGAACATTTTGGAAACTGTGTGTATTTGTTGTAGTAAATTGGCTTAGACAGTTAAATTGACATTAATTTGATCTGTTTTAGAGCTAAAAAATTAGGTGTTGGTTTATTTGTTTGCGTTTATATACTTTTATTTTTTTTTTTTTTCTAATTATATGACTTTTTTTCTTTAAAACATATTGCAAATCAATAAAGCAAATAATAATGTGTAACCATCATTTTTTTTTTAAATAAATCTATTACTTTAATTGAAGCAAAAAATTTGTTAAATAATATTTATTCAAATATTAAAAAATTATGTGTTAAACCAAAGAACACACAACATAAAACGCATTTCTGTTTTTTTTTTGCACGCTGTAAGAATCGTTGAACAGATTGAAAGCCGATACAAATGTACCCTTTTTCGCATTTTATACATACAATTCTTAGCGTGAATGTAAACACGACTAACAAGTGTCATAGCAGTTACCTTACTTCGAAAGGGTATACATTTTCCCGTTTACACTGCTCAAGCACGCAAGCCACCCCAATTTGACAAAGAAAATATTTATGCTTTCTCGCTCATGCCTGCTGCATTTACTATGTCATTTATTTAATTTTATCTCTTTCATTACGCTCACGATCGCTGCTCTGTCGCTCTCTGCTCTCTGCTCTTTTTCATTTTTTCAAACGTATTTTACTAGAGTATAGTAGAGTACACTACTGTAGTACACCATGAAAGTACTCTACTCACAATTTTGGAACCCATGTTTGTGTGAGTACACCATTCACTTATATTCATTCAAATGGGTACCAAAAAATATGCATATGTTTTAAGGCTGAGCTATTCATTCGCCGTTTTGAATGCATTCATGCAGACCTCTAGTAGGTACCTAATTTTATTTTAAACCTTTTTGAAAAAACAAGCATGCAGTGTTGGAAAACGCTAGTTTCTTGTCCACGAATATCGGTAGAGCCAGGTCCTTATGAATATCAAATCGAACCCATTATGATTAAGTATGCCAAATTTGATCGCGATGTGCGCATTATTCGTACGCATATAGAGTTACTCCTTAAATAAATCCTCACAAGGCCAACCAGCTGCCACTTAACACCGTCACACAAAATACGTAATCTTAAAATATTTAAGATCGCATAAAAACTTCTGAAGATTTATAATAGCGTGCAAATATACAGTACTTCTTAAAACTATAGGACACCTTGAAGTTTTATGTTCAATTGTAAATATCTCTTTTTGTGGGGATGATCCACCAAAGCTTTATTTGCCACAATAACGGTTTATTATTGGACCTTTAAATTTACCGTTAGACCTTTGCATTATTGCTTCGCAGGATTTTTGTAATAGGCTATTCATTGAATTGCGACCTGTGCAATTTTAAGCATTTCATAGCTATAGAACAGTAGTCTATTATAAGGAATTAAGTGTAAGGATGACAAAATTATGTTTTTAAATTTTAAATCACTTTTTGTTCATTTTATAATAAAACGCCGCAAGGGACCAAATTATAACCAATAACGATTGTTCAAAATTTATTATTATTATTATTATTTATTTGTGCTTTATTCCCTTTTAGTATTTACATTTTCATTAAAGCTAATGGTTCATTTTTATAATCGTACAGAGTTTTGCATATGAAAAAATATATAAACCGATAACATACTTACAATTGAAATTTCTTTAAAAATTATTTATATTTTTTGTATAGAATTGGTTTTAAAATTTTTTGGCAATTCGTTTTTTAGTTTTAAAATTCAAAAGTGATCGCCCTTTAAAAAAAAAAAGTGTTAACGCCATTTTACGCGCGTAAATTCAATGCAAAAAGCAAAAAAAATAAAAAGTTAGTATCTCCTAGAATTAAAATGTCGCATGTTTGCCATAGTAAACAGTACCTCGGAATTGAAAGATAATAAGTTCAAACTTGATTTGAATGCTCGTCTTGACATTCTTAGATCAATTTAAAAAGTAACCATGAATGTCATGACCCCGTCTCCAGATATTTAAGGTCAAAGTCACAAAATCAATTTTTTTGCAAATAACATTTTACACATATTATTTTCATAAAAAAATTTTAATTTTTTTGTCGAGACAATTTTCCTATGCCCAACAAATCATTTTCTTTGACTTTCAACTTGGCACAAATGGTATATTTTCTGTAGACATGGTATCCCTATATCGTTAATCGCTTCAAATGATACAAATTAATTTAGCATTCCAATAAAATAATTTAATTTAATTATTTGTGAAAACTTGATAAAAGTTGCAAGATCTAGAAATAGGAAATTTTTTCCAAAAGGTCTTTTATTGTGTTTTTACCACACTATGGTTAAAAATTTATCTAGCATCTAAAAGGAGAAAATTTGATCAATTTTTCCCAAGAAGTTTGACTTAAAATCTTCTTTTGTAAATTTTGTGGATAGTATGTTATAGTCAAAAAAATAAAAACCTCACATCCGCTATTTGACTATCGTTTCGAATGAAGCGTTTAAAAATTATACTGAAACTCCAAAATCTCGGTTCGAAGAGAACGCTTTTAAAAAATAAACATTTTTAGATATACACATAAAAAAAAAATAATCACTTTTTAACGTACTTTATCACAATGGATTTCCTTATTTGGTTACAACTCGTAAGCAACATGATTTATTTTTATTATTAATTTCCGTTTATAGAATGCGTATTAAAAGCAAGATATTAGCATTTTACGACTTAAATAAAAGTAAAGTATTATATATTTATTAAAGCTTAAAATCAAATTTTATTGTTTTATCTTTTATGTATTAACTATGAGGTAACTTTATGTAAATAAATCAAAAGAGACACAGCAATATTTTCGTTCTTCCTAAATCACCCTACAAAACGCTCCAAATGGCCTAAAACCATTCCTTTTCGATTTTATTAATTTCAGCATCTTTATACAACACTCCATAACATCTTACGTGTACTTTACCATCAACTTTTCACAAGTCAAGTTTTTAAAGTGAAAGATATTATTGATTGAAGAGATTATCAAGTGTTTTGCATATAGATTTCGTTCTTGGGTTAGAGCAAAAACTATTTTTAGGATACTCGTGTGTAAGCTAATCTTAAGCATTTCGGACGGATTTCAATTTCTACATCTCCTAATCGCCTGTTTTTTATACACTTGTAGGGTGGTACATAAGCTTGCTATTTATGTTTGTATAGTATATAAATTTGTTGACTTATGCCTCTCTCTCGCTCTCTCTTTCTTGCTTTTTAGATAACAACATTGTGGCATGCCCCGACATCATCATAATCATGATAAACAACACATTAAATTGAATACCAAATTGAACGACGCCCACGCGGATTCGAAACACGTGCGTTCAGTCAAATATGTATAATTGAAACAATATTGCCGACTTGGCATGCCCCAAGGCTCTTACTCCCGAGCACTAACAAAGTGACCAAGTACAAGAAAAAAGGGACCGATAACGCAATTTAGAAAGCAAACAAACAAATCGAATCAGCAAAGAGAAACTTAACCAAGAAATAATAAAAAGTGATATAAAAAAAAAACAAAGTAAAAAAAGCGAAAAGTGCAAATTCGAATATTCACGAGATATTTGTAGAACAATTTGAACACAAGACAAACGCGTAATTGAAAGAGTCAGAAGAAGGGAAGCGAGCCCAGGGGGCAGTTGATGCCAAGGACGTGTTTGTAGCCCAAAGCTGTCAGCACTGTCGCCTCCGTTGACATGTTCATGTTGGCATTCAGACATCAACACGCCACTGCCGCCGTCGTCGTCGCCGCACCCAACTCCAGCTTCAGTCGAATCCAACGCAGCTGTTGAAGGGCGCCAACTACAGCGCGGAAGTCAAAAGAAGGGCCTATAAAGCTACAGAAAGTACTGTTATTTGGCATTGTCAAAGGACTAGCATCTAATTGCAAATGAACGCCTCGAAACGCGCCTAGAAATTTAGAGCGTAGGCACAGCCCGATTAAATAGGCAAATCCTTATACCATAACTAGAGCCTTGAAGGTGGCACGCGGCAGCGACTTTGAGATGGAGTCGCTGCCTAAGCCCGCGCGGCAGCGGGTCTTGAATCCACGCCGGCGTTTAGGAGTGGCACTCATTGGGCTGGCCCTGCTGTGGGCGCAGTCCCTACATTGTGTTTTGTGCGGCGAAAAATTGGGTAAGTGGCTTTATCGCTCTCTTATTTACAGCTGGGCTCACATCAATGTCTGTTTGCCTTTTGTTGGCGTTTTTTGCGGTAAGATGGGCAAGGGAGTGGGTAGTCACTGAGGCCAAAGGCGGAAAACTGGAAAAACAGAATAAAAGGCTGTGTTTGTCTTTTGTTTTGCTTCAATGTTCTCTTATCTTTTATTTATTCGAGTTCTTATTTGACATTTTTCCTTGCCGTTGACTGCGCTTCCGAGTTCATTAAGTTCCTGAAGCTGTTCTATTTACATTTGGTCGCCGCTTAAATCGGTGAAAAATGCGAAAAGTTTTCCATTCCAAATTACCATTTGGCATTCATGTCAAGCGGCCGCACCTCTTGCCATCCAGCCACATCGACTCTAAAATATCACGCTCATGTGAGCAGGATGTGCGGCGTTCCGGGGTTCCGGGGTGTTTGTCTATTTAAAATTGTTTTCCAAGTGAACTGTTTTAAGCGGTTTGCAGCGCTCCTTATTCAATTAAGGCGCTTATCATGCATAGGCATGTGCATATGTCAACTCACATTGCTTCATCTTCTGATCCCCGTGGGTGTACGAGTACTTGTACCCTAGCTGTAAGTCTCGTCTCGAGCCGCATTCTTCCAATTATTAAAGTCAACATAAATTTCATATGAATTCCATAAATGTTTGCTGTCGTCACTTATGACGACTAGGCGTATGCGTAATATAACCGATTAAGCAGTTTATCCAAACATTGCTTTAATTCTTTGCGTCGGGTTTGGGTAACTCCTAACTTGAAATTATTGCACAAACGTGAGTAATAAATATAAAGCGTTGTTTTATTCAAGTTTCTGGTTTCGCTTTTATGCGAGGATATCATCAGCATGGATCCCACGCTTCACATGTCCACTTATAGATTCCTGCTGTCATCCTGCCACGCATTTTGGCTCCAGCAATAATTAAGTTTACTTTTGTTCCCAAAATAGAAACACCTTAGCTGAGCACACATTTTTTTAGCTCTGGACAGCTCATACGTTTTCCTGATGGATTAAACCTCCTCGCATCATATGTTGTTCAATGGCACCGCCTCCTGAGCCTATGCTCTTCTCGTCTGTTACCTGCCTGACATGGTAATCAATTGAGACGGCGCGCGCTGCAATACGCCCAGTTGTCATCGCCCTGGCTGATGTAGTTCCTCAAGAGATTGATAGTCGCCAAAATGCCTTTCAGCACGCACACACTGCACGTGTTGTTGGGATTTTCTTTCCGTTTGGAATTTTCTATTGTCAGCAGTCAAACTAAGGAGTAAAATCGAAAAGTTGTCGTGGTTCCTTAAACATTCACATCATATTCTACGGATGTGAAGCTGCCGTGTTTTTGGGCTGCTCCTGTTGATTGGAAGCAGGGAAGGTGACAGATTGTCATCAAAGCATTTGGCGCCCTAGCTTGTTTGTGTTTGTGCGTCTTAAAGTTAATCGATATGCAAATCCGAGTAAATACTTCCCGCTTTGTTTTCTTTTTTATCAACGATTAGTGAGTAAATTGCAACATCTGTTTACAACTTGAAGATTTTATATGTTTTTTTGCTTGTAAAATTTGGTTTTATGTTGTCGATTTTTTTTTCAGAATGTAAGGCACGAGTCAACGTTCCAAACGTTCTTTGAGTTTGTTAAGGGCATATTATGAGGTGTTAAGCTATGGTTGGGGTTTGGAAATTTCGAGACCCCAATGTTTACATGTGTTCAGATGTTTGTCATAGTTTTATTGAGATGATAAGGGGGTTTCCCTTTATGCTACGAATTGTACACTTGAAACATTTTTTTATCATAATGCTTTTTGATGTACTATATTTACTTTTAAGCTCCATGCATACGCTTCAACCAGTTTACAAATATTTTTCCACTCAGAAGTGGTTAACATCTTTTACAAGGCTTCAACAGCCCCTTCTAGTTCCGAAATCTTAGCTTCGTAATTTTTCGGTCGGTGCTGTAGGGTTAATGATCCAAAAACCGCATGCTTTGACTGCTGCAAAGCTCTGTTGAGCTCTTCTTCTGCACTTGCCATAACAACCCTTTATCGGGTTACGTCTTAATGTAAAACTTCCCTCCATGCGTCTCTGCTTCGAGCTCTCCTTCTACAATCCGAGTATCCAATGGTTGCCATTGAGCTCACTACCTGGTCATATGAAGGTTGGCATGGTCTACCCCTTCGTCGGGTTTCCACAGCTTCTTCATCCTTACGAACAACAAGAACGGCTCAGAGGAGCCGTGCGGCATGTTGATCAACTTGGCTATGTCACTGTTCATTATTCCAAAGAGGCCCAAGATCTTACGCATCTACGCAAACACTGCAAGGGTCGTCACCCGCAGCCACATCAAACAAAACTCATTCTGGACGTCTTTTATAAGTTTAGTCCGGTAGTTTCTTTATTGCCTACTGAGAATAAAGTAGAATCGATTGGCACGATCAATTCTCCGCTTGATCTCCCTCTGTCATCATTGTTCATTGTGAGGTAGATGAAATCCTTGAAAACATCAAAACCCGTATGGGTATGCCAGTATTGGCACATTCATTTTCTCTCTGTCATAATCGTTCTTTGAGATACTTTGGCTGAATTTTGGTAGAAATTGACACGAGCCTTTCAAGTTATACGGTATTCCAAGGAAACTAATACTTTTGTCCTTCAGATGTTCAAGCTATATTAAATATACGCTGGTCCCACTTAGACCATGCCTGAATCTTAAAGGTGACATACCTTAAGAAGATCTCTCTCTATCAATTGTCGAGCCTTATGGCGACCTTGTAGAAGAGAAAATTCTTTGTGAATTCTTATTTTAGAATTACCTTTGCGGAATTTGTTTTATAGCAAATTACAACCACGACTTAGTCGCCGAAAAATAAGACGTTTGAAGCATTAATTTCGCGAATATCCAAAATTCGTTCATAATTTAATGCTTTTTTCAGAGATTATTTTTTCAAGCGACAAGTCCCACCAGATCACAAATAAAAACAGCCAGGGCCGTCGTAATGGGTAACATAGCTGGCTAGAATTTTGTTTAAGCTTAATTTGAGAGATTAAGATTTCTGTTTAAAGCACGATATGCTATTGACCAGGGTGGCCACTGAAGCCTCAACGCTTTTTTTTATACCCTGTACCTATAGGTACAAAGGGTATACTAGGTTTGTGCAATGTATGTAACGGACAGAAGGAGGCGTGGCAGACGCCAAGTCCTTTATACCAAAATGCTTATCATAACCTCGGGTAGCGATTGAGCCATGTCCGTCCGTCCGTCCGTCCGTCCGTCCGTCCGTCCGTCCGTCCGTCCGTCCGTCCGTCCGTCCGTCCGTATGAACGCCTAGATCTCAGAGACTATAAAAGCAAGAGACACGAAACTTTACCAGCTGGTGCGCATATTTCCTAAGCAGATGAAGTTTGTTGAATCATGTCAATATCTTCCCCCGTTCCCCCGCAGTAGAGTTTCGCGGTTTTTAGCCACACCGTTAAGTATTTTCACCTGAAATTTAACAGAGCGATGCGTTGTAGTAACATGCATCTATGTGTAAAAAATGAACAAAATCGGACAAATACAACAGAAGTTATAGTCAAAAATGTGCAAATTTCACCTCCCCTTGCCAATAAACTGCGTCAATATTTGACTCTACGCAATTATGGCTACAAGTGACCTAGAATCACAATTTTTGGTAAGCTCATTCATGTGGCTCTAATGAACAAATCCACATCCAAATTTTATCGATGCGGTCCCCCCACCCCCCGCAATCGATTTACCGTGTTTTCTCCCACACCCCTTAACATATCAACTTGAAACTTACCCAATATAATTAAAATAGCTTCTTTGACGTAACTTTTGATTTTCATCAAAATCGGTACAAATTTACGGAACTTATAGGTATAAATATCGTTTTGCAACAAAAAAAAAATTAATTCTAATTGGAAAGTTCTTAGATGGAATATGCAAAAAAAATTTTTTTGACACAAAAGGTACAGGGTATTCCACTGTCGGGCACCGCCTCGACTGTACCACATTTTTTATTAGTAGATTAAAGAGTAGATTATCTCCGATATTTCTGGTTCGATTAAAACTTTGTGTTTTCAAAATAAAGTTGTAGTTTTGAAATTGTATAAAATAAAGCCATTGATTATCCTAGCTCTTATGGTCTTCAAAACTCAGGCGTTCATACATACAGACAGAATTTATTTTGTCCTCCTGACCATATTAAAGGTAACCTTGGATAGGTATGCGGCATCACCTCTATATTATACACTTGCACAAACTTAATTCACCCTTTCCCTTAAGTTACAGGGATAATCACCACCCCATCACCAATATTGAAAGCTAATAAAAACCAAATACAGTGGACAAGCTGATTTTTAGCTTAAATAATGCTGATTATGGTTGTAAGTTTAAACACTTGCTGGTGACAATTTCTGTTGGAATGGAGGGATAATAAAGCAGCTTTCAACTTGCAGTTGGGAAACACTTTAAGCTACTTATATAAGTTGCAATGAAAAAATAAAAAGACAAATAGTAAAAACTAGAAGCAAGACAATATTTTTGCTGGTTCGATTAAATAATGGTTGGACCTAACTCCATAAGGGACATAAAAGTCAAAGATTAAAATCTGACAAGCATCCATAGCCTGGAAATTTTGTAGTTTACATTTACACTCCTCATATTTAAATGAACATGATCTAAATCGGGTAAAAACTTTAACTTAGTGTTCCTGCATTGAATGGGTTGAGAAGAACTTTTTTTTACGTATACGTACATAAGTACTGTCCCAAGTTAATAAAGTCATCCGCTCCTAAACTTAATTCGCAATAATCGTTCGCATAAACACAATCATTAACTGTTTATATACACACACTCTTATTTAATAACAAATTCCCAGATAGTAATTATCGGCACTTGAGCATATAACAAACCATACCATAACTTTATGTTCATGCTAATATGATGCCAAATGTGATTACCCCCACATTTGTATGCACTTGCTGGGGATCAAATTTAATATAAAATAATAATCGTGACATTCGCATTTACCGAATATGTATTTATATATATCAGCTCGTCCTTTGACAGAGGTAGTATCTAAAAATGCGTTTTTGATTGCCAAGTGAGTTGGTTTTCGGTAAACAGAAGCTACGTGCCGCCTCCCCAAAGCTCTCGCATAAGTACTAACCCACTTACACATACATTCGTAGGGATACGTATGCTTATGCAAAAGTGTGCAAATTACGTATACGCATATGCACGTGTGGGTACGTGTAAATGTGTGCGTGCATATGAGATATGCTCCAGGTTTGTCGACGCATAAGGGAGCCATAGGGAGTAGGACATAACAGGAAACACGACACCGCCATTCCCATGAATAAACATGCTTCCTCATAGTCATATGTGACTTTGGTTCAGCTGTATTTCTGCGTGTTCGGCTCAGAGCAGCGGCGGAGGGGACCTGCTCAGTGGCACAACTTTTTGTCAAGTGCTGCCGACATTATTTCCTTTTTGAAGGGCACCAACTCCACATTAAAATGTTATGAGCTGCAATATTCGCGGCAATAAAAACAGACGACAACCGCGACGCCCCAAATTATTGACTCTGGCGATTTTTGCTACTCTGAACTGCGCAACGGCTCGTTTGGGATACGCAGCCAGGCCATAATCGGCGTCAAGATGACTGAGATGATGGCATGATGAGCATGATGGCAAGGGGTTCCGCCTGCTGCCTGCCATTGCCATTGCTGGAAATGTCATCAATGTTCAACCATACACACACATACACCCCATTGCTTTAAATACCCCTTCCCCCAGCTGCAAATGTCTGTCGCCAAAATGTTGGTTAAGTCACTCAATGCCGGCTGAGTATATCAAATGCAGGGGTGCGAAAGTTTTGAGCTTACTTACTGGGTTTCGCAAATAGTTGTACGACTCTTTGAATAAAGATTAAAGCTGCAAACGGCTTAAAACTTAAAGCAAATTCAATTCTGAATTCAATGAAATAGTTGGAATAAAAATTTAAATATTTTGTAGGCACGTCTAAAGACTTTGAATTAACTCAATGCCAAAAAATAAGTCAAGATATAAGCAATAGCGAGTAAATATAAATAAATATATTTTCTTGGATACGTAGTTACTGAATGTTTGTATTTATTGTTTGAGTGCAGCGGGATTTTATGATAAGCTCTTAATATGCGTCATCTGATTGAGATGATTAATCATCTCAAATCATCTTTATTTCATCAATGGGGCGAGCTAGATAAACAGCAAGCTAGGCATATTGAATTAGATTACTATCATAAATATTAATTTAGGCAAGGCAGTAAGCCTTGATGAAGATACTTATTACGATAATAATCATAGGCAGATACATATCTATAATTTCACACTCACCAAGTTCTGAGTATGTTGCTTAAAGTTTCTCAATGTAAATAAAATAAATAAAACAAGTGTGTAAACTTTTATAGAGTCAATATGTAGGATCAACTTTCTATTATTTTATACTCTAACATCTGATCTGGCCCTCAAATAAGTTGAGATGACTAATCTCGAAAATTATGAAAGACTTAATACCAGACGGTATCTTGGACATCATCATCTTTTTGGAAAGAAGATTTTTAAGCCCTTTGAATGATATTAAAAGCCTCCTGTAACTCAGAATCAAAGGAGCTATGAACCAATTGGTAACTCCTTTGGAAACGAAGAAAAAGGCAATTACTTTTAAAATAATACAAAATAATTCTTTTGAATGCTTAGCATATTGTTAAGTTGATGCTCCTTCAATAGTCCACGCTCTTTTTTTCGAATTTTTGCATAAACTGATAGTGATAAGAGAACCATGACATCAACTAGACACTGCTATATATCAAATGCATATAGTATTGGAGTGAATCCCTGACTTTAAGAATAATTTTGGCAATAAACTAATTTTATTTCATCATGTATAAGTTCAGTATCCTCTCTATCATACATATCAGATTTTCTAACACTATTGGTTAGGTAATACTAGAAACAACCTGACTTTATAATAAATCATAATTTTCTTGCATAAATTCAATTTGTACTAGGGGGCTCCCCCGGTCTTCTTTATTTAATTCAGATTCTCCAGACTATTATATACCCTGTACAATTCTTTATTTCCATAATGTTCATCCCATTGCCATGCTACATACTCTGGAACAGCGGCGACCTGCATGCTGCTCTGATTCGCAACTTGAATAGGAACTTTGACAATGGCTCCTTTGACTTAGCCAAAAAATTAGTGTGGTATCGATTGTGTTCGTATGCGTAAACGTATCGAAGTTAACTTTACATTGTGCACACCGTATGAGGTGTGGCTATCACATAGTGTAATTTTCACCTCGATATGTTCACGCATACGAACACAATCGGTACCACACTGACTTTTTGTTGACGTATTTATATATAGTTTAATATATTTTTTTTTTTAAATTAAATTTACCTTGAAAACTAAAGATAACATTAATGAAGCGCTGGCAACGTAGGCCTTAGGCATAATTTGCTTAATTTTAGGAAGTCTATAAACTTGTTTATATTATTTGTTGTTAAATTGTTTATAATATCTGTTGACTGTACATTTTGAAGTATTAAACTTCTATTGGTGAGTTGGGCAGTCGTTTAACATATGGTTTAGATTTAGTGGGTTTGTTTTACAAAAAGAACATGTTGGAGGGGGATGTGTGGAAATTCATGTAATGGGAGTGAGTTAGCTTTGTATGGACTAGACGAAGACATCAATTTAATTGCATCTAGGCTGGTTAGTGGATACATTTTTGGGAGTTGAGCTAATATTTGCGTGATATTTGATCTTGATGGTTTTTGATTGGTGTCACTTTAAGGCACGTCTAGGGCACGTCTTACAGCGGAGTGTAAAAAAGTGTTAAGATTTTTTAAGGTGGAGTTGGCTGCGTATCCATATATTGATATACCGAATTGCCTTAAATTCATTTTTTTTTTTATGTAGAGTTAACTGTCTGACTACGCCTAAAAACAAAATATCAACTGGTTAGTGAACATGCTGAGCTTTTCAGAAGAAATTTAAGATTTGCGTTTATGTATCGTAAATATGGACTTTTAAGTCGACGGAAATTGACGGAAAATCAAAAAAGAGTTTTTTGGTATACATATACTGGAGTTATATATCAACTTATTTTATAATTTTCTATATTTTATTTTTATAGCCGATATAAAAATTCTGCGAGAAAGCGGTGAATTTCCATAGTTTTTCATTTCGGTAGCCCAAGCAATATCATAAAATTTTAAAAATCATTTTAGTCGAAAACAATTTATTTTTTTCTATTTTTGCTGTTATTTTAGATATTGACATTTTTCAAATTTATGCCAATAAATTGGGACTTTCGGTAACACAATGTACTGGGGAAATTATTCAAAAATAATTTTAAAAAAGTATTTTTTTTGCAATTTAATTTGGATTAACTGGGGACTAAACGAGTGATTGACATATTTTTAAATTTATTTAAGAAATTTTATTATTTAGGAGCCTTTTTTGTTCCTTATAAAAATAGAGCCTATAACTTCCAAAGATCCCAACGGACTTAAATATGAATTACACCAACGGATGGGATGGATAAAAAAAGAAATGATTGAGTAAAAAAATGAACTATGGATGAAGGAGAGGCAGTGGTACAAAGAAATAAAATTAATATTGAAAAACTTTGATTCCATTTGCTCATATGAACTTTCAGGCCGACTTTGTTATTCATGATCATCAAGAATACTATCACTTCGGTGATGCATCGTTTGCACATTTGGTAGATGGTATAAAAAAGGGTTTAACTATATAATGCATGATACAATTTGGGAAACTGATTTCTGCCTCTAAAAGCGACTCCCAAATCCACCACAATAATAATAATCCGCAACTTACATAGCAGCTATATCATATTTTCATACATATAATACAATATGCATAATTAAGGATACATTACCATTTCCACACCAAATATGCAAGAATCGCTATTTATAAAACAAGGACAAAAATAAAAGGCATCCAGTCACAGTCTGTTGTAAGTAACTAAAAATATGTCTCAAGTCAAGCGCCCAACTGACTTAACCTTACTTTTATCCTTTCAAGAGTAAACAAAATGATAAAAGATAAGAAATCAAGTGGGTGGTGTTTTCAAGATGGTGTTAAAGAGTCCAAACTAATGTCCGTGCTTTGTTAGCTTTGTTTGTTGCGGAACAGAGTCCTCCATGTTCGTGTTAGTATGTGCGTGTGTGTTTGTGTGTGTAAATGTCCGCCGTGTCGTTTCCGGTTTAAGCCATTTTTCAAAATGTTCACTTGGTAAATGTTTTGCCAAGGTTAGATTGAATTTAAATCCTTTGGGTCTTCGGATAAGCACTCGGATAAGCACGCCTTGGGATTGCTGCCTGATGCCAATGCAATCCTTATGGTACTCGCTAACACTCTTTTGGCTAAGCCAAGTTGCCGTGTGGACCATTTCAATGACAAATGAGCATGATTACCTTTTATTTAACTTGAGAAGACTTTCTACCCATACCTTTCTAAGGACGCCAAAAATAAGTTACAATGCAATTGCGGGTAAAAGCAAAATTCACTCACAAAGATTGTTTCTAAATTGTTGTGGGGTTTCCAGATATTACATAGCTGCTACTTGGTGTTTCATGACTTTTATGATGAGTTGATTATTGAAACCATCAAAATTTACAAAGCAAGAGCTTACGTGAAAATTTTTAGTTGGCTTCAAATGATTTTTGAGAGGGTTAGCTCGAAAATATTTTAAAGTTTCAGACAGAAACACGATTGCTGTTTCATATTATCGTAGGCAGTTATACTTAATACAATATTAAGATAATAATCTAAGAAGAACTCAATCCTCAAGAATTTGTTACAAACATTTGGTTTAGGCTCTTAATAGATGCTTATTATAAAATCCACAAATAAATTGATCTATACAGCGTCAGCTTTGGACATAGACGTGTGGTTAACATGCTTCTAGGGGATCCTCCCCCTGTTAGCTTTGCTTTCCAAAATACTTTTAATTTATTGAAAAAATTAAGTTTTTTAGGATCATGGGTAGGTAAATTTGTTATATAGAAAAGTGTTGCGGGGTTTTTGAATTGAGTCTTATGCTAAGGAATATATAGAATTACTATTAAGTGGCTAAGGAGTGATGTTCGGACAAGGAGACCATTCATATTGAAAAAACTAGCACTGGCTCGAATACCAGCAAACTAACACGTTGAGATAATCATCAGCGTCGGCGTGACGTAAGTGGGATGAAAACGCAGGAATGTCCCCGAAGTTTCCTAAAGAGGCTCTTAGATTTAAAAACAAAAACATACTATTATTCTATTCTCCATATGAAGTTTGAAAGTTGAAAGAATTCAGATGGCCACAGAAGTTGTATTAAGCTTAAGTACCAAAGTATTTTTTTACTTCGAAATGACTTTTCCTTATTTTATGATTTGAGCGCTTGTCCCTTCTAAGGTAAATATTAAATATCTTCACCTGGTTGACAGGTATAATAAACTACCTCACATCTGAGTCAATTGCTTAAATTAAGCAGCCGACTTTAGTCCTAGGTCTGATAGGATGTGTTTCGTCATCAATAGACTTTTTCAAACATTTCAAAAGACAAGAAGGAGAGTATTGTGTTCAAATTAACGTTAAAAACGCATAAAATGTATTTAAAGAATTTTCTATACAACCAACCAATTGTTTGTTCCCGCGCGAATTCGTTATAAGGAAGTTTGACTGTACACAGTATAATATTAAGTTACAAGTTTCGTTGTGAAAAACTTATATTACATTGACTTAAAAATTCATTCTGAATTGATCATTGCGCTTGGCACACATAAATGAATGACCTCTTTTGGTAGTGCCCTAAGTTTTACAAATCGTCTTACCTGCATCTTCACGAGATAAAATAGAATTGCGTTACGGCCAAGTGTGATAATGTTTTCATGCTTTCCAATCAGTAACTTTTTTCGATAACAAGCCAAACAAAATAAAAACCTTCAAAATAATGCCCATTAGCTTTTTATTTAAGAACCAAGACATTAAATTTTATTTTTATGTATTACCCTTCGACTTCACCTGTAACATGGCTTAACACCATATTGGATGCCTGGAAATGTATTTATGAAGGGAATTTATAACTCGCGTCGTGTTAATTACATTTGACTGTGGCTCGGTAGAGGAGGCAATATGTCCCACCCATAAAACGTATAGTTAATTTCTTTATTTTGCTTCCCATTTGGCTTTTCCGTAATGAAACATTTGAAATTTATTACACGCACCCGGGCATTCCGTTCGTGGCATGGAACGTGCACTGACTGCCAAGCCATCGGGGCACGATGATGCCAGCTGCTTCTTCGTCAGCATCAAAAGCATCTGGAAGATGTATGCTGCTGGCTTATGTGCCATTTCACCGAACTCACCTGCTGTGTGCATAGCCCGAAAAGCTAGGGAATGGCTCTTGATACTCATCAGTCAGCCAGACAGTTGGACAGACAGTCGAATTTAAATCTCAGTACTCGAGTGCTTCGAATTCTGCCCGAAAATCCCAATGGACTAGTTACTTGTGTGTCTCATTAAAACTGAAGCCTGACAATAATCTTTTGCAGTATGCAGGAGCATTCAAGTGAATTTGGTAGAAATGAAGCTTAGTTGAGCGCATGGAAACCACTCATTTGGCATTATTATAAGTTGCAAGCTCTCTCTGTAACTTGCTATCAATTTGTACTTGGCCAAATTGAATGGCATTTGCCAGTTCCATTTAGTTTATACTAATTGCAGTTGCAGCTTACCAAAATGTCGATGTACGCAGCTCCTAAAGTACTCTCTCTATTCATGGGCACGAGTATCTAACACTCTATCTACAATGGTGATTAATGAGTTTATTGTCTTCGGAGTGGATGTTGGGATGGGTGGGTGTACCTACTAAGAAGCTACACACACCTGTTGCGCTTCATTGCAAGATAATTTGAAGTTACACGTTTTTTGTTCCATGGCTGTGTGTATTCACCCTAGAGTGCGCCTATTTTTGGAAACACCACAGTTCCCCCTGCTTATCGTTCCTCTTCAGACATTTTATTGACATTTCCATGCAACATTAAAATATTAGTTTCAAATGAAAAAGCCATCAATGTATGTTAACATTTTGGAATTTTAAAAATAAACAAATGTAGCGCTGTTGCTATTAGTGGAAATTCTGACAGGCACTCTCCAATGCATCATTTCGTCCCAGCTGATCCCCAAAAAAGAACAAAACAGGCCGTGGCATGCAACCGAGACCATAAAAAATTGTGTCTTGGGGGACTCACACACACACAGACTGTTTGTCAATCCCTTGACTTTTGCTTTGCATTTTTAACATTGGAGATTTTTAGGAACATGACGGCGCGGTGAAACGGAAAATTGCTATTGGACCCCAATTTGACAGCATCTTTTCAGCTGCACTACATGGTATACTATGTACTCAATATGGAAGTTCACTGGAAAAGTCATCACTTAACTTTACTTTTGTGACTACTTAGTTAGGTTTTATTGGAAAAAGACAATTGTACTTCACAATGGATTCTTAGTATATTCAAAATTCTATTTTATCATGGAATTCTCTTTGCTACTTCCAAGTAAATTTATTCATTAAATAAAATTTATACTTTCTTGTGACAAAGTTGTAAAGCAAAGGTAAAATACTATAGGTATTTTTTTCTTTACAAAAATGCACCGCTTCGTTGATTATTAGACTCACATTTTTTTTACCCCCCTTTGTTATGCCTCTTGGGAGCTTAGGGCTTCTAAAGGAGTTTTCCATCTGAATCTATTTGGCGCAGTTAGTTTTGCAGTGTCCCATCTGATGTAGTTTTGGGACAATTCTTGGAGTGCTGTGCGATGCCAGGTTGACTTTGGTCGGCCTACTCGCCTGCTTACTTGGGGGTTCCATTCCAAAGCCATTCCGACTATGATGTGTTGTTCTTTTCTTAGTGCATGGGCAATCCAGTATGGATTTGACGCACGCGTTGAAGATCCTCAGCTTAGTTTTTCTGCGTATTTGTCGGTTTCTCGATATACGGTAAAGTCCTTTAAATGCAGATCGTGCCTTGATGAGTCGATTCTCTACATTCACCACTGGTGGAGACTATGGTGCAGAGGTATGAGAAGCTACTGTTCCCTCAGATGGTGATGTTACCTTGGCTGATATGGTTAAAGCGCATCGCGTTTGTTTCGGATGCTTTTATAGTGAGTCCGACTTTGCTGGCTAGATGTTCAAGGTTATTTGTTTTAGCTTGGATATCACTGAGTTTATGAGACATGAGGTATATGTCGTTTGCATTGTCCAGGTCTTCAAGGTGTTTGGTCTTGCATACATCTCTCATAATCTCGTTCACTACTAGATTAGTGGTGATAATGGTGTTCGTCTGAAAAGGTGCACTTATTTTTCCGTCAAATCGACATCATCATACATAGTTTTTATTATAGCTATGATATGGACTGGTACTCCTTTTCTTACAAGAGCCCACCATATCGCTTCTCTGTCTGGACCGAATGCCTTCTTGAAATCGATGAACAGCAGATACAGCGGTGAACGCCATTCCACAGCTGGCCCGGTTATTGCATGTAGTGTGTTTGGCTGGTCTACGCAGCTCCTGTGTGGTTTAATTCCTGACTGTTCATCACGTATTGTTGGTCCATCTCTTGAAGCCGCTCGTTCAGTAGAGTAGCTAGAATTTTGTAGCTGGTGTTGAGAAGCGTGCTTCTCTATGGCGCTGAAGCATGGACATTGTCATCACCCGATAAGCCGATTTTAGGGGCTTTCGAGAGAAAAATCCCTCGACGTATCTTTGGACCGGTAAATGTGGATGGTGACTTCCGTATTCGAATGAACCACGAGCTGTATGAGCTATACGGCGACACTGACCTAGTCCGGCGCATACAACTACAGCGTCTGCGCTGGTTAGCTCATGTTGCACGAATGGAAGAGAATGCTCCAGCCAAAAAGATATTCAAGCGGAAATCACTGGAAGGTCGATGACAACAGAGATGTCCGCTTCTGGGATGGGATAAGGCAACGGAGGATCTTCGTGGCCTTAAGATTGCCAATTTGCGCCAGAGAGCACAGCACAGAAACCGCTGGCGTAGGACAATTTCCGCGGCCAAGATCGATAACCGGTTGTAATGGCCAATATAGTAGTAGTAGTAGTTGAGAAGCTGTTGCTGTCACTAAAGTCTCTCTTTGATAATTTGATAAAGCCCAAATGCTAAACTTATTGTTGATGATATGCTTCATTGGAATAAAAAAATTGGCTCAACATTAAGGCTGAAAAATCATTTTTTGGAATCGCATTTTCAACATTTTCCAGAAAATTTAAAATTAAACATTAAAAATATGGAAGATCGATTACGTGGTCGTTTCACGGAAAAAATGTTGGGTGAATATTGCTGGTTTTTGATTCGAGAAACAGATAAAAAAAACTCAAAAGAATGAAAACGAATATGCATTTTTAATTAATTTTTTTTTTTTGATTTTTTAATTTTTTTTAATATTGTTGTTGATAAATTTGTTACCGTTATATGCAATAAAAAATTATCCCCAATTAATGTTTTATAAAGTGGCCGTCGGTAGCGTAGTGGTAGCGTACTCGCTTTACACACCGAAGGTCGGTGGTTCGAATCCCCGCAGTAGCACTGGTACATTTGCCTAGCACTGGCATCGCTAGCTCAAAGACGCTATTTGCCAAAGAAAGTCTCTATTAATTAAAGACACCGCCGTTCGG
Organism: Chymomyza fuscimana; assembly: GCA_949987675.1. Classification (NCBI taxonomy): domain Eukaryota; kingdom Metazoa; phylum Arthropoda; class Insecta; order Diptera; family Drosophilidae; genus Chymomyza; species Chymomyza fuscimana. The sequence goes on from OX465088.1 coordinate 84,431,020, forward strand.
ATTCGGCTATAAACTGTAGGTCCCTGTTCTCTTTGAACAGTTATTAATAGAGATCCCCATGTCCCGCCCAGGGGCGACTGACAAAAAAAAAAAATTGTCAGTCAGGGAATTATTATATTATATATGTTTTATAAAAGCACCATTATAAACAAAAAAGGACATATTTTTTTGGTGAAATCATGATTTTTCGTATACTTATAGTGATAAATTCAGCTGCTGGCGTTCAATGGGCAGTTTGAATATCTCGAAAAAGGGCTTATTTGAAAGGTACTGACTCCTACTTTCTATAACAAATTCAAATATAGAAGAGTGAACCATTTTTCAAAGGTTAAATGCAGTTGAAAGTGACCAAAAAAAAAATCTTTCGAAAAAAATTATATTTTTTCGATTTTACTAAAAATTCAATAAGTTAGCCATTTTTTGACATAAAAAGATGAAATTATATAGAAATCGCATCTACATATCATGACCAATAACATTAAATAGCTAACTTTTTAGGGATATTTGTACAAAAAGTCACAAAAATGTTGTTTTTTTTTGGGGTTTTGGGAACACACTTTCGGCTGTAGTTTTTTCTTAAGGCTTCATTTGGGGCATTATGGAATGGTAGTAATCTCTACTTTTGCAAAAAATAATAATAATGAAAATATTCAAATTAGTACAGTTTTTATGACCACATATGTGCAACCGTATTTTGAGAAATGGCATTTTTTACTAAATATCCATAAAAAAACAAGCTATTGGATAATAAAAAAAACCGGTTTTTTAACGCTGAAACATTACTCCAACATAAAGTATAAGTCTCATCTCTGGAGAAAAAACTAGTGTTTTTGTCGACTAGTGTAATTGGAGTTCGACGGGTATGCCGCCTGCTCCAGATTAGGCTCACATAAGTCTACGAAATAAAAATATTGCTTTGGGGGTTTAAATTTACTAATTTTTCGTAGGTCTCAAGAAGTTTAAGGCGATTCCCGACAGTGCCATATCCTGTGGGTGCGCGTACCAAATTTGCTGCCTCAGGCTTATATACTAATGGAAATCGTCGAATTTTGTTGCAGTTTATAGATGTGTAGGTCTTAAATTGACACATTTTTGCTGATATCTTTAAAAGTTTCTGTTCGATTTTAATCATTTTCGCAGTCTAGTATTTCAAGTGTTAAGCAAGGCATACACTATACGTCATGTCGTACAACACGTCCGTTTATCGAGCTGTACGTGTTGCACCCAAACGATGCAGCTAAATGTGCAATCTAGTTTTAAAGTTGCATAATCATTTGCGTTGGCAATTTCAGTTTTGACAAGACCAGTATACTCACACAATAATTCGATCATAAAATAGGCACATACACGATACCAAAAAAAATCAAAACTTTTCGATTTTTCGTACGAGCATCATGCGACTTTATACGACGGCCCCACACACAATGCAATCCAAATACGACCCGCTCGATAAACAACCGCGCTGTACAACACGTCGTATAGTGTGTGCCTTGGGTAACGTTGGTGTAACTGTGCTAGTTTCAACCTATTTTTATAATAATCTTTTAAACCATTAGTCCCCAGTTGGGTAAAATAAATAAATATATTTTAAAACAAATCGATATATTCGTAGGAACATATTTCAGTTAAGAAACCTTAGGTCTGCCACGTCTTTTGTGCCTGTTACCTTAATTGCGAAAAAACCGATAGTTCCATTTCCTATATGGAAATACGGTATAAAAACATATATACAACATTTTTAAAGTCCACAACATCACCAGGTATAAAACATGACTCTTTTTTACATTCCCTGTTTGTTTTCCATGTCGAAATATTGTTGATGTTATGTAAATTCAAATGTCTGCCAAGAGTGCAAGTAAACAAAATATTCGCGCCATTTTGCAACAATAAATAAGTAGTAGTATCCATTTGCTGTTTTTGCATGAAAGGTCATCTAGGGTATCCTGGTATCGAAATTTAAATGAGTTTAAAAAGAACAATTTTATAATTTTTTGCATGAATCACAAAACACTGAGTCTTTTCAGGTAGAATTTGTTCGAACCTTAAAGGCCCATACGCAGTTCGGAAATTTTCGCACGGAATGACAAAAATTCATATAAAAAAAAAATCCAAATTGGATATCGTATGGGCCTTAATTAAGCAATCAAAAAAGTTCTGAAACGTGTGAGATAAAGAAATGTTGTCAAGGTTGGCCAACTTTTGTTTAAAAATTCCCGCTTAGATATAGTTGGGTAAAACAAAAAATAATGAAAAAATAATATTATAATGGAGAAACCTGCCAAAATATTTGTTTTAATGAAAAATCACGAAAATTAAAGTTTAAATGCCCGAAATGAATATTGCAAAATTAGTTGAATGCAACAAAACATAAGGTTCCTTTATTTTTATTCAATAGAACAAAATTTTTATATTATTGTTTCAAACTAATATTTAATTAAAATACTTTTACCAGTGCACTCTTTTGGGTGAAAGACCTTTTTTTAGATTATGCTGAGTTTTAATTTGTTTTTGTTGGCCCCAAACCGAGTTCATCTATGTTGTTCAATAGATTCATATTTTTGCTCTTTTAAAGGCTTTTGCTGAAAAGCTTTTCTCATCATCGGCAATGTGCTTCAAAGTTTACCTTAACCACTAATGTTGAATCAACATAACCAACATTTTTACGTAAAATTCCTCATTTTATGTCACAAACAAAATGTAACTTGTTGGACAAATTTTGTAGTGGGGTATGTTTATGGGAAATCAATTTTGTTTTGTTTATTAGGTTAACATAAGTTTATTTGAGCGCTTCTTTTACAAATCGATAGAAAGTGGTCCAAATTAAATTTCACATTTTTAATAATTTTTTTTTTAAATAGAGACTTCTGGATAAGCAATTTTTTAATTTTGATGTAGTTTTCCTTTTTTAACTAAAAAAATGAAGTAGTAAATCATGGTTTACAAACTGATGCAGAGGTGGACCAATAAAATAAAATGAGAATGCAAGAGAAGAACTAGACTAGACATAAGACGCGCTCTGTGTCAAAATTTCATGCTCCAAGCTCGGCCTCTGACATACATTTCACTTCCCTCTATCGCTCTGATAATTTTGGGGGTTACTCCTTTTTTTTTTAATTCTCACTCACAACATTTTTGCACACTCTGCTATCCAAACTGGGACTCTATGAAAATTTCTAAAACAAAGATACGCAATATTAATAATACGAATTTTGTTTGCATCGAATTTTCATTATAAAATAAACATTTCAATTTTTTTGACAACTTTTTTAAACATATCTTAAAGTACTCGGAATCGGTAAAAAAGTCCCCAATCCGACACCCTTTCGTTGTTCCTGTTTCAGTTAGTTCAAATTAAATTCAAATAAAAATAGTCCTTAACCATTTATTTGCCATCGAGTAGAATTAAAGTCAATGCTATAATTTGCGTGCTTCACTTTCACAGCCCACTTTCACCGTGTTTTCCACACAATTTAAGAAGACATTAGCAATCATATCAGCATTATTCGTGTTGACAGCTAACGCCCAGTGCCAGCCCCATAAGGAACAGCCCCATTCCTAATGCACCCTACTCCATTGTCTTGTGTGTGTTTGGTTTGTGCAAACAAATTTCGTAAAAGTTTTTACCTTTCATCATCAACGGCTCCCAACTGCCAACTCTGGGTATTGGTATACCTGGTATGTTAGGCTTGTTTGACACATCCTGTCGTCGGCGTCGACGTCACCGTCACCGTCACCGTCACCGTGAACGGGTCCACAAAAGTTGTGCACATGAATAAAAATTGTCAGGTTCTGACAGGCAGCTCTAATATTCCGGTTAAACGGGAAAGCAACGCATTGGAACTCAAAAAAAAAAAACTAAACGGGCAAAGTTTGAAAGTACATAAGTCACTTGGTGTTGGGTATTGTGTGGCAACTGTACCAAGGCCTTATAACCGATTCCAGAAACATAAAATTATTAAGTGTCCATTCAGTTGGTGAATCCCCTGCACACAAGACACGCGACAGTCGCGTAGTGACTCGCATATTAATGGCGTTAGAGCAAAGCGCCTTTGTTGGCTCCAACAGGAACTGGTTGGGGGATCGCGACCGGATCAGCTGGCATGCCCTTTTTGAATTTTAAGCAGTCAGTCGTTTGCGGTTGTGGCAACTGCTCCAGCTATTGTGGTTTTGTGATAATGTGTGCGCTACCTGGCCCACTGCAGGAATTTCAATTTGACGCTCATTAGCGGCAATCAGGCACCACGATGGCAGGCAGGGACGCACACTGAATGCGGGCTCTAAGTCCTAGACAGCTGAGGTGTGCACAACACCATCTTGCCGATGTGCTAACAATTCGCAGGCGATGGAAGAAGCAATTTTCCGGCTGGTTGCAATAATAACTTCTTGAGTTTGAGAGGAGCTGCTTAAGGGCGACAAGAACTGGAGTCCTAATATTGTTGAATTGGTGTGTGCAAGCGTGTGGTTTAGGGGGGATTAAGTAGGCAATAACTCGTCGAACAAAGTAGGTGGCAATAAATCCCAGGCAGCACTCACTCCATCATGCGAAGCTAGTAATAGTCTAGGAAAAGTGCTCCCCTTTTTCAACTTGTGGCATTTTAATGTTGTCAATTGAAAGCCGTTTGCTATAAAACTGCGCACAATACGTTCAAGTTTAATTATTTTCGTACATGAAAACTTGTATATATGTATATTGGTAACTCCCGGGGAGGGGATATTACAATAAGTTGTTGGTAAAAATTTATTACGTCAGTACATTAACGTAATTTTATTTAAGACGTAACTTTTTAACGCTTATAATTGAAACATTTTATGGGATGACAACATATTGCTTAGGAAAGATTTACCAAGGGAATTTACTAAAAAGTATAAATTAAAAGCAGTACATAACTGCATGATGCTGCTTCCACTGCTTCTGTATAACAGTTAAGTGCGCCATAAATATAACTATTTTTAGCACTTTATGGCACGAAAACATGAATTTCACATTAGCTGTTATACCAGAACTATTATATTTTATATTTAAAAATGCTATACAATTTATTTTGCACTGTTATATACAAATACAGTTATACGTAGCATCTATGCAAATATGTTCTAAAATGCTATAAATAATATTTTTTCACCAATGAACGCATATTTTTATGCGCAGAATCAACACAAATGTGTTATACGTAGCTAGAAAAATAAATTTTATACATTGTGTTATATGAAGCGTAGCATTGTTTGGTTGTTATACAAAACATTTTACTAATTATGCAGTTTATGGTAGAAACAGCACTGCTTTTAGCCAATACATGCACCGGCACACTTTATAGCATTGGAATCAACCAATTAGTGGTAAAATCAACCAGTTGTGTTGGTAAGCAAGCAGTGCGACTGCACTGTACAAAGCAGTTTCAAGAGTAAAACCTTTTTTGGGACTTAAATTTACACTTTTTTTATACTTCGTTTGCACTTTTATTATTGAGCCTTTTTTTATATTGGTTTTAAAAAAAAATTATTGATTATAGAAAAAATTTGTTGTGCTCAAGGTCTATTCAGACAATTATAATAATTATAATTTTTTTATAAGAGAAATGTCATTATTGAATTTTTTGCTTATAATTTTGTCAAATTAAAGGGCGTTTGTATCCCTTGGACAAACTGTCAATTCCAGATTTTGCATAGGCGTGATTGACAGGTTTGAAAGTGTCTGGCTAAGCACAGGGTTGCCACGTGGCTGGGTTTCGTGGAATAAATCTAATGGGAAGTCAACGGAAGCAAAAAACTTTTAATGTAGATTTGATTATTGACTCAATAAGTTGTTAAAATTATTAATGAGAATCTTTTTATCGAACATTTCCATTACTACGGAAATGGGATTCAAATTAAAATTTTGTTCGATTTGTTAAGAAGCTGGACACTGGAAAAAAATAATAATTACTTACTAATAATTTAGTTTCAAGATTGAAAATTATTTTTTTGTTTAACCTTCTGCGACTGGCGTGACCTAATTTTCACAATTCTACTGACGTGGTAGTATACCAGACACCATTTAGCCAGTTTATATTAGTCAAGTTCCGTTTTGCATACCTTCAGAAATGATTTTTATTTTTAGTTTACACCATTGAACTTATTATTAATTATACAAATTATTCGATTCAAAACCACATTTCATGTTAAACAGTATTTATTGACATATTTCAAATTGGCCCTCCAAAACTTATATGTATCTATAGAAAAACTCAAAAATATAATTTTTTAAACAAACGTTTTGTATTAATTAAAGTTCAAACTTAAGAGATCCATTCAATGGTTAAATAAAAAGTTAGAGTTGGTCTCACAAAGTGGCTTAGAGCACTGGAGGCAAATTGGCTTAAGGCAATCGCAACAACAATATCTGGTTACCCTTTTTATTTTTGTGGGGCAAATAGAGCAAAGTTTTTTTCCACTTGGTAGAACAGATCGAACAATGAATATATAACAAATATACTGAGGTGGTTAAAAAAAAGTTTGCCTCAGGATCACTTCAGTATATTCATAAACATTATCTTTTACTTGAAGTGGAATCATCCCGCCACAGATTATAATTTCCGCATTGTTGTTCATTAAACTAGTGGGAGAACCCCCTGCACGCTTTGATTACAAATCAAATCAAATAATTCTCCAAAATAAATCATTTTTCTTTGGTGCCTTTGAGATTTACCTAACCATAATAAAAATGAGCGCGCTCATGTAAAATTTTTTAAACTCCGCGCCTTATTTTCATGTTATGTATTCTGTATGTATCATTAATGTTACACTACTTTATATAACAAATATTTTGACTTAATGCTTAAAATGTAAATATTATAGTTGTAAAGCTGTAAAGGCTAAACTCTATATTTTGTAATTAATTATTAAATGAACATTTATAATATTAGGGTAAATAAATAAATAAATAAATAAATAAATGTTACACTACTTTTTGGTATAGATTTAAAAAATAATTATTTTATGAAAGGGCTTTTGTAATCTTAAAAGTTTTTTAGTTTGTTGCCCACACAGACATTACCAAACATCGGTTTGTAGCATCAATCTAAAAAATGTATTGAGTTTACTGAGTATTTTTTTTTTTAATAAAAATAGAGCAGCAATTGAGCTTAAAATAAGAATTCCAGAACATTTGTGTTAATCAGGGGTACCACAGAAAACAGAAAACTATTTCTCTACAATTTCTCCACAATTTAAAATCTCGGTGCCACAGGCAAGGTTCGCGACGGTTTTAAAATCTCTAACAAAATTCCTCGAGATTTGATAAAATTCGCCCACAAAACCAATTATATTCAAAGAAACTGTTACTTCATTAAAAATGTCATTGAAAATCTGATCTATTTGTATCTTTATTACTTAATAAATTTAATTTTTACAAAATCTCTAGTAAATATGCCATTCTATGTCAACATGCAAAATCGTTTGGAGCTAAGGAGTTGATACCTAGTTGAGGTACTAAATAATAACATTTCGGAGTAATACATTTTTTGGCACATTAATAGATGTTTTTGATGTTAAATTAAAGTAAAAAAATGTATTTTTAATCTGACTTAGTTATCAGTAAAACAAATAAAAATAAATAAGTGCTACGCACAATTTTCTACTAAGGTGGCAACGTTCGATATGTCAGCGATGTTTGTGAATGTCAATAATTTGACAGTTCAAAATTAAAAAATTAATTGCCTAAAATGAATTTAGTTTGAGAAGAAAAAGGCAAAATGAGTTTTGGAAGAAATTATTAAAATCAAAAGGAAATCCAAAATTAACTGTAAATGTAAACAAATGCATTTTGCCGTTCAAAATGCTACTGGCAGCTTGACAACTGATGGCTGGTAGGGTTGTCATTCATTTAACTCATGTGTTGGGCGGGATAAATATTCAAAATTATTTATAAGAAATCGGAAGCGAAAAGTACAACTTTTCGACTAATCCAATAATAAATCAATTTTCTTAAATCAGTCTTAAAAAGCGTGTAATTAAAGAAGCGTTTAAATGTACTAAAATTATTTTTTAGCAGTAGCAACTCTTTTCTGCCATTCTCGTAAAATCGTCAACATTCGGAAACAATTGTCCAAAAAAGGAAATCTCTGAGATTTCTGTGGCACCTACGGTTTTTACTAGAGATTTGGTTTCAAACCGTACCCAAAATCTCTAGAGATTACTGTGGCACCCCAGAATAATTGACATTTTATAAAACATTTTTTGGACATCTTGCGTAAAAAAATGGACATGGTTAAAGAATATATGTGCCACATTATTGAAACCTAAATAATTTATCTCCATCCGTCACAAACACATATAAGAGAAATACCACACGTAGGCAAAACCAAAAAAGAATACACAAATATTGTCAAATGGCTTTCTTAGCGATGTTCCATATGACACTCGTCCTGGTAAAGGTGGCTGATTCCAGAATTGATTTTCACCGCGAAACCCACTGACCAAAGTGGCGCAAACAATTGAAATAGCAAATCCAATGAAGACAAAAGTCAGCGGCAGATTTGGAAACGTTCAAATGCCAAAATCAGCTGAAAATCCAAACGGAAAAATGGCTAACCGCAATCAAAGTCAGAGATGGACTAAAAAGAGAATCAACGGCAAAGGTCAGTGTCACGATTTGTGAGTCTGGAACAGTTGCGACAAACCAACCCACTGGACACTCGATTGCAGCAAGTGTGAGTGCGAGGAAAGTCAACATGAGTGGAAATGAGCAACTGCCAAGTGGCTGCAACTGGCCTCGATGGCGGATTACTGCGTCTAGGTGGCAGCTCTGTCACGGAGTGGGTCTCAATATTGCTGACGTGTTCAGCCGCAGTAGCCACTTTAGTTTTCCTACTTGAAGTGGACATCATTAATCCCTGATCAGGGTGGCAACAATTTATTTTTGAATAGGTTTATGTGCAGTTGGCTAAAAGCAAGAAACTTTGCTTACAGTACAAGTATTAAAATTTATTTACCTTAAATAAATAAATTATAGCCAGGACTTAAACTTTAAGTCAACAAGAGCTTTTAAAGAATTTTTAATCAGAACCAACTCTGGGATAAAATAAACTTTATCATTTAAATTTACGCAGAAAAATTGAGTATACGACCAATGCCGGTTTTCATCCTTTGAGCTTCTGGTGCATTGGCTGGCTCGGAGTTAATTTTCCTGTTGACGCAGCATTGAATTAAGTATAATTTTATGTCATTACATATGGCACATAAAACTGAAAATTGAAAAGAGCGAAATAAATGTGGGCATAATTATAAGAACACTTTTTTAAAAATTCCTTCTAAAGATTTCATTAAGTCAGTACTTGAGTCGATCCCAAAATCTTTATCTTCCCAATTTCGTTCTCTCTGAGTAGATTATTGTGAGCTACAAACTTCAGGGCTTAAAAACAAACCGAATGGGTACAAAGACGTACTATAGATACAGATATTATTGGGAATAAGCACATTAATTTTTGCAACTTGAACTTAATTTAAAATGGCACGAAAATAAAATATTTATATAAAATATAATTTAATCATTATAGATGCAATAATATCATGGATAACTTTGGCTTGGCATTAATATTTCTGTAATTAAATATAATAAAAAAAATAAATAATACAATTTTCGAAGTGCACAGAATCAGAAGATTTTGTTAATGTGAGTTGATAACATCCTGTCTTTATGATATTGGATCACAATTTAATAGTTTATGCATAAGGATAAAATTTTTTGAATAAAAGATATCGGAATTGAATACAAAGTCCAAATCTTGCACCAAAAGTTAATTATGTGTTCTGATATTTGGGAATTCGGACTATGTACTCAAAAACAAGTTGCCTTTGACTAAATTATCAATATGCGTAAAATCGGAACACGCACATTTATCCCAGAAAACATTTTTTTTAGTTGATTCCACAGAAATGTTCACAAGTCACACTATTTTTAATAAATAAAACAAAAATTAGAGAATAAAATTAGTTTCAATTAAAAATTGAATTAATTGAAACAAAAAATTTTGATTGCGTTCAGGGAACCCCCGTCAGGAACAACGATCCTTACGGTTATTCTTTTTCAAGGGAGAAAAGAAGGTATTTAAAAATAAATATTTATTTATTAAATAAAAAAGTAATAAGCAGTATGAAATACTTTTTTTTTTTATTTTATTTTATTCTAATGGAAAAAATGGTAAAAAATAGTAATTTTATCATATAAAAAAATATATAAAAAATATTAAAAACGATACGACAACTTTCAGTTTTAAGGCAAGCCTTACCAATTCAGCTACTACTACTAATATCCTACCACATTTCGATACGCGATGATTTTTCGAACATTCCACTAATAATAATTTCTTAAAAATTCTTTGATCTTAGATTCTATTTATGCCAAATTCAAGTTAGATATTTATTGATAACTATTTTTAATAATTTTTTTTTCTGACTCAGCCCAAAAAGAAATTTTTGGCATAAGTGCACATACACGAGCATATTGCTTTATCGATAACTGAGAGGTGCGACAGGATTGATGTGTTACACAAAGAAAATTTCCCTTGTAATAAAAAATGTTGTAAGTCGTGGTTAATTTCAATAAATATTGTTGCTAAAGTAATATTTTTGTATAATTTTATTTAAAAGATATTATAGCAAAGTACTTGCAATATTTGAATGAAAATAAAATGTAAACAATATAAAGTAATCGAATGGTGTAGAGCTGCGGCAACCTGTCAGCTGTCTGTTATCAAATATGAGATTATGAATAATTATATGAATTTATCGTAAAGATAAGGGAAATAAACAGATTTATCGAAAATTAAAAGGGAAATATGCGACAAAAATATTTTTCCGGAGCACGTAAAAACGAATCCGAATAAAATTGTTCGTTTTCGTTTTCCGGAGCATGGTCGATTATTATAAACTTTGTACAAGACAAGAACGTTATTTTATGATTAATTTGTATTTTTGCTTTCTGTTAAAAAATGGGTTGAAAAATTTAAATTTCGATCAGTCTTGTTCATTGAAATATTAATTCCCCTGACTATTAGATAAAAAAAATCAGAAATATATTTCGGATACTAGAAAAGTGCTAACAAAAATATATGCATATGGATGTATAACGAATTTCCCTGACTAAAGCCGCAATAGACATTGAAGAGTTCAGGGAAATAAAATTAAAAGAACTTCTGCAAATTTTCATTCGATCAGTTTTTGTCAGGCAGTGTTTTTTTTTAGCTTCAGAACTAAAACTTTACTTAGCAATAGTAAAACAACTTTTTACACTAAAACTAAAATATAATATTTAATTAAATTATTTGAATAAAACAGTGTTGCAAAACCACTAAATTTGTTTTAAATCGAGTTGCCCGCGGCCTTCAGCGTGTTTAATCAAACTGTCATTTTGTTGTTTGTGCTGCGGCTGTTTTGATAACTAGCCCCAGGGATGCTTTGCTTGTGGCGTCAGTGGAAACGTTGCATTACAAATAACCGCAAAATACTGCCCCACTTTGAGGCTAAAATTTTGTTAAATTAATATCAGACCTCATGCGTACCTATTGCAGTGAACCGTGCTGTCAAAAAGAACACGCCAGACTATCGTATGCCATAATAAAGTTGAAGCTTTATTTTATATTTTTAAAAAAAAAATTTGTTAAAAAATTGTATTATTTTAAATTGAAAGGTCTTTAACAAGTGTTCAGTATAATAGGCTTAATAAATACGTCTACACATAGAACTTGAGTAGTTTCTACCAAACAAATACTAATAACAATCGATATAGTCCAGAGCAACCCTGAGAGCAATTAAATTAAATTCTAGTATTATTAAACTTATTGTAAAATAAAATCTAATCAGATAGACGAAATATTATGAAGGCAACGAACGAGATGAACAAAAATTTAATACCAACAAAAACTGATACAGAATTTATTTAATTTAGGAAGCTCTGTTTCGGTTAAGCTCCGCTGTCAATGCTATGTAGTCCAGAGTCGGTTATTAAGCTCCCGGCAACATGATGTCCTTTTATATAAATTATATCAATGTGAATGTTACTTTATTGCATGTTCATGCTAACAAAGGGATTGAAAGTGATTCATATGAGTGGACTGAGTGAGTGACTGGCTTGGCTTGGTTTGGTTTGGGTGCTGGAGCTACATGGAGCACCCCAATCTTCATGCTCAATGACAACATTTCTGTATTGCGAAAAATGCGAATGTCTTTCCGATTTCGCTTACATTGGCTTCGCTCGGCTGCCTCCTTTGTTCACTTGTAAATATATATCTCTATATATATATGTAAGTATATATTTTTATCTTTTTTTATCAGCTGTTGCGTCATGGTAGCTCGTCTCTCAGTTTATCGCAGTTGTGTGTAACATCTATGGCTGCAATACTAGTACCCATTCATATCTGCAGTTTCAGCGGCATGGCGGTTCCAATGTCAACGCTTTCATTCCTCTACCATTCCTCTGTCATGGCTGTTGTAAAAATGATTTACACAAAGCATCGCAGATTTGTTGCCATTTTGTTGTTGTCGTAACACATTTTTGCCACAATAATGTCGCACCTGCCCCCCTCATCAGCCTTACCACTCGGCGTTCCCATTGTTGCGGCGGCGGCCGCAGGACTATTCTCTGTGCCTGCCTGCTGATGCTGCAGTTATCGGCCGGACAAATAATGGCTGTCAAAATTGCTGCGGCATCGCTGAGTAGCAGCAAGAGTAAAAACACGGCACTTTCCGCGCTTTCATTTCATGTACATTTTGAGTCCGAACCAACTTTCGGCTGACCACATACCAGGCTCATGGAGTCAGTCCTGTGTGTCATCCATCAAGAGTGAAAATTGCAAAACTCGGATGTCATTCAATGTTCAGCATGCGGTCATTTTCTAACGTCATAAATGCACGGTGGCCACACGGGAACACACGCAGGGGGTCACATGGGGGGATACACGGGAACACACGTTAACAATTAGTAATTAGCAAATGAGGGTCCAAAAATTTGGGATTATTCGGAATATAAGCAGCTTACAATAGAGTTTTAGTGGAAATATGTGCAAAGTAACGTCGATATATAAAATACGTTTAAAGTGTATTAAATTTGTATACCCTGCCTGAACATTGGCTTACCTGCCATTTGCCGCTCCAATTGTAGAAATTTTCTTCCAAAAAAATATGCACATTTTCACAAGTTAAGGCCCATACGCAGTTTAAAAAATTTCGAACGGAATGACAATACTTCATACAAAAAAAAACCCCAAATGGGATATCATTCACTCTCTCTTTCACCAACTTACGTATACCGGCCTCAGAGTTGGCGCGCTATTTATATATAAAGACGACGACGAGGGTCGAGATCCGGGGAGACGAGTCCAGCACCTGGAAGGATACTCATTAGGCGGTACGCGGCGTTGGGCAGCGTTGTGGCGCCCGGGCTACTTGTGGGCGGTACCGTCGAGGCAGGCAATGGCCAAATCCAAGGGATTGGCATTGATGCGATCGGGTCGGCCCAGGCACAGTAGCGGGAGGCCGACAATCGTGGACACAACGTTAGCGAATACCGAGGCAGTGCGATAATCTGGCCGGTGAATGTCTTGGGTGAGAGTGTGACAAGAGAAGGTGAGTCAGCCAGAGTAGTACTAAAATCTAATTGTTTGGTGGGCGAGAACTGAGGCCCTATAAGTCCGACAAAATATGTAGTAAATAATCAGCCGAGAAAAGGCGTATAATAAAGACCAAAATACAGAACCATAAACAAGACTGGCGTTCTCAATTCTATTACAGAGTCTAAGCGAATATAAATTCGTTGTGACATTTACCCTGGGCATAGTTAGCTCAATCACTACCTGAGGATATGATAAGCATTTTGGTAAACAATTGAAAAGAAATACATTTTATATTGTTTAACGCATTTTTTTTCACTTGTTTAGGCGCATTTGTACATTAAATCAAAAGGTAAGAGACAAGATAAAAGTGGGTTCCCGAAAAGTATGCACCAAAATTAACAGCAAGACAAGATAAAGCAACTAGGAAATCTATCCGTTTATCTATTAGTCTATCCGGTAGAAAGCAATTGTGTAGAAAAGAGTGGATACTTTACGTAAAGGGTCCAGGTACTTAAAGATTTATGCATACATAGTAGTATCATTTAGAACAACGGAAACAATTTTGGTAATTGATGTACCATATAAGCCTGTGAGTCTAACGAACAATAAAATGTGTAATTTACGCAAAAAAAACCTTCAGACACCCGTAAATTACTTCTTGAATACACCAACATAACAATGAAGAATTTTGAGGAAATAAGAAATTTTATTGGATAAAGTAATTAAAGGGTATCCAACTTTGGGCAAACACATACATTTTGAAGCTCGAGCTCGTGATGCACTGTGGGTGCAATAAGAACAAATTTTCAAATTTAAACATTTTGAACTTTAAACCCTACTAATTTTAAAATCTGCTTGTGCAAAATGCAGAAGCAAATAAGTCTACAAGCAAAGTAATGGGAATTAAATTTTTAAATATTTCTTTTAATTATTTATTGGCAATTGAACTTTAAACAAATGAGAAAAAAACCACACTTAAACACTTATGTACATATTTTAATCATTTAATTACCATTGTTATATATCTTTAAAAATTAGAATAATATATAAGAATTTTTGTCACGAGCGCTCGACTAGAGACTGTGATTAGTTTTATGTAATACCACTACATTTGTTTATTTATGTTTATACCAAACTTGTTTAATAAAAATAAACATGCAAAAAAAAAAAAAAAAAAAAAAACAAATGAGAAAAATTAATCGTTACACATTAAACATATCTATTGTGGGATATGGCTAATCTAATCAATATAAAAGCTTTCTAAAATTTAACAAAGAGATTCGATTTATGGAACCTTCTAGTAACTTAGGTCTGGTGAGTGCAATCTTTTCAGTCATCGCTTTGGCCTCTGATCTAACCCATAAAAGCACAGCCTAGAATAGATGGTTTTTTAAAACTGCATCGTCTTTGACGCTTAGGTGTTTAATTATGTTGCAAAAACGTTTTCATCCCGATTTCTTTTTTATAATGTACAAAGGTGTCGAAAAAAAATATGTAAAGGTGTAGGAGGTACTCCAGTGATTTAAATTTCGGTTTGCCACTATCAAACCGCGGGAACAGATTTTTAGACTTCTAAACTTCTTCGTAGAGAATTGTTGCGACATTTGTTTTAAAGAGGCGTAGGTTGTTTGTGGGGTGCTTGTT
Source organism: Chymomyza fuscimana (assembly GCA_949987675.1). Lineage (NCBI taxonomy): Eukaryota > Metazoa > Arthropoda > Insecta > Diptera > Drosophilidae > Chymomyza > Chymomyza fuscimana. Next base: position 84,446,250 of record OX465088.1, read on the forward strand.
CAAAATCGTTTGTTTTGTTAATTTGGCCTAATTTTAAAAAAACAAAATCTGAGTATAAGATATGAGATTTATTTATTCATATTTTTCAAATGAATTTCCAGCCCCAGTGCCATCCGCTAGCCACTTAATAATAATAATTATGCAATCTTTTAAGGATAAATTTTGCAAAATCAATAAAGAAGAACCGAAACCGCCCACATTTTTATGCCACTTTGCTTAAATTTGCTTTATTAAAATTATTGCCGAAATAAAATAATATATAACAATTATTCCATGTAGCACTTGAGTACTTAATCCATTGGTTTTAATCTGATGACTTCCATAGACTTGGCTGCATTAGTTCTGACACAATAATCCATTTATCAAGTGATTAAGCCTTAGGCGACAAGTGAACCAACCCATTACGACAATTAAGTAAAAATGATTATACATACATACTATACTTAATTTGGATTTCTTTCTTCTCGGTTATATAAACTTACGACTATACAACGTAAGTTCAGAGCAGCCATCTTTATTTATGTCAAACTGTAAAGGATCCTTATACTGAATTTCATTTACGAGTACGAGTATGAGTATTTGGAAAAGTTTCAAATAAGGCGTGTTAAACAAGCAACTGGCAGGGAATAAAAATTAGACTCTAATTACGCGAAGAATGTTTAGCACACATATCCAAGACCTGTAGCCTGTTCCAGTTTTCTTCGATTTTGATGATTTTTACATATGTATAACGATTTTGTAGAGAATTTTCGCCAAAATATTATGAATTCGGGTTCCAAATTGTGACAAGAGCCAAATATATGGAGACATTTCTTTGTACGAGTATTAAAATTACCAACTAGGGTTAATCATTTTGCATTTTTAGAAAGATTGGGTCTGTTGGAAAGGTTCAGTAGTACAGAGGTACATCTTGCTCCCATTTTACTTAAACAAAAATAGTATACATCTTGACTGATTCACATTTTTCAAAGCTTCGATATGACTTTTTATTTTATAAGCTAAATCGATAACTGACCATTGACACAAATTTCAAGCTTCAGCGTTTAATTTGTTTTTATAATATTTTAGATAAATTTGCATTTAACTCAACAAACGAAAAATTCTATGCTATTGTGGAATTTTATTGAACTAAATATTGTATCACAATTTTATTGTTTAGAGGAGTATTCGATTAGTAACAAAAATTCATACCTGTCCATTATAACCCAAACAATTGTTTACTTTTGGTGGACAACGGAAATGCGTTTTTGTTTACTTATTGCTAAATATTCTAAATTTTATCATAGGTTTGATTTTTATAAACAATATTCGCGGTTTTCAATAAAATAAATTCAACTTGTGTGCGCTAATTGCAATACTCTATAATGAAATAAATTGCTGGGTTGGGTAAGTCACCATTATCTTTATTTAGCAATTTATATTTTAAAATTGACCAAATTTAAATTGGCAATATAATTAAACAATAAATAATATTGACAATGACATTCACAAACTATTCAGTTTATAGAGTGTTTAAAAGACATGGCCTTAATTAACTTTTGTATGCTGAATTGTTTGTGGATTACAGCTTATTAACGTATTTTTAATTTATTTAAAAGTTGTAATTAAGCCACTTAGCAGAAAACAATAAAATTCCCAGAAAACTATTATCGTGGAAAATACGACACTTATCAACTTAGCTGTTTTTATAATATCGATTATGCTTCACGATTTTGGGCGAGTCAAATAAGAATCATGCCTGTTTTGAATTTTGTTATTGATAATGCAGATATCAACTGGAAAAATTTAAATAGCATAGACCTGCCAACTGTTTCCTTAATGGGGTCATCCTTTGATGCAACTCTGCCGATATTAAAGTATCGAAATCAATATTTGGCTTGGCGCGTTACCGGTTATGGCGACACTTGGGATTTACTTACAAGCGAGAACTGCAAGAAAGAAAGATACGTTTTAGTCGGCCGTGCTTCGGAAAACGAATCCGAACATTAAATTCGGATTTGTTTTGAAACCGGATGTTTGCTGCTGCAAATTTCACCAAACCGAATTTTTCATGTGGTTTGCAACCAAATGTTTTGTCGCAAGAAGACAAATCGGAAAAATAGGCTCAAAAAAGTACGCATTTTATACTGAAATAAATTTTTAAATATTCATTGATATTCTTAGATTATATTTATGCCAACATTAAGGTAGATATTACTTGACAATTATTTTGAATTATTTTTTTTCTGACTTACCCCAAAAATGAGCATGCGTTGTGCAAAACGATTTTTTTTTTTGTGTATGTGTGCCTATAGTACATGAACACACAAAGAAAATTTCCCTTGTAACAAAAAAAAAAAAAACAAATATAGCTAAGTCGTGTTTAGTTTGAATAAATATTGTTTTTCCGGAGCACGGCTGAATAATTTAGATTTTTTCAAACTGCTTCATTGAAAAATTTCGAACACTGCTTGTTGTTGTTCAATACAATATTAAAAAATAACATTGTCATCATATATGTATATCTGTCAATGTTCGAACCTATCCTATTTTAACAAATTAAATGTAGGGTCCGATATCTCTAGAATGCATCTCTAATACTCTGTAGATTTCATTGGTGTTCATAAAAATAATAATACAATATTAAATTTATAGTCAAATTTTTTAAATTTTTAGTTGCATAAAGAGACGACAAGCCTAACCAAAATATAAGAGAAGCCTTGTAATATTAATCTGTTAAAAAAACCTTTGTTAAAGCTGAGCTAAAATTTTTCCGATTTCTTCTTTACTTTTGCTATTTAGCATGCTGTAGAATCAAGGTAGGTACCGACCTTGTGGTCACGTTACCAAAAAAATGACTGCCACAATCCCTTTGCACAAACGCCCGCCTCTTTCAAGCCAAAGTATGTAGCCTAGTTCGTTGTGCAGATATCAAATAGTGACAGGAATAATAATAATAATAAACTTTACAATGTTGCGCGAAACCATACCAAAGCTAAATTTTCTAAGAAAACGGAATAAAAGAACCTTGGTCATACACATAAGCTGCCCATAACAACATAGTAATAGAATCTTCTTACAGAAAAAGAGAAACCCAGATGAAGCGCTGATTGGATCAACGCGTCTGGTCTAAATATAACTGCAGGTAGTTACAAGAAAATCTCTCAATAATTCCCTTACGCTTACTTACGGGTCATTACAAACTCAAGAGCCACCTGAGTAAGTTTGGCATTATGGAAGTCCTCAGGAATCTTCCGAAAACTTGTGAAGCCTTAGCCGGAAGAATAAAATTCGTCTTCAGCTGGCATATAGCCTCCATGTCGATTCTTCTCAATTAGGATAAGTACTGATAATTCAGCTTTTTCATTAGACTGACTAAGAAGTTTCAAAAATATTATTATTAAAGTCTAGAATGCCACAGTTTAAATTCAAATCCAATCGATCAATTTGCTTAATCCACCAACAGCTTGTATTCAATTGAGCTGCACAGCAGCCAATTTATTTCAGACATGTACACATGTTCCAATCTGCATTACCAACTGGTAAGTATCTCGTAAGCAAGTTACGCTCAGTCAAAAAGCGTAACAAGTTGTCTCATTGAATCCAATCAAAAGTATTTGCTTGCCAATTCGGATAATCGCCAAGTGATAAAACCGATTCCAAGCCAAGTTATTACGGTAATACGGGTTACGGCTGAGCGTTACCCGCAATCGCACACACGCAGACGTACACACTCACGGACAGAGAGTTGGCCACTAATTTACCTACGATAGGCTAAATCGATGTGTTAAGTTGACTGTAAACGTTACATTCGATTAAATGCGTCTCGCACGCAGCTTCACTCCCCCACAGCACAACTCTTGACCTAGGTGACGAGGACTAAGCACATGGAAGAGAACAGAGCACAACGCAGATGGCGATGGCGATGGCGTTCTTGATGGCGACGGCAGGCACAGTGACCCAGTTATGCAGTTCGTTGTCCTATTATCGGCCAAGCATGCTCTTAGTCAGCAATGCCTTATGCTCTCTTTGTTGTTACTCTATGCTCTTGGCTGCATATTTCCCTAGCAACGAGCGACTGAGGCTGCTGCAAAAGAGAATATTTCCCTGAGCAGTGCTCGTGTGCCGCACGAAGCTCTTCGCTTCGGCCTACTTGCCAGACGCTGCGGTCCTGGCATCAAGTCAGTTTGTTAACGACTTTGCCAAGCGCAGGACGTGTAACGCGCGTGTTAATTTCGACAGCCTTACAAACAATTGTACAACACTGTTTCGGCTTTACGGTACAGCCGAACTTCGTTAAAGCAACTTTGCACGTGTTTTTTTGTCCTGCCTCCAAAAGGCGACATATTTCATTGAGTGTGCGTGTGCGCGTGTGTGTGTGTGTGCGTGAGTTTTTCGGTTAAAAATTGAAATGAGAATAAAAAAAGGCAAAAACAAAAAGTTTTTTGAAACACACCAAATAATGCAGAGTTTCAACAATATAGACTAAAACACATTAAAAAGTCGGGACAGTGGCTATGAGTTCCCCAAAACTTTGGGCCATTTCCGGCAATGCACATTATGGCGCAAGGACTAAGGATAAAGCAGCAGAAGCGCGTTCTATCTAATAATTAGCCAAGTTTGCTAGAAAAGCCGCACGCCTACGCGTGCAAACTTTTGCACACGTGCGCACTTCACTTGAGTGTATGGAGGTAGTATATGGTATAAGTGTGTGTTATGGTGGGCGTGTATTGGGGTAGCTTGGGGGTTTTGGGGCTTGAGAGTGTGTGCGTGCTTATGTCTGGCGGTTTGCCGGTTCGTTGATTTCCGGCCAACAGTAAAGTCCTTTGCGTCGCTTTATTTCAATTTTGTCGCCAGTTTTGCGAGCAAACGAAGCATTCAAGTGGCATCCAGGCTGAGCCACTAGAGATTCTCGTCTTCGCAGCATAATGCCAACACACCGCCGCCGCCCCGAAACAGCCAATAGTTGCACATTTTCTATTATGCTAAATGATGGCAACAAAAAAAATAAAGATTCTTACATATGTATGCCAAAACTCACGGAATAGAGGCTTGTAGGTAAAAGTTGGTGTATTCGGTGTATTCGTTGTATTTGACAGTGGCACATAAAAGTTCGCATCATTAATCAAAAGTTGAGTGTGTTTGGCGCGTGCTAAAGTTCACGTTCATCTTGCCAAACATCTTCCGGATAAGATAATTGAATAACAGAAATACGAATAAAATATCCTGCTACAGCTGCGTAAGCTTGTCATAGCACTTACTTAGCCAAGTTCTAGCGAAGCTAAAGCAACAGACTACAACGAATATAATGAATGTGAATATATGAATAAAATTTACGACGAAAATGTTATTCACGTTGTGTTGGATAATTCTGGATAAGCAACTTTGTCGACCAACTATAATTTTAGTAAACATGTTTTGCGTATGCGGCGTATACTTAATATATGTGTATAGATATATTCTATAGCATACTTTAGGGTGTGGCTTCATATCAAAGTGAGCAAAATCAAAATACTTGAAATAATTTGAATAATAATACTTAAGTAATGATATGCAAAATTTCTAATGTTGACAAATTTCCAAATACTTCCAAGTTATATGCTTTAAATATTCGATATGTTCAACATGACATAGTTTGCTTCGTCACTCTTCAATGACTAATGAATATCAAGGATATTGTAATTAAATCCTTTCAAAATTGATTAGGTTTGATGTTTGGCAACACAGACACACAGAGTGTCTAACATATTATAAGTCTATATACAAAGATGTTCAACAACAATTTACAAGCAATTTCAAGTGAATGTCGTTGGAGTAAAAATAAATGATTATTTAATGAAATGCATTCGGTACTTGTTAGTGTTAGTTTATCAACTAGCTTACACACTCATTTGAGTCTGTTTGAATGTATTCGAGTACTCATTTGTGCGAATGAATGTTTGTGTAATTTTGACATACAGAGCCGCACTCAAGAGCTGTCAAAGACGACTTTGCATGACACAAACATGTGTCATCATGCGTTAATTAAACATTTCGCTGTCGGAGCAAAATAAACTATTCGAACCTCAAATGTTGCCGAGACAGGATACTATATCCTTTTGCTGAGTAAGAAAGTAAGCTGGCACACTACAGTGGGTGGTCACTTCATTGCACTTGTCAAGTGAAATTTTAATTAAAAGTCCATCTGCACATCATCTTTTGAGCTGGCTCTTCTAATCTTCCTGGGCGGAGGCGGTCGCATTAGATAACAACAACGAATACAGCTCCTGATCCGCTGCGTGATGAATGCAACTACTGTCAGACATTTTCAAAACGGCTTTAGGCAGCCATGACGTCGGAGATTGCAACGAAGAGTTGCACAGGACTGAGTCTGTTTTGGCTGTCAGCTCATCTGTGATTTTAAGCAGAGTAGAGGCAGCATTTCAATTCACTTGGAATTTAAGGAACAAAAAAAAAAATAATGAATGTATTTTGGACATTTGTCTACATATATGAGTTCTTAAATTGCATTGACAATGGAGCTACACTTTAGAATATTTTCAATATATTAAATACCATTAAATATTAAGTAATTAAGGTACCTAAGGAATTAACGATTCGATAGTTCCTTTTTCTTCCCTATAAGTGAGTAAGCTACTGTCTCCCGAAACCATTTTGAGATAAGTCATACGAGAGGGACTAATGGATTATACGCTGTTTTCATTTGGCTAACGCGATAAATGCAACCAAAAATGCACTGTAAATTCTGCAAAGGCAAAGAGCGCATGGTCACACTGTAGCTACGCAGCTCTGTATGGCTCTTTTTTTTTCTTTTCTTAGTCTTATCTTCCACAGCCAAAAACGCTTCCAAACAAAAACTGCTACTTAATTATCTTATTATCTCTACAAACGAAATTTTGTTTTGTTTTTTTTTGGTATATTTAGCTATTTTTTGTAGTATTTTTATGGCATTGGTGGTATTTTGCCAATGTTTTTATTTTCACACATATATTTAACATCATATATCATCATTAGATAACAGTCATCACATAAAAACATTTTTTACTAATGAAGTGCTAAATTCAAATTGAAAAAATTTTAGTCGTATTCACCTTGTCGGGCAGATATGCAAAAATGCCCAACTAACAACTTTAGCAAACACAAACATGATGTTAAAAAAAGTTTTTGTCCGAAAAAGTCCTATTAAAAGCATAAAAGATAAAGATTTTGGCATTTATCCGTGCTATATACATTGGCTGATCTTTCACTACTAAAAAATTGCAACTTTAATCATTCTAAAAAACAGGTTTTAACTACCTTTGGCGTTTAGTGTTCTATCACACCAAAAGCACTAAGTATAATAATAGCAAAAGTAGCATTAAAATTATGTACACACTGGTTGATATTGGCGCTTTTTCAGCTCAATTTAACACAAAAGTGCGCTACTTTTCATACTCAACTTTCTATATCGGGCATACACATGCACAATATCAGTTAGTTAGTTGTTGTTGACCACTTCTGCATTTCTGCACAAACATAAATTTCCCTAAATATGAATTATTTAACGTTTATTATTTGCATTATTTTTTGTAAGCAACGCGACTTACCTTTATATGAATATTTAGAAGCGAGTTATAGATATTTTCTATTATGGCGGATAATAATTAATTCAACACTTTGTTGGAGGAAGGCCAAATTATATCCACGAAAAAAGCTAGTTTTTCTCGAAATTCTTAAGGTAGGAGAATATTAAGCCAAGTCGGTTGCCTTTCAGGCATATCATTGACATTTAGGAACAAATTTTATTACAAAAAAATTCAAAACGGGGGACTTATTATGGATTTCTATGACTTCAGCTGAGTGCAATGATGCCGAAAAATAACTTTAAACAGTTGGGAAACACAAAAGAAGCTATAGAAACCTGCGGAATTCCGACAGCGCGCACTTCAAGTATCAAGGCATTTGACGCGAACCGGTTCTATCGATTGAAGCAAAAAAATTGTTTTTTGAAAGTTGTAATTTTGGTCTCCCTATTAAGGCTTACAATATATAACAAATAATATACAGCTTTGTAATACATTTTTCACAACTAATTTGAATACTTGCACATAAGTTTTGTTTGTGACCAGCTGTTTATATTTTTTTCCACAAAAAACAGGGTAACACTGTTTTAAGGGCCTCGAAGTACGACTTGCGAACAAAGTGCTGCAACGGGTATCTTAATTTTATGCTGACCGGAAAATTTACTTGATTTTTGTTTCAAACAGATTGACAGCCTGAATACCATTGCTTATGAACAGAATTTTAATCAAGTATTTTTATGTACCGGTTTTGGCATGTTCATACCTATTTGAATCAAGTCAAACCCTTAAACCGATTATTTGAGTGATACGAACTCAGGTTGATGGGTTGGTAGTCCGGCTACTTGCAAAAACGCAAGGAAAGTTTATTTTCTCTGCCCAAAAAAAACAAATCGATCACAATACAGCTGTCATGACTGGAAGTATTCATGCCAACTGCTTGAATTGAAATACAGAATGTTCGGTTACCTCATCGAACTCGACACACTTTGTGTTGGGAACTATTCGAATATACGCAAACCTGTCGAAAGCTTGTTTGACTGGGAAAATGCGGATTTTCAACAAACATGCTTGAGTTGACTATATATAATTTGTTATCAAACGCGTTTTTGGCTGCTACGTACAGGCCTTGGTCAGTGTAGACAATCTATGATATTCGAAAAATATAAATTTTAATTAAACAAACAACAGCTGATTTTAATTAACAACTGATCGATGTAAATGCTATAAGCTGCGATTATTGCTATTCCACAGTAATAATAAGTTATAAGTATTACGATATTTTTGAACTTGGCCACACTATTACAGCCGAGAGCACAGATCGAGTTAAATAAAAAATAACAAAATATTAAAGAGTTGCATTCCTCAGTTCTTGTCAAGTTTAATAAAAGAGTTGAATCTTTCGATACATACGCACGTGTAATCGAAACAATTAAAACGAAATCAATTGCAATTTCACTAAAACTATATATGTGTATCCAATTACCTGACGTTACAACCGAAAAAAGTATAAAACAATAAAAATGGCTATCGACCATTTTTACATATTTAAGTAAATCACTCACTCTTGTTGATTTTGCAGTAATTACAAAAAGTAAATGAATTTTGCTTGCATAAAATAACCCATCGAGTATTAAAGTAACAAAAAAGTTTATAGAAAAATGCGAAAATATTCGATAAAACTTAAATATAATGCCAGAAACGCCCCAATCTGCCCAATTGTCAAATCGAACGAAACGAAATGAAATTTAAATGTGTGAAAAATTGCAACTATCGCGAGGGACAACGGAATCCTTTTTTTTTTTGTCCTTTTACCAATATTATTGCTGCCATTTGTATAGGACTCATTTGCATATGTGAAGCCTTGTATGTGTGGGTGATGAATTTTAATTGCTGCCAGGGTTACGATAGGTTTTGTTTTAAAGAGCGCTGGCTGCATCACTATTATTTTGCGCAGAACTCATAGGACTAGAGCTTTGCTGGTTGCATCTGTAGGATTAGCTGCATTGGGTGTGTAATACTGATTAGTTTGTTGAAGGTTTTGTTAAACTGCGGCCTTTGGTGAGAACATATAAAAACACGAACTGTTCGTTTTGCAAACCTTTTATGATACACAACAGTGTAATAATAAATGCTTTGATACGTTTTTTTATGACAAAGCTCGAAAAAAAATTCCGAATTTTGTGCATTTCCTGTTGAATAAAAAAATAAAAATAAAAAACGAAACAAAGTGAAATAAAGCTGAAAAGTGAAAAAATAAACGTATACGTGTATAATGCGCCAAAAATTATAAAAGGCGAGCTACGCTAAACCCCAAAAGCTTACCCACAAAAAAGCCAACATCAACAACGACAACAACAGCAACAACCAAAAGAACAACAACGACAACCTCCATTCTGGGTGACATAAAGTGAATCGAAATTTTTATCCGGCAACTGCCAGCTGGCGAAATATTACACAGAGCGGATTGGGTAAACCCGTAGCCGCCTACGGGGCCCAGCAGAAATTGATTTCGCTGACAATCTCGCATAGACTAAGTGAGCAGGAGAGCGCGAGGAGCTGCGAGCTGCAAGGCCAGCCAGCGTCTGTTATGACTGTCGACGCAGCGCTGGCCGCTGGCTAACGCTTGTCCAGCGCCGTCTAGAGGTGGTGTGCCCAAACGAACCGCACCAAACCGTCGGAGGCTTGAAATTGCGCAAGGACTGCATCGACAAGTGAAACAAAAGCCTGCCCGGTTTGCCCAACTCCCCTGCGCAGTATAATGGATTACTTGCTGGGGAAATGTTTGATTCTGTCCCTTCTGTGCGTGCTCAACACGGACAACGTTGGCGGCGAAATCATCTTTCGCATTGATCCCTTGGGTAAGCAATGTTTACAATGGACTGGCCTATATATTAAATATATATACTATATCTATATATGTATGTGTTGGATAAATGGCAAGGACTTTATGCGCTGTGGTATCAATACAAAAACAAATTGAACCAAAGCAACAGATGGCACATGCCAGTTGCGGCCCAATTAGGGTTCAGATTTATTTTATTTTTTGTTTCAAGTTTCTTAAAAAACTTAGCTGGATTTTGTTTCTTATGAAAAAGAGCTGAATGAAGCTCTTTAAGCATAACAAAGAGTTCTTCTTAAAGTCGTAGACTGGGTGGCACACTTTGAAAGTAGAAATATGGTGCATAAGGGCTGCCTAATGAACATGAAAAGTTTTTAATCGTAATTTAACTAATTTTGAATTACGATTTAGAAAAAAGTGGGCCGGTTGCATTCGTGACATGCCGACTATAGTATACTCTTGCTTTACACTTTATTCTTCAATATGTTTGCTTTGAAACATATTTTGAAAGTTGTTTTTTATTGTTTGCATTATACGAAAATTATTATTCAGAAAATAACGAAACAATAATGCGGTGGAAAAAGTACAAAGAATTTATTTATTTCAATCTACTTGTGCGCATGTAGATTTTTTTCAATCAGTTTTACAAATATCGTATACGCCTTTTTTTTAAGTGAGCTTTTTTGTAAAATGATTTAAAATTTGAATAATGCCTTCATTTCACGAAACAATTATTTGCTCGAAATTCTATTTGGCAAGCTCCAGGTCAAATAATATTTGCCAAAGATTTGGTGAAAATATTTGATCATCACGCTGACAATCAATTATTTGACCAAATATTTTATGAATTTTTAGCAAATATTTGCATCGCATGCTAGCGAGATAAAGATTCCAAAAACGTTAAAGTTACTTTTTCGAATGTAGCTTTATTACACGAAACAAATAATTGCTCGAAATTCTATTTGGCAAACACGAGGCCAAATATTTTTTGGCAAAGATTTAGTGCCAATCAAGTATGTGACCAAATATTTTATGCATTTTTAGCAAATATTTTCATCGGATGCTAGCGAGATAAAGTTTCAAAAATGTTAGAGTTGTTTTTTCAAAAGTTGATGAACAAGAAAATTATATTTTGGTTTAAAAAATTGTGAATGACGAAGCACATAAAAAAAGTATAGTGGCATCTAAGGATAAAAAATGTTATAAACGAAAGTAAGCACATTCTCTTGAACAAACAATCCATAAATGTTGAATTAGTTTCGACTGTATACAGATTGAGTACCTTTCTATACTTTTAATTTTTTTCCAATATTCTACTTTCTTTTGCCAAACAAAGAGAAAACCTTCAATTCCTTGAAAAATAAAAAGTCTTAATGACTGCAGCCCAGTGACCCAAAATATTTAGGCATGCCAACATCATCCCCAATCAGCCTAATTTGATAAGAATTGACAAATAAATGGGGTTCGCCTGTCCTTGAGCAACAAGATTTTTACTGGATGAAAGGTCACACAGTTATGGCTATTATAAACATTTTGGTGACCCAAAATCACTTTTGATCACTTTTTTATGAATCCCAGAAAATATTTTGCTTTGTGGCCAAATTATAATTATAAAATGTAAATACAATATGTAAATTTTATGTTAAATTCTTTTTAAATATCTTAGCGTGGCATGAGTGATAAGTCTTTACAAAAAATATATAATCTATTACTACCATTCCAAAAATGTGTGCTCACATGTCATACTAGATAGAAAAAATGTTTAATATCGTCGGAAGACAGAAACGTTTTTAAAGAAAGAAGATCTCTTTTAAAAAATAGTAAGCAGTGCCCTTGGAGATTCTAAAAGTTTATTGGATTGAAGAAGATATTTTTTTATTATTATTTAATTTGTATTTGCAATCTATTTGATAATAGTTAGCAAATTTTATAAATAAAAGAATAGATTGTGCTAAAATAGATTCAACTTAAATCGTAAGCTGTTTCTTTAGGTTACTGTTTTCTGAATCATGTGGAAAATTTAAAATATGATAGCTTTTCAGACATCTAATGTCCAGACTAATTTCGGTTTCATGATTAGACATTTTACCTAAGTATCCTCGAGATGATTTGTTGATTTCGTTTAAGTCTTTTCTAAGTGGCTTACATACTAAGTCACAGTTTGTGGATCTCAATGTGTAAGGTTCTTCCCGTTCCCAAAGCTGCATTACATACAAAGCTTGAAACTTGAATAGAACTCCCCTTAAGTCTATTTTTTATTAACCAGTGCTTCCAGAGTATGCTAGCTAGACATTAAATTCTAGTTTTAATTAAAGTTAATGTAATTCTTGTAGTGTAACTCAAAGAAATATTTAATTTTAAAGCTTGAAGAATTCCGAAAAAATTTGTTGCTGAAAACTATCACAATGCGGTTTCCCAATTTTGGGAACACTTTAACGAAAAAAAAATATTTATATTAGAATTTCGATTTTCTTAACAAAAAGATAATAGGAGTATTTTAGTTTTCGTGTATGACTGCATTATCCCATCTCAATATAACGAATTATGTTATAACATGACGTCATAAGTCGGTAATCTTCTACAAATTCAGCATTCATAAACCTAGCATGATAATGTTGAGTTATTTCCGAGCGCTCTGAAAACTTCTTTTGATCCGCCATTTTGTTTTAAATACGGTTGGGAAGTGATATTAAGATATAATCAGCCGTGCTGCCGACGAATTAAATATTCGGATTCATTTTGAAATCACATGTTTTTGCTCCGAATTTCACCAAAACAAATTTTTTTTGTGCTTCAAGTCATACTATTGTTGACATTGAGAAATTAAAACGAATTGACAATAAAAAATGAATTGTACCTCCAAAAATTTTGAGCTCAAAAACTATTACAGTTGAGGTTTATGTATATATTCATAATTAACAAATTCTTACTCCGTCAGATATAAAAAATGGGAAAGTTGAACCAATTTTACCCAGTAGTCTTAAGTGTACTAAGTTTGTATAGATTTATAAAACTACATCACATTTGTCTAATTCGTATAAAAGGCAAGACACCACAAAATATTTATCAAAACAATCAGCAGCACAAAAAAATGATAACAATTCATCTATTTTCCTTCGTATCTTTATTAAAGTTTCTCATAATCTAAAAAAACTAGGAGCATAAAATCTTATTAGAAGAAAGTTTTATTCAGCAGTTTCTTACTTTTATTCAGTTATTTTGACATTGTCGATTTTAAGTTCACATTTCTATCACAGTTACAATCTGAAGACTTTACATAAAAATAAATATACATCTAAAAGAATAATTCAAATATTATTAAAAATAGTTTGGCATTAAAGGAGTTACATGCAAAATAAAAATTATTTACGCCTAGAAGCTACACTAAATTCCACCACAGTTTGTATTTTTACAAAAAGGCTTATGGAAGCCAAACCTCTTGATAAAACTTGTCCCAATCAATTTTGTGATCTATTCCAAGCTAGTTTCAAGCTGATTAAAAATGAAATGTGAACTTTATTAGTGAACGAGGCAAAGTCATGATCCAACACTAAGAAGGTCATGCAATGCGCAGGCCCATTATTCGTGTCTCTCTTAGAGAGCATAGGTTTAATTTTTCTATGGCAACTATATGAAATAGTTGACCAACTTTGATTAAACTACAGACAAAGGTAAAGACATATGCCAAACACATACACATATATATGCTAAAATTTTTTTTTTATTTTCTAAGATATCGTGACCTAATTTTATGGAAGTTGTATTTTGTTTTATTCTCAACATTTGTGTGAAGTTTGATCTTTGGTCCATTATTTTATACAGCTGTCATACGAAAATTTAGCTACTCGCTTCTTTTGCGGCACCTTGTGAAATTCTTGGCATCATGGTGCACAGTGATCGGAAGAAAATTAAAATTTTAAATTATGAAAAATTTGCATTGATTATTGAAACAATTGAAACACAAAAAATATGAAGTTGTATATAGAAGTGAAAAGTCTGATGATTCTGGCTCTAATTTAAATTCTTTGGAAGAAAGAAGTGCGCTTTTGTTCTGTCGATAGTCCTCACCATGTCGTCATGGATGACCCTTCTTACTTTAAAGAATAAAAAAAAAGATAAGACAACTCTATGATGTAGTCGCCATATCCGCATCAAGTTCGGTACATATCTATCGATAAATTATCATATTTTGTGAAGATAGGTTGACGGATTGTAGATTTTGGATGGCTAAATGATATAGTGGTCAGATTCTGACAAAACTATTTACCAAAATTTGACAAAACTTTTGGAACATATGTTATATATTACTGAAATAATTTCATCTTGTAGTTATCTAAAAATGAATTTATGTGTTGCATATCCTTCTTGGAGATCGCAACTTTAGCATCAGTCCGTGTAAGACACTCGAATAATTTCGGCTTAAGAGTAATCTCAAAGAAAATTTAAACTGACAAGGTCATAATTGAGTATAAGGTTTTTGAAAAAGTTTTGCCTTTTAAACCATTTCGTCTACTTAAAGTCCAATTGCTTTTATATATTGCGGTACATATGTGAAAACATACATACCGTAAAACTAAGTACCATATCCCAAGTTAGAAATTTAAAAATTCTTACTTTTCTAATGGCCGCCCGTGCAGCTAAAGAAGCAAGGAGCCAAGTAATCTTGGCTTTAGCTCCACACTTAATGGGCACAAAAATGCGCCATATGAGCAAAAAATTTCGTGCTTGAGCGGATAAAAAGGCTCACATACATCCATTCATCCATTTATTCATTCATTCATTTGCCTAGGAAGACGTCTTCAAGTTGGCTGCTTGGCTTGGTTCCTCGTAAAATTTATGCTCTCAATTACCAAAAGTTATGTCTGCCATGAGAGTTTTCGTAATGCCGGACCGAATGCTCCAACTATAAAGCGACCAGCTGTGATGTATTCCCTCCACGTGCTTGACTTTAATCGACAGTGGCTGCCACTCCAACCATGTTTGCCGCCACCGATAAGCAGAGAGCCAGAGACTCTGAAGTCAACACTTTGGGGTAATCCACGCTGTTTACAGGCGCTTTGTTGACACGTCAAACATTTTGGAAAAGCGCCGAAAGAACTGCGAATTGAAAGGGGTGCGAACATGGTGATGTTTTGGATGACGTGGATGATGTGGAACTACAACAAACGGTGGCAAGTGAGCCAGCAGCGGGCGCAGCTGTAAATATTTGGGTTACTTTGGCTTTATGAGTACACGAGTGGACCAACACTGAGTCAGGCGGTTAGTCGGGCAGTCGGGTAGTCTGTGAGTTTGCCAACCAAGTAGGCATCATAAATTTGTTTTTTTTTTTGTTTCCGCCAAGTGGAAATGGTAGAGTGGCCGGATGAGGTTCATATAAGTTGAAAGCAGCAAGCAGCCGCTGAGTGGTTGTTTTTGTTGCTGTTCTTGGCAAGTGGAAATGCGGAAAGTTTTAACAGAGTATTAAAAAAGCTCGTAAAATGTCATAAACTTTTGTTTTCTTAGGATTAGTCCTGCTTGGCCAGAACAAAAACAACCAAAAATAATGTCTATATCTTGTGCAGTCCCATTGTATATTATGTCACTCTTTATCCATGTCTCGGTTTTTCCTTTTCTCGTGCATTTAATGAATTCATAAAAAATTGTAAACAATTTTGAGACACATTTGAGTGGTTGTAGTTTATTTAAAACTTTATTGTACATCATTCATATGGACAATGGCATGTTTTTACATAATAATACATAAGTGTTTTATGTTGATAGCGCTGGCTTTTTTATACGATTTTTAGACCATGGTTTTTATTTTTTCTTCTATTCTTTTTGAGGATAAAGTGTGCTACACACAAGAGTTAGGCGCCATATATTCATAAAGAATAAATGAGAATATATGATCATGTTTGTTTATCGCTTTGCTCTTTTCATAAGGAATCTAAGAAATCTGAGTAAAAAGCAAAGAATAACCTTCTATTTTGTAAGGCTTCTTATAAATCTGACTTGAAGAATATGAAATTCTTGTAAAAATGCTCCATGAGGCAGCTAGAAAAACAAATCTAGCCTGTAGTCTAAAATGTTTCTCAACTTCTGCGATTTATTGACATGAGAGTGAGAATAGTATAGATAATCGGAGATACTTTCTATAAGACGACTCAAAGTAAGACTCGCAGTGAGCAGACAATGTTTGTGTTGGTTCCTAAATCCGAATCCAATTTACGTCAACGTCATGTTGTGGCTATACACATTTCCATGCTTATGAAAGGCAGTCCACGAATGTATGCTATGATTTTTTTAAACCTTTTAAAAGACACTATTTTATGTATTTTTGATGTTAAGTCCGAATACTATTAAAGTAAATAAACTTTTTTGTGGGAAAATTATTTTTAATATACTTTAATATTTTTTTGCGGTTTTTTATCGAAAACCTAACAAGACGGGATCAAACGGGCTGCAAATTCAAATTCTGTGACTCCAAAACCATTAAAGAGGTATTCCTGTCACTAAAAGTCTAGCGTTGATTTGTTTTTGCCCATCGTTTTTAATCGTTTATATATGAAAAATTAATATGTGGGTCGAAAAAACGAAGCGAATTATACAATGTGAAGATGGATCATATACATCTGCAAAAATAAATTTTGGTTTAAAAGACTTATCTACCTAGAAGTTCTGGAAGTAACATCGATGTTATATCGAAGTATCGATGTTTTTTATTTTTTCCGATCATCGATACTTTTATTTCGATTATCGATCAAATTCTATTACGGACAAAATATGGGCAATCAACGGCATCAACGTCGCAGACACTTTTCGCTTTTTTAGAGAAAAACAAATCTCAATGGTTACGAAATAGTAGGGTTGACTCAATTTTGGCACTTCGAAAATTTTTTAATGTCGAAAACTTAGATTCAAGCTTGTGCCTGTTGAATTACTGGAAGGTAATACCTTTTAAAGTTAAGCAAGGCTGGCAATCTAGTGAGCGACAAGCGGACTTCGCTTAAATCAGAAAACGTTTACATGATTTTATTTAATAACCATAATGAATGGATCTCAAATTAGTTTAAAGATTATGAGACTGCAATTCTGGGTGGAACAGCAAATTTTTTTTGGTATAACTCACAGGCTCACAAAAAAAAGTGGTGTAAACTTTACATGTGACAGAGGCACCCCTTATGGACTTTGGGTAGATGCATTTTAATGCACTTAAGCTTAAAATATGGAAAATTCTCTAAAACGCAAAATTTTTACTCTTAAACTAACATTAAGACATTAACAAGTAAATCGGACTGAAGACGAGATATCTAATCCAATTATTTGACAAGAACCATAGATGATAAATGAAGATATAACAGAAGGTAGCATCACAAAATTTTTATAAAGTCTATCTGCTCCAAACCGACAGAGAAGCCTGTATACCAAATTAGGTTACTCTGATTCTGATAGGGTAATTTATAGGATCCCATAATAAAGCCCTAACTCCATAAATACAATTTTATGCTAAGAGTATCAGGTATAACTTTTTATATTAAGAGAGAGTATACACACTTCGTTAACCAGTGTCCAAGAGCTTTTCAGCTTGATACTCCTCCTATTATATACAACATACCACATAAACTTCTGTCTAATGTAGAAGTTTATTTTGTTAGCATCCTGCTGAGATTCGCAGTCGGTGCTGACAACAATTTGAACAATCGTGGTCCCAAAGGTCGTCAAGGTTGTTTATGTTCAATTTCTATGCCATACAGCATATTGTTCTAGTATTCCCCAGCGATTTTATGGAACTTTTCTGGCAACGCTCAATAAATTGTATACAAAAAAAAAAAAAAAAACAGCACGAATGGAATTCATTTGCCGATTTGGCAAAACGAAAAAAGAAACAAACGGAAAGAAAAGGAAATATTAAATTTCATTTAATTACAATAGATTTATTTGAGCGGAGTGCCCCAAGAAGCAAATGTCTTTGTTAGTTGGTAAGGAAACTGAGAGAGTATCAGTGGCATATCAAATTTTATTAGTTTGAAGGCTGAAGGCCAAACAAACCGCAGTTCCGAGTCGGCCAGCATTGCCTAGCCTAGACGTGGTGGCAGTGTCATCTAGGCCAAATTCCCATTTATTATGCTTGGCAAAATAGGGCAATAAAATATGGGGGCGTCGGAGGCACACAAGCATACCACATAAGAAATACTGAGGCAGCGACACTGATAGATGAGCAGCGGGAGTCCAAGTAGTCTACAAAGAGAAATCAAAACAATTTTGCATGAAAGGCAAAACGAAGCGACAACTTCAAAGATTCAGTCAAGTGGTTTCTCCGGCTGGGGTCAGTTCTAGGGAATAAATCAAAACAAATCAATTTCTTCTGCGCCATTGATTCGCTAACTTCTGATGACAGTTTGTTTCTTTGCTCCAGGACACAGCACTGCGCTGGCCTAATGTATGGATGGCAACGTAAGCCGTAGTGACAACTAAATTGGGGATAAATACTAGTTTTGCAGCGTTACCAACGCCACTATGTCGTTACTTGGAAAACTTGAAAAAAACGGGGATGCATACGAGTAGATGGAACTGACACAGCTGCAAGCAGCCTGCGAGGAGTAGTGGATAAAGTTAACTCTCTTTCGACGTTGATCTAGCTGTTTCCTATGCCAATGCCGCTTCCGGTGCCTCGTAAATTTGCACTCAAATTCGCTTACTCGTCTGTTGGGGAGGGGATGCGGATTAGCTAAGCTGCTTGGGGCCAGGAGCAAGCACTGGGAATACACTGATGCACCGTAGTTATTTTTGATTAAATATTTATTTTTCGCTTGGCAAATAGTGCATAGACTGTCAGGATACGAGTAGTTACACATACGCGTTTAGTACACTTTATTCTAGGAGTATATTCTAGATTTCCATGGACGTGGAAAGGGAGGGCGTCTGCATTACAACAAAAGGATTGTGACCTGCTTCGTTCTGAGCTCTTTGCTTTGTGCATCAAATGCAAATTAAAATGCTTGCTTTTATGGCATAATTTCATATAACACTCATAAAGGAAAACAAACAGTGGGAGATTCACTCACACATGCAATTATAATTAGATTTAATAATGCAATTAATTATCTCAGTATGTGTTGAAAGGTTGATTTTTATAATGACCTCTAATGGGAGTTGCGTATGAAGTTTGGAAGTAAAAAAAAGATAGACAGTCATAAATCTGCCAAGTTGTTTGATAAACAAACAACCCACAAAAAGCGACCTTTATGTAGGACGACACAAACCAAACGCATCCCGTTTATTTCTACTAGTTTTCACGAAATAATAGTTTTTAAAAAAATAAATATGGATAATCCGAAGCCTTGGACTTTGATACAATTCATAGACGTAAATAAAATAAAATATGGCGTACGTTAAATTCGGCCGCATACCACCACATTACAATAAAATCCGGTATATTGCTTAAAAACTGCAAAAGATATTTGATTGCCAAATTTGGTTACGATATTTTAATAAATACAGTGCTTGGGAACTCTAAAAAACTTCGAAATGTCAAAATTTGGAAACGATATCTTCATAAACACACGAATTATCCATCTAAAACTGTTGTTTTTTTTAAGGTCCTCTAAAACACCCCTATGGGAGCCATATAAATAGTATAACCCAGATATCAAAAAAATAAAATAAACTTGTCTCCCGTGACAAAATAAAAAAATCGAATCTGAAAGTTTGGTTGCTCTAGCTCTTACCATCTCTGAGATCTTGGCGTTTATACGGACAGTCTGTCTGTACAGACAGACGGACTGACAGACATAGGTATATCGATTTCTCTAGTCACCGATGCGAACCCCCCGCGCACCTTAATCGATTTACCGTGTCTTCTCCCATCCAATCTCGAGAACAGAGTTATTTTTAGTTTGCAATTTTTAGTTAAAAAATCTGACGTCCACAGTAGAAATAATTTACATTCTGAGTGCTGGCTTATAAACTCTAGCCTACAAAATTAAAAATATATTTGACAGAGATTATCGAATTTTATTTTCCTGCAGTAAATCATCCTAGGTACAATATTCAGAATAAATTCTTTTCTATAGAATAATTTTTTGTTATTCAACGGTTTTCGCAAGCTGGTCTGGCGACTAGTTTTTCAACGACTAGTTCAATATGAACCACAAGATATAGTTCGAAAGATTAGATCTCAGAGATGATAAGAGCTAGATCAAAAAACTTTCGAGTTAGATCTCTGTTATATCAAGAGAAACAAGTTTATTTTATTGAAAACCGGGTTTCTGCTTTCATTTAAGTTATAATAGCACCACAAAAAAAAAATTTTGTTATGAGCATAATTCGTTTGCTTAGGAGTATATCTTAACATAATTTGGCGATAGCAAGTTCTTAGAATTACCAAGAACTAGGAAGACTGAGACTATATTTGGTTTTTGAAGTACCTAAGCTGGAATTTATATATTTAATTTATTTGTTATTTTTTTAGGGTATCTTAAAGTCGGCGCGTCAAGCTTTAACGTTCTTGTAATCAACGTCAAAAACCTGCAGTCGTTTTGGCGGCTCAGGAAATTTTTAGTATTTGTTTTTTAAATATAGTGATTAATTGAACTTTGAATAAATAAACCAACATTAAATTAATTTACTTAAAATAATAATTAAGTAATTCTTGACGAAATAAAAAAAGGGGTTTTATGTTTTTTGATTTTGCTATATTTAATATCTTCAAATAATGAATAGACTCATTTTTTTTTATTATAAGAATTTAAATCTTAACGATCCGGTTTACTCAAATAAGATTACTTTTCAATATCATGCATTGTTTCTAATTAGTGGATATGCTGACCAACTTTTCCACATATTCTTTAAAAAAAATAATTTTATTTTAGATTTTTTCGATCTTTTTAAATTTTTGGTTTGAAAATTTGATCTAATGACAATATGTTTGACATTTTTTTTTCACTAAAGAGTTTAAATTCAACAACTTATGCCAAAGCGAAAAATTAGATAAAAAATACAGTAGAACTTGCTTATAGCGAATTCGAATTGATTGAATTGTCATAGAGACAATACGTTGTACAGAAAAATTAGCTATATCCAAATTCATTATATGGATATCAAAATAAACAAATTCATGAAATTCTTTCAGGCAATAAATTGTTGTACAAGAATATGTTATATCCGCGTATGTTGCGACTTCTACTCTGCTTAATGGCAATTATTGCATCTAGCACATCTCCTGTAGAAGCATCTCAACTTCTGCAGTCTCAATTGAATTTGTTAGAAAAATGGTTAACCGATTGGAAAATAGTAGTAAACTGTCAGAAACCCGTCGAAACTACATTTGAAGTGAGAAATAGAAACTGTTTATCGGTTCGGCTATACGGATCTGAAATTCTCCAAAGCGATATCGTTAAATAGCTTGGAGTGCACATGGAAACAGACGCAGCTTAAAATTAAAACAAAAACAATACACTGGCTACTGGGGCATAATTTTCAACTTAGCATCGAGAACAAAGTTAGACTTTTATGGCTGTTCTAAAACCAATTTGTTCATATGTCATTCAGTTATCGGGCACGGAAAGCGTCTCAAATCGTGAAGTGCTACAAGTGCTATCAATCCAAAACTTTGAGAAACATTGTTAACGCTCCATGGTGTGTCAAATGCCTAAATCCACAAGGATCTAAGGAAGTCACCAAATTTAGCAAATAGAAAGATTATTAGACCATATTATTAATCTAGCCTTCAATTTAACGGACAATAGTCAAGCTTATAGAAGGCTTAAAAGCTTTCTTGTCTTTGATCTCTCAAGCAGATTTAAATTCAAAATTTTATTATTTTTTTTTTGACAACGTATGATATTATAATACCTACTAGTTCGCTTATAGCAACTAGTTTCAATGGAGTCTTCTGTGAAATACTTTATTTGAGGTGCCTCGGTAGTTGATAGATGACTAATGCCTTCTTAAAATATTCGATGAGTTTTGTTTATTTATCACCAAAGAAAGTTTGACGTTCACCAAATTTTTGGTGACTGAACTCCTTGAACGAATTTTTATTTTGATAATAAATCTCCATAACTTGCAATTAATACCTTTATGGTAAACCATATTGAACACCAAAGAGTTGCCAGAATGTTAGCAGCTCTTAAATACAGCCAAAATACAATACAAGAAAATTCTCCTAAAAACAGCTTATATATTTATGTATGCAATATACTTATGTTTTTGTACATCAAGTATATGCAACCGTAGACATAACCGTTTATCTATATTTTTTATTTAAGACTAAAATAGACAATTCGCAAGAAGAAGCAATTAAAATTTTTGTTTTTTTTAAGATACATATTGCTAAATTGCGCATACGCCATGTTAGCCATAAATAGAACATGTCAATTGCGCAGCAAACAAATAATGTTATATTTATTTCTATATTTTTTTGTTTTTCAAGTTTCACCTTTCGTCGTTGCTAAAAATATAAAAGACATTTGACAGATTTATCTCTAGCTGCTTCAGCGAAAAATCTTTCAAGGTCTTCTTTTGCCTTGAAATCAGATCTTGGTTAGGGAGCCTGCCTTTGTAAATGTGTCATCGCCCTTAGTCAAGCAGGCGATTTACACAACTTGATGCTTTCTAGACTTTCTTTTATTTTTTTTGCATTGTGGGGTTCGTGCTGCAGTAAAACATAAATTATTCATAAGTATGTAAAGTGCTGCGAACCACATGTGCGAAACTCATATACTATGTTACAATGTATACATATGTATATACAGCATAGTATACATATATATACATATATACATGGACTGCCGGAATCAAGCGACAACTTCAAAAAGTAATGTCATCGCTCAAACAAATTTCATGCCCAACAGTTTCCAACTCAAATGAATTCCTCGACCCTCTCGCCGCCGAAAAACAACAAAATTTTGCCGGCTGTGCCTGTTGTTCATGAAAACGCAATCTCACCGAGAACCCAAACCTCCGACTGAATCGCTTTCAATTTTAAATCAAATAAAAAGTTTTACGCAGCCGCCCTAAAAAATTCACCCAAATCCCCAGTAGACCAACGTACTCCGACCCAGACTGTTGCTCGACTCGGACAGACAGCAGCCACAAGGTCAAAAGATATTTCCTTTTGTTTTTTATTATTATTTTAACAATTTAAACTTTTTAACCGAAAACGTTTTCGCTTTAAAAGGTAAACTTTTTCAGCCGGCTTTGTGACAATATATAGTCAAGAATTTCCAGCGTTTTATGGGAAATATCTGCACGAATTTCCATTGTTTTTTATGCCAAAGTGAATTGATTGGTAAAGTCATAAAAGCAGTCCAAAAGCAACAACCGGAAACAGGCAAGTTATCGATAAGCAATCGATAGACAATGACCGTTCGCTTGTACACTTTAAACAATTTCTCGCCATTTAATTGCAACAAATTGTTGACAGCCATAGTTTCCTGTCCTCAAAGTGTTGCTGATAAAGCACAGCAGGACATACTGAAATGTATAAATTTATATTCTCTAGTGCACTTCATAATCAAATTGGTGTTGGCATTGCAATTAATTGCAATCAAATTGATTGTTGGCTTAGTTTAACACAGGGAAATTTTTTGTGGTTTTTACGCATGCGAGGGCAGGCTAAAGAGTAATCGGCGTAGCCAAAAAGCTGTGATCCAAAAAACAGGCATTCATCCAATTAAATAAAACGCTTTTTTTACTAAGCCATTTTTCAAGTAAAATACAATGATGTTTGTAGCATTGTAAAATCCAAACAGTTTTACGTCAGCTTTTGAAAATAATTGGTTTTGAAATTATACACATTTACAAACACGTGAAGACAGCCCCTGGAGGTATGCAATAATTTTTGAAAAATGATTTGGAGTTGGGCATAAATGCAAAATGGAAAAAAGGCAGTGTCCAGCAGCAATTCACAATAAAAAAGAACGCAGAACTTTACCAAAGCGATACATCTTTTTTTTTTTTTTTTTGAATCTATTTTTTATTTGAAATATTTAAATAGAAAAATAGAAGTTCTCATGTGGCAGGCATTGATGCGAGCGGTTTTAACATGTAGTTGTTCCTAGTTCCTAGTTTTTAACTCTATAGAATGGGTATAAAAAAATAATTCAAAAAATAATCTTTAGTATTCCGCAAATATCATATGAATTGATAATTTTATAAACAAAAATGGTTAGGTTCATAAAAATTCGATCATACCTATAAAAGCTAAATAAAAATTTGTAGTGGCTGAAACGGCAGCAACATGTAATTACAGTAAGATTGGATAAAAAAAATATTGTAAAGGGTCATCAATCTTGAGGTTCTTTTTTCAATAAGTTTTTTTTGGTAAACCACGCGTAAGTACTGTCAAGTTGCCATATGTATTTTATTCAGTTTTTAATGCCATTTGATCATGGAAAAACTTACACCCGAAAAACGTTTACAAATCGTACAATTATATTAAGAAAATTCGCGTTCTGTAAAGAATGTTTTTAGCGCGCTTAGGCCATTTTATGGTCGCCATAATCAACCTACTGAGACCACTATTCGCCTTACTATCAACAAATTTGAGACCCAATATTCATTATTGGATGACACTCGACCGAATACACTTCGTCCAGCGCGTAGTTTATGGGCCGGTGGAATCATCGGTCCATATTTCTTCAAAAATTACGCTGGCAACCTGGCATTAAATGGCAACCTTTATTGCACCATGATAACGAATTATTTGCTACCTGAAATTGAAGCCCGAGATCTTGACGACATTTGGTTTCAACAAGACGGCGCTACTTGCCACACAGCCAGTGAAACAATAGACATATTGAGGAGGCAATTCAGTGAACAACTAATTTCAAGCTTCGGACCGGTGAATTGGCCATTTTTATTTAAAAAAAAAACCGCAAGATTGATGGCCCTTTACAACACTGGCACACATTGATAATACTAGTGCATAGCTTTCTTAAACTATTAGATTAGTAAAATGAATAAATGTAATTTAAATTTTTTGCTATTAAAAGTTTTAAATTATTAAGTAATTCACAATATTGCAAGTACAGAAGTGTTCAGCGTAGCACCAGTTTACAAACTAAATTAAAATTTCAGAACTATTGTTATCTAAAGAGCATAAAACATAGACGTAAAAATTAAACAAATTTAGTTCTTGGATTAAAATTTTTCCGCTTTTTAATTTACTCAGGAGTTAAAACTATATGTCACAAACCAAGTCTTATATACTCTTAATCATACATAATTGGAATTAACCATCAATACAGCTGCTGCAAAGTGATATCAAGACTGTCAAATAGCTCCCAATAACGTTTCCCGGTTACCGTGCTGCTTTATTTAAGGTAATCCATCTGAATTATGCCACGAGTATGTCAATTAAATTTCCCCACACCTTTTTTCACGGCAGACTCCCTTTTCGATGTTGGTTTTTCAGAAAAAATTAACTAACTACTCCTTAGTGACTTTTAATTTGATGCATCTAATGCATAAAACTTTCTTTTTTTATGATCAAACATCGCTCAGACAATCAAGTTTGTTCTCGACTGTTTGTAATCGTGGCATCCTTTCATCCAAATATGGGTACAATATATTCCAAACATAAAAAAACTTTTCAAGCTGCTCTCAGACCAGAGCAAATTAGATCACCTGATTTTAATGCAGTCCGGTGTTAAGAATACAAGAGCCAAATGCATACCATACCATAGTTAATTTAGCCCAACAACTGGCAGTAATAATATTAATTCGTACCAATAACTATTCAAGATTAACATCTCAGAGCATGATTTTGAAGATTATTAAACCAGAAAACTCGAACTGTAAAACCGAATTTCAAAAGTTCAACTTTAAATATTTATGTTTCTAAATTGATAGAAGGATACCCATAAAAATTTCGTTCGACCACATAAACTAAAGAGTTTTCCAGTTCGCCACCTGATGGGATCCGCCTAGTTAATAACGTTTTTATGGCACACAAGCTATTTGTGGATATTTGGCCATTTTTGGAGTCCTAAATTGCACATTTTTTGGAAAATAAACTGCACAATGGAGCAACCAACAGGCCTAAGAACTTGAGGGTGGCAAGCGTGTAAAAATCATATAACAAAACTATCGCCTTTGGAATTTATTATCAAAGGGCGTGTCCTTAGACCAGAAGCATTGAGTGTTTGGGCTAGCAGGCCGACTCTGGTCCATTGAATTTTCATATAGAAATAATTACAAGTCCCTGGTATGGATGCCTTAACGCAAAAGGCCAAAAAAGTTGCCATTTCAATATAATTTATAGCTGTTCATATAAATCAGCCAGTTGCCCAGACGACTTGGAATAGCGATGTCGTCACGCCCCATGCCCTGAGCGAAGGTCGTCAGTTACCAAACTCATTAAGAGCAAAAACGTTGGCCAGCAACATTAGAACCCTTGTAACCACACCCCACTCAACCCATACGTTGCCCACAAATGGCAATGGCAAACAGATAGAGGTTCCGTTTTCACTTACGCCTAGCTGGACAAAACGTTTTTATCCCCATCGAATTATATGAAAGTCATTTCAGAAATGGCTCCAGCAAGTTGGGACATAATTGAGGCTCTTAAAGTACATGAAAAAAAAAACGCCTAATTTCAACAGCTGAAGCAAACTCAAGTGCAAATTTAAAGATATATGGCTTTAAATGCTTCAAGCACACAGGCTTTCCAACGTTGTCTGACAGACATGACGCCATATTGACTTGGGTAACAAAAGGCTTACGTCTTTTTTTGGGGGGGAACGCACCAGCATGATAACAGAATTTGTCTGATGAGACGCAACGTTGTCGTTGATGATTTGCGGAATGTCTGCAGACTGCTCCAACTGCTACCAAGTGCTCCCAACTGACTTGGTTATAAT
Organism: Chymomyza fuscimana; assembly: GCA_949987675.1. Lineage (NCBI taxonomy): Eukaryota > Metazoa > Arthropoda > Insecta > Diptera > Drosophilidae > Chymomyza > Chymomyza fuscimana. The sequence goes on from OX465088.1 coordinate 84,473,474, forward strand.
GTTGGGCAAACTCTTACACATCAAACGGCATTTAAATAAATGTAAATTTCAGCCTAAAATCATTTGAAAGTACGTGGGCGCATTGTTATGTGGGGGAGAGAACGTCGGCTTGGAAATATTAATCGCCCCAAGCATCCGACGCCACCTGCCTCTACGAAAAAATGTAAAACAGACGAGGCGGCGCCTCATAGTGGAATACCCTTTAACCACTTTTGCCAAGTTAAATTGTAGGCGTTTTCTGGGAAAATATGTTACGTTTATTGTGGAGTAGACTTTTTTGTGAAAAAGTCAGCATTATCTCATTTATTAGGCTCACATTTGTGGCTTCTAAACTGCTTATTAATGAAACGCGTAAGATATCAAACGTCACGTACAGATAATGCGCATCTTTTGCTAAAATTTGATATCTCTAGCTCCTATGGTAGTTAAGATCTATGCCTTTCCTATGTTATGATAAGCATTTTGAGGTCATAATCCTTTCTGTCTTGTACGTAAATTCAATAACACTCCTTACCCTACAGAGTATTAAAATAAAAGCAAATGCAAACATGAAAATGTTTTTGGCCCAACTCTTCTCAAACGCTTTTAATTTGGCCCTTTATGCATGGTCCTGGCTTAAACAGGCCCAAAACTGTTTATTTCGCGCCTCGTTTTCAATTGCGGAAGCGCATTTTACAGCACCTATTACCCCTCCCCCAAGAACCAAGCCCGAAAAAGTTAGTCAGAGTTGCCAGTCCAATAGAGTTCACAGTGGGACGCAACTCTATCGAGCTGAAGCTTCGTTGTTGGTTTCTTTTTTTTTTTTTGCCAAACAAAAAAGGTTACCAGTTAGGCCAAGACGTTTTCCCATCTCTCCTGGGCTAACTCAATACTCTGCTCTGTTTGCCTTGTTGGACGTTGGCTGACGTATGCCTTATATACTTCCATATACACATGCCCTACCATACCGTACCATATCTTAACCTCCTCTATCGTTACTTTCTGCTTTCTTTCGCTGTTTTTGTTACGCTATCTTGTGGGCGGCGCTTGCCTTTATGCGATGAAAAATGGCAACCATTTTTAATTTAGTTCTTTGTTTCAAAACTCATCTGATATGGCGTTGTTTTGGTTAAAGAACGGGAATAAGGCCAAGATAAGCGCAGCTGGCTGCAAAGTTTAAAAGGTGCGAGAAAATTGTGTTGACTGACTGGAGTGATTTGCATTTTTGCTATTCCGCCTTCTTCTGCTTCTTCTCCTGCTACTTCTTCTTCATCTGAGATGTGTTAACACGCTGCATTATAACGGCAGTTTTCTCACACATTTTGGTTTTATTCTCGTTTTGGCTTTCTAGTTGAGGGATTTTCTGTCCTTGAGAATATAGTAGTGTGAGGCTAAATGACATTCAAGTTTACTAAAGAGAAGATCCTGTCACACCTTGTTTAAAATTTAACGTACTCAGTTCTTTACATGGGAAATTTGCGTGAATTCACAAACTGTCCCACTTTAATTTAAATAAATTAAACAATCATTTTTGCATAGTAATTATTAATTATATTTGCTTGTGTTTTACAAAAGTAAACGCAGCATTGGTTTTTATGCTATTCATAAGTTGGGAGTAAATAAAATTTTAAAATTTTTTTGGTCAAAACGAAAATGAGAACAAACCCGTGAATGTAACAAAAAAAATTTAATGGAAAGGAATATAAGTAAAAAAAAAAAAATAGTTTCGACTGGTATTCATATGCTTTTACCGATGCACTATGGGCCCAGATTCTCATATTTTGGCCAAAACCCTGGCATTTCCATAATAATTTTTTTAGAGTGAAGAAATTTTACACACGTGTTCGTAAATGATTGAGCTATTTTTTATTATTTAAGTTTGAGCCTCCTCAGATTTTTTAGGATATAGATAATCTAAACCAAAATTGGAAAAAATTTAAAAAAAAATGTTTAACTTAATTTAAAAAAAAACGGTTTATTGGAATTGGACCATATTTCACACAGAGGTAGATATGAGCTCCTCATACATTGAAAAAATAGCCAAAATATTGAATGGTTTTGAAGTTATAGCCCCAAATAGTTTCAGCATTCCAAGCAAATTACAAAAAGACGGCATCACTAATCCATATTTTTTTTAACTGTTATAATTTTTTTTTTGCATGCTCTTTTAATTTCGGAAAAAAAATTTCAAATATCCAAATCAATATTTACATTTTTACGTTTTTTCTTCAAAATTTATAATTTTTACAATTTTTTACAAAGGCGCAATGTAAGTATGCTATAAAATTTTCAAATTGTACATTTTTCTTACATTTAAGTACAATTTTTGAAATGACAAAAATTAAAGCATACTTTTAGGCAGCTAAGAAATTCAAAAAACAGTACAATTTCCTGGAGGTCAATTTTTAATATTCAACTTTTAGATACAAAATTCAATTTCCGAAAATCGGGAGGAATTACATTTTGTTGTAAAACATGTGAAGAAATTTATAAAATTTTTTTCGATCAAATATCGAGTGGCAGTCGGAGGTACCCTTAAAGCAAAGTAGCCAAATGATGAAAAACCTAAAAAATCTTTATAACTACTCGAATATATTTAAAACCAAAAAGTTTTTAAGCTCAATTTTATTTTTTCTCTGAAGTAATATTTATAACTAATAAAGTGAATGAAAAAATACAAAATGTCATCTTTGATGGCTAATAACTTAAGAACCAGTAATTAAAATTTAATATTTCTTTTTTGCACAGGATACATTAATATGTGTAAAATCATATTAAATTGTCATTGTGTCCAAATTTTGAATTTCGTCTTGAGGGCTTTTGGCCGAAATCTGGCCACGCCCATTGTGCGCTGTGGCCATTCCAATTTCCACCTCTAAGATAGTATATTTCAATTATACTAGTTTACAGCAAAATGTATCCTCAACATGTTTTACTCGTTTCCGTTGTAAAATGACACGATAAAACCGAAAATGAAATCAAAAAATTTGTTCATGGACGGATGTCGAGATATTATTATTATTATTAATCAAATAAAAAGTATCTCTACTTAAAAGCAAATATCTCTGGTTGTACTAAACTGATGTTGATTATTTTTTTACCAAATACAAAATACAAATACAGACGGACAAACCGATGGTTGAACATACCTAGATTAATTTCTTGTTTCATGATCATATTTGAGGTAACTTTGGAGGGTCTCCGATGTCTCCTTCTCTATACAACATACATTGCACAGTGGGATGACAGACCGATTTTTTTTAAGTAAATTCGAAGAATGCAGCTAGAGACTCAAAACTTAGCATATTTGTTTAATTATACATTTAGTAATAAGGTGGTGGTGTGATTTGGTTTTTCAAAGATTTGTGCGATTTCCTCATTTGAAACAGGCATAGGGAGTAGTGACAGACTATCGACGCCTTATATCTTGCCACATCGCAATTCAATTCTGGACCACTTTGATTTCTTGGACATCTCACTCAGACTAACTGCGCAAAATTTAAGCTTAGTTATTATACTACGTTCTTATATGTGATTAATCAAGTATGAAATTAAATTTATAAATTTTTTATTCACGTTTTGACGGAAGCTCCCCATATTCTACTGACTCATTTCATTCGTGTGGTTCGTAATAGAACTTTACTCCAATTTATTAGAATTTCGTTGTTGCACAAATTTTAAGCGCTAAAGTTTGAAACACTTTTTAAAGTGATTTTAAAAAGTCCTCCTATATTAGAGTAACCATAGAGCCGGCACGTCTTATAAAGCATCTAAGTCGTAAAGTTTTCGGTGGTTCCCATTTAGACACGAACCAAAGTCGCGACCCAAACTTCAGCCTGAATAAAACTAATTAAGTTGGATAAAATTTTGTGCAGCGCGCTTACGCAATTATAAATTAGGTCAACCCGTAACTCAAGGTCATTTTAGATTTATGCAATAAGCAGAAGAAGGAGCGGAGTGAATCCGGTATCGATTGAGGTACATATATTGCTATGTCTATCCGTCTGCCCAGGCAGACCTCTGAGAGATCAAAATTTATTTGTGATACCGATACGATATTAAGAAAATCGGGAATTTCGGGGTCGATAGTAATTTAGCTAAATTGATATTTTAAATTTTGACAATCATCCCAAATTTATTTGTCTAGTATTGATTGTATAATAATAAACAGCCACACAAAAAATATCAAAAATTCCTTGATGTTTCCTTCTTTATGGTTTAGTTTTGTCGCTGAATCCGAATCCGAGCTCTAAAAACGCCCAACACGTCAGGTTTGTGACAGAACCTCAAAAAACCCAATAAAAAGATGGATTTTGAAGGTTATCTCAGAAACATGAATTGCTGAAAATCTTTGGCAGAGAAAGAATCTGGTAAAAATTTGTTGCTGCTTTTTTTTGGGGTTAGGATAGAGCCAATTCGGTTAGAGGATTCGGATTAAGTGCGTCGTGTTATTGAAGCTCCCAGGCGAGCTTAATACGTAATAACGAAAAAGGTGTCTAGTTTTCCACAATTCTAGGGAGGGAAAATACGTTTGTAATGTTCGGAAAAACACACTCATACGTTTGGGGGTTCACCGAAGGTGCGGATTAAATATTTTTTTACAGCGATAAAAAGAAATAATATTGGAAACTGCTTGTTAGATTGCATTCAAGCAGTTCGGCCTACTAAAATGGTGCGTAGCTTCAAGAACAAAATAAGGGTGAACAGTATTTAAAAACTTGTTCTCTCAGAAAAAAAAAACATGGAATATTCCACCTTATCATACGTTTTCGTTTTGTAAGAAAATACAAATTTCGCTACTTTTAGGAATATTGAAAAATAGGCGAGGAATTCGTAAGGAGCGAACTATAGCAATATGAATTCTTTGATGAAGCAGCGGTTCAATGAAATAATTTGAATGTTTATAGAAGTGATGTTTTTGCTCCTTTTATACTCAAATCTCTTTTCGAACAGTAATTAAAAGAGATCCCCATGATTGACCTAGTGGCGACTGACAAAAATAGTCAAGTCACGGAGAATTATTAAATTATTATACTCCAATCCCATGTTAAATTTAACCAACCCCATATACTCTCACCAAATGGAAGCCCTGTGCCATAGCTGTTTAATGTGTTTATCCCATCTTGTGCCCAATTCCAGCTCTACTGTCTGCCACTCTGCGCACATATCAGAAAGCGGCTTGTGATACGGATCAGGTGGTAATTGCTTGTCCCCGCGGCACCAGCATCTCAATTGAGTTCGCGCAGTACAACAAGTTTGTGCCAAAAGGTAAGTACTGCATATTCAGCAATGTATTCCTTGGGGTAATTTCCGACTAACACGCACTGTCTTGCACCTTACAGATGGTCACAGTATAGAGGACCTTTGCCCCGGCGCTACGGGCTCCAAGCCGGAGATACGTGGCAAAGCCAAGTACTTGCTGCGTGGTTCTATATTTGGCTCTCCCACACAAAAAGTGCCGGCAAATCGTTATGTAAATGGCGGATACGGCTATGGTATACTAATGGCAACTCCGCAGTCCACAAATACGGCCACAGAGTCGGCTGGTACAACTCCGGCTAACGACGGAGCTGTTGATAACTCCCCGGAAAATTGCATGTGGCCCAATGCCTTGCAGGTAGGTGGAATTCGATCTTTTATTGCGATAAATTAAAACCGATGAAATATGTATATTCGGCATATCTCTAAGCATTTCCTTTTTGCCCATTTAAATAATTGATTTGCTCAAATCCCAATCAGTGCCTAAAACAGAACAGACTACACGCATATCTGAGTATCTGAGTATATATCCTTGTTGCGACCTTGTCAGCGGAAATCTATCAAATTAATCAAATTAAGTTTCATTTTGTTCATTTCGCTTTTACCGCTTTTCATTTTTCACAGCAAAAGCATTTAAGTTCGAATATAAATACATTCCGCGTATAGGAGGTGTATCCGTATCTGTATCTGTTTATTTGTATCTGTGTGTTTGTCAATGTGTCAATTTTAGCCACCTCGAATTGGATAACAAAGCGCGGGGTTTTTAGAAATACCAAATGGCATTGCTTCCAATTCATTAAACATTTTGAATTCTTGTTTATGCGGATGTCGGGTAAAAATTTAAATTCCAAGCAAATTCAAGTTAAAAAGTTTTCCTTTTTTTTTCTTTTCTTTTTCTTACTTTTAATGTGCGTCAAAGCCGAAGGAACAGGCAAAACTTCGACTAAAGGGAAATCCCTAAAAAATTGACGAAGGCCAAAAGTTGCCTTTTTGTCAAGCAAAGTCAGCGTGAGATGTGGCCAAGAGAGCTGCTACACATCCCGTGGGGTATCATTAGGCAGCGGGCTTTGCTCAGCCGCCGCCTCAACTCAGTTTCTATTTTTGTCTTTTGGTTCCTGCGGAGCATGTAGACCGTGAGACAGTGCCTACGGCCAAATGGCAACATGGCGCTAAAAATGGCTACCACAGCACATCATTTCTGGCATCGTTATAGTATGTGTTTTTTTTTTTTATATATTCCCTTTGTTCACCATTGTTCGAGTATCTGTTTTTGTTGCCACGTCCATTGCTGGTGGTGGGCCATGTTATTAAATTTTGTGATGTAGTCACGCTGTCTGGCTCAATCTGGACGCGCTTCATTCGCGCCGCTTTCAGATTTCAACGCGCAGGCAGAGGTGGGCGTCCATGTAGCTGCTGTCAACACAAGATAGTGAAAAATAACTTGGAATTAAACAGTTTACATTCGTGCTGTGGATTACGAGCCAACATTTGTATGCCGTGTGACATCCAGCTGCCACCCAAGCAGACCCCCCACCTGAGCACCTCGTAGCTTCCAGTGAAAAGCATCAGGCATTCAGCCGCCAGACAAGCGCCATCAGTCGTCACTTTGCTTTAGCCAGGTTTACATTTTCCGGCTGATACTCGGCAGAAACACGTGATGCTCTGGGACATTAACGAATTTCATACTGTACGATAAGCTCTTGAACAAATTTCCTAGTTAGTGACAAAGATTGAATGGAGTGGTGCCATATATAATAAGTATCTCTCAGTACCAGGCGTTTAATCGATAAAGCTTGCCGACAGCCAGAGTGCAGCCTTGAGATTAATTTTGCAGGACTGATTGCCAAGTGGTCTTCTGATTTTTTTTATTTCTTGCTCTGTAATTAAAATTTGTAAAAGCAATGCATTATTTATGGGGATTATCCTTGTAACTGATTACAGACACATATTCAGCAGACTGTAAAGTTAGGGTTGCCAGCTACACTTTTGTTCACTTAAGTTGCAGTATTTTGTAATCCGCTTCCGTCACTTCGATTTTTGAAAATGCATTTTAAAATCCGATTGTAAACAATTCACAGAAATGGGCAATCAAATACGAGAGTAAAATATATTACACCAATATACAAAAATAATAACTCGTTAACATATTACAGTCGCAACAATATACCCAGAAAAAATAAATGTTATTTTTAAGAACAAATTTTTTTACGGAGCTTAGACTGAAATGATGCAAAACCGTCACGTAACAGTGTGAGGCATGCTTTGTGTGTACGCGTGAGTGTATCAACTAAGGTTAGCTGAGTTGGTAAAGTTCAAAATTGGCTGAAGTCCCAGGTTCGATTCTCACTGGAGCCCAACTTTTTTAAATTTTACTAATGGGTAATATTTATTTTTTTTTAAATTCCATTTCGAACACACTTTTTTTTATAAAATATATAATTTACTTTAGTTGTGCGCACTATTCTAAACTTATGTTTTTATTACTAAATGATTTTTATATAACTTATTTTGAGTATTATTTTAAATAAACAAATGTTAATATTAATTATTAGTTTTAACTATAATTATCATTATAAAAAAATAAAAATAAATAAATATTATTTATAAAATATTAAATGAAATTCATATTGTTCAGCTTATTTATTTAGTATTTTGTATATGTAATATATAGGGTGCGCAATTATTTCATTTAGACGCAGAGAAACAGAAATCCGTATCATTAAATTTCAAAGGATTCTTCTAGCTACTACACTGAAAATTTTTTTTTTTTTGATAGCCTAAATTACCCTTGTACCCTAAGTGTAGGGTGTACAAGAGATTTTTTTTGGCAAGATTCAAGATTATGAAATGTGGGAGTAAAAATTTGGAAATACGGTTAAAAATTCTGTTGGGGCTTTGCGGGACCAATATCAAAAAACTTTATACAAGTGAAAACCCAGAGACGTATACAAATTCTAAAATATGAAACGCATAAGTGAATTTTTTTTTTACCAAATAATATAAAATAAATTACCAGTAAACAAGTTTACGAAAGATCTATCTTTTTACCTTCGGAGAATTAAGCAAATTCGCACCTATAAGGTCTTCGACATTTGTATCTTTATATCATCTACGCCTTTGGAAAAACACCTTCTATGACAACTTCCGGAAAATTTAACATTTAGTTCAATGGAAGCAGCGTTATGGCGTCTTAAGTGGTAGTCTGTTGGGGGTATCGGAACAAAGGGCTTAAATTGGGATCGTATTTAAAACACCACGTTTCGTCAGCAGTTACAATGTTAAAAAGGATATTCGCCTATTTTTTGTTATCCTTAGAATTCGGAATTCTCAGCATTGTTTAAACGTCAGTCACTCTGTGCGGAACAAATCTTTCACAAACCTTCCTGTAGCCCAAAGGGTCGAATTAAATGTTATCAATAAATGTTTTTGGGATACCCAGCGACATTTCCATTAATGTCTCTAAATTTGTTGGCTGATCTAGTATTGATCACGGATTTTTCTTGATCAACATGTCCTTTGCCATTAATATCCTCACGACCACTTTAAAAGAATTTTACCACTTGTGAACTTTGCCACGGGATAAACAATCATCCCCTTAATTTTGTTTCATCAATTACAACATTTCGGAAGTTTTATCAAGTTTAAAACAAATCTTAATATTCGCTCTTTTTTCGATGATCATTTTTGTACCGATGCCACAAACAGACTGCCCCGACGCCAAAACTCTGCTTCCACTAAACTCAATTTTATTAAATTAGAAGGTGTCTTTTTAATGGCATATAGATGGCGCCACTTAAAATGGCCATATGAAAACAGTCCTGTTTAGCTTGGGACCGATCTTGTATATTTATAATGCTATTAAAAGCATTTACTTTGACCTACCCAACACTTTACTCCGACTCCCTATTAGCTGTGCTTGAAAAAAAAAAAACAAAGTATAAATTTTTGATACTGCAATAAAAATATAAGCTTTTCTCAACAAAATCTTATAGATGTAAAACAATAACGGTTCAATAATAGGAAAATGTATATTTTTAAATCCAAATTATCGTAAGCAGGGTTCGATAAGGCAATTTTTTACGAGTGTTCGGTTTCAGATACTCATCTCAATCAGAGTGGCTACTGTTCTCTACCACCTTACTTTTAGTTTTTATATGCTGATTGATTTATTGATAGAATACATTTTGAAACCAACAAAAACGATTTTGGCTTGACGAACCTTAGTTTTCATTATTTTAATTTTGAAGAGACAAAAAACATGTAATTCATAAAAACGGAGATTGATAAAAACGTTGATTTGCAAAGACTATAGGTATGTAAAATTAAATATTTTATAATTTTTTTGTTTTTAAAAGCATAATAAAAATCCGTGATATTCTTTCGTAAAAATTTTATTATGTACTCGGTGTCACTGTCACGACCTTTTGTCACTGATATTTTTTTGTCACAGTCACAGTTGTCGCTGTGACTGAAAATGCACAGTATCGCTCATCACTACTACAAACCCTTTATAATTTAGAATTAACTTCTTATTAATTATATAAATAAATTAATAAATAAAAAAAAAACTTTTATACAAGATATAATAATAATAATGGGAAAACTGCATCAGAGTCTATTGCGCCCCCCAAAGGTCCTCAGCCATTCCAAGTCTCGTATATAGTTTATAAAAAATTAATATCTTACAGCTTTAGGTTATTCACACGTTGGATGCTTCCTCTGAATATACTTTGATAAATTGATTGTTGAAGATCCTATTAACTGTTACAAAATACGCGCCAAGTATTTCCGTACCAATTGCATCTTGCAATATTTGCAAGGCCAAATTATCACCTAAAACACTCAATAATTTCCAAATTTCACATTTCTTTCTATCCATGTTATTATTCCCTATTATTTACTCACAAAAATTTTAAAGGCACTTGTCTCTTCAACTACTAGACACTTACTTTGCATGTGACCCTTCTTCATATTGCAACAAATACTTCAAAACTATTGTATTCATTAATACTAGCCACCAGAGAACTGCAGCTGTGGCAGTGTATTATGCGACCACCACATATTTCCGAGTGCTGTTCAAACTCTAGTGTGCTAAGGCACCATACATAAATACTGCAGTGTGCACTGCACTCTTGCCTTCTTCCACTCTTAGCACTATGGTGCCAATGGTACTCTACTGGCCTGTAAATGGTTCGCTTTACACTCTAAAATACTGCACAATGAAAAAAGAGAGTGTGAGAGACACCATCAACAACCTACGAGTGAGCAGTGGTACCATAATATTAGGGGTGTGTTTTGGCCTGAGCTGGGCCATGGTATAATGGACGAAAAATGAGAGTGTGTTGGTTAGCTATACGCACATTTTTTGGCCGCTCTCTTTTTACCCAGCTCTCATTCTCTCGCACTGCCCAAAATAGTGTCATTGTCACTCTTGAAATTTAAAAGAGTGTCTGCAGTGTGAGAGTGTAAACAAGATTATAATCATGACAATATAATGTATGGTGAACTGTTACTGCTTACTCTTGCAATATTTTGTTACTATTGGTACGGAAATACTTGGCGCGTATTTTGTAACAGTTGATAGGATCTTGTACTTACGAATATTTTGTCGCGGTTCATACGAACTTATATATCCACGAGTATTTTGTCAACTTGGTATGAAAATACTTGGCGCGTATTTTGTATCAGTTCATATACCCACGAGTATTTTGTCACCGTGGGTTGTGACTGTGACAAAATACTCTTACTCTCATACCAATAGCGACAAAATACTTGCAGCGTATTTTGTAACAGCTCATGTTACGGTGACAAAATGTAACGAGTCGTATCAGTGACGAGTGACAAAATACATTTTCTCACCGTGACAAAATACTTGTCACTGATACGACTCGTTACATTAAAATACTTGTGACAAATCATAGGTACGTAAATATTGCTCATCACTAGTTTGTAGCCAGAGCAACGTAGACCTTCAGGCTGATTGTAGGTAAATGGCGAAAAAAAGTGTATCCAGACTCAAGCTCTCGGAATTTGCAAAATTTTTTAGTTTTTGTGATAATGTCCGCCTTAAAACTTTTTATTCAATATAAAATAAAAATATTATTTTTTGCCTCTGAGCACACGAATTTCTTGCCTACCAAGAAAAGTTCTTAAAATCTTAGCCCTCCGCCATTTATTCCGAAATGCAAAGTCCTTTGCCGCAAATTGAGACAAAAATTCTTGATTATAATTGTAACCAGCAATTTGGTAATAAAATGTCATGCCTTTTTAAATAATTGGATGAAACATTGACAAAGTAACTACTTAGGCGACATAAAGATGTATAGTATATACTTGCAGTATAAACAAATATACTAAGTTATAACTAAACAAACTCAAAAAGTGATGAAGAGAAAGAGGGCCGATAGAGAGCCAGTTGGAAAAGATGGTGGAAAGGGGGCAAAAACAATTTCAACACAAATGGCAACACTTCAATTACATTTTTAATGCAAATATTTTATTTCAATTTAGAAAGTTTACAAATTCCGCTCAACTCTTGAGTTGTCGTTGACTTTTCTTGCTACTTGGGTGTGTACTTTGTGCAGGCACTGTACATATATATTTGCCTGTGTATTAGTTTTGTGTACAGTGTGTCTGTTTATAATGTTCTTGAGCAAAACTAGAAACTAAAATCCAACTGATGCACTACTTGATACTTGTTGTTGTTGTTGTTCTTTGCTTACAGTACTCACTACTACAGACGGTGGTCGAGGCTTGCCAGAAGAAGAAGCACTGTAAATTCCATGGCTCCCCACAGTTCTATGGTCTGGGCGCAAGCGGAGTGGGTGATGCATCCGGTACCAGCAGCTATCACAGCAGCACGGCCAGCTCGAATGCAATCAGCAACGATCCCTGCCCGAAACGCAGAAAAATCGTTGAAGTCGCCTACAAATGCCGTCCATGTAAGTCAATCTAACAATCCGGCAGCAATCGAACAAACTTTAGGAGTTGCCACCCTGCCATAAACACAAGTTTTGTACAATTTTGTTGAATTTATTGGACGTGCATTGGGATATATGAAATGACCAACGAATACGAATGCGGAAGCGTTGTAGCAAGCAGTAGGAGTTGGATTAACATGGACTGTCCGAATCGACACATAAACGTCCCGATGTATACTCACTCGTTCGCTTAGCCAGCTGTTGCCCTGGGCTGACTTTGGCTCGATTCGTTCGATTGCCAAAAGGCGCTCGACAGCTGTCAGACATGGCCTACACATCGTGCCCAGAGTTCAGTTTTCGAAACATTTTGTACTGCATGTAGCCATTGAGAACGAGTATTGTCGAGCCGTCCGTGTGTCGAGTTGGCTGCCACAAATACATACAACTACTGGCAGGCACTACATGCAACGAAGTTAGCGCGCTGTCGTGCGTTCCCAAAATCCACTCAGGTGGAATGTGCGCGAGAATTGGCGGATGATGGTGAAGCCTGAGTGTTGTAGCAACGTGTGGACGAGCAGAAGCCGATTTTTATGGCGTCACGACCAGACCACCCAAGCTCACCCCTGAGGACGTGACTCGTGTGTCATGGGAAAACTTGAGCGACACAAAATTAACTTTCGTCGCATCGGAAGAGTCGAGAAAAACGAATGTTGCTACCGTTGCATGAATATTTGAATTTTAGCGTCATTATCGAAACGAAAATCTAAACGAACTCAATGGGTTGGGCTGCATTTTGTTGGACTGGGTGGGATTGACTGCAGTCAACTGCAGCGGAAATCCTTGTGACTTCAAATTACAAAGCGACGAAATCATTGATTACTGTAGCTACTCAGTACATAATATGTCATTATTTTCGCCGTCATGTCGCGCTCTCTACTATGTGTGCAGTGTTCTAATTCTGCGAAGTTTTTCTTTTTAGCACTAGACAAAGAAAATTCAATTTCCTTTAATTATGGAATTTGTTAGCTTGACACAAAATTAAGAAGTTAGCTGTATGAGCAATGACAGAGAAGACTCAAGCTGCTTACTCTTTTGCCATTTTAGATGAGTTTCGCAGCAAGGTAGCCTGCCACAACGATGTTGCACAGCTGGAGTGCAATCCTTACTCACGCATTGCTGTGTACAGTGCCAGCTTTGGCCGGACTGAGTACGAGAGCATACAATGTCCGCAGCCGCAGGGCGTGCGTGAAGAAAGTGAGTGTTTGCATCAATCATGACGTCATCAATTGAAACTAATTCTTCTCTTTGCCAAACTATCTGACAGCCTGCTTGGCCTCCTATGCCACCGAGACGGTCATGCAAATCTGCCATGGAAGACGGCGTTGCAACTTGGCTGCAGATGCGAACACCTTTGGCACACCTTGTCAGCCAAACTCACGGATGTATCTGAAGGTTGTTTACACATGCGGTGAGTAGGCGGTTCCCAATGGCACTGCAACTTTATAACTTGATTTAGAGCATGTCATTGTTCGCGTCTTGGGCGTCATGGTGGAAGATTGATGCCTAGTGCTTGGTGTCCATAACTGATGCACGTTGCGCGCCAATAGCACTGCCAATACCATTTGATTTATGAGCACGGAATTCTTTTGCTTATTTTGGTTCGTTGCAGTGCCCAAGCAAGTACTGAAGGAGCACAATGATTCCGAGGTAGAGCCTGATGAGACAGAGGACTTTGAGGGCGACATCAATGACCTGTACGATGACGAGCTAATCTACAAAGAGTCTGAGGCAATACCTAAGCTGTACAGCAACACCACGGCTACATCGCAGCGTAATGCCAGCGGAGGAGGCATCACTAATGTGACTCCAACAGGCAATCAAACAGCTATGAACGGGTCACTAGCCATGGATGTAGATGGTACTGGTGTGAATCCCGTGATGACACATAGTTCAGATTTAAGTCTTGAAGGTAAGTGCAGCAATCAAAGCGACCCAAAAAGCTTACCATGTAGCCCAAACAAACGGGTAGTATATTCCAGCTGTGATACTTCGTTAATTTAATCTATTTTTATATGTATTATGAAAAATGGCTACTACTTTTAAGGCTGTAGCCTTTCCGAGTTTCGGTTTTAAAGACGTAAAGATTATCTGGCATTACCTAAAAAAATCCCAAATGAAATTTTTTGACGTCGGATTCAGCGACCTGCAAAACTTGTAATAAACATGGTCTCAAATCCGAATATACCTCAGAAAATAGTTTAGTCCTTCGAAAAGTGGTTTATTAGTCGAAATAAGTCATGATTGTACAAAGTACAACCTAAGTCCATTTCTTGTACGTAATCGAAACATGTTTTTACCCTTAGACGATCAGGAGCGTCTTTACTTGTATCTGCTAGTCACCGGTTCTTTGGGCGTACTCTTCTGCATTGTCATTGTGGCCACTCGTCTCGTGCTGCAGAAGCGTGGACACTCCACCAGCGACACACACTCCAATTCCTCCAAGGGTGGCAGTGCGGGTGGTCTGGCCGAAGAGACAACCATACCCAGCGGCTTCAATGACACAATTTCGGAAATAGATGCCGATATCGATCTGACCACAGCTATACCTGTGCCCAGTGTGTCCAAAAATGAGGTAAGCCCCGTGTTAGTTAAGCCAAGTTATTTGTTTATTAGAGCACTGTGTGGTTTGCAGAACTATGTAACCTATGCGCCAACGAGCAGCTTATACGCCAGCTTAGCATCGAATCAGCTACCCAGCGGTGTAGGTTCCGGAAGTGTTCCTGGATTAATCGCTAATCCCTTACTGATGGGCCCGAGGCAATCACCGGATCTTATAGGCATTTCTTCCAGCTTTGTGGCTACCAGCAGCGCCGCTGGCATGCCTCCACAGGGCACTGTGGCAGGCATACTGACGCCGGCAATTGTGATTGGCTCCAATTCACCAGGTGGCACACTACCGGGCAGCAGCGCCATAAGTAAGTAAACTTTACCAAAGCTATCCTATATACATCAAGCAGCTGGTCATGTTTACAAAGTGTCATTTTAACCATTGGTATTTGTGCTGCTCGTGTTTTTTTGCTCTTTGTAGGCACCATGGTACCCATCACGTCACTGGCACAGTACACGACGGCGCCAACCATACGCGCCGGCTACATTATCAATCCCGAGAGTGTGGGTGTATTGCAGAGGCCCACCAATACACCAACGCCGCCTGCATCACTGACGGCTGGTTCACCAGCTCATCCACCGCTCTCACAATCTCCGCTTGCCATGACGCCTTTGGGTCATATGTCGGCCACGGCAACACTGCGTCGAGCGAAGGCCAACGCCACACCAATGTTACAATCTCAGCTATCCTATGACGGTACAGCACCACGCACACTCTCCACAGGTGTGCCAGTTAGCTCACAGTTCTATTACGGATGACAGAGCACGCTGGACTGTGAGCCGCACATATATACCAATGTAGTGAGCAACTCGGCCATGGGCGGTGACAAAGTCAAGCAGGATCAACTGGGTGCCGGGTCAAACGAGCGCAGGTCGCAAGCTGAGGACATAACCTAGTCACTAGTAAGAAGTCCCAGCTCTCAAGACAATACCAATCCACTGGCCAAGGTTTAATGCCAGTAGTAACAAAACAAAGAAGACAAAAAAAAAAAAAATACCAGATGCTGCCAGAGATGTATGGAAAATGGCAAATAGGCAACAGCTGATGCACAAACTCCTAAAACAAGGACGAGCTTCCGGTAACTGTACATAAATACCTAACTGAATGAAATAATTTTAGGGAGTGCTCTTAAAAGATCTCCAAGCGTAGTGCTTAAGTACTAGCATAATTTTGTAGAGCGGTGTGTGTGTGTGAGAGTATGTGTATGTAAGTGTGTTTGTTTATTGACAGTGTTGGAAAAGCATAAGTAATGCACAGCACTGCTTTTAATTTCTCGATAGCATAAACAAGTTCAGATGTTTCTATTTCAAGGTTTTCGTTCAACATTCGATGCTATCTGTTCACCTTTTCGACAGTTATCCTAGTCCAGTTGTTTTTCCGAATATTTCCGCAGGATGTTCCATAAATATGTTAGCAGTCGAGCAATATTCAGTTCTGATACCAAATAAGTGAAAATAAATTGCTTGAAGCTCATTTTATGTTATTGATAAAGCAACATAAACGTTCTGTTCTCCTTACAAATTGACAACATCCGACAAGCAACGAATGGAACAAAGCAAGCTGAGGAAAATATATGGCGATGGTTAGTGTAGGGCTTGGTAGACTTTGAGATACCCTGTAAAATCATATTATAGGGTAACATTATGTATGGGCGAATAGTGTGCCATCTATTAAATCGATCTGCTCGATTTTGTTAATGCATATGTGATAGATTACATTACATTTCCGATTATTTATCGAGCTATCTATAACTGAATAATAAGATAGACTTTTGATTGACAAGCCAGATCTTATAAGCGTATAAAGATAATTAAAAACAAATTTTATGAAGGATAAAACTAAGTAGAAATATGAATTTTATATTTTTTTACATATTTTATAGCTAATTCCTTTGTCTTAATTACAAATTCATATGTGATCTCTACTTTGCTCCAAAATAAAGATGATTACATTCTATAAGCACGAATTAACTGCGAAAAACAAAAAAATAATCGGTAACTTCTATAATGGAGAATGTTTTGGTAACGCTGACGCCTCTTATAGAATGGAAAGATGTTAAGTTGCAGTGAATCTTCTTTTTTATAAAAATTCTAAAAGCTACTATCAATATCCGAAGCTTGTATAGTATAGTATTTTTGCATTTATAACTATTTCTATACTAGGCTATGATAAGCTGTTAAAACATTCAAAAAAAATTCCAATCATAGAATTCGGTATAAAATTGTTTTACGAAAATAAATTCTAAAGATAATCGTTCTTGAAATGAAGTATGACATTTAGTGCTTAGTCACAAAAAGCCAAAGAAGAGTTTGGTATAAACATAAATATTTTGTTTAAACGAAAGCAAAACACTTGAAATGGTGAAAAATATAGCTAAGGATGGAAGGGGCACCGGAACAAAAACTTTAACTTCCTTAGTACATTAGGAATCAAAATTTCAAGTTTTGTTCCCCTGGCGCTTATAATCTCTCAAGATATAGGCTTTAAGAAAACAAACTTACTGACATGTCTACATTTACTTCTTTTATGCTTCTAACCTTATGAGAGATAACTTTGTTGGATCTTCCTCGTTTTGCTTTTCTAAGTTACAAACCTAATATACCCCTAACTGCAGTGTATAGTAATGGGTTGCCAGAGCTGCCAGACCAACTAAAATGTCGCAAACAAACAAGAAGCTTCATAGCTCAGCAAATATATTCACAAATATGTTTAGAGTCTGTAAGTGGTGGTGAAGGGGATGAGTGGGTTTGTGTACTCATATACGAGCATGTTTTATTGGGAGTTTAAGCATCCGTAGCCGCTTGGACATTGTCATAACTCAGACACTGGTATGCTGCTTTATATAAATGGGGCAAACATGGCGTATGTGTGATACATGCTTGTTATGTTTTTGTTTGTGCTTGCGTGTGAGTGTAACTGTGTGTGTGTTTTATTCAGTGTGCATGTATTTTGGATTAATGCGGTCCAAATGGATAAACGTAATTAATATCCGGCCGTATAAGCCTCTACGTATTAGGTGTAAGCCATTGAGTTAATGAATTGTTCATACGTGCTAAGGTGAATGAATGCACTTGAGTGTTTGGGTCTGTTTGATTCTGTTTGGAGCTGTTTGGATCTGTTTGGGCGCCGCCTACAATATGCTAGGTCATAGGTTAGTCTATTATATTTAGTAAATATTTTTATATATATTTAGAGCTGTTTCCGTATTTCAGTTAGCACATTGAAATCAAAGTTATTTCCATGTGTATTATTATGCACGGCAGTATATACATATATTACATTACAAAATAAAAGCCATAATTGATTTGATTGTTATATATGTAAGTGTGTATTAACTGGTATGTTAACTATATGCAAATCTAATGTGCTGCATTGTTTGAAACTTTTTTTGTCTGATTGTTGAGTTTGAGGGTTTTGTTCGGAAATGTGAAGTGCCTTCCTAATTAGCGTTTAAGTACATACTTTACTACTTCTAAGTATATAGGTTCGTGTATGCATTTACTTAATTCGAAGTGTACATATTCAACAGTTATTATAAAAAAAATGCAATAATGTTGCAATATGCAATTAGAAAAAATTTAACTAGTTCAAGTGTAAATAATACAAATAATTTAGTAAAAATTCTAGAAAAAAAATCAACAATAAACTAGAGATGGGTTTGGGAAATAAAATTAATTTTTTTTATTATTTTTAATTTTCTTTAGTAATTATGTGTATTAAAATATTTATGCGAATTTATGAATATAAAAAGTCGTAAAAGTTGTGGTTTGCTAGTTTATTTAAACACTTTTTTATACAAATAAAAGTACTTGAAGTTTTGCATATTTGAAAATCTTTCGATTTCGCTAGCCCGCTCCCATCTCTAAGCACATTTGTCTGCAGGTACAGTTGCGCACAAAAGGTCAAAGATTTGTGCAAAACTCTCATCTGGGTTCGTGAGTAGCATATAGCATGTTAAAGGTCAAGGGATGCCGGATCTAGTTGTAGTTAACCCATGTTGACTCAATAAATAAATACGATACGATATTTAACGGATGTGCAAAGGTTTGGCCATGTGGCCGCACTTAATTAAATGTAAATAAAATATTCATATAGCGCCCTATATTTAAGCTACGAGCTAATTAAAAATGAATCACTTGTAAATGTATAACAAAAATAATAATAACAAATTAATTAAAAAATCAGAAACACAAACAGGCACCAGAACTAAGGCCCCCCTAGCCCCGATCCCACTAAATATGTATATGTAATTGTACACTTAAGCGCGGCATCCTGTGGCTACAAAAAAAAAAAAAACAAAGTAAAAACTAAAAAAAACAGGATATATATTTAAAAAATTAAAAAAAAAAAAAATGTGAAAAACTTATTAATATAAAAGTAAAATAAATTGTAAACTGGTTACTATAGGTAATCAATGAACCGCGTTCGGTTTTATTTCCCAATTATGTATTGTACCTTTTATACATTTCGTTTTGACTAAATTAACGAATAAAATACCTATTCACAAAATATAAACAAATGGTCTTGAATTTATTTAGCTCAGCAGCCTGACCATTTAATATTTCTTCCAAATATTTTTTACACTTACGCGCTAATCCTAAATACGATATTACTATATAATTATTTGTTTAGTTAAAAAATTGTTATCTTTTAAGTTTCAATTAAATTTTATTTTTTTATTAATTTTAATCAAAAAAATTTAAAAATATTTTAAGCAAAAAGTTATTAGATTCAAAAAGTTGTAAGAACAATTGTTGTCTTATTCTCTTCTCTATATAAAGGACTACAAAATAAAACTTTGTCCCATCGAGTACTATCATCCATAATTGCAATCATCGACAAAACACATTTAGATCTTGCACAGTGTGAAAGGTAAGATTTGCATGTAAATATTTAGGATGTTTACTTTGTCTGGCAAAAATGCAGAAATACCACAATCAGCCATTTACAAGTGTTATATAGCATGTTTTGTTTTTTTTATTAAAAAAAGTTTTTAGGCGAAAAATTATATTGAAAAGCAAAAATAAAAATTAAGTTTTGATTATTTGTCAGAATAATGCACTGTTTTATAAGTTCATGACTTTCTTAATGACAGATATTTTTAATCGAAAAAAAATATTCGTTTTTCAGCGTAATCTCTTTTAAGCTCAATATACTAAGTGTAAGGTTGTTCTAATTTGTTGAATCCTTAAAAAAATACCTATCCTTAAGGCCATCAAAGCGATTTTTTAATGTTGACCTTGTCATTCTACCCAAATATCTTGTCGTTCAGGCATTTCTTCACGTTTGAAAACAGACAGGTGTCAGATCTGGAGCATGGTAGATGGGACAGATTTTCTTAGTTCCATTCGTAAATTTTGTCATAGTGACCACAGTTAAGGCGTGTTGTAACTTTCAAAGTAACTATGTGGAAAATTTAAAAAGTCACTGACTTATCAAATTACCCTCGTCTATTTGCTGATTTTCAACTGCCAAAAATGTACCATTTCAATTATTAAAAAAACCTCAATTTCACATACTTTTGGTTTTTGTATGCTGTTAAAAATTAGTACACACTGTAAAGAATTTACAATTTAAATTATTTAATAAAAAATATGTACACACTGATATATATTGGCGCTGTTTTCAAGACTGTTTAGTGCAAAACTTCTCTATTTTTTTTATCCAAGGGTCTGGGTCGGCTAATTGTATGGAATCAGACTAACAGCAAACCATTTAATACTAATTGCATTCCTTCAACAAATCCTTTTTTTATATATTAGATAAAAACTGTATTAACTTCATTTACATAAATATTCAAATACTCTATAATCCACGGGCAGCACTTGTTCCGGTTCCAGCCATACCCAAGTGCTCTCAAATGAATTTCTTTATGTGTTGGCTTAATTTATTCAGCGCATTGAACAACTTAATCACTTAACACATTCCCATACATATGTTCCGCTACTTAGTATCTTAAACAGTTGTTTTTCTTTAGATGCCAAAATTTATGCGTCCAAGTCCTTATATACTATGTACCATATTCTTGTTACATATGTAAGTACATGGAGATACATGTAGCCATCTAAATAAAAGTTCAAGCAACTAATTTTGTTTACTAACAAT
Source organism: Chymomyza fuscimana (assembly GCA_949987675.1). Lineage (NCBI taxonomy): Eukaryota > Metazoa > Arthropoda > Insecta > Diptera > Drosophilidae > Chymomyza > Chymomyza fuscimana. Next base: position 84,494,405 of record OX465088.1, read on the forward strand.
GCAATACTATCCTAACCATGTCTAGATAGATATGTATCCACAAGTAGAGCGATTCCTTTAACCATGCGTGAACGGATATAAACTTTGCTTTCTCCGGCTACAGCTACAACGTGGTAGCAGATGAAAGGGGTGGGAAATGGTGAAATTGCTTGAAATCCGTTAAGGCTAAATGAGCAAGAAGCAGAGGAATAAGCGGGGGCGTAGGCAGGGCAGGAGAATTGATTAAATTTGTTGGAAGCGTAAATTTATGAGAATGGCTTGAGCTTTGGCTGCTAATTGCTTTATAAATTAGAATTTCAACGCAACATTAAGCCAACCATTTCGAACCAAATGAAGCCACAACGGCTTCCGAATCGAGCAAACACCATTGGTATCAATATTTATTGCCAAGCAACAATAATAACAACAAAAACAACAACAACTATTATATAAAACATATTACAGATAAACAACGTTTTTGTATTGATGTTGGAAATCGCTTGGTGTTGAGATGATATAAGTAGCTAAAACTATGACATGTATTAAGGAAATAAAGCAAACTACAAAGTTAAACCAGGGAAGTTTACATACTCTAAAGCTGCTGGCATTTATAGGTAAACATGGGCGTAGACAGAGGGGCTAAGACATAAATTATTAAAACAACTTTAAGCAATCTGAAGTATTTCTCCACTACTACAATTACTCAAGAGGTCCTATGCTGCAGTGGGAGATACAGGAAATGATGATGATGATGATGGCAAATAGTCAAAATGCTGCTAGAGACCCTGCTGGATACACTTTTTACCATGACAATTCTTCAAAGAATGTATCTGATGGATTGCCATTAAATTAAACTAGATTAATAGAACAAGTTGGGCTGCAGAATTCTGAATAAAGTATATCTATGAATATTTCAAAGCTCATCAATAAAGATGACGTGCATTAAATACTCTGTACCACCACATTGCAATTAATTTCGGTATATTGGTTAACAAATCGAAAAGATATTTTAGATTGCCAAATTTGATACGATATTTTCTTAAACTGGCGAATTTTGCACCAAAAACCCTTTTTTTTACCGATCGTTCTATGGGGGCTATATAATATAGTCATCCGATTTTTATCAAATTTGCTACAGTGCTTGGGAACTCTAAAAAACTTCCGAATGCCAAATTTGGTTACGACATCTTCATAAGCAAAACGAGATGGAGACATATAAAATTTTTGATTTTTTCCGAGGTCCTCTGAAACACCCCTATGGGAGCTGTATAATGTAACCCCGATACCAAAAAATAGAATAAACTTGTCTCCTATGAAATAATATGGGATCTAATGTAAGTTTGGTTGCTCTAGCTCTTATCATCTCTGCGATCTAGGCGTACATCTCCAGTTTTCCTGATAATAATTAAAATTACTGTGGGAAGATCTTTGACTTGAAAAAATGTATATAGAGTGCACTAAAATGCGAATTATTCGTGACGGTGTCTGAGAGTAGGGTACTCCGCACTCGCTTTTCCGAATAGGTTATTATTTGTAACACATTTTTGCCAATGTTGAGAATATAAATAGGGATAGTGAAAGCCTTGCGGAAATTTTTAATTTTTTAAATTTTATTAGACTTACATGAGTCTGCATACGAAAATGTAGTCTAGTTTCTTAAATAATAAATTTTAAGCGGAGGGGTTGACATATTTTTGCCTGTATCTTTTAAACTTTTCATCATAATAAACTGGACTTGCTACGGGATGCAAGATAACGATACTAACCAACAAGCTTCTCTGGGCAACTTACTATATAATGTAATGTGTTATCATTAGCTATTATGGTCTCTGAGCCTCCTCATAGCGCATATCTATTGGGTCTTAGACCCCATAGATAAGTATGATTTACACTTTAAATGCTCTATACTGCTTGTGTATAAGTTTAAACCACATTTGCAGCCCTCGGCAATGGTGTCACATAAAGCACTCCATTTACTTTTGCCACTCTAATTAACTAATGAGTGAGTCTACTTATGTAATATACTTTACTTGCTAGTGTGACTTTTTAATTCACTTAAATCAAAGTCGCCATCTAATAAATGCTTGCACCTTTCGTGTTAAATTTTAAATGCATACATATACATGCACACTCACACACCTAAAAGTCCACGTTCAAAAGTTATATAAGAGTTGGCACAGTAAGAGAATCCGTGTTGAAGTGACTCCGGGCCATGACTCGAAGTACGCACTACAATTTAATTAGAGTAAATGTTACAAGCATTATTAATTAATTTGCGATGTGGCAGCACTGTCCAGAGCGTTCCCTGCTTACCTAGACTTCGTTGCCAACACCCCCACCTCTGGTCTTCACCATTTGCCACCAGATTTCCACCACTTCCCATTTGTAATTACTCTTGGCCCGCATGTGAAGTGATTGCATTTTACGACTTAACTTGGCTACAAAACCCATTGCGTGATGTCATCCCATGGGCTCATACTCGACAAAAGCCAAGCACATGTCAGCACGTAGACCGCGTACTCTCAAGGTCACATATTGGCCACACGTAAACCCCGAAAAGCTTACACGCAATTGTTGCGTGCTCTTAACCGACTGATAAGACGTTAAGTTGCGGTTATGAATCTTGACAGTCTTTCGGCTTAGGGTTGTGGGAAATATTCTTTGTTCACGTCCAGATGCTCTTGAAGGCGTTAAAGCGGCTACGAGCGGCATCCAACTGTCAATGTGGTGCAGCTATGAAACACTGTTTGTCCTTAATTACATTAATTCCTTGCGTGCTCTTGCATATTTTGAGTGCTGTTTCCGAGCTCAAAGCTTGGTATATTTGAGGAACAAGCTGCAGGCTCAAGTGCGGACAATGCCGTTACCGAGTCTTCCGCCATTCTGTTGACGCATCATCTCAGACGAATGACGAACATATTTTGGCACTGACACCGGCAGTGGAAGACAAAACACCTTGCAGGAATTTCATTACGTCAACACGGTCGTTGGGCGAGAGATTGGAACAGAGCACCTAAAAGTTGCTGCAGGCTGCGACAGTTCTGCACTTTAATATGTTCTTAAATGAAAATCGATATTTCAGAAAACACTTTGCCAGATAGTAGTAGTAGTAAACTAACAGATATCCAAGTGTTCATGTGAGTATGTAAGCTTTTTGCCCTGCTCCGAATCTAACGAAATTTATGATAATTTCCGTTCCTTTGTCAAACTTTTGGATAATGCAAAAAGTCAACAGGGCATAATTTTTTGCTATACCTTTTCTTGTATGTTCTGTTTGCCTTTTCTTTTTATTTTGTTATTCTTTGTAAAGCGAAAGTGAATAGACACAGCTTAAAATCGATTATTTTACATGGACCTTTCCTAGGCGATTAAGACGTTAAATGCTTATACATCAGAATGTGTCACAAACAACAGATGACGTATAGTAGAAGTGAGATGATGGCATATAAGTACAAAATAAGACAGCTCAGACTAAGACGATGAGTTTTGGGCACAAAATAAGACACCTAAGACTTAGGCAAATAAATGAGGCAGTTAGTAAGTCAATAATTTAAAAAAAATTATATACAAAAACAATAGATGACGTACAATTGAAGTGAGATGATAGCATATAGGTACAAGATTACACAACTAAGACTTTGAGCATTTTTCAACGACAAGAGATGATGGGTTATAGGCAGCCAAAACTTAAACAATTAGTTATCCAGTTTAGTTTACGAGTATATGCAAATAATCGAGGCAGTTTGTGCACTAAGCTTTATGTTTTGACTCTATTCGCATAATTTTTCCACTACAAACTTTAGAGCATAGCAAATCTTGGCAGAGAAAAAATAAGAAAAATGACCCAAACTCAGCTGCAGAAGCAACTGCTTGTGTTGTCCTCCGAAACTGCTGAATAAAATATGAGTTGAAGCCAAAGTTCTGAACGCTCTTTTTGTGCCCACCAGCGACGGTCACCTCCACTGCATCCGGCTCTCGGTTGGCTGCTCTCTGGCTCAAAGACCAGCATTTTTTTTCTGTTTACGTTTCGTGTTTGCATTTCATGTGCTCCTCTTACTGCCACAAATTGAATGCTGTTCAAATAATTTATCTAATTTTTCCCTACTCGTTGGACATGGACCCTTGGTAACATAATAAAGACCAAAGAGTAGTCTTTGGTTGGGTGTAAGTCTGTGTACCTTAGTTTTATTATTGGCCTGATGAGCGGCTGGGCCGCCAAGGCAAATGAACGTTGTGCTCTTTTTTGCCGGTCTACATATGTCTGGGCTAGAAAAACAAAAAAAAAAAAAACTTTTTGCATCTCTTCTTCAGATGATGGTCTATTAGGAACACTGTAGAAGTCTGCTAAATAGGGTCAACAAGGTGCGAAAGCAGCATTTGAGAAAGCTTAAAAATTGAGTTGCAGAAATTGGTTAAAGCGTTTGATGAGGGTCAAGTCGAAAGTAGCTTGATTACGTCCATGTCCAAGCAGCTGATGAAGGCAATAAGGCAGCACGTACATACTTTTGGTGAGATGCAGCATATTAAAATTTTCTGAATTTAATTCCTCGCATAGAAACAGGATATTTCTTTATCTGTTGGTATTGAAAACTAAATTTTATGGGTATATTGAGTATGAAATCTTATAAATACAATGACAGCTGATAAGCGGCTGTTGAGGTATCATCATCTGCTGTAGTGTAATCATCTGTTGTAATGTCATCATCAGTTCCATAGTAATGCAAGTAAATTAAAAATTAAAAGAATAACTTGTTGTACACCTTCAGATTCTGCTCAATCATAGGTGTAATGGACGGACCTGGGATAAGGCTAAGGATTTTCATAAAGAATTACAATGTGCAGAACCTAAGTATAAATAGCGTGTATCCAAAGTACAGAAGCGTCTTAGTTTTATGCAGTAAATACGACTGATAGGTCTGGACTATTTGAGCTTGTAACTTTGGTAATTATCGACTTTAAGCGTCACCTCATTACGGCCAAGTTTCTCATGCGTTATTCGTTGTCTACGTCACATATGGGAAGCGATAGATGTTTGTATTCAAATGGCTTGGGTCGGTAGCGGTTGTTTTGCGAAAAAATCATCATGTTGTTTTTTATTAGACTCACATAAGGCAACATACCAAATTTGGTATCAGTTGCATAGTATAGGTTATTGAAGGAAAGAAGAATATTGTTACAGTTGATATAAAAAGAGATCTGAAATTGATGCACTCGTCATTCCTGTATCTTCTGTAGCGTTCATCCTTTCTTATTAATATTGTGTAATTATACAAGGGTTTACAGGTTAGGCCAAGAAATTCTCCTACAAAGGACGCGGTCATCTGTCAAAATGAATCTACAAAACTCATCCCTAGCTGTCTAGGTCTCAAATTTTTAGAGATGTATATGTTGAAGCTAGATAGACTCTTAAAGCTCTGTTGATTCCAAATGGTATAATCAATATCTGCGCAATAGATACAGGATTTAATAAACTAAAATTATTTATCTATAGGCATTTCCATTTTGGCGTGACGTTAAATTGTATTACGCAGTAATATTATAAGGTAAAAAAATAAATAAATATGGCGGTTCGTTACACGAAATAAAAGTAGGTTTTGACTTGGACTAAAAACATTTTTTAGAATTTTTCGCCAAAACCTTCTCTCGTTATTTTTTATTAGCCTTAGTATCTGGCGTAACGTTACTCTAATTTCAATTACAAATTTTTTATTAACGCCTTTAAAAAAAAAAAAATTTTATTTCAATATTAATAACTTTGATAAACATGCTTTACTTGTAAAAAAAGAATAATAATATAATAATAAAAAATTATAAATGGAAGACGTTCTAAAAATGAGTAAAGCTGACGAAAATATGAACTTTTAGCTTTGTAGCCACATTTCTCTTCATCTTTCAACCTCAGTTGTGACTAAAGATTTTAACTCTTTAATATCTTTCGGTAGTTTTCTTTAAGAAAATTATATTTTTATTTAATTGAATTTCTTGCTGATGGAAGACCTTGCCTATAGTAGTTTGGTTATACATTTTTTAATTCGATGTACATATTTAAAAACAAAAATCTCAATGCTTAAAACTATGGATAGCTTGAAATGGCGACGTTCTTCCCTATTTTCATCTATTTTTCTCCGCGTGCTGACTGCCAAGCTCAGTATAAAAGACTTAAGTACGATATATTTTAAAAGTGTGTGTGTTTTAAATTCTTTGATTGGATTATTTATCGACTTGAAATAAGATTAAGTTTTAGCCAACCTAATACTTATCAAATTCCTATCACGATTATGTTCTTAGTGGCTTATTAAGTTTTTTGTTTTTTAATTAAAGCCACTATCAGCTTAATTAGTTGAAAGTCATCAGGTGGCACTTTCTAACTCAAAGAAAATAATAGTTATGCAAAGTCTGCCTCTGGCGAAACATTGCTCAAAATAAATACCCATTTTTCAAGTGGGTAGTGCTGCATATTTCTTTGTAGATGGATAAGCAACAACAGCAACAGGAAATCAACATCTTAAGTGCCATAAACAAAAAAAAAAAAAAAAAAAAAAAAAAAAAAAAAACAAACAAGAAATCATGAGCTCTTGGTTATAAGAGGAAACCGCTTCTCTACATGGTCTCTTGACTATGGCTTTAGTTTTGTCCGCTTTGATGTGCCACAAGTTAGCACTCGAATTTTCTTTTTTATACCCTATACTTATGGGATAAAGGGTATTATAGGTTTGTGCAATGCATTTAACAAACACGAGGCTTGGCAGACTATGTATAAGTTATGTTTTGCACCGTAGATTTTTTATAACCTGTTAGACTGGAGGTCTTTTCTGACGAGTTACATTAAGGTGCCCATCACAAAGCCAAGTCTTCATCTGTGAACGTCTTTCGAGATCCCTCTACGCATTCGTATATACACCAGGTTTTTAAAGCTTCTTTTTTCAACCTTTTACTAAGATTGGCATCCTGAAGCCCTTTCCAACCTGTTTTGGTGTCTTTGTAGTGGACCTACAATTTAAAATAAGTTAATTCCGAAATGGATTTAGTGCAACTGGAGATATTTGGAGATAAAGTGAATACCCTTTTTATTTTTAATCCAAAAAAAATTATTTTTTTCGCCATTTCTCAATATTTGCTCCATAGAAAAATTTTTCGACCGCGTTTCCATTGTTGAGGAAACCAATTTTTTTTGAAAAAGTTTTTGCAGGGTATTACACTGTCGCGCATCCGCTCCATCTTCTTCACCATTTTTCAGCTAGGGTAAAAGCAACAGGCAATTAACAAAGTTTTGTACCACCGAGAGTGGAAAGTGAATGACTCGGATCGTTTGTGGTTAAGGCAGCGATAGTTCTGAATGCAACAGTGCGTATGCGTAATACACATTGCCAGTGCTGGAAAATTGTCAAAGACAAGCCACAACTTAGGTTATAGTGCGCATAGTATTGCAATAATGGGACGTTGTCTCGGATTGCCTGCTAATCGTTGGCAAGAGTTACATGGCTTATGTATTTTGTACTTGTCCAGTAAGTTACAATCGTTATTCGAGTACATAGCTAGGTTGTTAGTACGTATGTACAAAGAAAGTTTCCCCAAGTACTACGCAATCTGCTGTTCGACTAAAATTACCAAAGGGGAGCTTGAGCAAAACGAGCATTTGAAGAGGGGTTGAAGGGAGGCGCTTGTGCTTTTAATTTGTTTGCCGGGATAATTACGCAAACTTTTGAACATATTAGCTGCACATGTGAGAGCAGCTGTCTGGAACGGCTGCAAGCTGCTGTAATGGCAGTCATCCGGTCATTGGAGCAGCAAGCCAGCATTTTGTTTAAGACCAAAGGAGTCGCATGTCAAGCGAAGCGACTTGCAGGCATTCATGTTCACGTCTCGATAATGATTGGCTACGACATTGTGAAGACAAGACATGCACAGTATTCCGCATACCCCACAGCCACCTAGACATCCTAAATCATGCCAAGACAATTTAACCTCAGATAATTACTTCCAATGCCACAATAAGTTCTTCGCCTGGCTGCTGTCGTTAGCATAATTAATAATCTCGGCGTGACCTGGTCATGTGTGGGTGCTAAAGCTTTATATACACTGAAAGATTCGGTATTGGTTTCTAAATCGATTACCTTAAAAGTGAAATCATAATTGTATTATTTCAGACAAAAATAGATTTGATTTTGATTCTTAAAGCAGAACCAAGTCAAGCAAAGATTTGCACAGCCTGCAAGTGATTGGTTTTAGTAAATTTGTAAACTTACAACATAATTAGATTATTAAATATGTTTTGCATTTAAACCAGAAATTATATAACACAAAGAACAAATCGTTTCATCTTGTTAAATTATTACAATTAGTCAAATCCCTTAACGACAATATCACATTTTAAGGGAATTTGCCAATTTTTGAATCTCTTAAGTAATTGATTTGTATACAAAGGGTATATTAAGTTTGTGCAAGCGTAAGATGTATATAACAAACAGAAAGAGATGGCGGACGCCACCCAAAGTTATCCAAAGTATGATCAGGGGTGACTAGAGAAGTCGATATACCCATGTCCGTCTGTCCATTTGTATGAACGCCTATATCTCAGAGATGGTAAGAGCTAGAGCAATCAAACTGTCAGATTCGATTCCTTATTACCTACTTTTTTTTTTGAATCGATACATGAATACAGTATATAGCGTCAAAATGGATAGCAAAATATTTTTAATATCATATGCGGAAAGCGAATCTCTTGTAAATGACATTAGTGTCAAAGAGGATGAACTTGTGGACATTTATGAGTGAGATTAAGATATACCTTCGAAAGACAAAAGGACATATGTGCTCCTTGATTTCATGATCTAGAAACAAGCAGGTGGGCTTATGAACGCTTCAAATAAAATGTCTTTAAATCGCATGATATGAAGGCACTTCCTTATCAAGTTTTTGGATCATTAAAAAAAGGATAATGTGACCACTATCAAAAACTTTGCTTCATAACATAAAAAGTGCCTTACCTGAAGTAACAAATAAATTTTAATTTTTTTGATTCAGAGTGAAATGTACACTGAGGCGATACTACCCCTTTTGTCCGTCAAAAATGCCGCCCATGTCCCAAATTGTTTGTTTCAAATGCGTCAAAAATATATAAAACAAATTTTCTTAGAAACTCTTGAAGATCAAACTTACGTGAGATTTTTTTTTGCCAGAATAGTTTGATAGTAAAGGGGTCTACGCAGAATGCAAAAAAAAAATTTCGGATATTCCATTTGGGATATTTTTTTTATATGAAGTTTTGCGATTCCTTGCGAAATATTTCATGCTGCGTATAGGCCTTAAACTAAAATTATTATTGATTGATGATAGATAGATTTAAGAAACATATATGTATGTATGTTGAGCCCTTGAACAAAGATTGAAAAATATGTATTTTTTTTGTTATATAATGTTATAATTGCATAACAGAATGATGTCAATGACTTAAATTTAACTAAACAAAGTATTTTAATTACATTCTATCAGCAATTTCTTCAGAAATGTCCTATAAGGATGTAAAATACAACATACGTCGCTCAAAAGTATCGATATATTTTCACGACAAAAATGAATTAAAATCAAATAAACGAATAAAATCCTCAAACAAAGTCAAACGCCTACTTCGATAAGTCCCTTTACTGATGCTTTGTACAGGTGATTGTCAGCGGCTGCCCCCAGGAGCCGAGTACATTCGGCAGAACGCATGTCGAAGTTACACAGGCACTATACTAACTTTCCTCTAACCATGTGACGTAGCTCAAAATTCAACAAAATGCTGAATGATATAGGAGAAACTGTGCTAGAAGTCTTGCTTGCCGGTAGTACTTCCATTAAAAAATACAATATCTATGAAAATCGAAGATTTTAACCCGGATTCGAAGTAAAGGGTCATCAATCTTGAGTTTTTTTTTAAAATAAAAAGCGGCGGTATCTCGCGAATAACACGGTTAATATTGGCCTCTAATGCTACAATCGTAGCTGGATTATCCACAAACACTTTAGACTTCACGTAGCCCCAAAGGAAAAAGTCTAACGGTGTGATATCACACGATCTTGGTGGCCAATTCACCGAATCGGTTCTTCAATATGTCCATTGTTTCACAGGCTGTGTGGCAAGTAGCGCCGTCTTGTTGAAACCAAATATCGTCAAGATCTCGGGCTTCAATTTCAGGTAGCAAATAATTCGATATCATGGTGCGATAACGGTCGCCATTGACGGTTACGGTCTGACCAGCGTCATTTTTGAACTAAGCGCTGGACGAGGTCTATTCGGTCGAGTATCATCCAATAATGAATATTGGGTCTCAAATTTGTTAATGGTATTGCGAATAGTGGTCTCAGTAGGTCGATTATGGCGACCATGAAATGCCTAAGCGCTCGAAAAAGATTCTGTACAGAACGTGAATTTTCGTAATATAATTGTACGATTTGAAAACGTTGTTCGGGTGTAAGTTTTTCCATGATGAAATGGCAATGAAAACTGAATAAAAAACACATAGCAACTTGACAGTACTCCCGCGTGGTTTATCAAAAAAACCTCTAGATTGATGACCCTTTATTAACCCTGTGAAAAGTTTATTACAATAACTCCCACAGACAATTGCTAATCAAGTTATTCCAAAAATGTTCTTTTTGTTCATTTTTTTTTTCGTTCTCAGAAAATCGATAATATAAATTGTTCAGTCATGATGGCCTCGATAGATCCACACAGCACACAGCTTGATAAGAATAATTTATGACTACAATCGTTTTATGATGCTTTCTGCATCAAAATTCAGGATTTTAAGTGTCCTTCACTGGAATGCGCCTGTCTCAAATATCAATTGTGCTCGCACGAATATAAATGAAACGTTGCACTTGATTTGCTTAAGGTTATTAATTGAAAATATTCTGCTGCTTCCAAAGTAAGGTTTATTATCTAAATAAGAAATAAACACCGAAGGAATTGAATGAAAAAAAAGCTATTCGAAAGCTGGGTGTAAGCACCAAATGCAATTTCTATCGCGTGCTGTGGTGTGGCACCCAATTTATCACATTAGTTTGTTGCATATTCCTAAATGTTACATTTTTTCTTTCTGTGTAGTTTCGGCAAGTATGCGCCTTGGCCTTACTGCATTATTTATGAACCATCTGTCGCTGGCTGGACCACGCAATGTCGTTGACATCTTGTCCTGCTCACAACCGTGACGAACAACACTCGACACTTCACTTCACATTAGCCGCGAGTGGACGCAGATTGAGTTAATCATCGGTTGACCGCAAACGCATGCGGCATGACCAAGGGCTAGAGGCATAGCCACAATTAGGAAGGGGGGCTGCCACAACACCCTCAACCACAACCATAGCAATACCCTGTCTCCCCGACATAATAGCAATCAGTCAAAGTCATCAATCAACTTTGGGACTTGGCGCTCTCAGGCTTCAACAAAAATTCACTTGAGCCGCGTCACGCACTGACTTGTCAAGAAGACCATTGCTTATACACTGTCCCCATTGGACCAAGGGTATTACTGAATGTGTAGGCCAAAATTTGTTGATATTGTACCTAAATTATACGCGATGATTCGGATAACGATAATGAACGTCATTAAACCACAAGTTCTAGAGACAGACTACTTCTATTATTCCCCTTTAGATAGAGTTTGTAGTCTTTTTTTAAGTTTTTGACCGAGTACAATCTAATGAAAAGGGATCGACCTTAATTTAAGATTGAATTTGCTTAAAACTAGACTGTGTTTCTTTCGTTCATTATTTCCCTTTCATTACGAATAAACTAATCTCAATATCAGTATTAGTGTAAATATGATTACCTTATTAAGAGGGAACATACAAAAATCAACTCAGTATAAATATCATCAGCATGATGTTACCCTCTAGGGAACTTCACGTTCGGGGAAATCATCATCAGGCCTGCAGAAGAGTGAAGTTTCTCAATTGTTTCTTACTTTGGTATTATTTTTTTTTAAATTAATTTTGTATAATTATCGAAAATAAATATATTTTTATGAGCTGGAGATATCTTAGACGGGACATGGCGTTGTACCCATCAGAAGGCCAAGATTTGGCCATCATTTTCATTTATTTATTTGGAAATCAACGGTCTCCAGTCTGAGATTATGGTGCAAGGTCGAATTCCTTGCATTCCATTCACACCCAGTAATTAGATAAGGCCCTGTTCTGAAGTTTCTGAATAAGTAAGCGAATCGAGCGAGCCACCATACCCCAGATCTGAATGGCGTATCTCCAAGTTGGAACCACCACCATGTTGTATAAGGCTGTCGTGCATCGGAATGGGAGACAGCTGCGATGATTTTTAAGCGAGTTCATCTTGGATATTTTTAGCCGGCAATTTTTTATAGTGCGTTCTATATGCTGTCTGAAGGTGAGTTTGCTATCAAGTATAACCCTAGATATTTTGCTTATTTTTGTAGTTTTAGTGGTTGACTGCCTAACCAAAAGCAGGTGACAGTTTTTTCGTGAGAGTATATAGCACTGCCTGGCACTTAGTTGGGTTCAAACTCTTAAGTAGGTGAATTTAATCTTGGATTCCATCTGCTTCCTCGTACTAACAGGAGGCAAAGTGTCAATTGTTTCTGTCCAATAAATAGTTGTGTACTATTCAGAATTGACCATCCCAAAGGAAAAGTTGCTACCATTTTCTGTGCTATGCTTCGACAGCAAGGAACTTTTGTTCTCCAACACCTATTGTAGTCCCTAGCGCTCCTCGGTAAGTCAAATTCCCGAAATTAACTTCTTGCCAAAGAAGGCTGACCTTCTTTTGGGAATACTATCACACTCAGTAAGAATATACAATTCCTCCTAATCTCACAAAATCTAAAGGTCTGCCGTTGCTCAGGTGTTTCCAAACGATTTTCTTACCTATTGGGGAGATTTTCTTGAACCTCTTAAAAACAGAGAAGATCCATTAATCGTCATCTGTTACGACATCACAAAAGTCCCTCGATTGCATTTTTCCATCAGCTCCTGTAACAATCGACTGTTTCCTTATTTTGGGGGACTTATTCTGTAAGTCATAATTCAGCATTCAAGATTTGGTTTCTTCCGACAAAATGTGTACAGAGTATTCCACTGTCGGGCACCGCTATGGCAGCGTCAAACTTTTTTTTGCTTCTCATTTTTGGCAGAGGTACTCCAGAGTGACCGTTGGAGGAGCAACAAATGTCATGCTAAGCGTTAAGACTGAGGCTATGGAAATGGTATGACTTACGCAGAGATGAGTGGCCAGCAATTTTCCGTGTCCGTGTCCGTGTGATTGTGGGTGAGTGAGTGTACATAAAAGTGCTACAAAGCTATAAACACAAATATTGCGTATACGACATGCTGCACCAGCAGACAGTACCAGCAAAGCGTGCGGTGCCTGTAAAAATGTCTCACTCTTTGCAGCTTTCTTCGACGTTTTGGATAGGACAATAAAAAATGTTTATTTAGCCAGATTATGCCGCTGTCTGGGAAACTGGGCAGCAAAGAGGTCATATCATTTGGCTTTTATTAGTGTTTTTTGTTTATGTTTTATTGGAATTTTGCTTTTATGTCTGCCATATACATAGGATGTAGAATGTAGAATGTAAACGTCAAGCTGCGTTGCCCTTGCCATTGACTCTAGAGGTTTGCTGCTGAAGGTCATATCGGTCACAAGGCAACACACACACACACATACACACCTCTGACTTTTTATTGCTGCCAAAATTAAGAGCAAGTCACCAGGAGCAAATTTTGTGTAAAATTCAAATATATTGCCGTGAAAACAAATGAGCACGTGTTTGGGGTTGGCTAACGTTACAAAATATTAAACAATGAAAATAAAATGCTCTATTTAAGTGTCGGTAAGTTGCAGAGGACCTTCTACACTCTCTGTTCTGTATTGTATTTGTTCTTCTAACTGAAGATGGTCAGAATGGAGCCAAAGCAATTAGGATTCTTCTGCAGATGCAGACACACGTGTTTGCTTTTGTTTACGTGCATGCAAATATACGTATACCCCCAACACGCACACAGATACATATACACAAACACTAGAGAGTGTGTGTGTGCTTGTTTGTTTGTGTGTGTCTTTTTGCTACTCCTCATGCAATTTGCATGCCGCAATTTTGGACAAAACGTTTCTGATGCAACGAATGAAACTTTGATTTGTGGGGTACGATGCTCTCGTTTTTATGCACATTGAGGTTACTATATGTTGCCAAACATTGTATCTGTGTGTGTGTGTGTGTGTGTGTGTGCGCGTGTATCTGTGAGGGAAGATCAGTCACGTAAATATTGTCGAGTGGCTTTTTGTTAGCGGCAGAGGGCGATCCTGACGACGGCCATTAAATTCACAACACGAAACATAAAATAAACAAAATGAATCGAGATACATAAAGGCAATTTTCAGTTCCCACACACAGATAAATGGTCTTTAACTTCTTGACAATCTGAAATATTGTATGGCTTAAAATATTGTTTTTTGGTTCTTTTTTTTTTAATCTCCTTAGGCCACTGATTCCTTCAAGCTCCAAGCCGATTGGCAACCGTAATTGTAACTATAATTAAATTGTCTTGTATAAACTTTTTCCAAATAGCATAAAAGAGACGCCAGGAGACAGTCTGCTGCCAAGCCAGCCAGGCAATCATTACCCAAACGAATAAATGTCCTTCTCATAATATGTCATCAGAGAAAGTTTTTGTTCGCCAACTTTTTTGAAACGAGTTTGTTGTACATTTGAGGCTTAGCAAAGTGTTCAATTTGTAAGAAATTTACGAGAAAATCAAATTAAATTAACATCGAACAGTTCGAAAAACTTTATCAGCATTTAAGTTTGAACCAACAAAATCCCAGTCCAGCTTACGATAGCTTGTTGGTCAAACCACCATGGCCTGAGGCCATTTGGGTGCTACCTAACCTCCCCAGTTTGGGCAACAAAACTTTGCCAATATTTTTGACCTGCCTGGCGGCATATGTGGAAAAACTGAAAATGAAACACGATTGAAAAATGTAATATTTAAATGAGCAATGAACACATATGAGAGTTGGTTACTTTGTGTTAAATTTAGCACAAAATACATACAATTTATTTACATTGTAAATAAAATTCTTTTTGCTGTGCTTTTTTGAGCAGCAGTGGGAATTAAATAAAAAATTTCATGGGACTTCAACCCTTGAGGCGTTTAGTTACAAAAAATTGTGTGAATTTTTTTAGTAATGCCATCTTTATTAAGTTTCGGAATAAATTAGTTTTTCTTTATAGTTGCAATTCAATTCATGGTATGCTCATTTTTTAAGTTTTCTGTGTGTTAATTATAAAACTGACCCTCTGGGTATTTAATTAGCTTACCTTTTCAGTGCAGTTCCAGTTTTTGCCTATGCTATGGTCATCAACCTTGAGAGAAAAAAAAAAACAAAAAATTGCAAAATTGGAAAATATTTATTATCAATAGAAAGAACCGTTCTTGCCATTCACTTTTTTAAAAGAATCCCTTTCAAACTGCAACGCAACTGCGCCGTAGCTCGTCTAAGCGGAGGCTCCAATTTTCGATGACGCGTTCGAGCATAATCGGCGGTATCTCGCGAATAACACGGGTAATGTTGGCCTCTAATGCTTCAATCGTAGCTGGATAATCCCCAAACACTTTAGACTTCACGTAGCATCAAAGGAAAAAGTCTAACGGTGCGATATCACACGATCTTGGTGGCCAATTCACCGGTTTGGAGCGTGAAATTAATTGTTCACTGAATTGGTTCCTCAATATGTCCATTGTTTCACGGGCTGTGTGGCAAATTGCGCCGTCTTGTTGAAACCAAATGTCGTCAAGATATCGGGCTTTAATTTCAGGTAGCAAATAATTCGTTATCATGGTGGGATAACGGTCGCCATTGACGGCTACGGTCTGACCAGCGTCATTTTTGAACTAAGCGCTGGACGAGGTCCATTCGGTCGAGTGTCATTCAATAATGAATATTGGGTCTCAAATTTGTTAATGGTATGGCGAATAGTGGTCTCAGTAGGTCGATTATGGCGACCATGAAATGCCTAAGCGCGAGAAAAACTTTCTTTACAGAACGTGAATTTTCCTAATATAATTGTACTATTTGTAAACGTTGTTCGGGTGTAAGTTTTTCCATGATGAAATGGCAATGAAAAATGGTTTTAAAAAAGAGAAAATTCGATACATTCTTCAATACCACTAAGACCAATGTGAAAAGGCGGAGCAGGCGGCCAAAAAAATGTGTGCTGTTTATGGAGCCAACACAGTATTGAATACAACATCATTGCTGTGGTTCCAACGATACCGTTCTGGTAATGTGGACGTCGAAGATAGGCCACGCTCTGGTAGGCCAATCATCGAAAATGTTGATAAAATCATCGAGTGGAACCGGTTTGTGAGCACTTAAGTATACTATAGGAACTAAAGATTAGCCAAAAAGCCGTTTAGAACCATTTGCAGAAGGGTGGCACACGAAAAAACTTTTTTGACCAAATTGATGCTGGTGATTTTTTACTGAAACGTTATGAAATCGGCCCATTTTTAAAGTGGATGGTGACTGGCAATGAGCAATGGGTCACATACAAGTACAACAGCCGAAAAAGATCGTGGTCCAATCGCGGGGAGTCGGCTTAAACGATCGCCAAACCCGGTTCAACGGCTAAGTAGGTTTTGCTGTGTTTTTGGTGGGATTGGAAAGGAATGAACTCTCCCATAGGGTCAAATACTCAATTCGAATCTATATTGTCAACAACTAATGGTCGGTGGTTCGATTCTCCGCAGAGGCACTAGTGCATTTGCCTAGCACTGGCATCGCTAGCAAAAAGACTCTAGTGGCCCAAGAAAATCTCTATTAATTCAAGACACCGCCATTCTGTAGTTCCCCTTTTCGAACAGTTATTAATAGACAGGGCCGTAGAGAGAAAATCCGGGCCCGGGGGGAAAATGTACCGGCACCTCTATTACACCTTTAGCTTGAATCGCGATAGTACGACATAAATTACACCGGGCCCCTGAGAAAACTCCGGGCCCGGGGGGAATCCCCCCTTTCCACCCACCTCTCGACGGGCCTGTTAATAGAGATCCCCTTCCTCCACCTATGGGCGACTGACTAAATAGTCAAATCATGGAATTATTATTATTAACCGGATTAAAGCAAGTGATCAACCAGAAGCGGCCAGAATTGGCCACCAAGACAATGCCAGACCTAGCACCAAGCGACTGTCACCTATTATTTTACACATCTGTGGGCTTGGATATTTCCCTGATAGATGGAAGAATACGACGATAGGGATGATTTCTAAGCCGGGAAAATATAAAACGCAGCTGTCGTCACACGGGCCAATTAGCATCCTAAGCTGTTTTTCAGAACTGATCGAAAAAGTCTGCCTGCATCACATATTGCACGGCAATATATCTTGATGTGACACAAGCATTTGACCGAGTCTGGCTGCACATATTTATGTACAAAATAATAAAGCTGCTGCTACAAAAAAATCTTCGCAGAGAGATGTAACCCAAGCAGCTCACTGGATCACGTGATCGAAGCTGGAAAGGCAATGTTCTAGGACCAATCCTCTACATTCTTTCCACGAACAAAAATGCAAGCAAGTTACGTTTACTTTCAACAAAAAAGGTTTTCCTTGGTCTTGAACAATGCATGCATTCCACAAGACGGCGAAGCAACATACCAGGCAACATACAGGTGGCTTCCTTGGCGCAAGCTCACAGAAGCTCATAGAAGAAACTTAAGGCAAGTAGCCTTCACTGGCTTATAAACGCTGGCCCTCCCTTTAGTCTGGACTACAAGGTCCTTCTGTATAGCTCCGTGCTGAAACCTATCTGAACTTATGGCTCGGAGTTATGGGACAAAGCAACCAAATCCAGTATTATACAGCAAGTCCAAAACCCTGAGAACAATCAAGGGGTCACCATGGTAACTTTAGAACGGGGATATGCACAGATACAAATCTTGTAAAAGAAGAGACCTCAGGAAAACAAGTAAAACATCAAATTAAGATCGGAGGAGGGTTTGATTGCCTCACCGAATTATAGTGTAGGTTAGGTTGAAGCGGCCGCTGGCTTGAAACCAGCACACTTAGGCCCAGACTGGCCCGTGTTTAACCTACAATGAAATTTGTTGCAAGTCGTTTCCAATGAACCGAGCACAATTAAAAGTACAAGTTTTCGCAAAACACTGGCCACTTTATCCACAGATAATAAACTAAGGTTAGGTTAGATTAGGGCGGCAGGCGGGACCTAACGTCCCAACTCACGTAGGCCAAAGAATTGGCCTGTTGTGATACCGCTGGGTGGACCTTACACCACCCTTCTCCCACTCAGGAGGTCCCATATATGATCTAAAAGTCACGTCCATCTGGCGGCCTGAATAAACCTTGAGAGGCTTCTTGGACTCTTTTATGAGATCTGGGGTAGGTCATTAAAGAAGTATGATTTGAAGAATCGGAGCCTTGTCTTCCACAGCCCGGGGCAGTGACAGAAGAAGTGCTCCACCGTCTCCAGCTACTCCTCATCTCCACAACTTCTACAGAAGTCATTGGGAGGTGCGTGGAGCCTTGATGCATGGGTACCCACCAGCCAGTGTCCGGTAATTGCTGGATTACTGTCGAACACTGAGCTCTATTTAGACCGCAAAGTAGCTTTGTTCTTTTTCTGCAGTATAACGGCCAAGTCTGCCGTGAGATTCTACACGTGTTCGATATCCGATTCCACGCGTAATTTGTAGCTAGAGCAAAGCGGTTTTCAATGCTCAATTTACAGCTGGCCATAGGTATACCCAGACGCTCCTTGTCCTGAAGGAGGATGCTGGTAGTTCCTCTTCTTGTGAGTTCATTCGCAATGTAATCGCCCTCAATATCCCTGTGTCCCGGGACACAGATGAGGTGGATCAAAAACTCTTCTGCCATCTCCTCCAGAGATGAGCGACAGTTGTTCACCGACTTCATGCATGATGTCATGGAGGCGAGAGACTTAATAGCTGCCTGGCTATTTGAGTAAATACAGATATTGTTGCTACCAATTGGTAAGTTTTTATTATCGAGACGGCCTCCTGGATTGCCGTGACTTCTGCCTGGAAAAAGTTTAATAAACATAATTGAAATTGAACCAAATATCATTAACTTGCAAGCTACATGAGTTTTATATAAAAATGAGAAAATTGGAAGTCCTGTCACTAGAAGTTTAGCTTGGTAAATCGGTTTAGAGAAAAGCCAGAACCGTTACCTTTCTTTTGATACCAACTCCCAGTCCCTGGAACGGTTTTTGGATATATTCTCTCAAGTCTTTTATATTGTAATCCAATATGGATTTTTGTGAGACTGTGAAAACTTTCATCAAATCCTGTTCAAAAGTCCGGGATACATTACACTCTTGTTATTCCGACTGTGACCTGCCCGTCTGTTGTTTAATAAAAAATTGCTTAATGTTTAAGTCCTTTAGCTTTAGTTGGGTTCACGCAAATTTTTATTCTGACTTGAACTTATTATGAAACTAAATCCGGGCATTTAAACTCCTCTTGAACTGATGGCAAGCCCACTACATAGTAACCAACCTCTCAACCTTCTTTCTGGTTTTTTTTCCAAGATTTTCTATTTTTATTTAAATACCTGTTGTTTGCCTGCCAAGTAATAATAAAATGTAAGACTTAACTTATTCAGCTCTGCACAAGATTCAATTTATTAAAACAAATATTTTGTAACACACTACAAGGGGATTCAGGAAAGAGCTCCAACCCCGTACAAAGCTCACCATGGCAACCAGACTAGTAGGTAACATACACGCCCACATCCATAATAAAGACTGGAGCTATAGAGAGAAATTTTTAGCATAACAATGGTGAAACATAGCTTCTGGTTATGCGTACAGTATTTGCATATTTTTTGTGTCAGATTTTCATTTATTGCCCTGAAATTCTGCTGCATGCATTTAACACATGGCCAGGACTTGTCGCCTTGACCAGAAACATAAAAATAAAATTTAAATGAAAAAAATTAAATTTATGCTACAATTCCATGGCAAGGTTTTCCATGGGCTATGGCTTGGTAAAATAAATATGGGTAATTATTTTTCAAATCGAACTCCAATTTGGATCTAACAATAATAGTTCGCATCATTTTATAATCTATGAAAACGTCGAGCTAACATGTGTTTCAGTATTATGGATAAAAAACTTTTTTTCCGTAAGTTTTAACTTTAAATAGGATATAAAAAAAGACGCAAAAATTATTGTATCTAAGCTCAGTTACTTTAAAAACATCTATGGATGTGCTTTTTTTTATCAGCTAATGATTTTGACAAGTTGATTTTTTACTTTAACCAAAGCTAAATTAAATGATTATAAATCCTTGCAGCAGCCATTTTGGTGGAGGGGTGAGTTATCGAATAATGTCTTGCTCAGAACTAACAGATTAGTGCCACCAAAGATATACATAGATATGAAAAGCGAGGAACAAACGCACACTAAGAAAAGTGTTGCCTAAAAAAACTTAAAATCTTTACAATTTATTGTACTCACTGGACCATGTCATCTACAATTAGAATCATCCACCCACCACTTAAATGCTCCGAAATTGCTGCACATTCTTTTCTTAATTAATCAATCAATCAAAATATCAAGATTGAATCGATTGGTTTTGTAAAATCAGAGTCTATGTATTTAAATTTAAATAAATTTATTGTACATTTTAATTATTATTATTATAATATAAGTATTAAAATTAGCCCAGATATGCCCTTGCAGGCCAACAATTTCATGATTCATGTGAAATCTATTTTTTTAATGCCTGTCTATTAGTTTTATCGATTTTCTTGGATTTTCGAAAAGAAAAACTTTGGTACTCTGGGAAAATGTACGTCTGCGACGGCCGTCCTTAAATTAGCCGACATTGGTAAATGTTCAGAAAAAAAAAGAAGTGAAGAACGGTATTTTAAAAGTTCAAAATTCCGTTTTAAATGGTAAAAGCGGCCGACCCAAAAACATTTACCCAAAAGAGTGCAAAAAGTGCAAATATCTACAAGGGTGATCATATGGTATTGCTTTTATTTAGTACCTCTGGTATACAGCTGTCTGTTTCAAATATAATTACAATTTATTTGCAGTTGAAAATCAGAAAATATCCAAATATTAACTTTATCTCTTCTGCTTTTAAATTAAATTTTTTACACAAAAACTAATCATTACAAAACCAAACCAAACAAGCCAACAGCTGATTGTCGCTGCGTACGTTTTTAGTTGGGAGTTTTTACCTTTTAGCCTCGTTGTTAGGGTTGCTCACATCGGTACGCGGGCAGTCTTGTCTTAAGCCAATCATTTTGAGATGAAAAAGCTTTGCGCAAAATGATTGCCGCATATGTGGCAGCAGCAACCGTGAAATTTCTCCAAGTCTTTAAAAAAACAATGCTTATTTTTTTGCAAATTCTTCAGGGAAGAAATAGTTATAAAGGTTCCTTTTTGTCAACAAAGACACTCTTAGTTCCTTGGAGTCAGAAGCACTATCCTAAAATAAATTTGCGTTTATTCATAAATAAGATTTTGTATAAGGATAAGTTTGTTGAAAATATCCTACTCAAAGAAATTCATTCAGCTGAATAAGCTGTGGCGAGAGTTCCATTTGGTTGTTGATAACTTTTTTATTAGCAATGCCTTGGTTGCAAAACTTTCAGAATGGAACCTGTTGAACAATATAGAGAAACGGTTGAGTAGCATTGCCATTGTGAGCTCACGCGAAAAGAAAAGGAAACAGTTATGACTACGCCAAGATTTATGCTCAAAATACAATTACTTTTAAATGGACAATAATAATAAAACAGCCAACCTGCATATGGAAGCATGGGAGGAGCCCAGCGGTCTGAACGAAACGCAAGACTCTATGTAGTTTCAATAAGCGTCAATAAGCGTGGTACACTCCGTTGTTGAAACACTGCATCGACATGGCGCTTCAGAATGCCTGACATCTTCAACGGGTCAAACGAGGAGAGAACGATTAGACCTGAGTTTTCCATCAATGCAACTGCATTGGTGTATCTCGCTATATATGCGACTCAAAGCGAAGTGAACATGCTTCGATGAAAGCGTGATGACGTCTAACCACATTTTTGCTCTCTCACCATGCAACTGTCCTCATCCTCGGCGTGTGGTCGGCTGTGTCTGTGTGAGCAGACGATTGTGCTCGGCACTAAAGTGCGCACACTGACAATCGCTGCTATAGACAAAAAATTGCTTAAGATATACGGTGCGCGAAATAAGTAAGTGGTACACTATCTTCAGGGCCTGGTATAGCTTTACTACATATCCTACGAAGATTCATCTTTGACTTATTTTTCGAAGCTTGCTTTGGTCTTTTTTATTGGACTAGTGCAAGCACAAAAATAATGGATTTTAGAGCGAAATAAGTAAGTGGTAAAGTGCAGTTTTTGGGACAATAAACAGTTTTCGGCAAAAGGGTAGTATTTTGAAAATTCGTGGAAATCCCTATCTGGCCGACGAGGATCGGATTGCTAACTCCGCATATAATAAAATGGGCATGGGTGGCTATTTTTGCAACATCTCACGATTTTAATAAAGGCAACTTTCCTTTTTTCCTACATATATCGCCTGTAAAATTTAAGGACGATCCGAAAGTATTTGAAAGTCGTAAAAATAGGTAATAAATTACGAAAACCGTATATTTGTCAAAAATATGTTTCAAGTATGTCGATGTGTGATTCAATCACCTACAGTTAGGTAAAAAAAAATTTCAAAATCAGTTTAGTACAACTAGAAATATTTGCTTTTAAGTAGAAACACTTTTTTTTTAATTTCGAAAAAATGTTTTTTTAGAAATAAATTTTAAAATACAAATTTTTGGACTGCATTTTTGGTTTACTACGGAAATGATTAAAACATGTTGAGTATACAAACATTTTTTAAAATTTGAAAACTATTGTAATCAGACGTGCTTCGGAAAACGAAAAATCCAAACCGAACAATTTTATTCAGATTCATTTTTGCGTGCTACAGAAAACGAATTTTTTTTGTCAATAACTTCCCATTTTATTTCCGATAAATTCGTATATTTCCCTTGTTTTTGCGATAAATTACCCTGTTGTGCTGGCGCGAAATTATTTTTGTTTGATACAAAACAGGTGACATGGTTGCCGAAGCTTTACACTAGTGGCGGTTCCACGGGGGGTTTTCGGGCTCGGACCCCCCCTGTCTGTCTGTCTGTCCGTCTGAACGCCTAGATCTCAGAGATGGTAAGAGCTATAGCAACAAAACTTTCAGATTAGATCCCTTATTATTCCATTGGAGACAAGTTTGTTTTATTTTTTTTGATATCGGGGTTACCTTATATAGTAGCTCCCATAGGGGTGTTTCAGAGGATCTCGAAAAAATCAAAAAGTTTTAGAAGGATAATTCGTTTGTTTATGAAGATATTAAAACCAAGTTCCCAAGCACTGTACCAAATTTGATCAAAATCGGTTGACTATATCATATAGCTCCCATAGGACCGATGGGTCAAAGAAATGTTTTTTGAACAAAATTCGTTGTGTTTCGTGTGTTTTTGAAAATACCGTGACCAAATTTCGTTTCACTATATCATATAGCTCCCATAGGAGCTATCGGTTTTTGATCGGTCAAAAAAACGTTTTTTTGTACAAAATTTGTTGTGCTTCTTTTCTTTATGAAGATATCGTAACCAAATTTGGCATTCAGAAGTTTTTTATAGTACCCAAGCACTGTACCAAATTTGATCAAAATCGGTTGACTATATCATATAGCTCCCATAGGACCGATGGGTCAAAAAAATGTTTTTTGAACAAAATTCGTTGTGTTTCGTGTGTTTTTGAAAATACCGTGACCAAATTTGGTGTCCCAAAGTTTTTTATAGTTCTCATAGGACCAATCGGTCAAAAAAAAGTTTTTTTTTCACAAAATTCGTTGTCTTTCGTTTGTTTGTGAAGATTTCGTACCCAAATTTGGAAATCAATTGTCTTTTAGAGTTCTTAAGCAATGTATTGGACTTAATTGCAATTAGTGGTACAGGGTATCCCAAAGTCGTCCGCGTCCGACTTTAACGTACGCCATCTTTTTTTTTGGTGGAATTGAGAGCACCAAACATTCGTTTTCAAAACAAATCCGAATAAATTGAGCGGATTCGTTTTCCGGAGCATGGCTGAATATTATAATCCGTTAACAAAAAGTAGGCTAGAAAACTTTGTGGAACCTAATGAGCACCAAATCCTTTCGGTTTGTAAAAGAATTGCCCAACTTCCGGCATTCATTTTTCAATGATTCTATCTACAATGTTGCGTTTTTTTAACGAAATCGATGTTTATATAAAACAATAAAATTTTAAACGCAGCGTTAACCGACAATTGGACACACTGCACCCATTTTACCACAAAAAAAAAATATCTACGATAATAGTCTCGTATCAAAACATCGAGGCGGTGCTTGAACAGATTTTAAAGATAAGTTTTTTTTAGGTAGAAGATGGTCGTTGCTTAGAAAAAAAAGATATGTTGGCTTTGTTCGTTTAGTAAACTTACATGAGGATATACCAAATTTAATACATATATTTTTAGAAGAATACTTTTTTGGTTCACAGAAAAGGAAGTCTGTGGTTATTGTTTATAAACGGTCTTTAAGACTTTTGTATTCTTAATATCAAGATCATGCTTCGGCCGGTTAAATTTTATAATCTAGGATCAATAAGCTTCAGATAAAACGCTCTTGTCTTGGTAAAATTGGAAGCTCTGAATGGAAGGATACGTACACATGCTTCAATCGACACCCAAAGCGATGGTTCATTAACCTTTTATATACCTCGCCGAAATCTACAATACCTCAACCCTATGGGGCATAGAGTATAAAAACTGATGACTGCAACTGCAGAATATATTGGACGTCTGTAAATTTTTATGCTTTGTATTTTTTAGCAATAAGAATCAAAATATTTTCCAAATATCTATATATATGCAAATGCTGATGGAATGACAATGACAATGGCAATGACAACGCTATGACTGCAATGCAGTTGGTTGACCAGGCTGCTCCGGTCAATGGAACTGAGCGGTTGCGTGTTTGGATCTTTATAGTAAATGGATTCGGGCTACATCCGTTGCAAAATAACATATACATACATTGGCAGCATTGGCTACACATATTTTTGTTTCGGAAATCGTTTCTTGGTTCTTGTTTTTGTTTTATTTTACTCGACGATAAGCAAAATGTGAATGCCAACCAATAAAAAAAAGCATATAAAAATGTCATAAAAAATATTACGAAATGTTTTTTGAGTTTCCGGCAAGGTGCGCCCTCTTGATGCCGGAGCCGTAACAAATCAAATCAATAACCAGAATCTTCAATAGCTCCGAGTCAGGGCAGACTTTTATGGCGCGTTTTACAGCAAACACGTGTAATGCGACATTAAATGCAACGGCCAACACGTCGTATACGCTACATTTCAATTATTGCTCAAAAGTCTAATTATTTTTCGCATCGGACGTTCCGGTTTTTATACTCTTCATGAAAAGGAAAAACGTTTCTGGATGTCACTCAAATTTTATGGTCAACAGAATAGGCCAAATCTAAGCATCAAATGTATTTTCCGGCAAGTCATTCAACTTGAAAATTTATTGTGGCACATATTAAGCAGCAAATTGGGTAAGAAAATGTCTTCCAAAAAAAACATGTACTTCAACATAAACAAGTATAAATGCGGTGGGAACAATTTTTTTGGAAACTTTTCAGTTAGTTCAGAAATGTTTTTTTTTTTTAATTGCTTAAAGAACCCAAAAATTTTTTGGGTCCCCAAACTACAGAATATTTAATTTCTTATTATTAACAAGCAACCAAATTCGAAAAAAAGAGACATTTTCGACCATTTTTTAATATTACAAAATTTTAGTTTGGTTTTTATTATAAAAAAAATTATTCGTGCTGAAAAAGAATTCTTTTACGAACATTTTGAGCCTAAGATCTTAAAAATCAGTTAAGAACTATAGATGCTATGGAAACTTGTATGAAAAATCACGACAACTGTTGGATGCAAATTCGGGAAGACGTAACTGAACGCAAACGGAAAATTTTTGAGAGAAAATATTTTTTTTCGATAGAAGTGTGATTGAGTGAGAACTGGAACTTTCGTTTTTCTACTTCCAAAGAAGCAGTTGATGCGTTGAAACTGGTTGTTTTTGATATAACTCAATCAGAGTGGAAAAAGTTTTTCCAAAATTGGTCTTATCACATGAAAAAAAGCACTGATCTTCTTGAAGAATCTTTAGAATTTTTCAGCCGATCTCTTTAATGAAACCATATTATGCCTTTTCTTGGTGTGAGTATGAGGCGTGAGACCCGACTAAGCGTGAACGAAAGACCGAGACTCACGGGCAAATCTTGTCTTCACAATAGTTTCGCATTTTATCACTATTCCCTCTTAAGATGTGTTTTTCTTACATCCAGTACAAAGTACATTTCAGTTCAGTTCAAGTACTTCTGTGCCATTATAGATATCAAAACACAGATTCATTTCACCATTAGTATCACGAGTATATATCAATTTTTTTTTAAATAATTATGTTAATTTAAGACAAGAGTTGACGGAGTTGAATGTCTATTAATTTCTTGAAATTTAGTATTTTATGTTTAATTTAATTTTTTTTTTATATATTTATTGGCAATCAGCCTACTTAAAACTAAGGCTATAATCCAATAGGTAAATTACTAAGTTAATCGAACCAAACCGAAATAATATAAAAATATTGCTTAAATCTAGAATAAATTTATAAGTGTAAAAAAGGTTGAGTCGAAAATTTAATGTTTTTTAATTTTAATGTTTACTTATCTGTATAACGCTTTTTTTTTAAATTTATAAACTATTTAATTAATTCATAATTTAATTTTATTCATCATCATATTTATACATTAGTTTATTTATATAATTTATAGAGATTAGCTTAAAGAAAAGCTTTACAACTAAGGTGTGAAAAATTGTGTTGTGTAAATTTGTGTTTAGGTAAAATTGAATTTTGAAGGAAAAATTTAAATAAAAACCTTAAAAATAAAAAAATAAAAAAAACAAAAAGAGATTAAGAAACTAAAACTAAAAACTAAAACTAAAACTAGTTATGAACCTAAGATGTCCATATTTTTTATATCGAATTTGGTTTTAGCCTGACTGATTTTTTCATTAATCATGCATATATCTGCTTTTTTGTGGAGACAAGAAGTGGAAAAATAAAATGGTAAATCAAATATCATTTTGAGCAATTTATTTTGTGCTCTTTGTAACTTCAGCCGATGGCACGCAGCACAATCACCCCAAACCTCCGAAACATACAATATACAAGGGATAAATATTGTTTTAAATATTATTCATTTGATTTTTTTAGACAATTTTGATTTTCTGTTTATAAAAGTATATAATATTCTTATACTTTTATTGACTTTATCAATTGTCCTGCTAATATGCAAATTAAATAGTATTTTGCTGTCAAAATTTATACCAAGATATTTAATGTTAGTCTCCCATTGAATGGCTTCATTGTTTACCTGAATATTACTATTTGGAAAATGGCAAGGTTTTCGCTTACGGGTGAAATAAATTGCGCTTGTTTTATTTATGTTTAATTTGATTTTCCACTTGTGAAAATATCTAACAAGGCAGTGCAGAGCTTCAGTTAGGTTTCTTTCTATAATACTGTAGTTATTACTGGAGCAGTATAAAGCTGTGTCGTCGGCAAAGATTAGTGTTTTACATTGTTCATACATTGGAATGTCATGAGTATAAATATTGTAAAGTATGGGTCCTAAAACTGAACCCTGTGGGACGCCTGTGGTTATTAGTTTTTTATTTGACTTGACACCATTCATATCTACCCAAAAATATCTTTCCGACAAGAAGCTGTTTATAGTACGCAAAAGATACGAGGGCGTGCTAAACTATTTAAAAAACTCGTGTCAACTTTGCTCAGAAAGCTTGCATTCACAATACAACAACACTAAAGCAGGACAAACAGATTTTCCTTTATATTTACATGCGATAAAATGCAGACTAGCTATGCCGTTTGCACTTATTGCCTTCAAGTGCAAAAAAAAACTAACTCTGACTCTTGCATTTCAGTATATGATGGTGGCGATTGCAGGCTTTGGACTATCTACTCAGTTAGTCCGCATATGGGTGCCTATTAGGTACCAGCTTTTCGGAAAACAAACGCTGAGCTTGCAAAAGGAAAAAAAAAGTTTAGTCCTTTTCGCCGTAAGCATAAATCTCCGTTGACTTCCATCAGAAAGAAAGAGCGAAAAAAAGTAAAATTGATTTTTGGAAGACAAGAGAAACGAACATGCTGCTTGTCTGTTTTTTTTTTGTATTGCTGGAACATTTTTTTTTTTATTTCTTACTTCAGTTGATGGCAACTGCTTGTGACTAAAATTCTAACAATTTTAAATTTAAAAGGAATAAAATTAAAAAGTGCACAGCGCATAAACAAATATATAAAAAAATAATTTATAATATCAAAAACCAGGTAAAATAATAATAATTAAATAATAATATAAAAACCTATAGGAAAAGGCATAGTCACAGGATAAATGCTCAAGGTAAATAAAAAATGTACGAGAGCTAAAAAATAAAAACAAACGTGCTGCAATACTCATGATCTACAAATATCAGAATACGATCCGTAAAAAAATAGTAATATTCGTGTTATATGGTAATTTTTGTTTTTATTGTCTATTTAAATTTCATCTTTCTAGATGCAAAGAATCTTAAAAAAAAACCAACATAAAAACAAAATATTACACCGGTATTAATAAAAGCCGTCGGTGGCGTAGTGGTAGCGTACTCACTCGCTTTACAAACCGAAGGTCGGTGGTTCGAGTCCCCGCAGTAGCACTGGTGCATTTGCCTAGCACTGGCTAAGAAAGTCTCTATTAATTCAAGACACCGCCGTTCGGATTCGGCTATAAACTGTAGGTCCCCCTGTTC
Organism: Chymomyza fuscimana; assembly: GCA_949987675.1. NCBI lineage: Eukaryota > Metazoa > Arthropoda > Insecta > Diptera > Drosophilidae > Chymomyza > Chymomyza fuscimana. Next base: position 84,523,360 of record OX465088.1, read on the forward strand.
TCTTCGAACAGCTATTAATAGAGATCCCCAATGCTCCTCCCAGGGGCGACTAAATAGTTGACTAAATAGTCAGTCAGGGAAATTATTATTTTTATTATTATTAATAAAAGCATTATCGATAACAATAAAAATCTTAAAAAAAAAAATATATGTATATAATATTATATTTAGATTATTTATTATAATTATGTAAGAAATAGTTTAACATCAAAAAAAAAATTAAAAGTATTTTAAAGGCTCTTAATTTTTTTTGTTTTAAAATGAATAGCATGGTTAGGGAGTTAACCACTGACCACATGGGTACCCATTTGCACTATCCATGAGTTCAAATATGTGTTGGCGCTGGTTCTCATGTCCCAGGACATTGTTGGTGGTGGGTTGTAAAGTGGGTAGTGGTGTCCAGAACCTAATTCAGCACTCACGAGCTATTACGCAGTACTGGGGGATATTTCTCTGACTGCACATAAAAACAATTCGCGCACCTTTTCACACAATATTCGCTTGACCATTCTTTTCCGGCTTTTCAGGAATTGTTTAAAAACAATTGTGCGTATTTGATCATTGTTTGCTAATTATGGTTAACAATTGCACTAACTAATTTCACATGCGCATAAACTTATTAATATTTAATAATAAAACGGCAGCGCGTGACCGCCTCATTGATTTACTTTTTTTCATGGGCGTAGCCAGCTTAGCAGCAAAGGGGATTCATATTATGTATTGTTTAATTGTTTATGTACCTTCGCATATACATATATTTTAAATTAAAATTTTAGAAGAAATTTTGTTTGAAAGTATGATAGAGGAGTTACAGCGTTCAACCATTGGATTCGCACTTGCCCTTTTCCTTTTTCGTTAGCGTATGACAGTATTGCCAGATGCTCAGAACAATGATTTTTCTATAAGATCCAAGGAAAAGTGCGTGCGTCTGGCAACACTATAACAAAAAAACATATAAAAATTAAATTATAAACATATAAAAAAGATGGCTTACGTTAAAGTCGGGCGCGGACGACTTTGGGATACCCTGTACCACTGCTTGCAATAAAATCCGGTAAATTGCTTAAGAACACCAAAAGACATTTGATTGCCAAATTAGATTATGATACCTTCATAAACAACCAAAAACAGACGAATTTTTATTCAAAAACTTTTTTTCGACCGATCGGCCCTATGGGAGCTATGAGATATAGTCAACCGATTTTGATAAAATTTGGTACAGTGTTGAAGATCTCCAAAAAACTTCTGAATGCCAAATTTGGTTACAATATCTGCACAAACAAATGAAACACAACGAATTTTGTGCAAAAAACGTTTTTTTGACCGATTGGCCCTATGGGAGCTATATAATATAGTTAACTGATTTTGATCAAATTTGGTATAGTGCTTGGGAACTCTAAAAAACTTCTTAATGCCAAATTTGGTTACAATATCTTCACAAACAAACGAAACACAACGAATTTTGTACAAAAAACCAATTTTCGACCGATCGATTCTATGGGACCTATATGATATAGTCAACCGATTTTGATAAAATTTGGTACAGTGCTGGGGGTTTCTAAAAAAACTTCCGATTGCCAAATTTGGTTATGATATCTTCATACGCAAACGAATTATCCATCTAAAACTTTTGCTTTTTTTCGAGGTCCTCTGAAACACCCCTATGGGAGCTATATAATGTAGTCCCGATATCAAAAAAATAAAATAAACTTGTCTCCTATGGATTAATAAGGGATCTTATCTGAAAGTTTGGTTGCTCTAGCTCTTACCATCTCTGAGATCTAGGCGTTCATACGGACAGACGGACAGACGGTCAGACGGACAGACGGACATGGGTATATCGACTTCTCTAGTCACTCTTATCATACTTTAGGTAACTTTGGGGGGTCTCCGACTTCTCCTTCTGTACGTTACATACATTTTCGGCTTGCACAAACACAATATACCCTTTGTACCATACGGTACAGGGTATAATTATGGCAAATAAAGTGCGCGTGGAATAAAAAATTGCTTATATAATTTTATGCGCTTTGCAATAAGTGGAAAATTATAAAAAAAAATGTAATACATATTATTATTATAAAAAAAAAGTGCAATTAGCCAAGTGCCTGAGTATGCCCAAAATTCACGTTGTTAATAAGCTGACTAAAAAGGTTGGTTTTTGTAATCCTGTAATTTGAATACAAGGGAGCTTTAAGTATTTGTGTGTAACACCTTAAAAATGAGTGAGGCACCAAAACATTTGTACCAAAACGATCAGGACAAAAAAAAAAAAGGTATAGACTGTCCATCCTTCTGCTCGTATATCCTGTTTATCGAGCGCTAAAAGAGTAATTAGCATAAAATTGTACTACAAGGTTCGTCTAATGATCCAGTTCTTCACTTGCATTCAAGTTTTTTTTGCTTCACAGAATTTTGCGGCTTACTGCCACATTTTTCAAGAAACCACATTGATACTCGCTACAGACCTTTCTTTTTCGATAATACATATGGGATTGCAAATTTTAACAAAGTTGAGAGTTATGGGCAAAATTGGCACCCCTTTGCCATGAATCCCCACTAACAACCAGTTTATTGTAAAACTGGTAATGCAGCGACTAAATTCACTTAAATCGGTCTCAGATTCACTAAAAATATGAAAACTATTTTTGCGTTTAAGGAAATATCGCCATGGTATTAATTATTAATTAATTAATTAGATGCAAGGTAAGAAAATGTGTGCTGTTATACAAATGTACGATGCTTCAGCTGTTCACTCTCTTTTTCCGAGATAATCATGCAAAACACAGTCTCTCAAAATACACTAATAAATCTATCGTAACTCATTCCCATATCGCTTATCACGATATAAAACTGAGACTGCTTTTTTGAAAGTTATGTTCTGCTGAGCTCGAGAGCACTTCTCAATTCACTGCAGATGCTGTTGCAGCATCATATCTTGTGCTTCAGCTGAAAAACAAAGCTTTAATAAATTCTGAATTCCGCTGCAGCACCTCCTACGCCACGCCCAAATCCTGTGCAAAAAATAGTCATTTACATGCTGAAGTTTTCACTTCGTTGCACACAAAACACAAACATGTCAGATGCGCGGTGGGGCAGAAGCCGCAATGCTTCAACACTGTGGATCCGGGGTACCGGGGGAGCTGCCACATTGCAACGCTGTGGCACGCAGCAACCGCTAAAAATAGCTAACATTTTTCGTTTGCATATGCAAAAACGCTTATTAAGGAGCGACCCCAGTCTTTGGATTCGCTGCGAATTCAAGGTGTTGCCACTCGAAGGCTGTTAGTTTGTGCACTTGGCTGGGCAAGTCAGAGTCCCATGGGTTATGCGTTACTGCCCTACAACGCATATAGTGACTCAGACTGTTTAGACTCCTATAACCAGAGGGTAAGGGGGGCTTAGTATGTTACTGCAAATACAATTTTGTGTTATCCCAAGAAGGTAATGAGTAAGAGATCAGAAATGATCAGAACGAGAAAAGATAACGATCCGTTTCTCTGTTTGTCAAAGAAAATACGAGCTTGAAGCATGAAATCTTCCCAGAAGGATGGTCTAGTTTTTTACTGGCGTAAGGTTTTTTTATACTCAGGGCGTGCCCGAAAAAGTCAAGAAATATATGGAACGCTTAGTGTCCTACTGATCGCAATGTATTTGAGCGGGATAGAGGAGTTGGAGGTGACAACATTCAGACAGCTCCGAAAGTGCGGTCTTAATTCGAGCCAATGCGCTATGATGAACATTTCCACCTCTTCTAACTAGTTCAAATACGATGCATTCAGTAGAGAGCATATGTTTCAGGACATTGGGATCAACAACCTGTAGTTTAATAGATTTTCTTACTATGATTGCGGCATACTTCCACATTTTTCAACACATATCTACCTTAAGTTAAAATTGAATTCTAAAATCCTATTGGGATAACGATGCACTTGATCTGATGTATGTAAAGGCGGAAGGCAGACCATTAGATCTTTATACCAAAAAAGCTTTGAATCTATTCAGGGTAAGGGAGCAGTGCCACCAATTTTTTCAAAGTGAAGTTAGTTAATTTTTGTCAATATCTCCTGGTAGGAGAATTTCGTGGCTTGCAACTACTTATTCACCTTGTAGCTAAGAATCGGTTCGAAGGCTCATGTGGACTTATATAGAGAAATTCTTTTTACTACTTGAGATCTGCTACCAATCCTTTCCACGCAGAAAGTTAACCAACCAAAACCAGGGAGCAGTGACTGAATGAAGTTTACAGGGCACATCATAGTCTGCATATCCAAACTATATACGACCCACTTGTTTCTTTTCGTCACATTGCAATTAAAGGACGCGCAAAAAAATTAAAATTTAACCAACCAAACAACAAAACAACAAAAAGTGTCACAACTAACAGAATGCTTCCCTGGCAGGCTTTAAGAGTTAGGGCAATTTAAGATTGCGTGAGATTCATTAGCTAACTCCTGAAAATAAAACATTTCCAGCGGATGCGATTCAAAATCGATATCCTATGAAAGAACATCATGCATTGACATTGATGGCACATTGGCTTCCAAGCATAAATATTTTTCATAAAATTCGAAACTACTTAGCATTAAGATTGTGTTATTGGTAGCTCCCCGGGCGGAGCGAGGAAGCTCCACTGTTCTGAATGTGATTTATATAAAGTGAATTGATGTTCTTGTAGTTCTTGTCATGCTTTGGCACTTTGTGCAGCTGCTGTCGTTGGTATGATGGAGCTGCAACAACAACAAAAAAAAACAATAAAGACCTACTCCTAACACAAGCTCGACATGCCAATGATGGCTCCTGCTGATGCTGATGGTCGATGAAGCTCTTCTTTTTTCTTTACCTCGCATTCCGTAAAGCATTTACGGCGGAAACGTTGCTCCGTCGTCGTCTTCGTCGTCATCAGGCTGGCTGCGCTTGGCTGTTTGATCAGATGACGTTCCTGTAGAGACTGTGTGCCCATCAAGCACACACCCGCAGCCGCATCAGCAACAGCAGCAGCAATCCGCAGATGTATTCCCACATATGCTGGAACTCGGGACTTGGCTGTGCCGGGCACGTGTGGTGCTTCATAAAGGCACATCCACAAGATGTCGTTAGTTTGCAAATAATGTTTTTTCATCGTTTTTTTTTCTGTTTTTTTTTTTTTTGGTATGCATAAAGTTGCCTTTGACGCTGTAGCTGTCAAAGCTACTATTGAGTGGCTGAGGCAGGAGATTGGAACCGACGCCTCGCTGCGTTTCAACCGTTGATGGTGAAGCAAATAAAGCAATGTCCACGCAGCAACGCTCTAAAAGATGACACAAATTTCAGTTTAATTAGGGGTTCTGCAGCGATTAAGGTTTATGGGAAAAATACATAGTGAATTAAAAGATTTTTGTTTAAAAATCTTGATGTAAGTTAAAATCGGGTGTTCCTGACTTCCACATACCCATTACTCAAGACAGTGTCCGTCAGTGCAATTTGCTGGATTTCATACCAATTAAGATCATTCTTATGTATTTAATTTTCATGTAGTTATAACGGAAGCATAACTGCCACGTTACCTGTACCATTGAGAAATGAACTTTGTCCGGCATAAATGCACAAATGCAGATGTGCCTTGAAAAAGGCGGACGCTACCTCAACAAAGATGCAAAAATGCAACAACAATCATCTATTGACAATTGAATATAGCGTACTTTGTTTTTATTAAGAACATTTATTGTGAGAAAAATTTCAGGTAAAAGCACAAAAAATAATGTTTTGAATGCAAAAAAGTGATAGTTTAACATATTGTTGTCGGTTATCTACAAATTTATAAAAAGTATAAAAAGATGGCGTACGTTAAAGTTGGGCGCGGACGACTTTGGGATAGCCTGCAATAAAGTCCGGTATATTGCTTAAGAACACCAAAATACATTTGATTGCCAAATTACGTTACGATACCTTCATAAACAACCAAAAACTGACGAATTTCGAACCAAAAACGTTTTTTTTGACCTATGGGAGCTATATGATATAGTCAACCGATTTTGATCAATCGGTACTGATACAGTGCTTGGGTACTCTAAAAAACTTCTGAATGCCAAATTTGGTTATGATACCTTCATAAACAAACGAAATACGACGAATTTTATACAACAAACGTTTTTTTGGCTATATAATTTAGCTACGATATCTTTATAAATAAACGAATTATTGATCTAAAATCGCGGTCCTCTGAAACACCCCTATGGGAGCTATATAATATATCCCCAATATCAAAAATATAAAATAAACTTCTCTGCCCTGAGATAATAACGCATCAAATCTGAAAATTTGGTTGCTCTAGCTCTTACCATCTCTGAGATCGAGGCGTTCATACAGATAGACGGACAGACGGACATGGGTATATCGACTTCTCTAGTCACCCTGATCATACTTTAGGTAACTTTGGGGGGTCTCCGACGACTCCTCCTATATTGGTTGCTCAAACTTAATATACCCCTTGTCCCTTTATACACTGGCTGATATTGGCACTTTAGCAGGTTTGGGTTGTTGTTGGAAACTTGTGAATTTCGACCATTTTATTTATTACTCCGACAAAGTGAACTAAACAATAAAGGTTATATTAATCGCGTTGCCAATTATGTCTGTGAGGCGTTGCCAACTGGGCACATAATTTGTCTGCGAGCCTGACAAAGAAAACCACAAAATAACTACGTAGATTTTAGATCCACTAAGATTTCGGTCTAGATATAAAAAAGGCACAAGAAATGGCTTCGTTTAAAAAAATAGACATCATTTTGTCCATAAAACCTAATCAAATATTCTTTTATCGATTATTCTATAAGTTATCCGGACTTCAAAAAAATTTAAGCAGTGAAATATCCCTAAGGTTCCGCTTTAAACGAGTCATGCTTGACGTTTTTTCCATTTATGCTTTTATAAAGTTGATGAAGGTATTAGCTATTATAAAATTAAAGTCATTATGAAAATATAGTTAATTGCACCCCACGCTTTTTTTAATATAATAGAATTATTTTATTAATAATTTAATTTATAATTTAATCTTATTCCAAATTAATTAGTCGTAATTGATTGTCGGAACTTTCAATTGATGTGATACAAACTCTTGATACATAAAAATTATTTTCTACTCTTTAGTTTGGTTTACTATTAAAGAGTGTTTTTTTAGTTTTTTTAAACTATAATTTTTGTTCTAAGACTAAACGCGAACATGGACTTTTGTCAACAAGCCTACTAATTATTTTGAAAAACTGTTGCATACTTTTAGGGTACATTTTATTTTTTAAGTCCTGATGATCCTAGTCAGGACATTAGAACAAAGTTGTTAAATAATTGTATTGTCATCAGTCCTTGACGCCTGTGCAAATTTTCAAGATGATCAGACTTCTTGAAATTGGTGAAAATCAAGCTGAAAGATTTGGTTACATACAGACATACATACATACATACAGGTGAAGCTAATAAAAGCATGTTAAAAAGTTATTAAATTAAAGAATTCAATAACTTACATTCAATTCGCCCAAACCTCTGGATACAAAGCTAAAAGTTTACATTTCTGTTCGATTTGTCTACTTTTGAGAGCATATTAATTGTATAAGTTTTGATGAACATTTTTTAACCCATTATTACTTAAGAAAATAATTAAAAAAAAAAAAAATTATTATTTCAAAAATTTTAATGGAAATTTAAATATCTTCACGGCATATAACCCGCCATATACCAGGGCTAATAAAAAAAATCGAGAAAAGGTTTTTGGTTAGTAACTTGCAAAATTAACAAATATTATTTCAAATCATACTACAAAAAACATGCATACCAAAAAACTCGACCAATTGGCAGAAATTTGATATTTTGTAATATTTTTATTTTATGTAACGTAACGTCAAGCTTTTTGTATGCTTAAATATGTTAATCGGTAAAAGATTGTTGTCATTATTTTACTTATTATAGTGCTACTTCATTGCCTTTTTAAAAAATTTAGATTTTTTCTTTCGTCCCATTTCATAGTACAAACGTAACGTCACACCAAAATTTAAATGCATGAAATTGTAGTTTTAGGAAAACTTTGTGTTGTTTTTCTTCAATATTTTTATTTTTAATAAATTTATCTTTGAGACTAGAAGACGTCCTTGCCTGCGTACTCATTAACTATGAATGAGTGCATGTCTGCTTGTTTTCCTATGTAGATAAGATACTCATCCTTGATGAGACCAAACGAGCTATAATGGAAACCTTTACGTTTACTTTAGGAGCGCACGGTGCAGTGTGTTTTTCTTTAAGCAGAAATGTACCGCAGTCAGACTCCCGCAGCTTTCGCCCTGATGACGTCACTATTAAAATTAACAATGATGTCAACTTTGAGATGAATTACTTTGGTCTAAGCTGCTCATTATTTTAGCAAGTTTCATTGATTTTTTTTAAGGAAGTGGCGCAATAACTAGCAGCCCTACTGTACACATTTTATATAAAATTTTTAATTAATAATCTCAGACGAAGTTTTTAGCCAAAATAATCTTTTAAACAGAATTCAGAAAATGCACGAATTAATTTGATGGCAACGAACTCGGTTTGCTTGCTTCCGTTCTTATCCTTCTTATCACATTATATATGAATATATGCATATATTCCAATTATTTCACACTTTCATTTTTGGGATACAAATACCCAAAGCAAAAAGAATAATTATGTCAACAAATTCACAAAATCCCGAGGTAAATAACGTGCCTAGCATGGCACAAACAGACCACTCCAGACAGAGCTACAGCTACAGTTTCCACAACATCACAGCGAGTTTCGCACGGTTTTGAGCCTGGATATTAAAATGAGAGAAAAGAGCGGGTGGAACCCAACAAGTTCTTGAAGTGATGTCAAGCGAACGCGTTGAAAAATGTGTAGCCGCCCGAGGTGAGCACTAGCACAAAGGACTTGATAAGGACACCCACAAGAAGAGGCACAGACAGTCCCACTGGGTATATATAGTATGTATGTATATGTAGCTCGGGGGCATTCTAGGCACAAATATAATGCAACAAAATGCAGTGGCTGAGCAGGCGCCTATGTGACAGGGGGAGCCTTGCATGTCGTGCAGCTGCCGCAAAAAGCACAAAGCAGACGGTCTCAGCCACTCACTTGGGCAAGTTCTGGCCTGGCTTCTGATTGCCGTAGCGAGCTACTAGGTACAGTTCCATGCGGCAGCGTATGGCACAGTTGTCAGCGACGAGCATGCGGCGGCATTTCCTTAAACACATAAAACTGTTTTAGCGCTTCCTTTCCTGTCGTCCTTGCGAGGCGTTAATGGGCATAAAAAGCAGATAGATATACGGGGGCTCAGAAGTGAGAAATGTGCCAGTCACGAACCGCAGTTGCAGCATCAACAAAAACCAGCCGCCATCTCCAGCTCCTGCTGCTCGCTCCTACTGAACCCACAACTGTGATGCATTAACGCAGTTGGCGGCAGCCATGCCACACGATGGCTTCAGCCGCAGCTCACGCAACACGCCCGCAGTCAGCAGCTGCTCATTTGCAGTCGTTTGTAGTCCTGGCAACAGAGTCTGCCAAGTGCCAACAAGAAGTGGCAATTCACTTCACTTCAGTGGCGTTTTTTTTTTCCTTCTCCGCCTTTGTGCGGTCGCTGCTTCCATAAACGCCATCGCCACCAACTGTTTTGCCACGGTGCTCCACGGTCCTCCACTCCACTCCACTGCACTTCACTCTATGTCACTTTACTCCATTCTGCCACTGCCACTGCACCAGCCGCCCATCCGTTCATGTTTTTGTGTTGCACCAGTCAGTCCAGCCTGCTCCTCGTATTATCCTATAAAGTTGTACACGCGCACACAAAACGAGCCTCGTGCGGAAAGACAAAACATCGGACCGCGCTCCCTTCGTCCTTGCCACACTGTGTAGCTCTGATAAAATTATTGTGTCGCTTGGGTTGGCATTGTAAAGAAAGTGAGATTTGCACGCATATTTATGCTGACACTCTGCCAGAATGGGACTGTATGGGTTTATATTCGCACCTAATGCGCAGTTGAGTTTTTGTTAGCGATATGGGATTTTTTGTTTCTGCTATGGTTTCGTTTGTTGAAGGTTACCCACTCTCACTCTGCAGCGACGCGATGAGAGAGCTCTGCTTTCCGCGCGAATGCTTTGTGCATATTGTGGGAATCAGTAGAAATATGAAAGCATTTTAAAAAATATAAAAAGTGACTATGTATAAAGATCTAATGCGACAGCAAATTTAGTTGAGGAACGGATTAGAGTTTCTAAAGCTGATTGCAAAGTAAATAGCTTTCAGAAACTGTTAAACTAGCTTGAACTAAAAATTTTACATGATTGCGATTTTCACCAAAAACTTATTTCACAAAGAAACATAAAAATTGGCTTTGAACTGGGAAATGGAATAGATTTAATTTCTTTCTAGTGTGTGCATTAAAAATGCTTTTTAGAGCTATAAGATGCTGAAATAACAATATAAGAAAAAAAAAAATTAAATAACGTATGTAGTCACTTACCAGGCGTAGCGATATATATATGGGGTATACCAACTATTATCACAAACAAAATGTCACATCTTTTACAAGTATAAAATTATTGACGATTTTTGCAACTTTCTTTTGGAAAAAAGTTTGAAAAGAAGTTTAAAACGGAGTTTGGAATAAAGTTCCATAGCGGAGCTAAGAACGAAATGATAATAAATAAAATCATCACGTAACGAAGTGAGATACCCTTTGTGTGTATGTATAAGAGTATTGAGTAGACCACAATCGATTGCGATAAGATCATACATAACTTCAGCTAATTTTACTCGGATTCGTTTTTGCGTGCTCCGGAAAACGATTTTTTATGTCGATAACTCCTATTTTTATTTTCGATAAATTTGTAAATTTCCCTAATTTTTCCCGTAAATTCTCATGTTGTGTTGGCGCGAAATTATTTTTGTTTTATACAAAACAACTGATATGGTTGCCGCAGCTCTGCATCTTCTTTTTAGTATATGTTGTTTAATTTTTATTTTCATTTAAATATTGCTAGTACCTGGTATTCTGTCTTTTAAATAAAATTACACAAAAATATAACTTTGGCAAACCACATGAAAAATTTGTTTGGCGGAATTGGGAGCACCAAACATTCGTTTTCAAAACGAATCCAAATAAATGGTTAATACTAAGACAATATTTTTTTTAATAAAATATAATTTACAATTTCACTCTTAATTTTTTTTTATTTTTTAATTATGTATAACTTACTACTTCGTACAAATTTAAAAAAAAAAAAATTTTTTACAATTATTATTTTAGTTGAGTAGTACTCAGAATGTTTTTTTTGTTTTTACTTAGTATTTATTCAATTGTTTGCATATTATTCTTAAGAAATAAATATTTTTACCATAATGTTTAATGAAATCTACATAGTTTTTTTATATTTAGTATATATTTTTATATAACATTTAGTTGTCCATTTTGTACATAAATTTTAATGAATTTTGTGTATATATAAATACATACATTCGGTGAAAATAAGTGAAACGGACAATTTTTCCGCCGACCTTCTCTGATTTTGATGATTTTTGCAGATTTGGTAATTATGATTAGCCAATAGTAACCACGTCAAATTTTATTGCAAAATTTCGATTATTTATCGAGTTATCGATAACTGGAAATTGGGTTTTTCGTTTTTAGACAATTCTTTGACAAACCATATCTTCTAAAATATTAAATTTTATTTATTTTTAAGATTTTTTTTTTTTTAAATTTTAACATTTTTAGTTTTTAATTTTAAAATTCAAAAGTGATCTCCCACTTTTAAAAAAAAATGTTAATGTCATTTTATGTGTGTGAGTTCACTGCAAAAAAACAAAAAAATCTTTTATCTTTCAATTCCGAGGAGTTATGCGAATTTGTCATTTTTCGAGATACTGTTTACTATGGCAAGCATTCGAGGTGCCATCACTAAAATAAGCATAACTTCTACAATTCTAGGAGTTACCAACTTTTTATTTTTTTGTGTTTCGCAGTGAACTTTGACGCATCAAATGACATTAACAACTTTTTTTTAAAAGTTGGTTACAGTTGGTTAAAAGTTTAATACCTATGAAATATTTTTCACAAATAGTCAATTCCTATTTCATATTTTTATTCAGATAGTTGTTCCATAAACCATCTTTATCTACTCAAAAGTTGCTGTTAGTAATTTAAGTAAATTATTCTGGCTGCTTTGCCATAGCTTTTTCCTCTCTATGAAGACGGAGAATTAGTCCACGTTTTCGCCAGAAAGATATTGTCCCTTTAACTTTATGCTTAATAGCTATTTAAGTAATTCTGTCAAGCTAGCATCAAGCGGTTGAATTTGTAGACGGCGGCTCAGTTAGTGAATAATGGTGCGATATGCAGCGAGCTAAGAGGCAATCAGGAATAGAGGGTAATCCAAAAAATCAACATCAATGAATTCAACAAGAAAATAGTTTTTCATTGAGGAACGCCAAAAGAACCATACCTAGTCGTACGAAATTAAGTCTACACCTCGTATTCTCTACCAACCCACTTAAAAGCCCAACAACTTTTTCCTAGCTTTCTGGCAATATTTTCTACTTTCGCATTATTTCCACAATTTTGCTGTATGCTACAAAAACATATTCGCTTTTTGCTCCAAATGCCAATGCCAGGATTATACATTTTTTTTTTCCCACAAATTTCTTAGATTTCATAGACTCCAACCTCATCGATACATTTTAGTTATTGAATTCCAAGATGGCTCGCTCATGCTGCACGCCAGGCCATGGCCTAGTTTCGGGTTTGCAATTAAAAATGCATAAGGAAACGTTGAAGGTGGAACAAAAAAAAAATGGATTCTCCTTGACTAGGCAATTGCGCGAGAGTGAACCAAAATGGCGCACAAGTTCAAAGTACAAAACTCTGTGAATCGAATCGAATTTCATTTTATAATTGCCTTCATAAATTATTTTGCCTTCACTTCATTATTTCTATAGCAATAAACTTCATTGGGTCCACGGACGACTGACACGTCCTCGAGCTCGTACCATATTTTGACCCATCGATAGCAATGCCAGTGGCAGGCTGCTCCAAAAACGGAGACAAATTACTAGGAAGCATTTTGCCGAGCAAGCAGTTTGCCATGTTTCGCCTACTCTTTGTTATTTTTGCTCCTTTTAGCCGAACAATTGCTGGAAATTAATTTCGCATTTGACTCCTGGTAACTGGTTGCTGGTTGCTGGTTGCAACATGGAATTGACTCGACTGTGCGCAGTGTTGCACTGGGCGCACTTGGCAACGGGGCGGCACTTACAGCAGGCACTTAACGTGAGTGGGACTTGCATCCGTTTCCGCGTTTCCACGTTGCCTGCCTTAATGTCCGTCAATTGTTCGTGGCAGGGAGCAAGGAATGCAGTGTGCCGTGCACAGCATGAATGCGGGAAATAAGCTTCATGCAGTTCCGATTCGCAGCTGACGATTGTTTTGCCGGCGGAGTTCCTCACCCGTACACACGCAGCGCAAAATTGATCAAGAGCGGCATAATTGGAATCTCTTGGAAGTTCGTCGTCGACTCATTAAAGGCTCTAAAGCCACTTTAGCAGCTTCCCTTAGGAGTGTGCTCTATTAAAATAGCAATTTGACGTTTGGGTACAAAAGTGGGCTGGCTGATTTCTGGTTTCAGATATATCTACCACAAAACACAAAGCCAAGAAATAACATCAACAAGGAGTCGACACTAATTCCTGGATGTTTGTTTTTGGCATTTATGTATCGCACATTTAGATGGTGTAGGGCCCAAAGCAAGAAAATGGCACAAAAGAAAAGCAACAACGGAAATGAAGGCGCGAGCGATAAAGTGCTGTGGCAGACATTTTTAGCGCCATGTTGGCCGCCATTGCAAAGTCGATCTAATTATGTATATATGTACTAGAGTCTGAAATCGTTGCTGTTATTGTTATCACCACCCGCCCCGCAGCCCAAAGCACTACAAAAAAGGCTGGTGGTGCATGCCAAACGCCCCGGCAGCAACACCCACAATAATATATATGGCAAATGTTAAAGTTGGGTGGGACCGACTTTGAGATACCCTGGAACATAAAACTAAAAGGAAATTTTATGTCTTTAAATAGTCAGTGTTGCATATATAGCCTTTTACCGGATAGATAATATCAAAGATCTCCTGATTAGATGTCTCTTCTGTTCAAGGTTTAATATTGCCTTTTCATCATGTTGGCTTCCACAAGTGTTGAATTTTTAAAGATATTATCGAAGAAAAGATGATGCTATCATTAACGTAGTGACATATAATTATACTAGATACTTAAAAAAAAATATTTATTTTGTATTTCTGAGCGGTTTTGTGGTGAATTGGCAACACTTGTAGTAATTTAATCGATAAATTACCTGGTGTTTCATTTTTTATTTTTTTTATTTATTTATTTAATATTGTAACTTAGAATTAATTCTATGGAACAAAATTAGTTTAAAGCCTGAGCAACATAGGCCTTCAGGCTGAAATTAATTATTTATTATAGTTCAGGAAAACATCATTACCATTAAAACAAATTTCGAGTTTTGGACTCGATCCTGGAACTCGAGCCGACTTTAATCTTAGAGACACAGATACTCTTTGTTGGCAGCAAAAAAAAAAAAAAAAACCACCTGCCTACAATAACAAGGAGTCTAAATCTAAAGATTACTTATCCTAGCTCTTATAAACTCTAAGATCTTATCGCTCAAACAGACGCACAAACCGACGGACTTTGCCCACATGAGCTTATTTGTGATAAGATGGGTCTCATGTGTCTCTTTCTCCATGTTACATGCATTTGCACAAACCTTATATGCTCTTTAACCCAAGTTACAGAGTATTCAAAAAAGTAAGTAAGAAATGCTAAGTAAATCTATTTATATGCGAGTTTCCGTGGTTTGTTTGCGGAACAGTCACACCAATTGCTTGGCTGACTGGTTTGACTTGCCCGGGGATTTGGATTTGCATTTCTGGCAAATGGTTCTCTGCCTCTATACTTGTTGGTGTATGCGTGAGAGGTCCTTGGTGCTGCGTGGGCGAACTGCCAAATAGCTACAAAGGCTGCTAGAAAAAGCAGTTCTCGGCATAGTTTCAAGTTGATTTTATCACTGCTGGACCAGCAGCAGTTAATGTTTATTTACACATTGCCTGCTCCTAGTAGCTGGAGCACACTCACTCACTTGCCAGGGATTTGGAACTAAATGGTCACTTGGTAGCAGCCAACATATTTATATCAAAGTAACAAAGTCAATTCAACAGGCAAAAGGCGCATTAAGTTGCGGTGCATAATCAAAGAGCACGATGCACATCCTGTAGTTAGGCAACTCCAGCTGCAACAAAAGATACAAGATACAATGGAAACTGCGCCTCAAAGAGGCAAGTAATAACAACTTGACTGATGCTGGCAACCGCCAAGCTGCTGTCTGGATTCAGGTATCCTTGCTGCATGTGAGTCGCTTGCATTTTTATGAAGCCATCCGTGATGCATGGCTCTATTCAGGCTGTCAGCTCAATGGGCTCTATGTAGATGCTTTTGTTCGGAAGTAAGAACGTGTTGCCAGGCGACGCCTGCTAGCATGCAACTTGGATAGTTGGATGCGGCCAAGAAGTCAACGCGTAACTGCCAGATTAATGCCAGGCATTCATCATGCAGCCGTAACCAGGAACGAACTGTTACTGTCACATGGCTAGCGGGAGGCAATTGTCTAGCTACAGAAGTAGTTCAGTTAAATTGAATTCTGAACTTTGCTGTTGCCAGATAGAAATGGAGCCAGCAGGTGCCACATAACTACTCACTCACTCACTCTTGGGTGGGCGATAAAAGGACATTCATAATGGCAGCACAGAATTCAATTAGGAGACGCAGTGTGCACAAGCAGCATGGGTTGTAGGTAGCTGCTCTACCTAAGTATGAGGAAGCATGCAACACAAAGGTGACGCATGTTGAATGCAATGACCGCCCCACCCCCCACAATCATACAAAGCCCAGTGTAGGCCAAGTTATATAACTGCGAAAATTTGCATAACAACTGAGCCGGTAGAGCTCACGCTGTTAGAGAGCAAAGCAACTTATTGGATTCCAACTTAATGTTAGATAGTGCATACGTGTAAGTAAGTGTGTGTGTGTGTGTTTGTGTATAATGGCACAATTAAAAGGCAGTCTTAAACCTTTCCAGGTCCACATAGAGAACGAATGGAGCATATGTAGCTAGCGGTAACTGTTCGTGCGTTTATTTGCTCAAATAACCAGAAGATATGCACTCAGGCACGGACGTGGTCCTAAGAGCCCCCAGTGTGTTTGCAAGAACTTTTGCATTGTAACAATCGTAAATATTTGCAAACCGTTTAATGCTCGTTAAACGATGCCAATAATAACTGCAGACGGACGGAGAGACGGAGGGACGTTGGGACGGAGAAGCCGACGGACATGCTGCATATGAACTTCTCCAATTACCCGCACACACACACTTATGATTACAATTGTGTCTATGTGTGCGAGTGTGTGTGTGAGTATCTGTGTGTGTAGTTTGAAGCTTGTGCGCTATTTAAATGTAAAAGCTGGCAACGAAAATTTTCAACATTTTGTTGAGCTTCTGATATATAACGCCACGCCGCATTTCATGGCCCACTTGGACGCATACAATTGCCCAAGGGGCAACATAACATAAGATGGGCAGGCTGAAAACTTTTAAACAGAGAACTCACAGAACGAGGGTTCAGGTTGAAAAGTCAACTCAAGCTAGTCTCGAGGTAAGCTTTACCAAGAAAGGTAGTTTATCGAACGCTTCTTGGAATTAAAAAAATGGTTGGCTTTCTGTTGTTTCTTGTAATATTATTATAGCTTGCACCTTAAGGAAAGCGTACTGTAAGGTTGGATAAATATAGATTCAGGAGACACGAAAGACCCCCCATAGATACCTTCTATAAGATCAGGAGGAAAAAGAAATTTAATAAGCGATGTGCGTCATTCTGCCCGTCTATATGAACGCCTGGATATTGGATATCTTAATTGCTAGAAAAGCCAAACTTAACATTTTGACTGCTTATACGTTCAGCGAAAATAAGATTGCTATTTTTTCTACCATGGCCCCTTCCAGACTCAAATAATTTCAAGGCGCTTTAATTGCTACAATTTCAAAGCAACAGCTTTAGTTTTTAAAGTTGAAATGTGTAATAGGTATAAAAAAAAAAATGTGTATTATTAAAAAAAATACCAGTCATAGTGACAAGAATAATAATTTAGGGACTCGAATCGCCTCAATTGCAAAATCTTAAATAAGAGTAGCTGAGTTGGTAAATTGAAGACTTCTATGCATAGATGGCTCTATGCTCCACTTAGGAGTCAAGAATATAAGTGGAGTCCAAGGACCAGTGGAGACAAATTGTCTTTCTAGTTTAAATTGAAAAATAATGTTCTGATAAGGAGATAAAAAATTAAATGATCGCTCAGCTGATTTATATTATAATGAAAATAGTGATATAGTGCGTTCTCTCGCAGTAGCCGTATTAGAAAAGTGACTTCTTAAAAACGATTGAAAAAAAAATGAGACAAACCTTTTGCAAAACTGCATTTGTAAATACCCAAAAATACTAAATATAGTACTTTTATCGAATAAAACGTGCTTCGAAAATAAAGTCAGAAATGTTTTTCAACTATGAACTTATCCGCGTATCTTACCCGATAACTGAATTTTACAACTTTACACTGTGACTAACATCATAAAGTGGCCAGAGACTAGGATTCAGAATAACAAAGTATATGAATTATGTAGAGCATAAGACATGGAAAGGATCATGCAAACCAAAATTGGATCTATTACATTATAAACTTGAGGGGCGTAGTAATCTACGGCAAAAGCAATGAAAATGCTCTATACTGGTAAACGTCTACTGCCCATAACATGGTATGTTAAAAATAAGTCAATATGTAAATAGGAGTGTACCTACTGGTCATTACCCAGTGTCTACAGAATTCTTCCGGAGTACTTACTCGTACTGCAGGGATTACTAAGAATTTCGGTGGAATCAGTAAGACCGAGTAGGAGTGCAAGAATTGCACGATTACTAAAAAAAATTGTTTTTTCAAATTGAAGCTTAAAATCAAACAGATCACCAAGGTCAGAAACATTCTAGGTGCGTTCGAAGCTACAGGAGTCTTAAGAATGCCAAACGACATATGGAACGATAAAATATTATTTAGGGTATTCATGGTTACTTTTGAGTTGAAAAAAAAGTACAAGGCTGAGTTTCAACTCTCAAATAAATTTTTCGTCAAACCAGACTCTATGATAGTTTCAAGCTGTTGATTTGTAGAGAAAGTGTTGCAAAATAGGATGTTTGCTGCATTTTCAACACTTCAATATTTGAGGATATTGAGTTATTTTGTGAAAAAAGTAAATAAAGTGACTTTTAATAAATATAACTGGAATAAATATTAAGTCTAATTTAATAACTTTTTAACATGCTTTTATTAGCTTCACCTGTATGTATGTATGTATGTATGTCTGTATGTAACGAAATCTTTCAGCTTAATTTTCACCGATCTCAAGAAGTCTAATCATCTTGAAAATTTGCACAGGGGTCAAGGACTGATGACAATACAATTATTTAATGACTTTGTTCTAATGTCCTGACTAGGATCATCAGGATTTATAAAATAAAATGTACACTAAATGTATACAACAGTTTTTCAAAATAATTAAAAAAACACGCTTTAATAATAAAACGAACTAAAAAGTAGAAAATAATTTTGATGAATCAAGAGCAATTACGACTAAATAATTTGGAAAAAGATTAAATTAGAAATTAAATTATTAATAAAATAATTCAATTATAGTAATAAAAGCGTGGGTTGCAATTTACTATATTTTCATAATGACCTTAATTTTATAAACAGCTACTACTGAAATAATTGTAACATTTAATATTAAGCACCCACGCTTTTTTTACTATAATTGAATTATTTTATTAATTATTTAATTTCTAATTTAATCTTATTCCAAATTAATTAGTCGTAATTGATTGTTGGAATTTTCAATTGATGTGATACAAACTCTTAATACATCAAAATTATTTTCTACTTTTTAGTTCGGTTTATTATTAAAGCGTGTATTTTTAGTTTTTTAAATTATAATTTTTTTTTATTTATTTATAAACAGCTCCTACTTAATTAAAATTATAGTAACAGTAAAATAATATTATAATAATTAAGCAATATCTGAGTTTATTCTAATACGGCGTAGAGTGTTAATGCTTCTTAAAAAAGAAGCACAAACTTAGCTCAACTCATAAACTAACAAGAAGGGCGTTCAAGCTTAAGCCAGTTGAGTTTTCGCGCAACTTTGCAACTTCTCAACTCAACAGCAACCGTGAGTACTCTAATCATTTCACATTTTTCAGGTTAAGAAATAGTTTATTGACTTTTCAAGATTGCAAGCTATCCAAGTCATCAGCGGTGGACACGAAAAATAACGGAAAGAGCCCTACAACAAAATCAAGAAAAAATGTCCAGTTACGGTTCCACAAGCAATTGTCGAGTAGGGCCATAAAACTCGCACACTGTGTGTATATTTTTTTGTAAATCCGGCGCGTTACCAGCGATCTGTTTGTGCGTGTACGCTGAACGAAATGTTGCAACATATTCAAAGAAACAGAAAAGTCATATGAGTTTATATGACAATTTTAATATACCAAAAAAATTACTCGGTCCTACTGTTGCCAAAGTAACTATATTTCTGTGCTCAGTGTATTTGTGCGAAATTTAAGTCAGCAAGCACCAATAAAAAGCCCTGTTACGGTCGCCCAAGCATCCTCGAGTAGGGCCACAAAACGTGCACACTGCGTGTCTTTTTTTGTTGTAAATTCTCGGCTTTTTGCGTGTGCGTCTGGCTGGCGCCACTATCTGCAAATCATGATTAAGAGATACTAAAAGTTATCGGAGTAAGACATACGGAGTCTTACATCATCTGCAGACATTAGAATGCAAGAAATCATTGAAGAAGCCCGAGATGACTACCTTAAGGTATACCTGACGAGCCCTTAATTATTATAGATGCAAAATTTTTCAAAAAGTCCGCACACGTTCGGACAAACAGGATGAGAATTTGAAATTTAAGAGATATGACAAGACGAAAACCCCAAATATGAGAGTTTACAAAGAAGTTTCTGTGCTAAAAAAAACCGAACTCCAAAAATAATTATAATAATTATTCAATAAAAAAAGAATTGCTAAAAATTATTGTGCGATTTCGTAGTATGATTATAATAACAATCAATTTGTTCGGTCTATTTTATTTGGAAAAAATGGAAAAATTAAAAAAAATATATTAATTTAATATAAATTTAAATGTTGGACGGATAACTTAATTACATAAGAATTATTAATACAATCTAAAAAATGTAATAAAAGACGTTGTTTTTAAGAATAGCTCAAAATGTTCCATGCCGATAAAGTATATTTAATAATTATCCATTTTAATAATAATATTACTTGATGTAAGAGCTGCAATTTTTCATGCCTTTTGGATGGAACAGCATTTTATCAATGAGTTCCACGCTTTTATTGGAAAAACAATGGATTTTGATCTTTGATTTTTTCATCAAGATTTCAATTGCAGTATACATGCAAATCAACAAGCACGTTAGCCGATACAATGAGCGTCTAACCAGACACACAAACAGGCTGGCGAAAAACTTACTGAATGAAAACCCAATAACAAGATTAAAAAGGCGATCGTTGATAAATTTATATCCCTAACTCCAACATTGTTTTAACGGCCTGATTTGGCCTTAAGGCAGTTCATGCCCAATGATGGCTCCAATAAAACATATGACAATAAAACATATGATAAATGCAATATATAAAAATACATGAATTTTTGAGTTTTTGCAATAAATAAATAAATAAAAAAAAAAAAAAAGTATACATGCGTCAAAAGACAGTGTTACCAGATCAAATAATCAGTGTTATCAGCTGTCATAGTTCGGACTGAACTATTAAATGAGCCTTCTAAATAAGCTTATTTAAACTTTTGCATTTGTTTGTCAAAAAATAAAAAAACTCCAACTGACGATTGCACCAAATACTCCATTTGGTTTATATGATTTATATCCTAGCAGATGTATCTTAATTAAGACTTTTGCTTCTTTTACTCAGCAACTCATAAATAATAATGGCAACCCTCGTGCTCGTTCACTTGTTAACATGTTTGTATCTGTGTGGTGTTTCTGTAACTGTGTATGTGTGTGTGTGTGTGTGTGTGTGTGTGTGTGCATTCAATGACTGTAATCGCACAGATACAGTAACATGGATTATGCGGCCAAAGGATGTCAGAGAATTTATTATCCTCAAATAAAGCGCTGGGAATCAGTGCACAGTTATGAGAGTCAGGCAAACAAATTTACGAAGCGCAGCGAAAGTTGAGTATGGATATGGACATACATATAGCCACAAGGACATCCATACGGCCAAAACGGGCAACCATTGTAATTACAGTTGCAATTCAAATAGTGCTGTGTGGATGTATGTATTAAGTCAAATTAAATGGTTAATTTAATTACATTTTAAAAGTTATGGCAGTGTATAATAAACGACGTGTTAGACACAATCAAGGTTGGTAAGCCATGAAATTTAAGCACCGGCATTAATTTGAAGATTTATGTTCAACGAAAGAGAGTACGTTCTGGATATCGGGTCAATTTGGAAAGAATACTAAGATACCATCAGGGTTTGGTTGTTATCGATTACGAATTTAATTGTTTGAACTTTAGGCCGATAACTACTGTTTGATTGTTTATAAGCTGGCAGAAGTTATTTATCATTGTTA
The DNA here is from genome assembly GCA_949987675.1 of Chymomyza fuscimana. Taxonomy (NCBI): domain Eukaryota; kingdom Metazoa; phylum Arthropoda; class Insecta; order Diptera; family Drosophilidae; genus Chymomyza; species Chymomyza fuscimana. The sequence goes on from OX465088.1 coordinate 84,545,199, forward strand.
TAAGTGGTATTTTACGGAAGAAGGGCTGTCGTCATTTCAAAAACAAATAAAAATCTTAGCAAAGAAAATAGTATTTAATACTATATTGATAAATAAATTCTGTACAAAAGTTGTCTATTTTGCAGTTTACCTATTGGATTAAAGCCTTAGTTCTAAGTTGGCTGATTGCCAATAAATTTAAAACAAAAAGTACAAAAATAGCTTCTACAATTGACCTCTCCCGAGACAAAGCGTTACGGATGCAAACCCATAAACGAACGTCCTTAATATTTCCTCGACTAAGCACTGCCCCATTTCCGCATGTTAATTGTTTTGAATGTTCAAACCATTTTTTTGTGACCTTTGCTTTGAATATCTTGAGACACGGTCTTGATCATTGTTTCTCATAAAATTATAATTGGATAATTTTTTTACCAAGTTTACGATTTTATTATTATTTTTATTTAAAAAATCTTTTGTTTTTTAAAACGTAATTTTGTTTATTCTGAAATAATATTTAGTCATCGATATCTCAATTGTGTGCAAAAAAAAAAAAAAATAAAAAAATTTCCTTCGGTAGTGCGGGTATGGATATATGCATCACTTACAAATACATTTCTGTGAAAAGCAGGTATTTTTTTTTTTTATTTATTACTTCTATAATTCGATTTGAAATATATTCGCCTATCTGCAAAAGAAAATAAAATATCTAAAAAACATTTGGTTTGTTAATAAAAAACTTTTTTCTTTGGTGTTTTTTTTTTTTGTAATGTATTTTGAATAAGAAATGTAATGAATTTGAGCAAAAATAAAAAAGAACTCCCTTATGCCGGTCGTACACTAGGCTTTCAACGCACGCACGCAATTTGCTTTCACATTCTCCAATTGAATAAACAAAATTATGGGCTCGTACACTAGTGCGTTACTTGTCAATTTTTGCGTTGATCAACGCGTTCAGACTTGAAATTGAACATGAATGCGTTGAACGCGTTGCGCGCCTCGTCCACCTAGTTGATCAACTCATTCAATTGTTGAGATACCTCGTCCACCTAGTTGGTCAACTCATTCAATTGTTGAGAGACCTCGTCCACCTAGTTGATCAACTTGAGTTCGTCAACGCAAATTCGGACAAAAAATCGTTGACCAACACGAGTTGAACACGGCTGAAGCATCCAGTTGATGCACGCGATGATAACCTCGTACACTAGACGAAGCATTGAGTGTTGACCAACTCGGTCAACGCACTTGACAACTGGTAGCTTCGAATGTATATAAACTGTTAATGTAAATTCATTTCTATTTGAGATTTGAAAGTGAGACACGTGTGTTTTTATGAAAATAAAAAATGATTTCCGCTGAACGAAAGAGAAAAGTTGCTGCCGCAATAATAATTTTAGCGGACGCTTAACGTCGACGCCAGAGCGAAAAAAAGCGTAAACGATTCTGGGTGGACGAAATGTTTTTGAATCGCGACGAAAGCAGTTTTTTCAACGAAATATATTCGAAACTGAAGTCGATAAATTCTGCAGGCACTCTCCAATGCTGTGTTTTTTTTTTAAAATTTTGTGCTGCCGCAACAGTCTTCATTTATTATTTGCTGCCTGCTTCGTCACATTTATTTTTATCGCGATGGCGCTCCATGCATGTTCTCGTCCATCTTGGTTTTTGTACTGGCTGCTTTTTACATTCCAAATTATTTCTCTTTCTTCAACAGCCGTTATTAAATCGAATATTAATTCATTTGTCAACACAACTTGCACGGTTTGCACCTCAGTATTTTCACCCAATTCCACAGACATTTTCGCGTTGATTGAATGAGATTGAATGCCTCGTACATTAGCGTTGAATGAGTTGAGAGTCGAATGCGTGCGTTGAAAGCCTAGTGTACGACCGGCATTAACGCACACATTCAACTGGACGCACGCACACTTCAAGCAATGCACACAAACTCGAAATTGACCAATCAAATTTGAGCAACTCGTTGATGAGTTTATGTGTAGCACATTAATGTTCAACGCGTTGCTCAACACTATTCAACGTTCAACTCGAGCTCGTTCACTAGCCGTACACTTGTTGATCAACGCGTTGAATGATGGGCTCGCAACGCATTAAACGCGTTGATTGAATGAGATTGAATGCCTCGTACATTAGCATTGAATGAGTTGAGAGTCGAATGCGTGCGTTGAAAGCCTAGTGTACGACCGGCATTACGGGCTCTGATTATATAATTTTGGAATGTTGCTGGCATACATAGTTTGAACATTTTGAGCAATAGAATCGAGTTTTTCGACGACGTTTATCACCTCCTTGTAAACAAAGGTTACAATTTTTTTTGCCTGTAAGTGCATCAGCGCCGGTTTTATTTAGTACATTCAATGTAGCGACTGGGATGTTGAGTAATCTGCCAAAAAATAACTCAATAGCCAAACGAGTAGAGAACTGCAAAATGATCTTTGGGTTGTTCACGCGATTTTCCATGTTGGATAAAACTAGTGTTTTAGCTAACGTATTTAGAAAAGCTTGAATTTAGTTGATCGCGATCCTTGCAAATGATAAAGAAGCTAGTGCCATAACATCGGTTCGGTTTCTTTTGGTAAACATTTTTTATTGGACCAAATGGTCCCAACAAATACAATACCAATTTGAGCAAGTCGCTTCATTCCTTCCAATAATGTAAAAAAGTTATCGACCACTGCTACTAAAACGGTTTGTAGCAATACATTTGCTCCTTGATTCACCTCACGTTCTTCTCTTTCGCCTTTGCCTGTGTATAGTTTTCCGAGTAAAGGATATTTGATTTTGAATCACATGTCCACCAAAATTTGAAGCCGTATATGGCTGGTTTTGATGGAGTATACTGAGTAAATTTTGTTTTGCCACGATATGGAAACAGATGCTCGTCTTGAGTGGTGGTTTTCATTCATAAAATTTCAAATATCGCTTATATAATATGCCACACACAACTCCACACCTGATAGTGCACATTTCTCTATGGTCAGCATTGGCGCCAACCAAGTCAAATGTACAAAGAAAGAGCAAAATCAACTTGTAAAGTAAAAACACACATGAATATACACATGTAAACACATACATATGTGTGTATATATTTTATGTGAATAAAAAGGCAGCTGAAATATATTATTGCGACAAAAAGACTCAATAATGCTATGTAAAATGTCCAAAATGTACCGTATTTCATGTATTTAGATACAAAATATATAAGGGTCTGGCTGGACCCTGCCGCACAAAGTAAGGTGTATTTTTTAAAATCCCTTCTAAGTCCTTTTAAAGGACTTTTTAAAAATTCTCATAGTGATAAATCGATAGTCAATAAAATTTTAGGAGGGTACCTGGAGGGTAAAATTAACGGTCAAAAACAAAATTAGTCTGGCCAGACCCTGGTGCACAACGGAGGGTTACTCACACTAGTTTACACGAAAAATGAACCTTCCTAAAAAAGTGTTTTTTTAGGGTAATTTGGGGTCGAGAAACACGAAAATGGCAAATTTTTTTATTTCTTAAGCACCGTTTTCGAGATTTTTTCGAAAAACATGTTTTTGGGCACTTTTTTCAGTTATTCCTCAATATCACGTGAACAAAATTTTGTATCGACATGAAGAACAGTAAGGTAAGGAAAGGATTTTCGCATCGAATCCTCATTGGAAACGAAATGTAGGTGAGGTACGACAATCCTAAGCGCAAAAAATAGTGGAGTTTGCCCAGTCATGCATCGACGTCATCGCCAAAGCAGGATATTCATGGAAAGAAGATCATGCTGTGCATATGGTGGGATGTATTATGAAACCATCACTGGGGACCTGTACAGACTGATTCTTTTGAGCAAAGCATTAAAGGAAAAGCGCCCCCAATCAAACGATCGACATGACAAGGTTATTTGGTCGACGACAACGCCAGACCCCATATTGCAAAAGTCGTGAAAACTAATTTGGAAACGCTCAAATCGATAAGCCACGCGGGAGTACTGTCAACTTGACATGTGTTTTTTATTCAGTTATCATTGCCATTTCATCATGGAAAAACTAACACCCGAACAACGTTTTCAAATCGTACAATTATATTACGAAAATTCACGTTCTGTACAGAATCTTTTTCGAGCGCTTAGGCATTTCATGGTCGCCATAATCGACCTACTGAGACCACTATTCGCAATACCATTAACAAATTTGAGACCCAATATTCATTATTGGATGATACTCGACCGAATAGACCTCGTCCAGCGCTTAGTTCAAAAATGACGCTGGTCAGACCGTAACCGTCAATGGCGACCGTTATCGCACCATGATATCGAATTATTTGCTACCTGAAATTGAAGCCCGAGATCTTGACGATATTTGGTTTCAACAAGACGGCGCTACTTGCCACACAGCCCGTGAAACAATGGACATATTGAAGAACCGATTCGGTGAATTGGCCACCAAGATCATGTGATATCGCACCGTTAGACTTTTACCTTTGGGGCTACGTGAAGTCTAAAGTGTTTGCGGATTATCCAGCTACGATTGAAGCATTAGAGGCCAACATTACCCGTGTTATTCGCGAGATACCGCCGATTATGCTCGAACGCGTCATCGCAAATTGGAACCTCCGCTTGGACGAGCTACGGCGCAGTTGTGACCAACATTTAAAAGGGATTATTTTTAAAAAGTGAATGTCAAGATCGGTTCTTTCTATTCACAACAAAGATTTTCCGATTCATTTGAAATTTTTGTGTTTTTTTTATATTTCTAAAAAAAACCTCAAGGTTGATGGCCCTTTACTTCGCAAAAAAAAACCCTACGAATGTAGGCGGCGGCACGTAAGCGACACAATGAAACGCGTGTTCTTAGCTCAGTAGCCGATCACAGAATGCTTTATTATACTTTTCCTTATGCTAGTTTAGCCTATTTACATGTAGTTATGTTATGTTAATGTTCATATGTATATGTGTATGTGTACTTATATATACTTATGACTACACGAATTAATTCCAACTCCAGTATTGGCAAATGCCTCTATCACATACAGTGGACACACAAATTATTCGGACACCTAAAATTTTCAACTTTAAAGCGCTATAACATGTGCAAGGTATCGCAAAGTAGATCTATGTAAAACGTATGTAAAAAAAAAAAAAAATATTTCTGAACTTAACTTTATTTATTTATTTAAGGAGTACAACTAAGCTCAGTTATCCGACCTTTTTTATGTGAGCTGGCCATCTCAATGCGTATTGTCTCCGAAATTTAGATGATCAAAGCTGAATCACAAGCCTGCAGATATGAAACATAATTGCAAAAAGAACTACTTATAATTTCCAACGCCTTCTTTTACCTTTCACATAGGCTTAAAAACATTTTTATAGCACATTTTTATTCTCTATACTTTATGATACATAAGGTATATTAAGTTTATGCAAGCCGAAAATGTATGTAGCAAACAGAATGAGACATCGGAGACTTCCCAAAGTTCCATAAAGTCGATATACTCATGTCCGTCTGTCTGTCTGTCCGTAAGAACATGGTAAGAGCTAGTGCAACCAAAACTTTCGGATTAGATCTTTTATTATTCCATAGAATTTCAATTTCTTATTTTGATGTCGATACCTATATAGCTCCCATGGGGGTGTTTCATAGGATCACGAAAAAAAACCAAAAGTTTTAGATGGATAATTCGTTTGTTTATGAAAATATCTTAACCAAATTTGGCATTCGGAAGTTTTTTCGAGTACCCAAATTTTATCAAAATCGGTTGACTATATCATATAGCAGCCATAGGATGTTTATTAACTTGTAATAGATGCTATATCTCCAGACTTTATTTTTACTCCAAGTAAACATACAACATTTTGCTGAGTACAACATTTATACATAAGGGTCTAATTTGCCCTAAATTTATATTCCAAGTACAAAAGGCAACTAAACTCAAAACACAAATCCATTTATTCTTACTCCATATCTCTCCACAAACTCCGTTCATTATTAATAATTTTTGAATTTATTATGCCTTAATTAACTCTTCTTCTATCTTCAGAAAATTACCAAAATATCATTAGTATTGTTGTCAATACAGCAAACACATTAAAATTGATAAGTACTTGGCAATTCAAGTGGAAACAACTGAGTCCCAACAAAAACAACAATCCCAAGTTACCAAACCAACTTACGAACTCGTACCGAACGAAACTTTCTTTTGCAGTTCTCGAACTTAACATATAATTTACGCAAAATTTATTAAGACCATGCTGATGCCAATTCCAACGCTTTTGGCCAAATATTTGAAAACAAATTTTGAAAACTGATAATGCCCATCGACGCATTAGCACCTGCATCTAGTATACTGTCTCTGTCCCTGTACCTGCTCCACCTGCCCTAGAAGAATCTTAAGACGTGAAAGGATTAGTTATGCGACGGCAAACTTTTCACCGCAAAGAGTTTGGCGTGAAACTTTCCTTTGCAATGCAGAACCGGAAAATTGCATTGCATATTTGCTGTTGAACTTTGGACCGGAGTTGGCAACGATGGCAGTTGTTGGTTGTTTGGCGGCAAAGACTGTGGCTGATGTGGTTAAAATATATTTACCTAAACAAATAAATGCCAAAAATATATTTGGAGTTTTGTGAAAGTTATAATTCAAACCAGGGTTACAGCACTTGGAAATTTCTTGTGAATTGTGGTAATTGACTTGGGGTCTATGTAGAAAGTGGGATTTTCTTGAAAACTGACAGTACTTATAGTTTTGTTTGATTCGATAAAGCAACTTTAACAATGTTTAAGAAAAAATTTGAAAATATTTTCGGCTCTAAACATTAAAAGATCGTTCAAATTTACATGAGCAAAAATTTTAAACAAATATGGCAACACTGCAATTTCGATAAAACTTTATCTCATCTTTGAGATAACAAAACGTGGATTCGGGTGTACAGAAGAATGTTTGAAAAAATTGACTAAAAAGATGGTATGTGTAACGAAAATAATATATGGCCCAGTCGCAGTTCAACTCCCTTCGAGATAAGTCGTGCCTACGCTAATTTATTATTCGCCAATCCTAAAACACTGACAACTAATCAAACATAACTCACAAACAAACAAACATACAGTGAACTTGCAGTTAAATCTGCTAAGCAAGTGCATTTTATCCAAACTAAAAAGATAAACCGTAATCCACCAACAACAACCATGAGAGACCCACCAGATAGAGGCAAAAACAGCAATCCGCTTTGCTTCACTACTGACAACAACAAAAAGCTAAACAACAACGTCGTTGGTCCAAAATACCTTGTCATGACGCGTACTAACAGTAACAACAGAACATTAACCCCTGGCTGTTAAAAAAAGTTATAGAAGAAGAAGAAGAACTTGAAAGCCAATATGTTGTTGACTGCCGAAAAATAATGAGGAAAAACCATGACAACCTAGTAGAATCCGGGCTAATCATACTCACATTCAACACACTAACACTTCCAACATCAATCAAAATTGGCTACGAACTGACGCAAGTGCGACCATTTATACCCAACCCAAGGCGCTGCCGCAATTGCGGCCGTCTGGGCCATTTGGCGAAACACTGCAAGAGCTCTAAATTGTGCCTAAACTGCGGATCCTCAGTTCACCACAACGAAGACCCAGCAAATCCATGCCCTTTCCCCAGCAGTTGCATTAGCTGCAAAGATTCCAAGATTACAGCCTTTAACCACAATTTTTCGGACCGAAAATGCCCTACTTACATCAAACATAAAGAAATTCTAGCGATAAAAACAATAGAGAAAACAGACTTTAAAACAGCACGCTCCATATACGTTCAACGCCACCAACTCAACAACACATACTCTTCAGTCACTAAAAGCAACGTTTCAGCCGCTACAACCACCCGAACAACTCCATGCACTACCCGAAAAATAACTAACTATGAAGACATCACTGCACAAACAACATCTTCACTAACAACCAAACCCAATCTCCCCACAACTAGCAACTTTTGCAACAACACTAATTCATATAGTAATAAACAACCAGCCAATTCCAAAGACACGGCTGCACCAACTTCTTCATCCTCAACGAACGCCAATGCCTCTACTTATATTTCTAAACACACAACTACTGCGGACACAACATCAGCTATAGCTGTTCAAAAAATTAAAATATTCCCAAAAAACACAACCTTCAATCTAAAATCAAATCTTAAAGCTAAGACAAACAATAAACCTAAATCGACAATAAAAAAACTAGTTAACTCTCCAGATTCCAGTCAAGGCGAAATGAAACCTTAACACATAAGTAACTCTCAATATAAACGAGGAGAGCCGTCAGAGTTCTAAGATGCATGCAGAGCGTAACACAGTCATTGTAGTATCCGGCAATATAAAGACGTTACAGGCTCCACTTTCCTGCATCCGTAATCTCTCATAGCTCCTCTTTAATACAACTCATACACAATAACAGAGAATGAAGGAATGCCGGACGTCTCCTCCTCTGTTAATTAACTTATACGACTGATCAACAACACACTATGTTAACTCAAACAAACACCCAAATATTCCTCCTTTTTTTTTTATAAAACAAACTATGTCACTCAAAATACTTCAGTGGAATATAAACGGATACAAAAATAATTAGCATCAGTTACAAATACTAATTAAATCTAATTCACCTAAAATCATAGCTTTACAAGAAACCCATCTACAAAACCCATCCTCACAAATCTCTAGTGGTGGCGCCGCCCTACTTATACACAATTCCCTACATCATAAACCAATTCATACCAACACTACAGCAAGTAACGACTGCACAGCAGTCGAAGTACACTCAAAACAAAAACTCATAGACAAGAAATTTTCATCCAACGACCTCTTACACTGTTCTGGTAATATCCACGAAGCATCCCTGATTGCAGGAGACCTGAATGGTTGGCATCAGCTATGGGGATCTACCACCAATAACTCTAGAGGCAAGCACATAGCAGATTTTATAAACAACTCAACATTTCTGATTCTCAACAATGGTTCTCCCACTCACTTCAGTATACACAATACATTCAAACACATAGACATATCTCTAGCTTCCCCAACAATAGCAACAAACGCAACATGGCACATCGACAACGATCTCCACGGAAGCGACCACTTCCCAATCATAATCTCTCTTTTTCCAACCTCAAAAACACCACCTTTCATACCCAAATTCAAATTATATCAAGCTAACTGGACTAAATTTAATGATCATACCAAACAACTCAACATAAATAGCCCAATCAGCACTAACATCAACAAAGAATGTGCCAACATTTGCAAACTTATCCGAACTAGCGCTAACATGTCCATTCCACAAACCTCAATACACCACAACAACAAGCCTAAGGTATCATGGTGGACCCCAACCCTCCAAAATCTCAAAAAAATTAGAATTCTCACTGGAACGCACTTAAACATAACCTTTCCACACCCAACATACTTAACTATAGAAGGTCCAACGCCATTTTTAAAAAAGAAATAAAAGCAGCCAAACAAAAAGCCATGAAAGATTTCACAACAGAAATCAACCCAAGCTCTTCCTCCAAAAAAATATGGGCCAACATCAAAATCTTTTGCGGCACCAAACCAAAACTCCCCATACACTGCCTCTACGACCCAATATCTCAACACTCCATAACCGATCAACAAGATATCGCTGAATCTTTTTGCAAATACTTTTCTAACCAATCCAATAACTCAAATATTTCCGCAACGTTTAACCAACATAAATCAAACACCTCACCAACAATTTCCTACAGACACTCGCTTGCTGCTGAAAATATTGAAGTACCATTTACGGTAATTGAACTACAAATGCCCTATCCAAATTATCTGGAAATACGCCTGGTATTGACCGCATCTCATATCCAATGCTGAAAAATGTCCACAAGTCAGTCCTCCTTAGAATAGTCGATTTCTATAATAGCATATTCTCTTCTCATATTCCACATCAGCTAAAATTAAGCAAAATAATCCCACTAATTAAGCCAAACTGCAATAAAACACTCATCTCATCATATCGCCCTATTTCCTTAAACTCCTAGATAAAATAGTCGCCAACAGACTTTGGTGGTTTGTGACTCTTAACAAATCAATCAATAGTCGGCAGTCAGGCTTTAGAAAAGGCAAATCCGTATCAGATTCCCTAGTCACGCTAGACTATCTGATTACCTCGGCCCTCTCAACCAAAAACCATGCCTAACTTTTATCATTATACTTTTCCAAAGCCTCCCCGAGAGAGTTGGCATCCACTCCATCATAGACCAACTGAAAGAATGGAAAATAGGCCCGAAAATAATAAATTATGTACACAACTTTTTGTCCAATGGAACCATATCCGTATCAGTACACCAACACCGATCTCAAATCCGCCCCTTATCTAATGGCATACCACAAGGATCTCCCCTATTAGTTATCCTTTTCCTCATAGCCTATAATAAATTAAATAATATCATTGCCTCACACAAACAATTCACCTTTTGCGCCCATGCAGATGACTACCAAATTTTTAGGAAAATTGGTAAATCCCGCACTATTAACGTCGATCCGCTTCTTAACGATATTCTAACTTGGGCAAATTACTCAGGAGCCCGACTATCCATAGAAAAATGTAAACACATCCATATATGCAAAAAAACCAGTTGCCAATTCCAACTCACTTCCACTATCTCCCCACTTGAAAGTACTAACTCAATAAAGATTCTAGGCATTGTTTTCAATAATAGATACAATTGGAACAATCATGTAGATTACCTTTGCAAATCCCTCACACAAAAACTCAATATCATTAAATGCCTTTCCCATCACAAATTTAACAGCAACCACAGCACTCTTATCAACATAATAAACGCAACCATCATGACCAAAATCGACTACGGCCAGTTTCTTTATGGAAGAGCAAGCAAGTCTACCCTCAGCCGAATTAAATCCATCTACCACGCCGCCCTTCGCCTCGCTCTGGGAGCTTTCAGAACTACCCCAATCCACAAAATGTTATTCGAAGCAAAACTTACCCCAATAGAAACCAGATTTCAAATTTCCATAGACAAGCTAAATAAATCAATCCTCAACTCATCAGATTCCCCACTCTTCAAACCATTATCAACAATCGCCAATTCTAAATGAAATCCAAAGCAATCATCCTCCTTACACCACACTACTTGGACCATCAACCCCCGCCTAATAAACATTTCTTTAAGCAATCGGCCCAAAGAACACACCTCCAACTCAACTTATAAAACAGAATTCTTAGCTTTTCAAAACTCTATTCCCGCTTGCCAATTTCTATTCACTGACGACTCCAAATCTGAATCTGGATGTTCATTTAGCATTACAACATCTAGATCAGTTATTTATCAGGCCATCCTTCCCCACTACACTTCAATATTTTCAGCAGAAATCATCGCCATCCATCAAGCAATTTCCCTTATTGAAAACACACACACAAATTACTGTATTTGCTCCGACTCTCTCTCAGCTCTTAATGCCATCAAGATCCCCTCTAATATATCACACTACCCCACAATCATCCGCCAGAAACTCATCCACCACTCTCCCAGAATAATGCTAGCTTGGATACCTGGTCACTCAAATATCGAAGGTAATGACCTAGCAGACTCCGCAGCTAAAAATGCCCACAACTTACCCCTTATAACACACCCCAACAACAATTGCTCAGACATTAACAAATACAACACTACACCAAACTTCAAAACAGCCTACTTGATCTACCAAGTACCTGGGATTCTTCACCCGACTCACTCAGCTGAACAGATCTCTCAAAACTCCTCCTCATCCGATTCGGACACTGCCATCTCAAACATAGTCACATTTTTAATAAAACGCCAGCCCCACTTTGCAACTTCTGCAACTCAAACACCACCCTATCCCTACACCACATCCTTACAGACTGTTCTCACTTCCTCAACACCAAAACAAAATGCTTTCCTAATTCAAACCTGCTCAACGCTATTTCTATACCTTCACTTACAAACATCCCCAACATTATTAAGTTTATAAAAGAAAGCAAATTATATAACATGATTTAAACATACGTTAATTATAAAAATTTTACTATATACAACATCAATTATAACCAAATAAGGCTAGCATAAGGCTCGCGCTAAAGCTAACTATAGCTCGTACTGTAATTTTAATTAAGTACAGTCGAGGCGGTGCCCGACAGTGGAATACCCTGTACCTTTTGTGTCAAAAAAATTTTTCCTGCATATTCCATCTAAGAACTTTCCAATTGGATTTTTTTTTTTTTTTGTGAAAATCGATATTTATACCTATAAGTTCCCTAAAATTTTACCCATTTTGATGAAACTCGAATGTTACAACAAAGAACTTATTTAAAGTATACGGGGTAAGTTTCAAGTTGGTATGTTGAGGGGTGTGGGAGAAAACACGGTAAATGGGTTGCGGGGGGTGGGGGGACCGCATCGATAAAATTTGGATGTGGATTTGTTCATTAGAGCCACATGAATGAGCTTACCAAAAATTGTGATTCTAGGTCACTTGTAGCCATAATTGCGTAGAGTCAAATATTGACGCAGTTTATTGGCAAGGGGAGGTGAAATTTGCACATTTTTGACTATAACTTCTGTTGTATTTGTCCGATTTTGTTCATTTTTTACACATAGATGCATGTATCCACAACGCATCGCTCTGTTAAATTTCAAATGAAAATATTAAACGGTGTGGCTAAAATCTACAGCGGGGGAACGGGAAAAGATATTGACATGATTCAACAAACTTCATCTGCTTAGGAAATATGCGCACCAGCTGGGAAAGTTTCGTGTCTCTAGCTCTTATAGTCTCCGAGATCTAGGCGTTCATATAGACGGACAGACGGACGGACGGACGGACGGACGGACATAGCTCAATCGCTACCCGAGGTTATGATAAGCATTTTGGTATAAAGGACTTGGGGTCTGCCACGCCTCCTTCTGTCCGTTACATACATTGCACAAATCTAGTATACCCTTTGTACCTATAGGTACAGGGTATAATAAATATATGGCAATTGCTTAATACTTGTCCAAGGTTTTGCTTTTGAATTGTTTTTTTTTATTGCTCTTAGAAGGAAAAAATTAACTAAGCCTCAGGTTTTATCTCTGGAGTAAAAACTAACTGGCCAAAATATTCTTTAAAGTGTATACTTCAAAATGTTATTTGCTCTTTTCATAACTTTGTCCATGCTGCCAAGATTTGTTGGTTTTAAGAAAGTTTTAAGTTTAGGACTCAATGTACATAGACCCGAACCAAGCTGCGTTATAATGATATAAATATTCTTATATTACAATGCATTAACTAAAATTACGAATACGTAAAGATAGGAATGGTCGAATAATATTATGATATTCTAATCTAGCATTATCAGGGCTGTCAAGAGAAAAGAAACGATCCGGAGGTGACTATCGACGGGCCATAAGCCCACGTCTTTTTTTTTAGAAGAATTTCAATGTTTAATTTTTTTAAAATTTACAACCTTCGGGTGAAGTTATAAGAAAATACTAAAAAATTTAAGTAGAACTTAACTTATTTTTTCTCCACTCTGTAAATTAAAAATTTAAGCTAGCTTTAAGCGAACTTGTGATCAAAAAAAAAATGATTTTTTTTAATTATACAACTATTGGAGACTCTTGGAAAGAAAGAATATGTCGCAACAGTAGGTAGGAATATATTACGAAAAAGCTAGATTAATTTATTTTTCAATAGTCTTGCCCACGCCAAGGACTAATTTAACGATAAATTCAGTCACTAGTCAATTATATTTAGATAAAGGAAACAATATTAAAAAAATATATTTTAAAAAGTCACACTTTCCTACAGCTTTTTTAAAACCCCATAGAAACCCATATGCATTCTCAGAATTATTAATTACAATATTTTTTTTCATTTTTCTCAACTGGAATCAACTTTCAATTGTAGTTATTAAATTTTTGGCAAAAATAGGTTGCATTACATTAAATCTCTGTTTAAGATGAAACCCATTTTGAATAATGAATAAATAATTTATGCAACTAATTCTATTTTAAAAGCAAATAACACTTTTAGCGCAATATACACATTTTTTTTCCGAGCAGGATAAGGACATTTGTAAACACGGTTTATTCCATTAAGTGCAAAACTTTTTTCGAACTTAATTTCACTTAATTTTTAGTTAAAACAACTTTCATAACTTTTTATTTATTTTAAAGCCACATTGTTAAGGTAAACACCTTACGTATTTATAAAATATGGCGTACGTTGAAATGGGATTCCTGTACCATCATAATGATATATTGCTTAACTCCTACAAAGTTTTGGATGACAAATTTGATTAAGATATGCTTATAAACGAATGAAAAACAATCGATCGGTCCTAAGGGGTCTATATGATACAGTAAATGCATTTTGATCAAATTTTTTAAAGCGCTTGAGAATTCAAAAAAACTCAAATTCAAATTTGGTTGCAAACGAATAATTTATTTATCTTATTTATCTAATTATTTATCTTTTCATTTATCTTTAGTATTTTTTGTGTTGCTCTGAAACACCCCTATGGGTGCTGTATAATATAACGCCGAAATCAAAAAAATATAATTAACTTGTCTCCTGTGAAATAATAAAGCATCTAATCTAAAAGTTCGGCAACTCTATAGCTGATACCCTCCTTGAGATCTAAGAGTTCATATAGACGGACACTCCACCAGTCACCATGATGAGACTTTTGGTAACTTTGGGTGTCTACGACCTCTCCTTCTATAGGCTACATAGATACATTTTCGGAGTACAAAGTATAAGAAACAAAAATCAATAAATAAGAAATAAATAAAAAGAAAGTATTCACTTGTTGTATTCTTCCGCCATCTGAACTCGAACAAGTCCGGTTCAAAGCCAGCTTGTAGCCCTGAATATAGCGTCAAAATATGATGGTCTGGTTCGGATCCAGGATTTGGTCTTGGGGGGTTTACTTCACTTCGAATATATATACCAGCAAAACTCTGGGGGGAGGGTCCGGACCGAAAACCCCCGTGGATCCGCTACTGATGATGCTAATGTTTTATGTTCGGCTTTCTCAAGTGAAAGCTTTCAAAGGAGACTGTTGATATGTAACCATCTAAGGATTTGCACAAAGCAATTACCATGGAGTTTCTTTCCAGACGTTGCGCTCAAAACTGAAGAGACTTGCGCCTAATCAAATTTAGTTGGCTAAATCTATGTATGGTTGTTACCATGGTGTCTTATATCTGCAGCTTTTGTCATAGCATATGGAACTACTTTATTTAAGGCAAAACAAAATTACTGACTGACTAGCTTAAGGTGCGCCTCAAGGACACTGTTAAAGCCTTTTATTGGGCTCCACTTTTTTTTTAGGTGTGTGGGAGCTTAAACAAACATGATACGTTGGCATTTAAGCCGCTAGTTGAAGGCTAACTGCAAATAATTCACACGTACTTAAGTAGCCAGGAATTAAAGTAACATACGACGAACGAGCGCTCTTGAGAGGACCATGAAAAAGTAATCTGATGCCGTAAAAACGGAAGCCATTCTGCATATAAATTACGGCTAAAAGCGAAAAAGATAGAAAAATCCCTGAAAAAAAATCACAGAATGTGGTGAAGATTGGCATGAGTTACAGTTGGATATCAAACCATGGACGCGTTTGGACAAGTATGTGGGGTGCCGGCTGTGGTCTCTCAGTTGTGGCAGTGTCCTGCAGGTAGCATGTAACACACCTTGTGTCATTTGAAAGAATTTCTAGTTTGTATTAAATTTATATTAGTTTAGTTTCGGCAAGACATGCTTTGTTTTGGTTGAGTTCTGGTTGAGGGTTAGCATACCATCAAGGAAACTGCTGCCCACACCCCTGTTGGTAATTTAACGCTACGTCAATGTGCTCCACGCTTTGGCGCTTTTAATTACCGGGCATGGGTAGTACGCGGACATCGCCAACATGAATTATATTGTTACGAAAATGTGCCAGAGTGTTAGGTACAAGTGGGTCCAAGCAAAAGGGTAGTGGCAGCTAATTTTATGCATGGCAACCCTAGCCACATCCTGGCACTGATTATCATATTTAGCTTCACTCCGTGGCCCTCAACACTAAGCTGTAGTGAGAGTGAGAGTAGAGTAAGTGCGACTGGGTCTTTGGGGAATTGGGATACAAAGACTTGGTACTCATTGTGCTGTTGACAGGCGAGTAGCACGCTCGGAAAAGAGTTGTTTGCTATCAGATTATCACTTCATCATGGTCACCGAGTCTTGGCTGGCTACAACTTTGAGGTAGTAAACGCGAGTTTATTTGACAACTTTGGCCATTAAAAGCTAATACTGCGAGGGTTGTCTAGCACATTGCCGAATGTACGAGGGCTGCTGTTTATGTTTCTATCTTTAAAGTGAAAATGATTGAAAACGGTTACGATAGACCAAGTTACGGCTGTAAGACGAATAACCCTTTAATTCTAGGTAAAGAATTTCAATGTTTGAGCCTATGTATAGCCCCCTATTGTCACTTGCAGTGACTTATGGGTAGGAAACCTGTTCAGTTCTTTTAAAAGTAGCATTTATTAATATCCCCTATTCTCGAATATCATTAATTTGGTATCTAATAAAGCTTAAAGTGACCTACCCTAGCCACACATCAAGGCTCTGTCATATCCTCAAAAACCCCATAAAACAAATTAATTTGGTGGCTCCCCTGGGAGCATACGAATAAGCTCCGGTTACATGGCTCATGACCACAGCGATCCTCCTCCGCAGGGGGCACGCCGCCTCATAAAGGACAGCGAATCTAGACCTAGTGATAGGGTGCGACGCCAATGCACATCATACTCAGTGGGGAAGCACTGACATAAACGCACGGGGTGAGTTACTTTTTGACTATATCCTGTCCACAAACATGCTCTAATGTAACAAAGGTTCAGACCCTACCTTTATTATTAAGAATAGGAAAGAAGTCCTAGACCTTACCTTGTCATCAAATTCTCTGCACTATAGGGTCCAGAACTTTAGGGTCCTCAGTGACCACTCTTATTTGGATCACCCCGGTATATTGAGATGATGATATCCCTAAACTTCACCTTATGAAAATTCAAGAACCCCCGTTCAGCGAATTGGGGTCTCTATGCAAAGCTTTTTGGTAGAACTCTCCCTCCCTATCCTCCAAGAGGGCCAATTTCGGTGGAGTTCAACAACACCCAAATCGAAATACTGACAAAAGCATGTAACAATGCTTTTAGTAGGTCCTGTAAACTAAAAACATCTAGGGGGAAAACTAAACGTCCCTGGTGGTCATCTGAAATTGGGAAACTCCGGCACAATTCCCGCGAGCTCTTTAACATTGTCAAAACAAAGGATGGCGAAAATTCATGGCACGAATATAAACTCAGCCTTTTAAAATATAAGAAAGCGATACGTCAAGCAAAACGCTCTTCTTGGCGGCTTTTCTGCTCTGACATCGAAAGCACCACGGATGCCGCAAGGCTGAGAAAGGTTCTGTCCAAATGTCCGTCTACACTTGACAAGAATTCAACGGTTTATGGACCACGTCAAGCGAGGAATCGCTTTAATTACTTACACCATTATATTTCAAAGTGCTGAATCCGAGTCCGAGGTCAAAAAAAAAAGTGCACGTCAGGTTTCTGAAATTAGATCCAAAATATGGGGTTAAACCCCACAAAAATATGTATTTTGGAGGTAATTTCAGAAACCTGACGTGCTGTTTTTTTTTTTGTGCACGGATTCGGATACAGTAACCTCAAAATCGTATAGGAAATATCGTCGGACAAACGGTCTCGAAAAAATTGTTGTGGGGTTTTTTGAAGTTAGAATAGACCGTATACCCATTGGGTCAATTCTGGTGTGGATTCGAATTCAGCTCTTTGAAATACAATACGGTAAGTCACTTAAAGATTTTTCTCCATCACTTTTGGAACACCTTCAATTTTTTCTGGCTTAATAATGTTGTTAGTATTACCGACCTTTATGAACCTTTAGTCTTCAACGAATGACGACCACCTTTGATATTATTTTACTTTTGTTTCGGGCGAGCTGAATTTTTCTTGCTTGAGAAAGTTTTAAATGTACACAGACTCTGGTCACACTTAAAATAGACAGTGAAGAAAATATAAAGGCCCACTCTCGTATCTTTCATAATAATTTTCATTAAATATTTTTCTTTTGTTAAAATATTCAATGTATCATCTTAACCAATGACCTTCGAACTTGAGTGCACTTATTAGACATTTGAGTACAGAAGCACGTCAAAAGTCAAAGGTCAAGACATATTTTGTACAGTTTAAAGCATAAGCCGTGATAAATTAATCCTCAAAGCGCACAAAAAATATATTTAACTTCCATTATGGTGAAACAGGAAAATTAAGTTTTGTCAAAGAAAAAGTACTCAAACTTCAAAAAACAAATGTATCCCATATTGAGCTTGGCAAATAAGTTCTTTGGCGTTTTTCTGGCTGGGTTTTTGCATTGTGCCATATTGAAACCCACCTCGGCCAAAACCCACGTTTTTACAAATCGCAGATTCTGGCGTACTTCAAGGTCTTTGGCCTCTGTGGCCGCTTCTTAGCTCATATCATCTGTTCTGGTCGACTGCCTATTAAGGCTTTGCATATGGGCGGGCGTTACCCGGGGTTTCTCACTGTTATCTTCCTTACTTTTGCCATTGAAATTTTATTTTCGTATACTATATATATAAATTTTTTTCTCGTCCTGTTTGGCTTTTTTCTCTTATCGCCCCATTTGGTTTCTTTTAATGCTGGGTGGAACTTTTCCTTGGGAGGGCGTCGAATTGCGGCAAAGTAGTGAAAGGTTACTTAACTTAATGTTATTGACTTTGAGTCTTAATGGAAAAATGAATGGCAGGACGTGCTTTTGCATTAAGAGCTTTGTTCCGATTCCTTCAACGGCATTTACATTCAAATTTTTGCATGTTTTTTTTTGTTTTTTTTTTTTGTTGTAAATCTGTCGAATTCGACTTTGTCGCTTTTTTGCAATCAACACAACATTTGAATGGATTAAGCATAATGTGACCAAACCCAAAATCGAGGATTATGGACACTTCTTGGCGGCAGTTTTCTTAAATATGAAACTTAAATTTGATTATTATTCATTGAAAATCTTTGTTACATATGCATATATATTTGAAATAATGGCTTTAACCAAGTTTGGGTGGCACAAAGCGTGGCTAATGTTTTGGAAATAAATAAAGCTATCGAAATAAATAGAGCAGAATATCGATACACACATTACACACAATCGTTTGCGTACAACTTTTCTTAGATTTTTAGTGAGAGTATGTGGGGCGTCCTGATAAAGAACCATTGTAAATGCCATTTGATGCTGTATATGAGTTGAAAGAAAATTATGCAGGTATTGTTTTTAATTACACAGTTTAACAAAAAACCAAGAAAATATTTTCCAAAATGCTATTAAATATGCGGGACCTCAAGTTCGTGGGTTCAATAAGAGTACAGTAATGTAACGACCTCTGGTTTTGTCCAGAACAACGGCTGGAATAGCTCAGATTTGCTCTGACTATATGTCACAAAGAATTTATAATTCGTTGAGACTTTCGATAATTCAAACAAAACTCGAATTTGCTTTAAGTTTTAAAATTATATTATCCGCCTTTTTGCGGTCTATTTATCACAATACACTTAAATATTAATCCTGGTAGCAAAACTTGGCGTGGCTCGTTCACGGAACGTAGAAACTCCGACTCCTTATATTCGTCCTTTGCTACAGTTCTATATTTTATATTACACGTAATGCCTTCAAATTTGCGGCACTGACTCTAATGCTTCTTACTTTTACTCACTAACCACGGCCTTTCTCGTTGCATTAACTCAGTCAGACCCTCTCTATTTGGATGCTGATCCTTATATTGGCCTCGATCGGCGCCAAATCCTGAAATTCCCGCCCAAACCTATACTAGTTAATCCTAAACGGCACTCTGCTTATCTATTCTACTTATTTATCCTAATAGAAAAGAGAGAGTCCGCGTATCTAACACTATCCCCATCACCTACTCTCCACTTACACCTAGCATGGTGGAATAATACAAGGTGTGGAAATGACAAATAGCTCTCTCTCGTGGTTGTTTATTTTGCACACAGTAGTGAATTACAGTTCAAAGTGAAATGTTGTGCAAGTGCCGTCGGCAAACGATCGACTTTGTCCTTGCGTGTTTTTTTTGTAGTGCTACTGTGTTTGTTTTTTTATTTTTTTACAACACACAGAATAATGTGTTTGTAATTTTTAATCGGCAATAAAAAATATCCTAAAATTTTATTGTAGAATATTAAATAAATAATTAAAAAAAAATTTAAAATTGAACTAACCGAGTACATATTTTATTTATTAAAGAAAAGAAGTCTATGTACAAAATCCAGCAACAACAAACGATCAGAATTCCAGCAACACACACAAGCAGCAATAGCAAACCAAACATACAAAATGTATAAAAAAAATGTAAGAAAATATTTTTTGCCTAGCAAAAGAAATGTTTTCTCTTGCTCAGGTTCAAACATATTTTCTCATGGTTGTTTATGTTTCGTTTTTAACCTCACCTTGTATTCTTCCACCATGGCACCAAGCTTAAGACCTCTTTACTTTACCTAGTTTTGGTGAGAGTAAGCGCGCTTTCACCGTTACTCTCACCAAGCAGTCCAAGCAGTTTTCCTATTGCCCTATTGGCAAAATAGGAAAACTGCTGTGAGGCGGCAAATAGTCTCCTAAGCATCCAAAACAGATTTAAACATGAACTGTCATTATTTGTAGACATTCCAATGTAAGGCAGTGGAAATATAAACTGGCATCACATTAATTATAATTTAATTTGCAGACTGGAAGTTATATTTTCATTAAAGAACATTCTTGTTTTGCTCTCTGTACCAAATACTGATTCATTGAGCCGATTATATAGAAAGTGTACCTCTGCTGATTGGCATGATGTCGAAAGAAGCCATGGATTTCCGAACAAACCACACTCAAAAAATTTTATGAAAGACAGATATTGTTTGAATTATTGAATGTTACAAAAATATTATAAATATGAAATAAATATTTTTTATAATACAAAAAAATTAAAATTAAACTTAACAATATAAAAAAATATATTTTCGCAGCAATTTTGTTAAACCATCCGATTTGTTCGTATTCGCAACTGACAACAAATCGATAAATATTAAATAAATACAACCATGTGCGTAACCCGATTGCAACCAATTGAGTTTTATTTAGGGTATTCACGCTTTGTGTTGAGTTGAGGAGTTGAAAAGTTGAGGAAAAAGTCCGCAGGCCAAAGCGTGAACAGCCCTGTTGAGTTTCATGAGATGAGTTGTTGAGTTTTCTTCTTCTTTCCAGAGTTTGTTTACATTTGTAAATTGGTACAATTGACATTAAAATTAAAAAACTTGAATTAAAAATGCCGAGTCAAAGCATAAAATCTGTTTCAATGAAACCTGCAGCTAAAGTAGTTATGTATTACATGGATTTTTATTATTTTTCTGTAGAGAAAATGAAATAATTGCAGAAAAACCGTATTTGACTTTGTGCTTGTTCTTCCATGTGTTTGTTTACATTTATAAATTGGTAAAAATTGCATTCAAATTAAAAAACTTGAATTAAAAATGCAGAGTATGAACATAAAATCTACTTTAATAGAACCTGTAGCTAAAGTAGTTATGGATTACACAGATTTTTATTATTTTATTGCTGCAAAAACGAAACAATCGTAGAAAAACCGTATTTGAGTTTGTGCTGCTTCTTCCCTGTGTTTGTTTACTTTTATAAATTGCTGCAAATAATCATTAAAATAAAAATGCCAAGACTGAGCGTAAAGTCTACTTTGATTGAAACTGTTGCTAAAGTGGCTTTGGCTGAAATTAATTTTATTAAAGGTTCGTCTGCTAAAACAAATTCATTGCAGAAATACTTAGTTTTTGTTTATTACTAGGGGTTTGCGGGAGGACATGAATGTTATAATACTCTCGCGGCAGGGCGACCACTTCCACATCCCTAAGTCAATTGACTGGCGCCAGAACGTGCTCAGTTCCTTCGACGACAAGCGATTTGTTCAAATGCTGAGGGTAACTCCCTAACAGTTCCATCATATATTAAGCCTATTACATCTAGTTTTACTCTTTTATTTGCGTAAACTCCAACAACAAGTAATCATGTCTAATTCAATTAATTTCGAACAAAAAAGGCGCAACCTTTTGTTACTTCCGTTAATGCAATTTGATTATTTTAAATTTGGCGCTTACTTTTTTCCAACGAGTATACGGTAACTCGTTGCTTTTCATACCACGAAATGGCTAAAAAATGGCAAATGCATTAGTGCTGAAAAGGCAGCGAATTACCACATTGTGCAACACTTTCTCAAAAACTCAACAGGAAAAAGTAGACTAGGGTCTGGGTTGAGGAAAAGTTGAGTTGAAAATCGAAACGCAGGGTTGATTTACATCATGTATTTGTTTTTGTAAAAGTCCTCAACTTTTCAACTCCTCAACTCAACACAAAGCGTGAATACCCTAATTGTAATTTGTGAAAATGCGAATATATTTTTTTAAAGTGAATTAATCGATATTGAAAAGACATTTACTATTCTTTGCATTTTTGACAGGTAAGCCAATGATGGGGCAGGACATCTTCTGCCGTTTCCACAAAAAGTCTAATATATAAAAATTGGTTCTGCCTTTTTGCCATTTTTGGATATACTTCTTTATGATGTATTCAATTTAGAGTTTGGTCCTTTTACTTTTAGGGATACCGGCATTTTTGTATTTTGGAATGGGTATTTTAGAGTCGAATAGGCACGACTGTAGAAGTCTCAATTAGGGAATGTGCAGGAAACACCATAGTCTGAAAGTCTTGAAATTTATATAGAAGGGGGTTGACCTGCAAAGCATGCAGAGGTCAGATCAGTCTAAAACTTTTTTAGAATTTTCTATAAGCTATTCGGACCAGTGCGCATGGGCATCATTTAATTAAAATCTATTAAAAATCTAGAGCATGTTAACAAAAAATTCCAAACTGATCTCCAGTCTCGTGGTCTGTAATAAAATATTATTTTCACTTATACAGAAAACCACTCTCCATTCCCCAGCAAAAAATTGCTCAATACCTAGATCCTGCCATCCTTTTTAATAAAAACCTCTATTAAATTATTTCCAACTTAATTAGTATATCAATGTACGGAAATAAATGGTATTTACAATATTTGTTATTTTGGTTTTAAGCAAACAAAAATGCAACAAAAAACCGTCAACAACATTTGTTAATTAGCGGCTAACGGATTAAAATTATAATAATCAACCTAAACAATTGATATCAATTAGTTTAAAATACAAAAATGTGAACTAGTCGAGGCGATGACCGGCAGAGGGATACCCTGCAACCATTTTTCGTAAAAAAAAAACTATTAAATTTTGTATTGTCGCAACAGTTTTTAAAGGGCATATGAGGGCGTTGTGAAAAAAGATCATCATTTCAGTGCTTAATATGCTCACATGATTCAAAATTCCAAATAAGGTAGTTATAACTTAGATTTATGAAAGTAGTTGAAGTGGTGTAAACTTTTTGAACCAATCTTAATCATTTTCGCGGCTTACTACTGGTGTCTCTAGTTGCTACACTAGTATCCTATAATGGAATAATTCACATGTAGGGAAGTACATGGTTCAATTGCTACCCCAGCATATTGGTATAAATTACTAATGGTCATCTGACCCTTTGCTTAACGAACATAAAAAACAGAATCCAAGCTTATGTTGACTAGTGTTAACCAATTCGAAAAGGGTAAAAAAGTTTATTGATTAAATGGAAAATCGCAAACAATAACTCTAGTACATAAAGCAATAAACATGTTTAGCATAGTATAGAAGCGCATCAAATATAGTAGGTTTACTTACCCTACATTAACTCGAATGAAAATACTTATGGCAGTCAGTGTGTTTTCTTGTATATTCACATATATGGAAAAGAACAATAAATTTTCATGCATTTTTTGCAAGAAACAATAGATGGTATTTATTTTGTGATTTATTTGGTTAAGTGGTTACCAGAGCTGCGCCCTTTTCTCAAATGCTTTGTTCTGTTGTGCCTTTTTTTTATTATTTTATTCATTCTGTTTTTCTATTTTCTCCATTTTTCTAGAGAGTCGATTCCATGGCTAAAGCCGAGGCCGCAGACGCCACAACAACAACAAAAACAGAAACAGAAGCAGGAACAGAGGCAGCCTGTCATTATTATTATTATTCTCCCAGAACGCTTGAGAGAATCCTTGGCGAGTGAAAGCAAAGCGAAAGACCAAACATGTCAACATTCACCAGCAACCGGGTGTAAGACATGGACTTTCTTATTTTACTAAGTACAGACATGTTTATATGAATACCACACACAAGTATATATGTGTGTGTGTGTGTGTGAGTGTATGTGTGTTTACAAAAACATGTCTGTATATACATATATGTGTGTGTGTGTCTGAGTGTGAGGTTTTATGTAGTAGTTGTTCATTCGAAGTCTTTTGTGCGGAAGAATCGAGTTTTATTTCAAATTCATATCTTGTTTTACTGCCGTGCACTTACTCATACAAACAATTTTAAACGGCGTCTCTTTCTCTCTCTGTATATATGCACCCATACATTTATGTACATATATAAGAACATAAATTTTAAAAACATATTTACTCATTCTATCAATTTCATGGATACATTTTAAAGGATTCATTTGGTATCTTTTTACGCAAAACATATTTAATTTACGAGAAACATAATTTCTGAAATAAATTGAAAAAATAAAAATAACAGGAAATTTCTGAATTAAAATTTTATATAGGTACACTATAAAGTTAAACTAAAAAAATGTATTTTTGTTGCTTAAGGACACCAACTATATTAAAAACTATAAAAATACAGTAAACTCGGAAATTAAAAACTGCAGAAATTAGAATCCGATTTTTTGTATCATTGGACATCCTGAAATTATAAATTTCAGTTCTTTAGATAATAACTTTTCAGAAATTAAAAGTACGATTAGAACTATTTGGTTCAACTATATAGGTTTGCTCTAATCTTTTTTTAAATTTTAAATATGTTTTTTTTAAATTTAAAATTAGTCTAGTTCAGGGGATTCTAAAACTATTAGCATTCGAAACTGTGAGATTTAGCACGCACTGAAATGCATTTAACCTTGCAATAATACTTACTACGTTTCAGCACGAGAAAATTTTTTTTTAAGCCAAAATCTCAAGATTTGTGGCGAATGAACGAAAATACGATTTGTGTCCAAAAAAATGAAATTTAGGATTTGTTTTCCTTATTTTTAAACCTTATTTTAAAAATTGTAAAAATCTAAGTTTTGAAGTTTGAAATTTTATTTCAAATTAATAGGTATTAAATATTATTATTAATTTTAAATTTTTTTGTAGTAGTAAATTTTTAATTAAAGTTAAAAAATGTATTATATTTTAAAATATTTTATCGTAATTCAAGACTCTTAATTTGAGAATTTTTGGACAAGCCTTCAGAATTTTGATAATTTTTTATCTTGAGTCAAGAATGTGAATCTTATCTAATAATTTGGTCATATTTTAAGAATTACGGTTTTGTCTTAAAAATTTGTGGTCTTACTTTAGGAGATAAAAACAAGAATGATCAAAATCTCAATTTTTTTATCAGTGTAGTGTAGTTTAAAATCATAAAATCATACAAAAATAGGCAGTATACATATTTAAAATAAGGAGATTAAAACAGATCCACTACGATCAACAGAAATAGAGGCCACCTAGGGATCGCCTAGTTGTGCAAACATCGACAAACAACCCGAATGGATAACCAATGTTCATTTTTGGACTTCTTATGTGTTAGACTATTATTAGACTATTATTTCTGACACGCCCCACCAGTAAATAAATTTAACGCGCTTTATTTTGTATAGGTGAAATGCTTGAAATAAAGTAATCTTTGCATTGACACCAAATCTCATTATAATCGGTCCGAAAATGTCGGAATTAATCCCAATGTATTATAATATACTGGAGATCAAAGTCCAAATACCCTCTGTAGAAAAAGCCTACCTAGTTGATAAAATGTTCATCTCCAGGCAATTTTTTTTAAAGATGACTTTAAGTGTTATTTTTATGCAAAACAAATAAATATGAAAAAAAAGAAAAGAAAAATATTGGCGTCTTTAATTTGTAAACAACTTTTCCGATGGTGAGTGTTTTAAATTAATGTTATAACAAAAATTAGTTTTGTTTCAGGTTTGTTTAAAAAGAAATCTAAGAAATTAGTGAAAACTAAATTATGATAACGCCAAAATTAGAAAAAAGATATCGATTACGGTTACTATAGCTTTGTCACACAAGGACTTGTGTAAATCTTTTAGAAAATATTTTACATTTTTGTGATTTTTGCGGCTTTGTTTACTGCCCTATTTCAATTGAAACATATTTTTTTATGATAGTTACAATTTTTAAAACTAGAAAAGCTTTATTACTCAAAGTACAAAATCTAAAAAATTGTTCGTTTCTAATTTTTAAAATTAGAAAAAATTTTAGAACCAAAGTCTTTATAATTGCATAACATTTGTGACTCTCTTACAAAATATTCCATAAAAGCTGTCACGCTTACAAATCGTCCTTCCACACATCTCACAACATATTATGCCCTTTAGACAAACTGCTCCCACAACCCAATCATAAAATTTGCTGGCATATTATCTTCAAATTAAAATTAGCAAGCAATTGAAAGACATCAAAGGCACAACCGCCTATGCGGTTGAATCCTGGTAATCTGTGCTTAATCTCTGTTCTTGGCTTCCAAAAACAGCTGGCACACTATGGCCCCAGGCCCAAAGCTTTGCCGAAAAATAACCAACACGATGTCTTAGCTTTTGTTTAAGTGGGTTGCAGCAGGGTTGCTTCTGGGCTGGATTCATTCGTTCATTCATTCGTTCATTCATTCATCATTGTTGTGTCTTATTGTGAATAATAAATGTTGTTTTATCAAGGACGACATTTTAATTTGTTGACGCAGGTTTATGGTTCGGTGGCTTCTTGTTGATTTTGTAATTTGTCAATAATTACATTGAGCCTGGTTCTGCGGTTTGTTTGCTTTTAAATTTATTTAACCACCTAGATCAGTGTCCTGTCATGGTGTTTATATCCATCTATATGGTCTACTATTTAAGCTCTGTATAATTACGCAAAGACTTTAATTCATTTTTGAATTGAAATACACAAGGCATCATTTAGTTTAAAATATTATGTTATGTTATTATGTTTGGAAAGAATTAGCATCATTTTATTAATAGTTAATAACTTCTAAACGAAAAGAGATAGAGAGAAAATAATCGGTTGAAAATATGAAGTCAATCGAAAAATGTTTATTTTCTTAACTTTAAATGGACATAAGTTTTAAACAAACAGAGCTGGAGCAACAAAAAAAATTCGAGCGTAACTTAATTAAATATTTTGTATATAAGCCCAAACTTAAAAATTGATGCAAGAATAAAAAAGTTGAATGATTAGATTTTGTAAATTTTGACTTTATAAGTAACGTGTACCAAAATCGATAAATATTTATTTCAGCCTTCGTCTTTAAATATAAATATTTAAAAAGCAAAGATGGCGTACGTTCAAGTCGCGGACGACTTTGGGATACCCTGTACCACGACATTGCATTCAAATCCGGTATATTGCTTCAGAACTCTAAAAGATATTTATTTGCCAAATTTGCTTACGATATCTTCATAAATAAATTAATTTATTTTAGCAAAAGATTATCTGTACTCAGATGAAGCTGGTAAATTTTTATTAAAATCTAAACCAGTTCGCTTTCTGAAAATATGTTTAAGAACAAGAATGTAGGCAAAAACTTTCAATATTTAAATATTCCATATGCAATATCAAAGAATATAGAACTAGAACTAGAACTATAGTTCTATATTCTTTGGCAATATTTAATTAGTTTATAATAATAAAACTAGAACAATCAAATTTCGGTAGCAGATTCATGTGAGCCTAGTAAACAATGAAGTATTAAATTTTTCTTAACATAATCCCCCTGACATATAATTTTCCCTGACTACGACTAGGGTATTTGAATGTTGGACACGGCTACGACTTATTTACATTTTTCCCTCTAAATTATTTTTTGGGAATATTTACCTAAATCTGTTCGTATATTTTAAAGTTATTAGGGATTAAAGGTTCGTTTTAACAAATTTTTTTGACCACAGTATTTTTTTCGTCTCCTGATAAATTCGTTATTTTTGACCGATGCTGTGGCAGCGAAAGGTGAAATTTTGCGCAAAAAAAAACATATTGGAAAAAAATGTTTAACGGAAAGGAAAATAAAGTAAATATGAACCAAAACAGATAAAACGAAATATTTTTCAAATTTCTATATGTATTATTTATTTACCCTAATATTTTAAATATTCATTTACAGACTAATTACAGAACATATATAGAGCTTAGCTTTTACACCTTTACAACTAAGATATTTACATTTTAAACAATAAATCAATATATTTGTTATAGACTATTAATTTGATAAGGAAAAAGGGGAAGGATTACAAAACTCTGCTCATTTATACTGTTTCGATAAATGATTAATTAGCTACATTTTTCTTTGAGAAGCCCTATATCGCATAGGAATAAAGGTATTTGAAAAAAGAAGCAATTTTTCAATAAAGAATAAAGAACTTTTTAATGAAAAATATTTTAGATTCTCAATAAGTAATTGGCGCCTGTAAAGGTCACCATTGTACCCTGTACCTTGGAATAGAGTCAAATTGTAAAATTGTATAATTAATGCTCTGAAATTTTTAGAATCGACTTCTACAGACAACCGTTTTAATATTTGTTTGAATATAACTCGATAAATTATCGGAATTTCGAAATGATATTGTTTGTTGTTTAATATTGGGAAATATCTCTCATGTGAGAGAGTAAGAATTGTGAAGAAATCATTTAAACGCGTCCACTTCACTTATCTTCTAATATATAGGGTGGAATATAGGGTCTGTTGGTTTGTTTGTTAATTGCTCTTTATTCATATATTTTCTAACAAAATTGGGGATACGTTTGTACCAAATGCCAGTTTGAAACTACTCATTTATGTATGAAAAATAATATCACCCAAATGGCCGCCGCGGCTGGCTCTGCAGCGAACTTCGTAATTTTCGATGACTTTTTTTTGTCGAAGGAGAGTATCCGGCTGTTCTCGCATCCATTGAACGAATAAGCGATGGTGCGTGGGATCCGCATGCAAAATTCGACGCAAAGTGGTCCCAGCAAGGTGTAATTCTTGCGAACGATCCCGCGTCGATTTTCCCGGCGATTTTGGCCTCAACTATGTTTCTATACAGACGGATTGTTCTTGTATTGAACTTGACATTTGTCGAAGAGTACCCACTTTGGACGGGTATGTTCCGAATTATGAATGTTTAACAACCAAAACAACAGATGGCCCATCCTATATTTGAATTAAGTTTTCAATAAATTACCAGAACAACTTTTATGCGCAAATCTTTTAATGTTACCAAAATTTTGCGGTTTAGCATAACAATAAATCAGAAATCGAGTTCCGCGCTTGAAATCTAAATTGGCAACATAATTAATAGGGCGAGGGCTGCTTTTATATTTGCATCATTAAAAATAATTTCTCTTTTGTTGCCGAAAAACGTGGACATTGCACAATTTTGAGTTTGGTTTTTCTCAGTTCGTATTTTTGAAGTAACTTGTACTTGGCACTAGTTTGGTCAACAGTAACCTAGGCTACAAATATAAAAAGCCCTCCTCGTATTGGTCTTTAACTGTTGTTACAAAGTCTTTGAACGGCTAATAACCGATTTCCAGTCTGTTACTTGTAAATATATTCAATCCCTCATAATTCTCCACAATGAGTGTCACCACAGCTGGAAAGTGTAACCGCTGGAATAAATGACCAAAACCCGAACCGCAACTTAAGAGCCCCTTTGTCACAGATGTTGAGCCTTTAACGTAACTCTTAGGCCATAAGTTATTTTCAATAATTTAGGCGGAACGTGCCTGCCTGCAATTGGGAATTTAATTAAAATCTCAAATATTAAAACGACATTAAAGCGAAGAGTTGAGCCACGGAACAAGGATCTGGGCTGCAAAGCACTTCGTACGTCAAATTAATTTCAAGATTTAATTACACGGAGCAGGAGGCAGGAGTCAGAAAGAAGTCAGTAGGATACCATGCAGGGCAGTGTTGCGTCTAGGCGGATGTATGGGCAATATTGTCTGGGCCTTTGTAGCAGGAAGCGTGCCACTTCAGGAGGCAATGGGCGCACCTAAGCCGCTGGATATTAATAAACGCAAAGTGTTCACAATCTGGTGTAAATATTTAATTTATAATTTACGAGAGACTTTACACTCAGTCATATGGTGGTGGAGTCTGGGGAAGTCGGCGGTGGCGGTGCCGGGGTCAGAGTGCGAGCACGTGGTTAATGTCATTGCGGATGTTGACGATTACATTTAAATTATTTACGAGCGGCGTCACCCGCCTGATCCGAACCCCTCAGAACAGCCGTCGCCGCCACATTTGTTATTCGCTTAACTTTTATGGCGTGCGACACGGATTTCCTCTGACCCCCACACACAGAGCCGTAGCTTCCGTAGCTTCACGGACCTTTTCCAACTACAAATCGGAGGCGTCACATGCCGTGGCTATGTCGACGCCGATTTACGAGTTTCGCTTAAAATTCACATTAACTTTTATTAAAGCATCCAAATGAATATGCTACAACGTCTCCAATGATGATGATGATGCTGTTGTTCTTGTTGCCTCTTGGTCGTTGAGCTTTCCGGATACTTGTAATGCGAAATTAGCAGAGTAACCGAGTGAAACTCTTTGTACCAACAAACGAAAGTCCTCATAAATTCCGCACCGAAATGCTTGACAATTGCTATGGAGCTATGTGAATGTGTCAAGATTTTGGGATAAACAACTGCAGCACTGGACTAACTAACCACCACAATCCCTAATTCACTCGATTGAGTCCAGACAAAATGAAATGATCGTTTGGTGTATATTTGGGTAATCAAAATTCAGCTCTTATCAGTCAGTATGGTTTGCCTATTAAGCGTTTTTTGACTATTTGGATTTTAAACGGCGCCAACAGTGTCTGCCAATAGTCTTGGGCCGACATTAAGGACTCAACTTGATTGGCTAACATGAAAAACTTGTTTAGCTCAATTGTGCAGCCTTGAACTTTTTGGCAAAAACAGTGTCTGAAAATAATTAAAAAATTTTATACCTTCGCTAAAGATGTGAATTAATCCATAGCCATTCTTCCCATTCCCATTTGTTTTTTATTAATAAAAAAGTATTTAGATTAACAATTTGTAGTTTTTAATTTTGTTGACATTTACATACACATAAATATAAATAATTACATATTTATAAAATTTTACATTTGTGAAAAAAAATGTTATAAAATACTACATGCATATGCTTTTTTGAGATAAATGCAATTATTTCTAGCGGAGTTTTCTTTTATGTGGGCTGTAATAGACTATACGAAAATTATCCTGAAAAATGTGAATTTTTTCGTTTTGACGTATATCAAATATTTTATCTCTTTTTAGTTTTTTGTGTAAAAGTATAAACAGGCAAGGAATTTTATAATGACATAAATATTATTTTTTTTTTAAGTTTAATAAATTACACTAGTTTACACGAAAAATGAACCTTCCAAAAAAAGTGTTTTTTAGGGTAATTTTAGGTCGAGAAAGACGAAAACCTTTTTTTTTCTTAAGCACCGTTTTCGAAAAACATGTTTTTGGGCACTTTTTTCAGTTATTCCTCAATATCTCGTGAACAAAATTGTGTATCGACATGAAAGACGATTAGATCTATTATTGATCTTGGTATTGATATGCTCTTTCCAGTGATATATAATATGAACAGGTTAAGTAAAAATTATCGAAGTTACAGGCAACCAAAGTCGAAAAAGTGTAATTCTTGCCCATTTCTCAAAATTACACATTTCCAGTATGCTTTTAGTTAACGAAAAAAAATTATTAAAAATTATGTTAAGCTTTTAAGGAATAACTGCAAAAAGTGCCCAAAAAATTGTTTTTCAAAAATATCTCGAAAACGGTGCTTAAGCAAAAAAAATATTGCCATTTTCGTGTTTCTCGACCCCAAATTACCCTAAGAAACACATTTTTTGGGAAGGTTCACTCGATGACCCTTAAATTTGTAAACTAGTGTTATTGCCATTATAATACATTTTAAATAATTTTGTATAGAAAAAGTTATAAAGTTCAATCATGTAATCATTTATTTAAAACATCTAAAAAAAAAGCGCTCTCCTTACACTCTCAATCGAATATGTAAACAACAAACCAAAACTCAAAAGCAAGAGAGACTGTTAGTGGGTGGGATTTTTAGTATGGGTCTTTAAAATAAAAAAAGAAAAACAAAAAGAAACCAACAGTAATATTTGCTCTTTTCCATCTGCATGCGCAACTCTTCACAACCACGCACTTTAATCACATTTTCGATTTATCTTTATTTTCTCACTTTTTATAGCCAACTTTAATGCGCATTTTATGAATTTTCTTTAATTAATTATTTAAACAATTGCACATATTTCTTAACTAATCCCAAATTTAGCTTATACCACCACTAACTGGTTTGAGACATTTTAACAATTTTTGGCAACGCGTAAATTTTATTTTATATAAAACTGAAGCGCGTCACCAAGTCCATTGTCCAAATTACTTTTTTTGGTTCTCTTTCTTTCCAGTCGTTCTTATTCTTGCTCATGAAGATATCAAAAAGAGGAGGCGCCTTAAAGTATGCAACTTTTGTCTTTCTCTGAGCGTGTAAAAATGTACGTCACAAGATCGAATATTTGAGTGCGCTTTGAAAGCGCCGCTTTCCACATAGTTGTTATTGGTTTTGAGGCAAAGTTCATCCGGTTGCTTGACTATTGTCATATATGCTACGTATGGCTTACAACGGCAACGAATCCTTTCGTTGGCATCGCAGAATAACCAAAGTTATCTCAAATATTGTCAGGATGATGAAAAAACTGATCTAGACATGTCTGTCCATCCGGCTGCCCTATCGTCCGTCTGTCAAGCCTGCTGTCCGTTTGGTTAGATCTCAAATTATGTCACGGGAAACAAGTTTATTTTACTTTTTGAATATTAGGGCTTTATGTACTATATATTTAATAGGTGAAGAGGCTTACTTTCTTTGTTTACAAAGATATCATAGCTCATGGTTCATGGATGATGGCCGCCATAGGACCGATAACAAAAAATTCAAAGTCGTCTACGTCTTGCACCCAAGGATGTGTTAGCAAGACAAGTCTTCGAGAGCAAGGCAATGCGGTCAGATGGACGGACGTACATGACCTAATCTATTTCTTGTCTTGTCCTTACACGTATCCTTTAGGTTCTACACATAACCAATTTGTGCGTAATCATTACCCTTCATCAAATCCACCGAAAGTACAGGGTATAAAATTAATAACAAAAGAAATACCTGAATCCAAACTAAAAATTTTCGGTAATGTGGTCACTGAATCCGATTCTGGCAATTGGTTTTAATTGGCAATTTCGAGAATCTTTGTCTTTACTCGAGTGTGGATGACAGCACAATTAACTCAATAAATTTATTTAAAATTTCAAAATCGTTTTTTTTAAGTAAATAAACCCGAAGCTTAAGTTTTTTGCATGTGTCATTTCATTTTGGTAATTTATTTGTATCATTAAAAAAGTATAAAAGTTTCGGATTGTTTAAAGTTGTCAATTATATTTTTTAATTTATATTTTAAATTGTTTAATTTAAGTCTGCTTTTGTTAGCTTAGCAGTTGTTAAATGAAACAACAAACAAATAACAAATTATGGAAAATTCTTTAGATGGAAGTCTCTCAAGCTTAATACAATATATTTTTTTGGAAAACAATTTTATAAAATTATTATTATAATTGCTAAAATTTAAATTTTTTAATTCTAAAATTGTTTTGCTCTATTGTGGTATGTTTGCTTCAGCAATTGCAAGTTCTATATTTTAGAGCTAGTTTAGAAACTGAAAATCATGCTGCAAATAATAATTTTTAGCAAATGCAATTAGTAATTATATAGAGAGAGGCACATTGAGCCACTGAATCGGAAATCTGTTTGCAATTTGGAGCACGCACACGAACGAGGGCAGGCTTAAAAATATTTGGCCAGCCAAGAACCAATATAAGCAATTATTTTGTTTTTATCAGCTGATTGCTGTCAAGCTATCAATGTCACCATATTTATTTTTGGTACAAATTCATATACTTAGATAAAATTTCAGCAATCTATGGAATTGAAATAAAGTGTTCATTCATTTTCTATTTCGTAAGACGACTACAAATGATAAGATCAAAAGCATATTAGACGATTTCGATGGGGAGTTAAAATTTTATTCCTGAGTAAAAGAGCGGACGAATAAACATTTTTGATAAAAAGAGCCTTCATCAGCCTGTATTAATTGGTGCTCCAAGAAAAGTTGGTAATATCCAAGGAACGGCCAAAACGATCGCCAAGTGAAAGAGTTGAAAATATCGTATTAAAGATTTGGATAAGGTGTATCAGGATGCTGCCTGCCAGATAGGTGACGCGATATCTCACAGTCGAGTATATACTAAGGATGCGCGTTACTGAATATTCCATACCGATATTTTGGTTCTCGATTAATCGTCGATCCGATACCAATTTGCTTAGCATCGCTATCGAACTAAATTTCGTTTTACATTTGGTGCTTGAAATTTTTTTGCCCATGCGATTTTCAAGTCAAGCTGGCATTCTGATTGTGGGTCTTGCAAAAAATAGTAGAGCGAACACCGTAAGTAAAATGAACCACTGCGAGCCGACCTCTGCAATAAACTATGCGATAAAAAATTTAATTAAGAAAAAGTTTGTATCATTCTTAGCTTCATTTTATAATCCCTAACTCAATTTATTATAAACATTACAAAATTTTGCTTTCTTTGTCGAGCAATCGACTTCGATGCGATTTTTTTTCGGTATCGAGCATACCTAGTATAAATGTTGTCATGGAACCATTTCAAAAGGGTGTTTGGCGATGTTACATCATAAGAAGGAGGACTTTTTGCAAGTGTTTGTAAACCTGGGATCCAGCATAACTTGGCTCAGGCGGTTCCGGTAAAATTTATTTATATACGTGAAAAGATTGCATCGCACTAATAAATTGAGTACACAAGAGCTTTAAAGTAGAGGAGTGATCAACTCCAGCGACTTATCCATGACCTGGTCCATTAACTTTTAAAGTCAAAACAGCTCACAATGTCTTACGACGGTTGTGAGACCAACTCGAGCTACGAAAGGGCTGCAGTGTTCAACTCGATAATCAGTACATCCAAAATAATTAGGATGGCAATCAGCTTTAGACCATTGTTTTAGGTTCTCTCGTAAAGACTGCCCGACTGTGGGACCTAAAATACGATCTTCTAAAACCTTTCCATCGTACTTCCTAGATGACTTGGTAGAGGCACTATCCCTTTTTAAAAATTCCACATGCATATCCTTAAATCAAAGTCAAAACTACGTTTGCACGACAGGTATCCGTTTAGGAGGCCATTTACTTCTTTCATTGGAGTGTTTTTTTTATTTTAAGTTCAGGGATCAACGGCTACCCGGACCATCCCAAAACAGTTGTAGTTGGTGTTAAAAGCGGTGAGTATTATCTTTTTCCAAGCATGATTCTTCATACTGAACGAAAAGAGATATCTTTCAGATAATTTGGTCATCTGCAAAACGCTTGTCTTTTTTGGGAAGCTTGACGGGTTATACTTTATTTAAGATTTATAAAATTTAAAAGATTGCTGGATTTTTAATTTTTTTGCGAAAAAGTGAACTCTTCTTCACTGGGCCGATGACCTTTCAGCCTGACCTCGTAAAGTTGCATACTTTCGGGGCTGGCATTTACAATGCGTTTGCAAAATGCGTGAACTATAGTATATGAACCCAGAAAAAAACGCATATTGCTATTATAATAATTTAACGCGTATTTTAATGTACACACAAAACTATTAAAGGCTACCAGGAATTTTTATAGAACGCTGCTTTTTAACGAGGGCGTACCACGCCCTTGGGCGAATTTCCTGTTTGGTAATTTTCGGAATTTTAATTTAAATGAACACACATTTATTTTGGTTGTTGCTGCATCACTTCCTGTTGTTTGCCCTGCCCAACAATCCAATTTTTGTGGAAAATCAAAAATTAGTTTATAATTTCGTTTTGCAATTGTGCAAGGCCAGCCACAAAACGACAAAGTGCTCCGGATGTTGAAATAAATCAAAAGTGGTGTAAGGAGGCAGTCTTCTTTTGGCTGGAGACGCTGTAAGTTTGAGTCAAAAGTTTTTGGCCAGCCTGGACCCGGGGCGGTTTGTTTGTTCGAGCTGACGGGTTTTATTCGTTGGTTTTTTGTTGAAACTTTCAATTATTTTATTTTCGGCTGTACTAATATTTTGCTATGCGTGATTTTTTATATTAAACTTTGAACGATGATGATTTTACTTTATTGTTTCACTAACACGGACAAATTTATAACAACAACAAAAGCCCAAATGCCAAAACGAGAATTTACTGCATTGCAAGGCATAAATAGTTTATAAACTAAGTGACACCGAAAACAACTGACCCAAGTACTAACTAAAAAAAAAAAAAATACTTTAAAAAATAAACCAGAAATCCAAACAAAACCTAGAACAAGAGCAACATTGCAGTTGGCGAATATCCTCTCATAAAGGCTAACACACACTCTTCCACGCCATAAACACTCGATTTTCTTTATAGCAACAATAAAAAATAATAAATTTTACTGCCATAATTGGTGCCGCCACAAGCAGCAAGTTGGGACGACTCTGCCCCACACGCAACCCTCGCTTTGTTTGGATATAGTCCTGGCTTTTTGGGCCACCGTACGCTTCCACTCTATACGCTTGGCCATCCTGGGTTAAGCCCACACCCCGGGCCAAAAACCTAGCGCCAGCTAGAGCTGCAGTGAATTCAAGCAACGTCGAGCAAGCAAACGAATTATGTGAAATATTTTCATGCTTTGTATTTTACTCGTTTCTGTTTTTCCTGGTTTTCGTCTTTTTGGGGGTTTGTGTTATTCAGATACCCTCTTTTCAAAGGATAAGGAGTATATTAGTTTGCGGAAAAGAAAATGTTGTTTGTAAATCGTAGAAGGAAAAAAGTATTAGCCCGCGTAACATAAAGAGTGTTCTTTTAAGAGCTTAATACTAACATGTTTTTTTATTTGTTTGTAGTAAATTTTCGCATGCCTCAGAGACGGCTATTAATAGAATTTTATCCTTTTTAAAATTTGTCAGTATTTAGTACTTAGTGGAGTCGATCCTTCTCGCAGTAGTATACTACACCTACGTGGTCGACTTAAGAAAGCTCTTCACATCTCGTCAAATTAGTGCACGCCAATTATTTTGCCAAAATCACATCATTTTACCGAACTTATCATTCGGAAGGACCATCTTAATGCATTACCCGGAGGTGCTCATCTCACACTTGATACAATTCAAAAAACAATTTGGGATCCTCAATATAGAGCAAGCTGTTAAGACTACACTTCGTCAATGTATCCCTTGTTTCAGACATCTCCCAAAACCGTCTGCTTATGAGAGATCATCCATTAAATCGTAAAAATACACCGAAACATGCTTTCATAAACACTGCATTAGATTACACCGTGGCATTTGGAATCAAGGCATCACGATTTCGAGGACATACAACCTATAAGGCCTACATCTCGGTGATTATATGTTTGGCAACCAAATCCTGGATCCGCTGCTGGTCATTTCATATCACTGGGTCCTAAGACGCCCATCTGTTGGTCTCGACTCAATTTTGGTACTTCATTTCAGGATCCTGCTAATTTTTCACAATTAAAACGTTATGGACTCTATGGTGTTTCAAACCAAACCTAACAAAGAATATATATACCTTATATCTTCTTTTAATTAATTAATAATTAATTAATAATTGCAAGCTGAATAAGTTACCAAAAGCTATCACAGCGATTTTTTAAATCTAATAATGCAGATCATTTCATGATGAATATGACTGAATTACTAAATATTTTTGGGAATTTTTTTTTTTCAATAGGGTGTTCTAATTTTCTGTTTTTAAGCAGCATATTTTTTTTTAAAAAAGGTATAAAATTTAATTTTTTTTTAAATTATTTTCCTTAAATATGTTAAAAAAATTTTTTTTTTTAACATGTCTTTTTATCCTATGGAATAAATATGAATCAAACCGATTTGGTGCAACATTGTTAAAAAATAAACAGTAAAACGAAAAATTAAATTTTTTTTTTATATAGTGTATAAATAACATTTCGTTTTG
Source organism: Chymomyza fuscimana (assembly GCA_949987675.1). Classification (NCBI taxonomy): domain Eukaryota; kingdom Metazoa; phylum Arthropoda; class Insecta; order Diptera; family Drosophilidae; genus Chymomyza; species Chymomyza fuscimana. The sequence continues at coordinate 84,583,602 of OX465088.1, forward strand.
CGTTAAGTTGAAAAAGTTGTTGCTCTAGTAAATTGGTGCAAAAAACGAAAAAAATTAAAAATTTCGTACATTGCAAATGATTTATTTTGTTTGATCTTTTGTATAAGAGGTAAAAAGATACATTTTTTTTTATATGTAATCATAATGAATAAATAATTAGTAAATCATTTGTTGAGGACTATTAGCTTCTCACTTTACCTACAAAATAAATCGTTTTTTTTTTTTTAATTATAAAAATGAACATGTTTCTATTAAATACATACTATAAAAAGGTATTGTAGTTTTTTACGTATTTTGAAAAAAAAAATTTTTTTATACAATTAAAAAAAAATTTTAGAGATGGAATAAAAAGACGCGTTTAAAAATTATGTTTACTTAAACTTTAAATAAAAATATAAAAAATTTCATTTTTTTGAAATTTGTTGTTTAAAAAAAAGAACAAATTTGTTTTTCAATTCATTTATTTATTAATTTAAATATATGATACAATAATTAACTTAAAAACTAGAGTACTAGCAACAGTGTCCTACGACTCACATTAAGTTCAAAAACTGTAACTGTAAAAAGTAAGTTTTTAAAAATCGTTTCGGGCAGTTTTTGGTACCCCATCAGACTACACCCTTTACATGTGAACGCTTTAGTACTTCAATAAAAACTTCTTGTTTAAGGTTGAGAAGAAGTTTACAGTTGAAAAATGTGTTGCTTTGGAGAAAAATCGTATTTAAAATTATGCCTTCCGAAAAATTTAAGTGATTTCAATGTGGTAAGAATGTGAATTCTAAAGGACTATTTAAAATATGTCAGGTAAGTTTTTAGTGGATTTTGTAACAATCAAGGTACATCGATTGCGTAGGGTGGGGAGTTTTACTGGGAAAGGTGGAGAAATATGGATATTCTAAAGTTTTTGTATATATCCAAACTTTGTAATTTTTAAAAACGCGAAAGCCTGCAGATGTAAATGGTAATGGATATCGACACATTAAACTAGATGCATTTTTGTAGCTCTTTCGAAATTAAGGTGATCAGACATACATAACTTAATCGCTATCAGGATCTTACGATCTGCCACGTATATTTTCCTTCACACCTCCCTTCCCTAGTGTATAAAAATATACGCAAAATATAAAATAATCGTTTCGACCTATATTTTGAAAATGCAGTGTATGCAAATTTCGGCTTGTTCCAAGGCCAAGTGTTGTTTTTGTTTCTGTTTCTGTTGCGGCTGCTGCACTGCTTGTTACTACGGACACCGCCAACTCCGTGTTGTTGCCGCTTTCGGCTGGCTTCGTCATCGTCCTTTCGTCGCAACGTCACCTTCGTCCTCACCGCCACCTCCTCGTTTGGGGTTTCTGACGAAGCATAAATTTAATTAATCGCCGCAGTGAATTTGTACTTAGGTTGCTCCTTTTGTAGTGTAACTGTTGAATTTTATATAAACTTGCAGAGCGGTGTACACACACACACGCTCGTTTACACACATATGTATGTATCTATATATTATATATGTATCACAAAGTGTGTGTACGTGTGTCTTTAACCTGCTTCTTAACCACAAAAACTGACTCGCGCATAGCAGATGGCCCGGATAACGCTCCATTAAGCAAATTTTCAATGGCAGCTAAGACCTGACTTAATCCTATTATCGCAACATTATCGATTCCTATGTTAACAAACTTAATCCAAAGCTGCTGCTAGAATTTGACTGGGTTTTAAATTAAGACCCCTCACCAACTGCAATAAAAATATATCATACTTCTGTCACCATTTATAAAATTTGATTTATTTTTTATTTATTTTAACATTTTTTTTTGGCTTTTGCTTAATAACCCAAGTTTTATGATAGGTTTTTTTTATTTATTTCTTGTTGTCAATAATTGGATTGACGGTGGATACATATTGAAGGAAGATGAAGGCTTCCAAAAACAAAAAAAATATATAACAAATAAATATATAGGCAACGAAGCTAGCATACTCTTTAAGTAATACAAAAGCAAAATTTTTAAGGTAATGAGAATCGTGTTGAAACAAGCATAAGAATTCTGGTCCAATCACTTCAGTTGAGACACTCTGTATTTCCAAGATCATACAAATAAGTACTGACCGAGCGTATGCTTTTAACCTTTTTGATAGCTGACTGAATGTGGCTTACCATTTGCACATGCTTTACTGTAAAGTGTTTACCAACACTGCGTTAATCAGTCGGTTTGTTTATCGTCTGTATGATGCCCTGTAAAAAAAATTTAACTATGTATAAGTATAAGTATTATTTTATTGGAAATATGTTCTTTCTATGCTTAATTTATTTTCAATCAAAAGAAGTTAAAATATTTAAATTTTTTTGGTTTCCCAATATGCATTCAAAGATTTACTTTCATAAAATAAAGAAAAAAAGCACAAATCGAAATTTTTCGAATCCTCTGAATGTTATTACGTATTGTGGGAAAAGGTTATATGAGATTTAATAAACAACATATTTTAAACTTCCAAAAATTGGGCATATCTGCTAACTTGGAATATTTCTTGAGCAGTTTAAAACGCACATCTGCAAATCTAGTGAATGTACCCCTATTTTGGAACTTTAAAAGAATTCAATCATATTTGGTGTGTTTGCAAATGTTGATGGTGTCCACTTGTTTTAAGAATTCCAGTCTTCGTAACTATCGCTCAAGGCAAGGGAGTCGCTAAATATTCACATAATGTATTTTTTAAGTCCATATACTATATGAAAAGCTGTACAGCATTGGAACAAAATTTCACAAAAAAACACATTTTATAAAAAGAACAATCGAAAAAAAAAAAAATTACATAAAGTCTATCGCTCGTCATTTTGACTACTTTTTTCATAACAAGGAAAAAACGTTGTGGGTAGTTCGTAGACCTTCAAAGCTTATAACTCTGTTGAAAAAAAGAAAAGTTATAAAAAATATGCATTTAAGCGCTGGTCTGGCATCTTAAAATACTAATCGAATATGCAACAAGCAGACATCCCCAATTTTATTTTATAATATTTACTACTCATTTGTTTGTTACTTATTGTATTGGAATAAAATTGCATAAAGTTTAAGCGTTGGACTGGTATACTATATAAATTAGGCTTGTTGACTTTTAATAAACCGATTATTTTTTAAGACCATACCCTATAGCTGTGATCTGCAACCAATAACCTGCGGGTCACCGAGTAACCCTTTTTATAGATAAAGCGTCATATATACTGTAAATAAATTATTAATTACTTAAAAACTGTTTTAATACAAAAATATTTGTGACCCAAACGTCTATATAATATTCATATTTTGTTAGATTTGACGGAATTCTGATTATTTATTGAGCTATCGACAACTAAATATTTAAGAGGCCATACACGTTGGGACTATATACACAATTTGTTTGTTGTGCACGTTGTACAATCGATTGCATCGTGTTTGGGGTCGTTATATGAAATTTTGTATGGCTGCGCGATAAATGAATTAGTGTTCTTTAATTTTTCGATAAACAGACGAGTTGTCATACCAAACCACAAAAAAATAGTCATAACTTTCTGGAAGTTATTATTATTATTGTTTCGCGGCTTTCGATGAACTTATAAATATTCGTATATTTTCAATAATATATTATTATGTGAAAATCATTAAAATCGAAGATCTTGACTTAAAATGTGGTGCAGAAAAATTAAAATTTTTCACTGCACAGTAGATACATTTAGGTATTAATAAGAGTATCTTTAAACAACTCTAAAATCAAATTTTTTTTTTTTTGTTAATCAATTCTAATTTGTCTATTAGAAGCCAATCGGTAAAATAAGAAAATTTCGTGCTAGCCCTAATGATATGTGTGATCTTTGAACAATCAGCTTTCCTCACTTAGAAACACATCTCCTCAAGTCTATTTCACTATTATTTTTCAAATTTGTTCCAAAAGAAATCAAAAATCACATTAATATTATAAAATCACATAAGTATTATTATAACATGTCATGATTACAGTGTGTTTAAAATTCACTATCAGTATTTTGACCTAGTCGTGTCTTCCTGGTTTAATTTAAAAATTTCCTGCCCAAATCACTGACTGATTCATCTGACTGACAGCTCAGTGTTTTAAACTTTGAATGTCGTGGGAAATCGAATGTAGGAGTTGAGTGGCGTTGTCAGCAAGGATGTGAAGCTATTTCATTTATTATGTACTGTGTTTGATGTAGCTTCATGAGAAAAAAATTCGAAAAAAAAAGTTTTGGCTTTTATATTTTAGTTGAAAATTTATTAAAAATTGTTTGAATTGTACGAGTGTGGCTAGGTGGCCTAGATAAAAAGTTGGGTTCATTTAAAGAGTTGAAAGAGTTTCACAGCTAATGTATCTTTCGTTACTGTAACGATGTATCTTTTACTTGAAACTTATTAGATCTTAACTCAAGTTGGTATCTTTTTAAGTTTTTACTATGTTAAAAATATCTGATAATAGTTTACGCAATCTCAACTTCGATAAATTGCAATTTTGTTGCGATCTCTTTCGTCAGCTCGTTTCTTATTTAGTATGTGTTCAGTTTTTATTGGCAGGAAATATTGTGAGCAAATATTGGCAAACAAGCCCGTCCATCGAGCACTTATCACACCCATGATAAGCGCTGCACTTCCCGCTCACAGACCGGTAGAGCCTCAGTTGCAGACCTCTCCACCCGTAGTCGGCGCACCAAAAGAAACTTGTTTGCTATGTTTCTGGCCATGTGTTAGGTGGCGGCTGACGTGTCTCTTGGGTTGAAACTATTCCAGCTGCTCCAAGTCTGACACGCCTCAGCATGGCTAACTTATGTCTGGTTCAGGTTGGGCCACAACTGTGGCTTGGCTTTAACCCTCTCAATTCAAGCTCTGTTAGCTAGTGCCATAATTAATGCAGCGGGTCGAGGAGCAGGCGGTGATTGACCTCAGCATTGGGACTGCATTTACGCAAGTAAAAGGCCTTATGGCAAGCTGAGCCATTCCATTGCAAGGTCAACCAGATTGAACAGACTTCTGGTTACCACTTTTTCAGAGGGAGGGGAAATTTAAAGTTCGAGTACTTGGCTGCAAAACTTGGATACCTATAGCCGGTTTATAGCAACCATGGAACATTGTATAAGTTGAAGTATAAAATATAGTCTCTACAAGTGCGCCTGTTCCACTTCAAGACATCCCAAGAAATTTAAAAAAGCTTTGTCTTTAATATTATATGAGTCCGATTTTTAAAAAATTGTTACAAAAAGTTTTTTTTAGTCCAGGATGGTGACAGACAACTAATGGCTAACAGTACTATATGTTCCCCCCACCAAAGTCGTGGCTGCATGAATGATAGAGGTAAAGATATAAAAATCATCCAACTATTACTATGTGACTTTCCTGCATTTTTAACGCAGCCTTTAACTGAGAAAGTTTTTCTTCGATTACCTGGGCCGTCTCATCTTATCGAGTCCTTAAAATGGTTTATCAAGGAGATCGATCCACCATCTATCGAAATAAACTGTACCATCCTCACCCACACCTCCGCTCCACCAACCATTCATTTATTAGGGATCCCAATGGACCACACGAGGGATCCTGGTCTAGGCCGAGCAGTCTATCTAAGCTAGCCTGCAAATCTTTATATTTTTTAGAGACCGAAGTACAATAATACGAATCCAATCCTTTTTATCGGATAAAGTCTAAAAAAAATTTTGCATAACCCATCTGCGCTACCGCATCACAAGCAGTAGAAAATTTCCACGGATGTTCTCGATAGTCATCATCATCTTCAATAATTTTTTTCAATATAATATTTGTATCTTGGCCCACAGTGCATAGCGGTTATACAATCTGAGTATATCCAGTTTATACGTCAGAACTTTCCATTGAGTTTTAAGCCAGGTTGCAGACTTCCTCTTAACGATCTGGACAATCTTGCAGGCAATAAACGAAGCCATGTGTAAACACGATTTAAGCCATAAAAAATTCTTGTAATGAATATTAATGAAATCTAGATACGTAAGTTCCTAAATATTGATATAATCCCCTTGTGTCTTGCCAAGTTTGGTAGCATAATTTTTTTTTACTTCTTGACGTCCGTCAATTATTACGATTAGCTGTTTAGCTTGTTTTTAAATTTTTTTTTGGCAGGTTTGGTGCCGTTGTCCGATCTCTTGCCTCCTCCTATGGGCGAAGCTGCGATTATCTTTTGCTACTGGTCAAGAGACTGGTTTTGGTATAGACCTCGACGCAGACGCAACGGCAATTGCGCTGACTGCGACTGCGGCAGCGACAGCGGCGTCGACTGCGGGGCATCACTTTTGCTTTCGAATGGAAGTCAAGGTCATCGAATTACGTTGAAAGCAGAGACTTCAACTGATTTAAATAAATAAGAAATAAGAGATACAATCAGTTGGTATCAATAGATTCGATTACGTCTGAAATGGCGTGGTTTGTTCCGTAGCATTATATATGTTTTGCTAATTTAAAATTTAAAAAAATCGACTACACTTTATAAATATTAATATAAAATATATATATTTTTTCTTTCGCTTTATTGTTTATGTTTAAAACCGGCTAATGGGCCGCAGTGGCGCTGCATAATTTTTGAATTTTTTTTTTTTTTTGTTCACTAAGCCGAACCAGTTTGCATTTGGCAACAATCCGTTCCAGGCAACAGCCTCGTATACATTTTATATTAAATATATGTATTTATAGTGCCATTATATGAATATAAAATATGTCTTTGTATATTTTTTTCTTTTTTTTGTACATATGTACGGTACCACTTGTTCTTTTTGTTTGTTCAATAAATACCTCAATTGCTTTTTAGTTATTGTTGTTGTTGTTGAATATCGGTCAATTTGCGCATTATGCATTTATGAAGCTTTTTACGCTTCTAACAAAAAAAGGCAAACAAGCGACATCCCCAGCATATCCAATATTGTATGAGCACCATGTCAGTGTTCTAGATGTCCTTTTGCAAAAAAAAAAAAAAAATTGTAAAAATTGCAATCAGTTGCGACAAGGTCCCTACTGTGGGATACCCTGCACCCATTATTTCAGAAAAGAAAAAAAAAGGGAAACAGTCGGATCGTGGCCCTACAGTGGAATGAATACCTGACTCAATTTTCAAAATAAAATTTTATGTAATAGGTTAGGATGGCACTATGGCCCAAAATGAAATATTTTTGGCGGGAAGCTCATATGTGGATATATTGATGTACAACCCAGCTCAACTAGAAATCATAAGAGATTGATTTGTAATAAAGTTCTACATGTTAACGAAAGTCAGCTGTTTCAGAACTGTAGCTTTTTGCCATTGATCGTTGAAAAACGTAACCTTATTTGAAACAGGTTAAAAATTTAAAAAAATTTTAAAATAAAGTCTCGCTATTTTCTATAACTCAAACTTTTAAAAATTCCATACTATATCTGTTAGTACAATAGCAAGTTTCTTATATCCTCGATATAAAAAACGATTGTGATCAAACTTCCCAAAATTTTGTTCTATATGTTCATGCTGATTTTGTAAATAACAAAGATTGTTAAGCAACTTTATGTAATACAGGGTGGCCCATTTACATGTGAACTTTATATTTTTGGAATAAAAATTTAAACAATGTAAATTTTTTTCTTTGTACAGATGTTTTATCTCGTTTACGATTTGCTTCAAGTATCTTTGTTTGCTTTTATAACATAATATGCATTTTAATTATTTTCTTTAGCGTTGCTCTTAGTATAGCCGATATTTCATGTTGGAAATTTTTCTTGAGTTGAGCTAAAGTCCGTAATTTATCGATAAACACTTTGGATCGATAATCAGCATAAAAAATTCGGTAAAACATAGCTCGATAAAGCTCTCAATTGACGGTAGCTGGCTTTGACGTTCGTTCTCGAAGAAGTACGGCTCAATCACAGACTTCGCAGATATACTACAACAGAAGGTCTCTTTTGGGTCATGGAGATGTTCTTCGTGGACTACCAGATACTGTTAACTTTTGAATGCGTTGAAGGTTGCTTGGAATTCGTGGATATGGCAACATATTTAAAAGTAATAACGAACTTGTACGGATCGTCTGTAGTGAGCCCATCTGGTGAATCATGCTTTCATATTCGTAACTTTTTTTCAAATTATTTGCAAAAAATTTGGCGTTGACAAAAGCTTTCATAAGCAAATATCTTAGCTTAAGCATTATTTTCTTAAAGTGCATTCTGCAGTTCAATAATTTCATAAATAAAAGCAATGTGTTGACAACCGTAAAATTTCGATAAACTTGCAAACTCTGATCAACAATCAGCTGTTTTTTTGTTCAAGAACCTCAACTTTAAAATAGAACAACCTGGCTTTGGGTGAGGCGAAAATTTTAAGAATATATGGATTGCAATTATCTGATTATATGGAATCGCCAAGCCAGCCCAATTGTGACGGATTACTAAACTTGTTTCAAGGCCGGTTTTATCACTTCTCTAGACAGGTCATCTGGCGTCATTCTTGATTAATTTTGGAGTAGATTTTTGTGTGATCTTTTTTTACACCATTTTATTTGATTTTTCAGCCAGGAGCTGCTGCTTCATACTCACAAGCTGCAGCATAAAAGATTGCTAAGTCGTCCGAGTATGTAGCTATCATCATCTTATATATCTCCACAACTTCGTTTAGCTCTTCTTTTTCCAAATTTCGAGTGAGAAAAAAAAAACTGGCACTAAAAAAAATAGGTATACGCAATGTTGCCTTATAGAAAAGTTAGAATGTAATTTTTTGATTGAAAATGGGGATTGTATGCTTAATTAAGGAAAATGCTTTTGTGTATAAAAAAAGTGGAATTACAAAATCACTAATTTTCTACGAATTAGACTAGACTTTTTGTGTGTGATTTGAACTATTTCATTTTATATTTAATGAATATTTCTCTTGATGCTCGCCATACTGCGCCTGTTGAATCCATTGCTCGATTCTATGAAACCCTGAGCCCGATGGATATAGAGTATATATATAGAATATATGTATTACGACACAAGTGCTATAAATACACAGCTACAATATATACATTTATGTACATGTATGATGCCAGTCAGTGTGATTATACATAAATTACATTAAGTAAATTGTATTACATTGTCCGCGTTTCAAATTGTATTAAACGTTTTTTTTATGGTTTCTGGTTCGTGGTCCTTTGTTAGTTGCACAAATTAATTAATTGAAAATTAATTTAAAAAAGCCATTTATGTAAAATATTTATTTAAAGCTCACTAATTTGACACTATGGCAACCAATTTTATGGATAATATGTATTAATTAAAATTAATACATTTTTTTTTTATGTTCATATTTCACTTTTACTTTGAAATTCCATTTTTTAGCAGAGCTTTAAAATTTATTAAATTATAAGAAAACCCGAAGAGCAGCTGTTTATTAAGAATAAGCAATGATTGGATATCCAGTTAAGATCTTACTGAGCTCTAATTTTTAATATTTGGAATCCAACAAGCAAGTTTAGAGTAAATATCTAGCCAGGTATTATTTAGAAGCAATATAATTTATTCAGAGGATTTAGTTGTGGCTTTCAATAACAAATACTTTTAAGAAGTTAAAGGTCACAGCTTATAAGGTAGAATGAAAAAGAAGTAAGACTTAATTTTTGTAGCGCTTATATCATACGACAAACTCAGGAAAACAGTTTGAAAACTGGTTCGCCACGATGTCTGACCCCCTTTCCCTACAGTACAAATCGGGCACCGTCGGACTTCCTCCTCTTCCAGAAGGCACAAGCGTTGTGGGATTAGTTCAAAAAAAAAAACTCCATTATAATTTCAACCCAGTTGTGAAACATAATTTCTCTCGTATTTGCAGTACTTTACGGCAAAGTAGTATACTCGGATTGAAAGACAACTTAAACTAATAGATATATCCTTAATTTGGAATAAAAATAAAAAATAATTTCCTTTTTTTTGTTTCTCCACGAAACAAATAACATAAGTCAAATTTCAATAGTTTTGAAATAAAGAGCAAAATCTTAATAACACAAGGGTACAAGTATAAAAAAATTACACTAGTTTACACGAAAAATGAACCTTCCTAAAAAAGTGTTTTTTAGAGTAATTTAGGGTCGAGAAACACGAAAATGGCAACATTTTTTTTCTTAAGCACCGTTTTCGAGATATTTTCGAAAAACATGTTTTTGAGCACTTTAACTGATTATTCCTCAATATCTTGTGAACAAAATTTTGTATCGACATGAAAGATTATTAGATCGAAAGGTAAGCCAAAAATGATAGTTTTTTAATTTTGACTTAATTAAAATTGTGAATAAAAAATCTGTAATATGTTTTAACAAAAAGGTTAATTTTATTTTATATCTTATAGTATAGGAGTAAAAAAATGTATATCAACAATTTCACAATTAAAATCAAAGGAGGAAAACAATTTTTTGAGTTTACTGCTGTATAAAACATATTTATAAACATATTTAAAAAAAAAAAATAAAAAAATAATTAAAAATATGTCAATAAAAATTTTCGTTACAAGTAAAAATTTTAAGTAAATACATTTTGTCGGAAAGAAAATAAGAAAATTGGCATTATTTCTTTTTTCGATTGATGTGGTTGCTTTGATTTTATTTTTTTTATTAAAAAATTTATTAACAAGAGTGTTAATTAATTAATTTAAAAACATTTTTTTTTCTTAGCTATCTCCTTATCTTAAATATAATATCAGAAGTTGGGGAAGTGGGGAAAATTCATGTTTTATATTATTTTTTCTTTTTTTTTATGTAAGTTAAAATTTTGTTGCCTTATTTAGAATGCACATTGGTTTTTTTATGATGAAAAAATTTTTAAATTTAGAAGAAAAAAATAAATAAATTAACACTGGTTAACTAATAATTTTTTATTATAATAATTTTTATTAAATGATTAAATTTCCATAGAAAAAGTCGGATTACCTTCAAGAAAAAAAAAAAACAAATTTAATCAGCAGCAATTTAAGAAATTTGGAATGTATTCATGTCTTAAATACGATTAGTTTTTAATATACAATGCTTTTATTTTTTTCATATTTATGAATGTTAAATATAATCAAATATGTAAGACCAACTTTTACAAATATCGTTCATTTTGCTCCTGCCAGATAAAATTTCTAAAGTGGAATTTCTGGAAAACAATTTTTGCGAACTTATTTAATAATATGCTGCATTTTAAATGCAATTTGCAAAAGACTTAAGCAAAAACTGGAAGTTATTTACAAATGCAGCTACTATATATCACAAACATCGTACTACGTCTTAGAACATAAGCCAGTAATCAGTACGTATACTTAATAACATATACCAATTAAATAGATACTGAATAATACAAATTTAAATACAGTTCTCTGCAAGATTGTTTTGAATCTTGCAACAGAAATAGTCTACATTAAACATTTTTCAATTACTACCCAAACCGGTGATAGGTAAGTCCAATTGAAACACCTTAAAAATGGCTTACTTTAGGAGACTTGAAAAGAAGAAAGAGTTTTTTAGATACAAACGCCCGATAGATTCTATATTGTGCATTTCAGCATTTAGACGACTAAGTTCTTCGACTTCAAGTTCCAGTGGTCACTGAGGAATGTTTACAAGATGAAACTACTCATGAATAAGCGACGCTGATAATGTTCCGTGGGCTTCTATTGGACGGGTTTGTTCCGAATTATGAGTGTTTAACAACCAAACCAACAGATGGCCCACCCTATACATAAATTAAGCTTAAATATGTAGAGTGCTGTAGAAGATTTTTGCAAAACCTGTTACTGAAATTGTTTTCTATCTACTTCCAAATCAGCAATCACTAAGTAAATTTAGTCCGCCTTAACGTCTTAGTTTTGAGAATTTTTTTCAATGATAGCAAGAAGAGTTTCTTTAAATACTTTAGTTCATCATGTAGTGTGGATTCACTTTTTCATTACTGCACACTATAAGTTTCAATAGTACTCTGGAAAATGTTTTGAAATTTTATTTTAAAACTTATAAACCTAAATTAAAGTTTTTTTTTACAGGCCACTAATCAATCCGTATACTTGATGCGATTAAAAATGGCTTAATTTTGGAATACAGCAGTTTGGAAGTTTTTAGAATATCTTGCTTTTCTCTTCTACTCCCCAAATAAATGCGCCAGTAAATATATCATCTTAAAGAAAGCCAAATTATGTTCATTAGATACGTATATATTTACTACTGCTACTACTCATCATTCATACTTCTGAAATTATAAAATTTATTATATGTAGTTTTCCTTCTACTTTCCAAGAGCCTAGGCAAGTAATCAGTTGGTGTAGACCGAGTAAAAAAAAGTAGCTTATCTTTGGGAATTTCTTTGGAAGCCTAAATCCATCATCTAGAAGATAGACCATAAAATTTCTATAGATACGTCTGTATGAACAAACAATCATCCAACCGATATATTAAGTTGTGTGTAGCTTTTGGCGAGTATTCTAACCTTTTCACTGCTACTTCTTACTATCACTTTATCATACACTTTGCTCGCTCTCTTTCTCAGTCGCTCTACCTTCGCTCATTAGCGCCTAATAACCACATAGTTGGCGCCAACGTCAACGTTGACTGCAGCCGCGACCAGTTATTATTTTAACCGCTTTATGCTTTTGACACTGCCACTGCTGCCGCTGTCGTCGCCGACGTCGCTGTTGCCGCTGGCTGTGGGCCGTGGGCTCTTTGGCATTTGAATGGGCGGGAGCGCGGCAATCAAAGACGCGATCGTCGCGGCTGCAGATCGCTGCTGTGCTGCTGCTGCTGCGCTGCTGGCGTCACGTCGGCCTATAAAAGCGGCCCATTAAGTGCGCGTTGCTTTTCGAAGTGGGCTCAGTGTTTGTTCAGCAGCGGAGTTGGCCAACGGTGTGCGCGAAGTGTTCAAGATCTAAACGGTTAACAAGTTTAAGCCAAAATCAAGCAATTAAATTCGACCACGAATTATACGAAACTTGTGTTAATTGTGAGTCAGTTGTTGTTATTTCTCTTTTTATACGATATACATATAAGTATTGTTTCTCTTCTTGTTGTTGGTGTTTGTTAAATAACAAGGAGTTCGTGTTGACTCTTAACGTGTTTTATTTGTATTTGTTGTTGGTGTTTATGTTGTTGGTGTTGTTGTTGTTGTTGTTGTAATTAACGCTATCGAGGTGTGTTAAACGAAACGAACCAGGCCCAAGCCTTAAACAATTCACAAAAACCAAAGTGCTTGAAGCGATGTAGCGCGCATTTCAATTGGTCTGGCATCAAAGTTTTTGGGGGTATTCCGGAATGGTGCAGGGCGCCCGCAGTACCGTTTGCCGGTTTGCCAGCACAGCAACAAACTCTAATTGAATCAAGTCATAATAACAATACCAAGCCGCAACTTGCATGCTGTAATACTCTATTGGGCAATACCTAAAAACTCGATTTGCTTTAAAAAAAAAAAATAAAACTAAAAACAAAAAAATACTACCACAGAAATTGCGGTCAAAAGTTGTTGGCGCTCGTCTTATATAAAACACCAGTTTGTGCTCTCGAGTGCTTTGGCGTCTACCACAATACAACCAAAACAATAAATATATGCCTGCATGCATATGAGTTTGCAGAAGTCAAAAAGTTGCAAGCTCCAAGTTACAAAGCTCCCTACGCGCTCTGTAACGGCTTATCCCTCCCAACAAAAAAAAAAAAAAAAAATAAAAAATTAAATGGCACACTCTGAGCCAAGCCTGAAAATTATACCAAAAACGAGTTTAATGAAATGCACGTATGTAATGTAATTTTTTGGAAACTAAGACAAAGTTGGGCGTCACCGCCTAAACCAACAAATAAAATGAACAGTTTGCTTTAGCGACCCAACCGGGTAGGGTATATAACCCAGCCCAGGTCAACAAAACCCAAGCCGGGTGAAGGAACAGCAAACTCTGAATTGTTTTGTTTTTGTTCTATTGTACAAATTAATATCCACCAGGGCTGCAAAAGAGTCTAAAGACGAAACGGTTCATGCGCATATATTTGAATTTTTTTTGGATGCGAAATCCGATAACGAACCAGAATACATGATTTGATGAAGCTTTAAATTCTTAATTCTGTAGAAAATAAAATAAGTAAAGTTTCTATACCGGAACACATGATTTTAAAATCTTATATTATGAAGCCTATCCATAGAGTCGAAAAATTCACATAAAAAAATTGTTTGAATAAATTGGTTTATATGTAAAAGAGGTTACAACACAACTTAATAAGTGCCTTATAAATTGTAGCGAAAGAAATCGGTAGTATAGAAAATTGAAGTGCAAAATTTTGTTAATTTTTAAAATAAGCTGCAAAAAGGATATATATCCAAAAACAATACATTTTTTTTTTACTTTTTACGTCTAAAAATAATATAGATACAATGTTCTTAAGTGCCTTATAAATTGTAGCGAAAGAAATCGGTAGTATAGAAAATTGAAGTGCAAAATTTTGTTAATTTTTAAAATAAGCTGCAAAAAGGATATATATCCAAAAACAATACATTTTTTTTTTACTTTTTACGTCTCCAAATAATATAGATACAATGTTCCGATTAAAAAAAAAAAACGTATAATTGTTGTACCAATTTTTTATGCAGGGCTACCAAGTCATTCAATTCTTTTTCTATTCAAATGTCTGTACAGCAATTACTGTCATAGTATACATTTAACAGCTTTCTCCTGAGTGAATGGCTTGTTAGACATTTGAAAAACAATCGAAGCAAGCACCCAATTTTATAATAAGCGATGTTTATTCTATCAGGCAGAAATACAAAAGTGCGCGACTATTGACGTACAGCGATGCAGAAATGTAGAAGTGCCCAACTAACAAACAATGTGAGCAACAAAAATCAGCTGTTTACAAATGTCATATGGCAAAGTTTTTTTTTTGCCAGTACAATACAAATTTCACTGCAAAGAAATAACAACTTTAATTATTTTAATAAAAATTTACAAACTTTTAGCAGTTGTAATAAAACCAAAACTATATTTAAAATATATAGATATATATTTATTTTAACGATTTTTACAACACTACTTTGGGCAGTTGTGCGGAATGTTTTGCAGTTTGGGTCGGACAAAAATGCAGAATTTTCTCACCTGCAACATAATTTGCACTTTGACACTTTTGCATTTCTGTCAAACAGTGTGAACGCTCTAATAAATATCTAAGCTTTCTTAGCCCTGAAATAAACTTTTCTTTATATTTAACAATTTCCGAGCTATAAGGCAATATAAATAATTAACTTAATGTTTGTTTTGCTTAAAATTCACTTTCAGTAATTTGTTGATAAGAACCTATTCTACTGTCTCGAGATATTGATTCCTTGAATTCCAACAAATAATAATAATTATGATTATTAATGTATGTCACTGCCACTAATAATAGAATTCACCTGCGCTACCAAATAGTCTGGTTTCAATTAAACTTAAAGCCAATGGAATTTATGTAGTAGCTAAGACATCATACGTATGAATAATATCTTTTATATGATGCTATAGGTTTAGTTGGAATTTGCAATTAGACACAGTGAGTGTTGAGAAAATCTGAGTCTTTTCCTTACCGTCCCAGAACTGTCGAAAAAAAATTGTTCTAAAAGTAATCCCAAATACAATTTAATTCTACAGGGGAAACATAAAGTCTTTATGGTATAATAATTAATATTTGGTTTGATTATCAACTAAAAAGGTATATTTTATATGAAAGCAATAGTTTGTGCCCACAATATGATTGATAATTATGCTCCCAAGAAGACCTAGAGTAAAATGGCGTCTCAGATACTTTTCGAGCAGCGGCATCTATACCTCTCTCTTAGGGAACTGCATATTATTTTTGCATTTTGCAGTTCACAGGAAATGTTAACGGAACTTGCGCATATTTACTTACAACTTCTATTTACTTTGCTGATAAGAGTGATAAAAAAAAACTAGAAGCAAATTGCGCGAGACATTCTCATGGGACTTCTACACCGTCTCTGACTCATTGATAAGAGCAACGCTTTTATTATTGTTTGTTTATATTTGCAGTAGGGTTAGGTGGGCTGCGGGTGACAGAGGAATACGGTTTGCGGAGAGTCACTTTAATTGGTGTTATTCCGTTAGTTTCTAGAGAAGAGCTGCACTGGCGTACAAATTAAAATGCCAATCACAGTCGACGCATGAAAGCTAAACACAGGCACATATAAGAGTTTACTCAAATGGGATGATGAGCGACTGCCGGATACACTGAATTCACTTTTTTCAAAAAAAAAAAAAAAAAAAAGTTATTTGCGACATGATTTTGATAGTATAGGCGATGTTTTGTAAAAAGGACAACTTGTAGTTACCGGTTAGGCTCACATAAGCGTACATATCAATCAGCTTCAGTTTTAATTAATAAAGAAAATCTGCAAATGAATAAAGCGCTCCTAGAGTGTTTCAGATATCCACTGATTGAAAATAATAAAATTTTAATTAAGAATTTCAGATTCTAATACTGAAAATAAGACTACAAATTACTGCTTAGATTCAAATAGAAATAAGTCCAAAAAATCTTGAAATAAGATTGTTAACAAAAACAAATTATCGAACTTAAATTGCGAACAAGCATCCTTATAGCTAGAGCAAACATTTTTAAATAATACAAATCTTGAGTAAACATTAATTGAAAATTTTCAAGTTCAAAACGAAATTCCTATAGCAAGATCAAAAATTGTCAAGATGAAGAGAAAAAATTTTGAAACTTGTAC
The DNA here is from genome assembly GCA_949987675.1 of Chymomyza fuscimana. Lineage (NCBI taxonomy): Eukaryota > Metazoa > Arthropoda > Insecta > Diptera > Drosophilidae > Chymomyza > Chymomyza fuscimana. Next base: position 84,600,314 of record OX465088.1, read on the forward strand.
AAAAAATCTTCAAGCCAGAAACAAATTTTTTAATTAAGATTTTGAGCATAGAAATATTTTAAACTTAATTTAATATTAAATATTAAAAAAAAAAAAATGAAAAAAGCATGACCAAATATTCTTAAATAAAAATTTTGTAATTAAGAAATAAATTTTAAATTAAATTGCATATATGTAAAATTATGAAAATCTCATTTCAAGCAATTTTTAAAATCTTATTTTAAGATTCTTGTTTATTTATTAATTTAAAGATATTATACAATATTAAATGACTTGAGACTATTAATAACTATCTGAAGTTTTTTATAGTTTATTGTCAGTGTATAGTTATAGTTTATTGAATATTCTTTTTTTAAATAAGTTTTTTTAAGTAAGAGATTTTAAAAAAGTATAAAAATACTAATTTAAAAAACACGTTAATTATAGCATTTTTTTTTAAGCTAATGTTCGAGTTTCTTTTTTCCGGTTTTATGGTCTTGAAAAAACTCTGTCCAATCTAGAAATAATAAAAATTTATTCATCAAAGATTCGCCAAGGTTGTTAAAAATCCAAAAATAAGACTTTCGTCAAGATTCTAGACTTTTTTCAGTCTAATTTTATTCTTGAATATTCTTTTTTTTTTGAATAAATTTATATTTCTGGAATCTTTTCTAATTGGTAAAAGATGTACAATAAATAATTCAGAACTCTTAATCTAAAGCAGTGGTGGGCAGTCTCTCAATTTACATAACTCGCGAGGCTATTGTACCAAAATCTGCCGCAGCGCAGTCGGCTCATGCATGGTCCAAGTGTGTGAAATCTCTCTCTCGCTTTTGCTTGATTGCGGTTCTTGCTCTCTCGTGCGCTTTTGCCTACTGAGTTTGTTTGTATGAGTTTTGCCCACCACTGATCTAAAGGAAGGAACTTATTTAATAACCTTCTTTGTTGAGGTGAGATGACCCTAAAAAGTTAATACTGAGTATATTTAGGTTGCAGCATTTATTATCCATACCTCAAAATTTTTTACCTTTTAAAAAGCACTAAAATATTTAGTCAAGATTGTTCAAAATAAAAAAATTTACAGATTCTGAAATGATAAGAATATAGCCAGAAAATATTTCTTCAAGATTGATTGACCTCCGAAATTCAGATTTGGGTTACGATTTTATAATTTTACAAAATAAGAATTTGCAATCTTTTTAAAGCTTAAGTATCATTAAAAAAGTTATATTTTGAAATATTTTTCAATGTGAAAAAATGACAACTAACTCCTAAAGTCAAGATTTATCGGACTTACTTCAAGAAAATCTTAAGCCAAGTATTGGCTACTGCCAACTCCATTTGGCCAAGTGTCTATGGCAGACCGTATATAAAAATCTTAAATTTAGACAATTTTTTTTATTGGTGAGGTCAAGCAGAAACCTATAATACCCTCAAACCTTTTTTGTATAGAGTATAATAAAAACAAAAGCCAATTGATGTAGGAACTGGCGCAGGAGTGAAGGGAAGCGGCAAAAGTAGAGAAAAACATTCATTTGGAAATTTACAAATAATTTTCCACGCTACATATCTAAGCACACGCATATAGCATATGTGATATAGTACATAGTATGTAGTACAATGTATCGTACATAAGAGAGTGATAGCAGAGTCAGCACATAAAAAGGGAAAGAAAGAGTGAGCGAGTGGCAAAACTTTGTCGACAATGTCATGTCTGTGTGTGCATGTGTGCGTTGCAATGAAGCCCCTTTACCGCCCGCCCCCCCTCGAAGACAAACACGTTCTGCGCCAAATAATAAAAATTCCAATTTGTTGCGCCCATTTAAAAGAAATTATACTCGAACTTGTACTTGGAATCGTCTAAGTTACTACATAGCGATACTTGGCCTGCGTGAGTGCTTGACGATACTTACTACATATGAACATACTTGTAGTACATACTTATGTACTAACATACTTATGCAGAACCAAGTTTGTATAATTATTGTACTTGGCAGTCATGAAACTAGCAAACAACAGTGGAGTGAATACAACAAATATTTCTAGCTCTTCTAAAAACAAAAACAAAAATTAAAAAAAAACCCAAGAATGTTGAATACAAGAAATTGCCATTTGTGTAAACTAAACCGAGCAATCATGTTTTGCGAGACGGGGAAACCGAGAACTGGAACTGGAACAACAACGGCCGCAGCCACAGACGCAGTTGTGCCTCCAGAGTAAACTCTAGAGTCTTGAGTCTAGATAGTATGGAACATATAGGGGGCTGCAGAGGTTTACAAGCAGTCGTAGTTGCCTTCAACTTGATAACACAAAACTAGAAAAAAAAATAAAATAAATACATGTGCGTGTAAACAAGAAGCACACGCATGAATAACATCTATAGGTACTTTACTATGATATGGTTTCTTAAAAAAACGAATTCCGCAAAAGAATTGTCAAAAATACACATACATATGTATATTTATTTGTGTTTTTATTGTTTCTAGGGTAAAATGCTTATATATTTAAACTTTGAAGTTTATTTGACAAGTTCGAGACTAAGAGCTAAAACAAAGAGCTTTATAAATAATACTTATATATTTTGAATGAACGATTAAAGCAAGCTATTTAAATATTTTGCTTTTCTATTTTTTCATTTCAGACTCTTCTTGCAAAAAAACAATCTTAATCAGTTATCTTCAATCATCAATAATATCTTAAAATGTGTGGTAAGTTCGTTTTTCTAGTTTATGCTTAGCACATAATATACTTGTGATGTTTACTTTGAAAGGCAAGAGTGCCCCAGTAACGACTTTAGCAACACTAACAACGAGGTATATTGCAAAAATGCTAGACTTGCAACAAGCAGCTGTTTACAACTGCTATACGGCGCTCTTTGTGTTTGTTAAAAAAAATATATATATTGTGACAAAAATGCTTTTTAAAAGCATCAAAGATAAAGTTTTGAATGCTTGTCAATACAATATACATATGTATATCTTCCGATCTTTGAAAATTTGAAATTGAAATATAACGCTTTAAAAATAATGTGCGCAGAACATCTTTGTACTTCTTATATAGGGTGGGCCATCCGTTGTTTTGTTTATTAAATTGCATTTAATTCGTGTGTTTTCCAACAAAATTGGGCAATTGTACATTTCAAATGCAAGTTTGAAACTACTCATGGCCCCCAAATGACCGCCGCGTCTGACTCTACAGGCCCGTATACGAACATCGTAATTTTCGACGACTTTTTTTTTGACGAAAACTCATATAGCTGTTAATGGTCAATGGATACCGAATAAGCGATGCTGATAATGGTCAGTGGGATCCGCATGCAAAATTAGACGCAAAGTGGTCGTAGCAAGGTTTATTTCTTGAAAACGATGGTGCGTTGATGTTCCCAGCTATTTGTCGACACTGGTCTCAAGAATGTTTTTTTCACAGAACGACCATTTTCATAGTACGCCTCGGTTGTTAAACGATCCATGAGTAAAATTGAATAGTTTTCAACTTGACTTATGTCGAAGAGCATTCACTTTGGACGGGTATTTTCCAAATTATGAGTGTTTAACAACCAAAGCAACACGTGGCCTACTCTATATTTAGCCACGTCGCAATTTGTTTAGTGTCGGGAAGAAATCTTTTTCAAGCTTAATTTTGTCACAAAAGCAAGTAGAAATATACAAGAAATATTTTTAAATCATCAGACATGCATCATTAAGTAAAAGTTAATTTTATTAACACAGAAGTTTATTTCAATAATTTATTTTTATTGAGCAATCACATAATATTTTAAGACTAACAAAACTTGTTTTACGACTTAAAAAATTTAATTTTCAATCAATATTAAATAAATTCAGTTTTGATTGATAAAATTACAAATGTATCAAGATAATGTATGGGCAAAAGATTTCTATGAATATTTGGAAGCCCTCTATACGCGTGTGATTATCTATATTTTATAGAATCGTACATCAATTGTTTATATGATTAGCAAAAACAACTGAACGGATGGAAACTGTGTCATCAGCTTATCTCGAAGACCATAAATGAGAGTATCATCGAATAATAATAAAGTTAAAACCACCCACCATTTTTGTTTATTTTAGAACGAACACACTATATTAATCGAATAGGAGTAATCAAATCGATTGAAGAATCTATAGACTAGAACTATTCGATTAAGTCAAGGTTGCAATCGCATCACAATTAAACGCTATTTCGATGCAGATATGGTATCTACTTATATGAACAATTTTTGTCCTTAAAACACTCCAACAGATGCGTTGTCTATTACATCCAGATTCTTCTTTTTATCGGAAATCATTATTTTGTTATAAAACGTTGCGTTTATTTTTTTTTTATTTACATTTATAATAATTTAACTTTATACAAGTGCTCCATTTCTTTACGCAGAAGGTTAGACCTTCGTAGCCATCTCATCTTTTTATGTGAAAATGGGTATTGAACCTTTTTAGATAATACTTTAGATAATGCGTACGTCCCAGCAACATAATTTAAAAGTCATAAAAACTATATCAAGAGGTTTTCAACGTCTAAAGAATCATCTTTTTTGGAATACCTTAGTTTTAAATTGACAAAAAAATTTTTTTTTTCATGGTTTCCAAATTGAAAAGACTTGGAACTACAAGTCAGTCCGATGTGTTAGAAATAAAGTACATGCTAAGTCTTGCGGCTTGTTCCGGAAATACAAAGATAAGTTTCCTTGAATTTTTGTATACAAAGTTACGAAAAGGTTATCTAAAATAAAGTGTGTACCTAAATAATAGGGTCAACTCTGTTTTGGGGTATAGCATTTTTTTACGGAATGCAAAGTGAACGAAATTTGGAATTGGATATTTGTGTCTCTAAGATAAGTTGATAAAGATATGTCCGTTAGGAACGCTTATACCTCAGAGATAATAAGAGGTGGAACAAAAAAACTTTGGGGTCAGATGCCTTGTTATTTCAAGAGAAATTGAGTTGGAACAATTTTTCCAATCCACTCACTTTTTTTTAGAATATACTTCCTCCTGTAGTGATAGTTAAATACTACTTATACCATACGGTCTGTATTTGTGAGAATTTTAGAAATTTTATAATAAATTATTTTTTTTAGCTAAAACTTATTGATGCATTCAGACGTTGCTTTGATATAATACTTGGAATTGAAGAAGAGCCTTTATGTGAAAACGTTGATAAAAATAAAAATTAAAAGCAATTATTCCTTCAAGAATCCACATTTTAAGACCCCGATTATGACTCAATGCCTGGAATACCAAGAACACTCCAACAGTTTCCATAACCGTCATGACATTCTTCAACTTCCTTCAAGTATCCATTTATTTGGACAACATTACGCAACCTTTTCAGGAGTTTTGCTTTTTTTGCCCACATTTGTCCCAAAATAACTTCCAAATTGGCGTGCCAGATCCAAGTCAACTTCAGCTGTTGCATTTCTTGCACAATCCAAACTGGTTTCTCGTTTCGAATGCAGATTTCCTCATAACTTAATGGTGGGCTGAGCTCCGTTTGGATCTTGCGAAATGTTTGTGTGCAGTACCCTTTGCTGAGTCTGTCAGCCGGTTAGTTAGTTAGTTTATGGGTGGGTGTTAGTCATACCACAAATTGAAAGTAATTGTTCAACTTCTGCTTCTTCTTTTTTATTTTGTAGGAATTTTTGCTTACCTTAATTATCTGACGCCCAAGTCGCGTCAAGAGGTGCTAGATTTGCTTGTTACTGGTCTGAAGCGTTTGGAATATCGCGGCTATGACTCGACTGGTGTGGCCATTGACTCGGCCGACGGCAAGAACATTGTCATGGTAAAACGCACGGGCAAGGTCAAGGTACTGGAGGATGCTATACAGGAGCGTAAGTAGCTAAAGTTGGAGTAACTTCTGGCGACAGGTGTTTTATATTGGTATTTTTTATTTTTATTTTTTGATTGCTTTTACAGATTTCAGCGGCAAGGATTACAGCGAGCCGGTGCTGACCCATGTTGGCATTGCGCACACCCGCTGGGCTACGCATGGTGTACCCTGTGAACTCAACTCGCATCCACAACGCTCCGATGAGGCCAATAGCTTTGTTGTTGTGCACAATGGCATTATTACCAATTACAATGATGTGAAAACTTTTCTAAAAAAGCGTGGCTATGAATTTGAGTCTGATACGGATACGGAGGTATTTGCCAAACTGGTGCATCATCTGTGGAAGAAACATCCTGGCTACTCGTTCCGCGAATTGGTCGAGCAGGCTATACAGCAAGTGGTAGGTTTATGGCAACGCTATGTACTTAGGCATGGATTCATTTGGGGTTGTATCTTTGCAGGAAGGTGCTTTTGCCATAGCAGTGAAGTCCAAACATTTCCCAGGCGAGTGCGTGGCCTCACGTCGTAGTTCGCCGCTGTTGGTGGGCATTAAGACCAAGACGCGTCTGGCTACGGATCATATACCCATACTCTACGGCAAAGGTAATACGTCCAAGAGTTCATTATTTTTCCAGTTCTAATCCAATGATCTATATCACTCTTTAACTGCATATCTATGTATGTGTGTGTGTCTACTCTTTATCCGTGTTTCTCTTGTATCCAACTGTTCTCTGACACCTCTAAAAACACTATCGTCCAACTGTATCCCTCGGCACACCTTCCCAAACCGATTGCTCTATATACTCCTGCTGCTGTCGACGCATAGAGGACAAGAAGCAGTGCTCTGATCAAGGTAGCAAATTGATCAATCAATTTAATTGAATTTCTCAATGCTGGTTATGGGATTTGCCGCATTGTCTAATCTCAGCTTGCTTTTCCCCCTTCCCTTACTAACCATAACTATTTCCTCTGATATTTCTGGTGATTTGGTGCTCCATAATTTAGTTTATAACTATAAATCATAACTAATACTGACTTTTTGTTTTGTTCTCTCGCTCACTTCTAGACCCAGACTCAGCCATTACCCAAGGTAATTATCTTTTATATTTTTTTTAATTACATATTTTGGTTTATGTTTGGCCCGCAAATTGCTAGAACTCATATTATATTTAATACTCACACTCACCTGTTTGCTGCATTAATTGAATATTTAAAAAATATTTTTTGTCATTCATCATGCAATGCTCTAAAACCTCAGTAAAAATTTTTTGCACATTTTTTAGTCAAGTATTAAAATTGTTTTAGCAAAAAATCAGTACTCAATGCAAAATTCTCTGTTCATATTTCATTTGGTTTAAGTGTTGCATAAAAATATTTGCATTCTATTTTGTTTACTTTTAAATGTCAAATTCCAAACATTTTGAAGCTCAACTTTTGCAAATAAAAGTTTATTTAAGCAGATTTTCAGATTTAAGAATTTGCATTTGGTATGTGCATTTAGAATTTTATTGACAAGTAGTAAATTAAATTTTCAACTTTTATTGCTATAAACTGAATAGTAGTTCCAGATTTGCGAGTTTATATGAAAACCAGTAATTAAATAACAATATTAATTAATATTCGTCTCACTGTGGCAGAAGAGCTTATATTCCTGAATAAAAATACTTAGACTGTTTAGAAATGGGTTCACGCCATATTTTAAAGTTATCTCAATTTTAGGATAAAAAGAGATAATATAGGTCGAAATATTTGAAAGAAGGTTGCCCAGTGTTTAGATATATTGGCGGCATTACTTCATCTCTCCACAAAGGAGAGAAATTATATTGGAACGTGAAGCTTCAGATGATACAGCACTGTAAGATGACTAGATTCTGATTATACAAAAATATTTCTGGTTTAGGATCATAAAGTTCAATGCATAAACAGTGGAGATATTGAAAATACAATTTTTTAGAGGCGGAAATTGAAGTTGATTGAGTATCGGCCTACAAACTTAACATCGCGACGTCTACTGATCAAGCTTCGATTCCTAGTCAAAGCAATTATTTTCTTATCTGTTTTTAGTGCTATTTTATGTTATTATTAGCAGTATTACTAATAGTATAAATGTTCCACCTTATAATGTAATGCAATAGGTTTTCATAAAATCTGCTCGCCATTTTTTTTAGTTAGTTAGTTAATGCCCTATATTAGGCTGCTAGTTGGAGCAAAGGGCCTCTGCGAACTTTCTCCAGCTTTCTCTGTTTTTCACAATCGCTTTTATTTCCCCTCCCAGCGTCCGGCGCTCTGTTGATCTTGGCCGCACACGCCTTCTGCTGCCTTGCGGACTCTAGTCCAACGCGACACCGAATTTGGATTGACACCGAATCCTCATCTTCCCAAAAGCTCTGAATTCGAGATAGTTCATGGCCACCATATGTGTTTTACCAAGCTTTTATTCCACTTTTTACTAATTCTACCTATCATTGGTCGGATATACATATATATATTATTAAATATTAATAATGATTGTTTATACTTACGTCTTGGGACAGCTGCTCAAACTTCTCTGTGCCCCTACAGGTACTGGAGGTTATAGCTTCTAGTATCTCCAAAATGTCTTTCAATTCACAATATGCAAATGACCCAGTTGTTTAAGAAATTTTTTACGCATTGGAAATGTTAAATTAAGATAATCAAAAAGCTGTTTGACTTGGCGATTAACTCCTAAAGATCCATACTATATCTATATTGGCATTTCTTTTTTCTAAGCTTTGCAAAACCATATGGACAATATCAGTGTGACCAGGGAACCATCTAAAAATACCGTGGCCTGACAATTAAACTTTATAGCAATCAGGCTTGTCGGCAGGGGAGTACGGCTAAGCGATAAATATTGTATTCAGCGTTTCTTTCCCCACCTTGCTATGACGTTATTCCAAAAGAACTCAAATTTTCAATATAATTCTGGAACTCAAAAATACATCTCCATTGCGAAACGTTTTTCAGTTTTAACTACACTTCATCGGTTCTTCATCCATTTCTATTTCAAGTAGCGTCTCATTTCCGCACAATCATCTTTGCGCCCCACATCTTCTGCTCCACCAAGAGCAAGTGCACAAGCCACAACTGAGGTTAATTCTTGATCAGCATGATTAATATAGCCATGACTATCCTCCCATCTATAAAAACTGAAGACCCCAAATTATAGACAATGTTACGGATTCTCTGGAGGAAAATCAGCCTGCTTGTGTTATTTTTTGCCTCGTTTTCACATAGTAGAGTTTTATACATTCACATTATTAAAGCCGATCGAAGTTTGACAAAATGTTACACTTTGCCTCCGAAAGACATTGGTAAAAATCCGTCATTCTCAGACCCCTTCTCCCATAAACTGCACCAATATTATGCTTCGTTTTAAACAAAAATAGCTAGAGCCTCCAAACCAAAGAATTTTTTTCATACAAAGATTGTATATAGATAATATTAAAGTAAAAATTTTCACCACCCTGTTTACCCTTGTCGTAATTTTTTGACAAGTTCTTCTCGAGCTCTCACTGCTCTCAAGCTTTTTCGGATAGCCCCAAATCTTGTGCCAATGCATTCAAATCAAGCTGCGCAAATCTCATACGGACGGAATCACTGTCAAACACTTCGATCTTTACCAACTGGTTATGGGTTTTCAGTTGAATGAAGTACTAGGCACTGATCCTAAACTAGGATACCTTATTTTACATTTATTTTTCTTGTTCTTATCTGGTACTATCGAGAAATAGGTATACCAAATGAAAGTTAATCATGTTCCTTTCGCCCATATCCGTAAACTCTCGACATAATGCCTTGTTTGTGGGAACAGAGCTCAATTAATGCCACCTTTCTTTTCTTCATCACCTCAAAATTTAACTAAAGTACCTACATACATTTACATTTCGTGTAGAGTAAAAACTAGACGCGGTGGAGTAAAACTAATAATAGTTTTGAAATCACTCTTAAACAGGTCAAAAATGAAAATCAACAGAAATTGCATTACCCATTGCTACTGCCAATTAAACTCGTTTTCAATTAACTTTTACTTTCCATAGTTTGCACACTAACCCAATTGTGTGAAGTTCCATTCGCTCAAGTTGCCAAAAACAGTCAAAACTCTAATTAAATTGTTTTTCCAAAAATATTGTGTACTACAACTGGGTCGCATTTCCGATTTAGTGTTCAATTCCATTCCATTTCCAGTTGGTTATGGCCGAGTCAAAATTAAATAATCGAAATCACGCGTAGGTTAGGACGGCGAAGGTTCAGGTACCAGGTCGCTTTGTGGGCTTTTGGTAAATCATTTTGCGGGTATTCGCAAAATATTTTGCATTCTTTTGTAGTTGTTGTTGTTTTTATAATGCCATTGCCGTTATTGATGTTGTTTCTCTATTTCTCTATATTTTCTCTCTGTTTTGTTTTTGTTTTTGCAACATTTCGCTTTGATTTCCGCCTTCCGCCTTCCGCCTCCGCCATACAATCGGTGCACATATCTACACACAACAAATCACCCCAACGCACTCATACGTTCGCACACGCACACACAAATATCAACATCGCTCGGTGTGCCTGGTCTGGTCCTGCTTGTATGGTTTGGATGGGTTGTCGTCCATTGCACCTTTGCCAATGTATTGCAACTTCAATAAATCACGTCCAATGCGAATGACGTCGTCAAATCAAAATCCCAATGCGCCATGCAAAATTGACTAACCAAATAGAACTTCGTCCACATGGACAAACTCGTGAATTACCAGTTTTGCCGCGTTCGGACAGCACCTCAGAGTTTATGCCGCTGGAGGAGAAGGAAGTCGAATATTTCTTTGCTTCGGATGCTTCAGCTGTTATCGAGCACACCAATCGTGTCATCTATTTGGAGGTAAGCTTTTGGATAGTGCAAGCTAGCAAACCAATTTGCATTCATTAAAATTCATGTTACTTTGCAGGATGATGATGTGGCCGCCGTGCGCGATGGCACTCTAAGCATTCATCGTTTGAAGAAGAGTCTGGATGATCCACATGCACGTGAAATTACCACGCTTAAAATGGAGATTCAACAGATAATGAAAGGCAACTATGACTATTTCATGCAGAAGGAAATCTTCGAGCAGCCTGAATCTGTGGTTAACACCATGCGTGGCCGCGTACGCTTCGATGGTCACTCCATAGTGCTTGGTGGCATTAAGGACTATATACCCGAAATCAAGCGTTGCCGTCGTCTCATGCTTATTGGCTGTGGCACTTCCTATCACAGCGCCGTCGCCACGCGTCAGCTGCTGGAGGAGCTAACCGAGCTACCAGTTATGGTTGAATTGGCCTCGGATTTCCTGGACCGCAACACACCCATCTTTCGTGATGACGTTTGCTTCTTTATTTCCCAATCCGGCGAGACAGCAGACACTTTGATGGCTTTGCGCTACTGCAAGCAACGTGGTGCACTCATTGTGGGCATAACCAATACCGTGGGCAGCAGCATTTGCCGTGAATCGCATTGTGGCGTGCACATTAATGCTGGACCTGAGATTGGTGTGGCTTCCACTAAGGCTTATACGTCACAGTTTATTTCGTTGGTTATGTTTGCGCTGGTCATGTCTGAGGACCGTCTATCGTTGCAGACTCGCCGCTTGGAGATTTTGCAGGCGCTGTCCAGATTGGGTGAACAGATTCGGAAGGTGCTTAAGCTGGACTCCAAGGTGCAAGAGCTGGCCAAGGATCTGTATCAACACAAATCGCTGCTCATTATGGGACGTGGCTACAATTTCGCCACATGCCTGGAGGGCGCTCTGGTAAGTACTGCAATATCCCCCATAATAACCCTGCGAGTACTCATAACGCGCTTACAGAAAGTCAAGGAGCTGACCTATATGCACAGCGAGGGCATCATGGCTGGCGAACTAAAACACGGTCCCTTGGCTCTTGTCGATGACTCTATGCCCGTGCTTATGATCGTCTTGCGTGATCCTGTCTATACAAAGTGCATGAATGCTTTGCAGCAGGTTACCTCACGCAAGGGTTGCCCCATTATCATTTGCGAGGAGGGTGACGAGGAGACCAAGTCCTTCTCCTCACGTTCTCTGGAGATTCCACGCACCGTGGACTGTCTGCAGGGTGTACTTACTGTCATTCCAATGCAACTTTTGTCCTATCACATTGCTGTTATGCGTGGCTGTGACGTGGATTGTCCGCGTAACTTGGCCAAATCGGTGACTGTGGAATAAGCTGACTTGAAAATGAGACTGCCCTGCTCTTTTGTGGATTTCTGCACATGTATCTTTATCTGCAGTCCTTTGGACTCCTTCCATGTTAATCTCTATACATTTAAGGCATACTCATAAATACATATCTAAGTTTCCGCACATGCTTAAACATATTGTTACACTCTTGCACTTATCTTTTATGTATATTCATATACATATGTGTGATCATTTATATTGATTAAAACTTATATACAAGTTACTTGGAGACAATATTTGATTGATTGGATGGCAACTTTTGGAATTTGTTTTGGTCAAACTTCTAAAAAAAAACTTCACATGAACGAATTTTTGCCCTGCTTGTTGACGTCGTGACGTCTCCATGAAAGAGTTTGGAGATTAATGAGCGAGGTGAGAAACTTTTTTGAGCTCATTATTTATTCTCTTGCAGTCCTGCCACGTTTCCTTTGCGATACATAGAACACAAATTGTTCATGGACATAAATAATGCCAAGGGGCGTAAATTGGGAGTAACTCTAACAGACAAAGCAAAACTTGGGAGCTAGTTAGAAACAATTAGGCCAAAAAAGAGTTTATGCACATAAAACACAACGTGGTTTACTTTTCGATAGTAGCGTAGATAGCTTTTCGCGATGAGAGGGTATTAAGTATTAAATTTTATACTTGTGTCAAGTATATACATACTAAATATGTATAATGTTTCCAAAACCCGCAAGGAAGCGGGTCTGTTTATCTGCCCATCTGTCAGTCCGTATAAACACCCACACAAACGCCAGATTCTGTAAGAGCTCCTTTCAATATTCAATATTTTGTAGCATCGTAACGGTCACTTAAGTGAATCCGGAGTAGTAGGAGTAGTAGCTCTTTATTGTTTTTAATTCTGTATAATGTTATGTACAATGTAATAATTACAACAATAGAGCTTACGGCTATGGCTATATGCCGTCAGCCGTATCCGGAGATATATTCAAATAAGCTAGCCGAATTTTAGCAGAATTCTATTCTGTGTATGTTATTTACAGAAGTTTTTTTATTGTTAAGTATGACTAACCTGTTTCCTCGAAATAGTCAATTTCTACGCCAAGCCATTGGGGGACGATTTTTGAGGGTACATAATCTCAAATATCTCAAAATACTGACGCCCGGTTTTGGATTCTACGCAGCAAATTACTTCGGAAATGACCCTTAGCTTTACAACAACTAAATTTTTTTGGAGTTAACCAACGCATGAGCTTGAGCATGAATAGTTTTTCTAATAATTGCAATTATTTCATAAAATAATCTCGCCAAAAATTGTGAAATGAAGAGACTTTTTGTGTTTTTATAAATAAATTGTTTTAAATACAAAAAAAAACAACTTTATATTTATTAATGTCTTCAAAAGTATATAGTTTAATATTTTATAAACTACATAACATTAGTTGTTTAAATAATTGAGTTATAAACTTTAAAAAATATAAGATCGCGCCAATTTTTGATTTGCATTTTATTATGTCAAATTTTATGGAGATTCGTTGATAAATGATGGATATATTGCCAATCACGATTTCGGGTTATTATGGAATGGAGCTTGCGCATGAAATTAAAATAAAATAAAATAAAATAAAATAAAATAAAATAAAATAAAATAAAATAAAATAAAATAAAATAAAATAAAATAAAATAAAATAAAATAAAATAAAATAAAATAAAATAAAATAAAATAAAATAAAATAAAATAAAATAAAATAAAATAAAATAAAATAAAATAAAATAAAATAAAATAAAATAAAATAAAATAAAATAAAATAAAATAAAATAAAATAAAATAAAATAAAATAAAATAAAATAAAATAAAATAAAATAAAATAAAATAAAATAAAATAAAATAAAATAAAATAAAATAAAATAAAATAAAATAAAATAAAATAAAATAAAATAAAATAAAATAAAATAAAATAAAATAAAATGAAATGAAATAAAAGAAAATAAAATAAAATGACAAAAAAAATTGTAAAGCATAGTAATAGAGCAAGTAATCTCTGTTTATCAAAAATTTGATTTTGCTTTTAGGTTTAATATTCGCAACACGTCTACCAATTATTAAGTTCATAAAATAACACAACAAAGATTAGATTTTACTAATATGTCTACTAACCATATGTTTTTGGGGTCGCTGAATCTGAATCCAACCCCCCAGTACGTCAGGTTTCTGCCATAACCTTAAAAACCACATAAAACGAGGTGTTTTGAAAAATATGTCCCAGAAAAGTCGAAAGTCTTTTTAAGTTTCTAAGCGCTGTACCAAATACCTCCAAAATCCGATTGTTCTATTAAATATCACCTGAAGGGCTGAAAGGTTGAAAAAGCGTTTTTAGGGTGTGGTTTGTGTTTGTTTATGAAGATGTTGTAACCAAATTCGGCAGTTGGAAGTTTTAGTGCTTCCAAGCAAATATGATGGGTATCATCTCCGATCGGTTAAAAAAACGATTTTAAGGCATAATTCGTTCGTTTATAAAGATATCCCAATCAAATACGGCAAACGAAAACTGTTTGGAGCCCTAAGCACTATTCCGAATTTGATCGCCATCGGTTAATTTATTATGTCGAAGTCGAACGGTTCTGCCTTAAATATTCGTTAACTTTTTTTTTTTCGAATTATGCACTTTCCCACAAAACAAATCGAAATCAATCTTTTAGCAGTTTTGATGTTGATAATTGAAATATATATACTATAGTACGTATCATACGTCTCAAAACGAGAAACGAAACAAGGACAAACTTCGAGGTTATGCGACTTTATAGCAGCTGTACCCACAAAAGTCTTAAAATAGATGTCAAATACAAAAAACTGTTTAAGAAATGTGATAAAAAAAACCATAAAATTATAATTAAATATCTGCATACTTTTTGTGTAGTTCAAATCTTTTTCATTTGCTCCTACATATTTACAAACTACTTAAAATGCAAAAAGTAGCACCTAGCAGATTGTACAATACACGAACGAGTAAGTAAGTACATAATATACAATATGCAAATATTTATTAACCCAAGTGCCGACCTTCACAACAAAATATACAAAATTACATTTATTTTAAATGAAAATCTTACTTAATATTGTTGCAAATCCAAAATTCAAGTGCTCTACACAAGAAAATTCCAAATAAATAGAGCAACTGGCAATGTGAGCTCCAGGATATTGCTAAGTACGCGCCCAACAAGCAATTGGAAACTTAAACCATTTGCTGGAATACGACACAGACCTAAACGGTTATGACTTTAAATGTCATTGAATTGCGAACCAAAATCCATACCCAGACCCAGACCCCAACTCCAACCCCATCCAAAATCCGCTACAAAATACAGAAGAAAAATAAAAGTAGCCATTTTTAAGCCAGGCAATTTCCCGACCTCTGCTGTAGGTATAAGCCAGGTATACGTACATAGGACAAGTTTTTTGTGGCCACCGCCCGAAAGATGCTCGGCAATGTTCTTATTATTTCCAATTCGAGTTGCACAGCGCGGATAATCTAGATTAAGGATTACAGGGCGTAGACACACTTGGCTCCCAGCCAGGTGGCCTCATTGCCTCATATTGGAGTTGGAGCTGGAGCTGGAGAGATGGAGCATAGAGTCGAACCCGGCGCTAAATGTAGCATTTGGTCTGATGTTTTCATTGGTAATAGCGGCTGTCGGACGTTGCCATTTAAGTGTATTGTGTGCTTATATATTGCCTTTATATACAGCAATGTACAGTGAGTCTGGAAATTATTTATACGCTCTTTAGTTTTACTGTTGCTCAATTGCAAATAATTGGCAAGTTTTTTTGGCATATTGAAAAATATTTTTATTTTATAAGTTCGAAAAATAAAAAAATGTGGTACAGTCGAGGCGGTGCCCGACAGTGGAATACCCTGTACCTTTTGTGTCAAAAAAATTTTTCCTGCATATTCCATCTAAGAACTTTCCAATTGGAATTTATTTTTTTTTGGTGAAAATCGATATTTATACCTATAAGTTCCCTAAATTTTTACCCATTTTGATGAAACTCGAATGTTACAACAAAGAATTTATTAAAAGTATACGGGGTAAGTTTCAAGTTGGTATGTTGAGGGGTGTGGGAGAAAACACGGTAAATGGATTGCGGGGGGTGGGGGGACCGCATCGATAAAATTTGGATGTGGATTTGTTCATTAGAGCCACATGAATGAGCTTACCAAAAATTGTGATTCTAGGTCAGTTGTAGCCATAATTGCGTAGAGTCAAATATTGACGCAGTTTATTGGCAAGGGGTGGTGAAATTTGCACATTTTTGACTATAACTTCTGTTGTATTTGTCCGATTTTGTTTATTTTTTACACATAGATGCATGTAGCTACAACGCATCGCTCTGTTAAATTTCAGGTGAAAATACTTAACGATGTGGCTAAAAACAGCAAAGTACAGTGAGTCTGGAAATTATTTATACGCTCTTTAGTTTTACTGTTGCTCAATTGCAAATAATTGGCAAGTTTTTTTGGCATATTGAAAAATATTTTTATTTTATAAGTTGGAAAAATAAAAATATGAAAATTTGTTATAAATAAATAAAGATGATGGAATACTGAAAATGATCCAGATTTTTTGGGATTTATAGACAATTTTCAGTGAATTTATCATTGCAAGCAACTGGAAATCATAGGAACGGATTCTTTTTATAGTATTTAAGTCTTGATTAATCATATAATCCGCCTACAGCCTGCATACCAGGAACCACCAGATTTAAAGAATCACCAATTATTATCCCAGGGAAAAACATAAATTGTTAAAAAGTGAAGTAAGAAGAAAGGCATCAAGAATTTGGTGAGCAATCCATTATTAAAGTGTCCGAAAAACTTTATGCTGTACTTTAAGGTAACGTTTACATAATATTAGGTGTCTGCAAATATCACCGACCCCCAAGGTTAGTTCCAATGTGGTCAGGAGCAGAAACGATGTTAATAAAAACATATCCTTCTGTGAGTCCGCATAAATTCCAAGATCTTCGAGATTTTAAGAGCTACAGCTAGATTTTGTAGGGGTATAATACTTATACTTCAAAATTCATCTTTTACTCAAATCATTAATATTGGAGATAATCGCATTTAAGTGGTCTCAATGCCGATAGCAACCATAAGAGCAGTTTGTAAAATATTGGCCTCAAAATTTAAAGTTCGTTCGAGTCCCAGTTGGAGATTTTTTTACTCTTCTTTTTTTTCTCAGTATATTTATTTTATTTTACGCCATCGCTTTCATATTTCTGCAGCTTTTGCCTGAAGCTTTAATTTCTTTTTTTTTCTTTTACTTCGAAGTGTATGTATATCAGAGCTCGCAAAAAACTGTCAATCCACTTTTCCAACTTTTGTGGTAGGTGCGGTACCCCCGGTAAAACCCCCCGTGGATTCGACACTGCTCCATCGTAAAGTTTGAACGATCCATTTCCATTTGTGACTCCGAATTTCGATCCGTCCTCACTCCTCAAAAGTTTTGAATACGAGATAGTCCTTGGCCATCATATCCTAAGTATTTGTCTTCAGACATCGACGGGTTTTCGCAGCCATAGAGTAATACGGACCACACGTTGTATTTGAATATTCGTAATTTGGTTGCCGTGGATAACGTTGCTGATTGCCACACGTTATTTAGTTGACCAAAAGCTGCTTAAACCTTATTGATGCGGTTAAATACATTTTCAGGAGCTTCCCCTTCGGGTGTGATGGCGCTACCAATTAACGATTGAGCGTTAGACCCACTTCCTTGGACGTTGGATTCAAAGCGTTAATCATCATTTCCGTGTGTCGAGACAAGATCAAAGGGAGGTCATCGGCGTAGTCGAGATCTTCAAGATGCGCCATAAGATTATTTTCCTTTCCAGCGCCTGGGGTAGAGCATCATCGAGAACAATTAAGCACTGGTGACAGGAGACAGCCCTGCCTGACACCAGATCATGAGTTGAATTTAATGGTATAGCAATCTTAAAATGTTCAAACGTTGGATTTTCACCATCAAAAGCGTATATGAAAGCCGGAACCAAAGTTTTAAGAAGTTTGGAGTATTTTTTAAATTTACAATAAAGCCCGTGGAATTACATAAAACGTGTATTAAATTTATTGGTTAAAAATATTACAAAAAGAACAGAAGATAATCTACGTCTAAATTCTAAATTCTATCCACATTCGGTTCCATTTGTGCTTAGCATTAAACTTAAAATTCAAAGTGATTGAATAATTAGTGGTCTTACTGTACACACTATGTTTTGGCGACAGCAGACACCCTTTTAATGAAATTGTGTATATTAATATGAAAAAAAAAAATAAATAAAAATAAGTAAACACTTGCCATTCATTTGCAATCCTTCGCAGGAAATGAGATTTATTGAAAACCCATTCACATATTGCAGATTTAGTCATGCCACATAGGGGTTAATTTAGCCATCGACTGTCAAATTGAGTGCAAGAGCCCCTTGAGTAGGGTTAAAGCGAAACTGTCAGCGGATTAAGTTAGTGGCATGTGTGTGGGTCTCTGTATGCGTGTGTGTGGGTGAAATCGAATTAGGGATTTTCACATATTTATTGCAATGCCTTCCTTGCCTAATGCCTGCGATCCTGTTTGTGGCTCATCCCTTGACAGTAGCCATCAGCCAATTGGTTTGGGATTGCCACAAGATTTCCAAAATGTCAGCCACAAGCTGCTGCTGCTCCAACGAAATAATGTTAAAATGGCAATGAATCTCAAACATATAACGAAACTTTGGAAGCTGCAACTTTTGAGTTGCCTTTTCCGCTTCCGGCTGCATGCAGCACGCTGCATGTTTCCAACCCCCTCCGGCTTGCTACCGGCTCACTTTAATGGGAATGTACAGTGCGCTCTGCGAAAATGAAATAAAAACATGTTTATGCATTTCCCGATGTGCGAAAACTTGTACAAATGTTGTAAAAACACGTTCAGGTAATAACATAAGAAACTTTTATCTCAGCCAAGTCGTGAGGCGTTACCTTGGCTTCTGGCTCTTGGCTCTTGGCAGTTGGTTTCAGTTGCTGTTGTTATTGTTGTTGGGTGTGACACGTTCTGCTTATTTCTACAATTGGCTCATTAGGAGCTGCAATGCATATCCGCTTTATGCCCAATTGCCACACATTTTAATGTTTTTACTTGTATGTTGCCTGTTTCTTTTACAGAGCGATTTTCACACAACATTTGCCTCCCCCTTCAAACTGCTGCACGTAAAATATATGGTATGCCAAGACTGTCCGCAATTTCCAACAGGGCTTTATGAACAGGATGATCAGATACGAAAGAAAGCAGAAGAAATTCGTTTAAAACAACAACGTTGGGAGATAGGAGTATCTAATAGATTCTGGTTTCATTTCAAAGCTACACGTGCATTCTTGCCATAATGAATGGAAAAGCGCATTATTCAAATGGTCGGCTCCAATATTTTCAACCGCACTACTACAGGGCTCCACCCCCTGCTCATTTGGCAAAACAACCATAATTCCGCCATCTCTATTAATTTCATTTCTAGAACATCACTTCCGAGCAAGCCAAACTCCAATTGGGACCCATGAAACACCACCAGATATTGCAACTGCAATATATCTTTCAAAGATACTTTAAAATGACGCTTCCATCTTGTTCTGGTGCCCCCATAAAGTAAAGATGGCGTACGTTAAAGTCGGGCGCGGACGACTTTGGGATACCCTGTACCACTAGCCTGCAATAAAATCCGGTATATTGCTTAAGAACACCAAAATACATTTGGTTGCCAAATTAGGTTACGATACCTTCATAAACAACCAAAAACCGACGAATTTTGAAAAATGTTTTTTTGACCGATCGTTCTTATGGGAGCTATATGATATAGTCAACCGATTTTGATAAAATTTGGTACAGTGCTTGGGTACTCTAAAAAACGCCGAATTTGGTTACGAAATCTTCATAAACAAACGAATTATCGATCTAAAACTTTTTGTGCTTTTTGCTATATAATATAACCCCGATATCAATAATAATAATGTTATTTCCCGTAGGATAATAACAAATCTAATCTGAAAGTTTGGTTGCTCTAGCTCTTACCATCTCTGAGATCTTTTCGCTCATACGGACGGACAGACAGACAGACGGACATCGGTATATCGACTTCTCTAGTCATCCTAATCATACTTTAGGTATTTTTGGGGGGTCTCCGACGACATTTTCGGCTTGCATGAACTTAATATACCCATTGTACCATACCGTACAGTGTATAAAAAGAATTTTTGTATTTTAGTCTTCAATAACATGTTTGCAAAGGATCTTCTCGGAAAATAGGTTAAAATTTGAAATTTTTTGAGCTCTCGGAACGACGGAACATGCCGAGCTCGACGGGCAGTTCTGAGCTTATAACGGCAACATATGCTGACGACACTGCCATACTTTCGTCTTCCTCTAGCGTTCAAATGGCTGCTGATGCCTTGCAGAACCAGTTGGACATTATCGCAATTTGGGCAAAACGCTGGAACATCCAGCTTAACGGTGGCAAATCTTCCAGCGTTTTATTTTCGTTAAGGAAAGACCCAAGCTTACCTTAAATGGAGAGATATTTCCCATTAAAACATCGCACCCATACCTTGGCATTCATCTCGACAAAAAACTATGCTGGAAACAGCACATTAAAATAATAACAGCAAGGTGCAGAGCGAAACTTGGCAAAATGGAGTGGCTACTTGGCAGAACCAGCAAGCTGTCCCTTGAAAGTAAAAGCATCCTCTATAAGAACATAATAATGCCAACTTGGTATTATGGCATCCAAGTATGGGGAACCGCAGCTAAGTCCAATATGAAAAAAATTCAAACTTTGCAAAATAAAGTCTTGCGCAAAATTGCTGATGCCCCATGGTATATCAGTAATCGCAACCTTCTCAAGGATCTAGGCATTCCTTTTGTGGGTGACTTGTTAAATAAAGTAAGCGACCGATACGCGGATCGCTTACGATCCCGCCCGAATTCTCTTATACATATAATCTAAATCGCTAAAATAAAACGTGCTTCATATCTATATATGTATTATGAGGAAATGTTTAGAGATGTATGAATCTCGCTGTCCTGTGCTCTCTCAGATTAAAGGCATTTGAATATTTAGTAGATTGAGTCGAATCTATTGGTAAATTTTGTTTTTGTAAATATTGTGTAAATCTTTAAATATGTATATAGTAATTTAAGCCCTATCACACACTAAATTTTATTTTTTGTGTAGCGAATAATTTTTCATCAATATTGGATTATAACCTAATTTGTATCGGATGATTGCCAATAAAAAAAATAAATATCAAAAAAAAAAGAAAATAGTATTATTAGTTTTTTTTTTAAGGACAATATCAAAGGCGAATTTTTATTAAAAAAAAAATAAATTATGTTAACCATAGGATGTGCAACAACCTGGGAGGCGGTAAGTGGTAGTACTGGGCCTCGCGAGGCCCATAAGCCATAGTAAGCTGTCCTTACGATTTTCGTCCAGCTATGTATCCCATCGACAGCTGCTATTGGGTAGAAGTGTTGTATGATAGTATAACTGTGTGTGGGTGTCTTTAATAGGGTGATATCTTAAGAGGGCGGGGGATTGGAATGCCATAAAAAGTGAAATTACTGTTTCTGTGTGGCACAAGTCAACTTTTGACTAATTTATTAACATAAATTAATAGTGAGGTATATAATGATTGAAGTAATGGTGACTGTTGAATTGCTTTGTGCTGAATTTATGATTCTTCAGTAACACAGCCATGGCACAGAGAAATTTTCTTCACAGAGCCTTGTTCAAGGCACATGAATTTTTTTCATTTTTCTCACGATCGCTGCAGATTTACTCGATGCCGCAAGAGCCGGTCGCGTGTTTCCGTTGTCAAAGCGAATGTAACGTAAGATTAGCTTGAAGCGGTTGAAGGACATCGTGGCTTTGTAGATGTTATGGTGGTACGGTTTCCAAAGTTCTTTAGCTGGCTGTGTATAAAAATAATCCGAAGAACGCATACATCTCAGTCTGATGCTTGATGCCTTGAGGTTTATTTCGCGAACAATCAAATCAACCATCTCTGGAGTAACAAATTATTTGCTGCATAACTTGTGTGAGGCCACTTCTGGCAACAACTGGAACATAGTGCGCGTGCGGGCGGTATCTGGCTGGTGGATTTTTCATCCAAATAACGCCAGTTTTGGATGCGTAAAAATCGTCAATGGGCAATTGTGAATCGTTCGCAGCATTCTTCATCCTCGATATTCTCGCTCGCAAAAAATGCGGCAAGTCTGTCCTCAGTGAGCTGCTGCCGGTCTGTCGGCAGCCTACAAAACCGTTGACGCCTATTTAGGACCATATCAAGGTTTTCCCACACTTCGTCGCTTATTCCCGACATTTGAAAGCAAAAAACCGAAGAGCGCAAAAAGAAACACAGTAAAAACGCAACACAAACGATGCTTACCCGATCAATGCTAAAAGAAAACTGCATAGATCTCACCAAAAGCTCATATGAAGATAGCGAACATGTTTTGTCTTGCAGCTTACATACATTTCCCATACATCAAACGTGCGGGCCTCGTGAGGCCCAGTAGGTACACTTAGCACCTTCATACATAAACAGATTAGGTTTGTTCTACGAAATCAATGCAAATAATCTGTAGATGGTTTCGTTACGTCTAGAAAACATGAGCGTTAGTTGGCATAAAATATTTCGGCGCTCAGGGCCAAGAAAAAATGTTGGCGACTACTCAAAGTCAAAATGGGACTCGAAAAGCCCAGTCGCACATCTTAGGGTTAAGGTTAGGTATCCGAATTGAATAAATTTATTATTTGCGAAATCCGTGGAAATTCTGAATCTGATTTTATAAAATGTCAAAATATAAGTTTTGCTACGCTTTTTTGGCTGCTGTACCACTGTGCGATGTTCCCAACGTCCTTTTATAAAATTTACACCCACGAATGGGGGTGGAAATTAAGAATTTCGACTTTAACTTTTTATATATAAAGATTATCAATAGTTAAAAACTGTTGTAGAAGATAGAGGAGTTGCATCCCAAAAAGAAAAACAAATCTTCATATTTAAGCCAATTTGGATCCACATACCGATTATCGCGACTGCAGCTTCTTCACAAAAAGTTTTTAAATAGCTTGTTTGTATGAACTGCACTATAGGAAAAATGGTCAAAGAATCTTGGTCAACAAATCTTTACCGGGTATCATTTACAATATGGTTGAAAATCCTAAAATTGTCTTACGGGATAACAAACTAAGAAATCGAAGAGAATCAACAAACTGTAGCTGCCTGCAGATAAGGGACATCTTTTGGCAATATTTTTTGGTCTTTAGCTCTTATACTCACCGAGATCTTTTTGTTCATACAAACTAATTTGTTGATAATTTAATAATAATTAATTTATCTGTAAGCTTTCTAGGATACCATAGATTTTGTATGTGAGTTTACCTCTTTATTTTGAGTATTCTGAGCTTAAGGTTGCATATTTTGGAAATACAGCGTCTGTTCGAAAAGAAGTCAGAGTAATTTTTTTCAGAGTGGATATACGGATTGCCAACCTGTTATCGGTAGCTTAAAGTCTAAGAATTAAGCTCGGAAAAACAGCTTTTAACGGCAATGTAGATTGTGTGTCTCTGCAATCTTTAGAAGATAAAATCCTTTGGAAGCGCTTCAACAGGATCGCTGGCAGCGGTATGTGAAGGCAGAAGGATCATATATTAATGAGCATTGAGTGTCCAACTACCTTCCGGACAGACCCTGTACTTGGTATCTATTTAAAAAAAAAAAATGAGTCAATGGAAGGAATGCTGGCTAGATCGGTATGGATCAGGGCTAATTATGGTTTTTTCTTAACAAGTAGTTCATTCTGTATATATGTTAGTTAGTTAGTTAAATTAGTTGCTTGTTTTCGCCAATTATTGTGTTATGGGAATTTTTCTGGAGCGATTTCTAGAAACGAGCATCTTCGCATCGTCAAACACTAAGCGATCACATTTTTCTTATGCATGAAAAGAGAAATTACAGTGGGCGGAGATTACAAGGACAAATAATACCTTAATCGGTCGTTTGATAGAGTAAATCGTAAGGCTATCGTAATTTTCCGTCATAAATTGACAAAACGGACCACAGTTTGGCTGTGTTTTCTTCACGTTTCGCCAGTATTAAGTATTCTTTAAGCTACAATGTCATCGTTAACTTTGACAGCTTCTGAAACATAACAATTGATAAAACTATCTTCGCTCTGGTCACCCTATACGTGTTAAAACGCAACTGACTGCACGACGTATACGCAATGTGTTCTTTGTCTTACTCTCAGCTGCTGTGCGTCCTAGCCATTACTTAGAGTGTTCGTTCACACAGTAGACACAACAAGTTGCCGCACAGCTGCAAAATAAATCAGCAGTCCTCACAGCGTTTGTTGACTTTCCGCTTCAGCACTCACTTCCAAATTGATTGAGACGTGTTGACGGCAAACTGGGTGTGGCCATGTCGATTGATATCTTTGATTGATAACAAATGAAGCAGAGTAGTCTTTGGCTTTACGCCTCTGCTAATGCCCATGGAGTCCCGAAGGATTTGTGCGCTGTGGCCATGTCAATGACAGGCGCTGGGATGTCAATTTAAGCAGCACAAGGATCCCAATGAGCAAAGTAACTGAGTCCATTTATGCCAAGTGTAATTGTCAGGCTTCCAGCACGTTCATAATGCATTGTGCATTGGAGCAGTCCCAGTTGCCCAACAATTGCTGAGTTGGACTTGTCAGGCGGCGCACTGCTCTGGGACGGCCTAGAGTTTTAGTTGGATTTTATACGGATTTCCATATTCTGTGAAGGTGAATGCTCCTAGGGAGCAATGACAAATGCTTTGTTTGTAATTTCGAACGGGCCAAGTGCAAACTTTGGACAGCATGCTAGGAGCACTCCTACACCTCTGGAGGCAATATAATTGAATATATTTGAAAAGTTATCTCGTTTCATTTGGCAAAGCTGGGTGTAAACCCGTTTTTAATATGCAACAAAAAGTTGCCAAAATTCATTCTAAAATAACTTGGCCAATGTATTCCTGTGCAGGTGGACGTAACCACTTCATGGTAGACATTATGGGTAGGGCATCCAGCTGAGGCATTTTATTATTATAGTTATTTTTGGTGCTTTTTAATTTCTATTTATTTCAAATGTTTGGAAAGACAATTGTGTACATTTATATATAAGCACTTTGTCATAATCCGAATTGTTCAAATTTAGAGGCTTAAACGGATTAAATTTCGATAACGTACTTAAAATAAATATATTCTTTAAAAGCAAAGCATATTATTGAATGGATTTAATTTAATTTAATTCTATTTAACTATAATTCAAAACTACAAAAAAAATTTACATTTGAACAATAAATGAACCAATTATGTGCTATTATTCACTTCAATTCTTTTATTAGCAAATCACCGATTATTTTAATTATTTCTACATGGATTTCGGGTTAAACTGTTGAGAGGATGCGGCGGTGCTATTCCCGAAAAGTAGCAACAAATGTTGGGGCTTTTGGGGGCTGTTGCTTTTTTGAGAAAAGTTTTATGGTCTATTTTACTTGAGCCTTAGTCTAAAGTTTCTTAGAACCCCTTTTAAATCTTTTCTCAAAAAAGCAACAGTCACCTAAACCAATGCATGTGAACATATCTACTTTTATTTGTTTAGAAAAAGAGTCATCAAACATTTTAAAAACTAAGACAAAAACATTTAGCCGAAATTTTTACTTTTTAAACCTAACATTTCTATCGGCTCAGTTTAAAAAAAAATTTATTTATTTAATTAGAGTTAAATTAAAATTAAATTAAAAATTGTTTTGTATATTTTCTTTTATTTTTTTAAGTATATAAATAAATATTTAGTAGTAATTTCAGAATTAAATCAAAATAAAAACAATTTTTTGATTACTGACGTCAGGCTTTTAAAAAAAATTAATTCTTTAAGCATTACTTTTTTGTAAAAAAGAAATAAATAAATTTAAAATAAAAATATGTCAATCAACTTTTTTATTAATACCAACTTTTAGTCCTTTCGTTACGTAGTAAAAGTGTTAGCAAAATATCATATAATAATAAAAATACCAAATTTGTTTTTAAAAAAATAAACTTAATAATTTTTAATATTTTTAAATATAGATGGGGCTACTATTTTGTTTCTTTCCTAACAACAAAAAATATTTTTCGCAAAATTTCAGTTCTTAAACTTAATTTAATTGTGAATAAACTTCTAAATATTGTTGCAACAATTTTTTTTTTTTCAGATCATACCTATTGTTTTTCTTTTTCTTTTGTACCAATACATTCTTTAAAAAAATTTGAAATTTTCTCCTCTCTTTATAAAAGCATTCCTTAAATATGTGCAAATACAAAAATATGGATATCCAGGGCAGAATTTTTACTTTGTCAAAACCATTTTTTTTGTTACTGAAATAATAGGCTACATATTAAATCTTTTAATTATAATAAGGGTAACAATTTTTTTGATTCATGTCGATATCCTATTGTTCTAGAAGAATTTCGAGCTCTACGCCGACAGTAAAAAAGTAACCCTGTTGTAATTAAGCTAAGTCATTTAACTTCTGGCTCAGACTAATAAGATGGAGTAAATTATTAAGATTTTGTAAAGCATAATACTTTGTATGTACAGTCGAACTTCCCTAAAACGAATTCGCATAGTAAGCAGATTATGACAGTTCGTTATATACAAAATTGTTTATACAGAAATTAGCTTTAATTTCCCGTACTCTCTTACCTTTCAATTACTTTATATCGTTAACATTATCGTTTGATTAATTTATTGCTGCTTTTTTTGTTATCTTGTGTTTTAAATAAAATTTAAACAACAATATTACTTAAGTAACAATGTTTATTAAAATTAACAACGATTTAGATTTTCTTATGCAAGACAAGAACCATTTGTGCAAAACATAAACACTTTTTATGCAAGACATGAACCATGTGTGTTTACGAATATATGGCAAAAATTCGTTTTGAGTAAGGCATTCAACTTTTGGTTGAGTTTAATTAAAAGTAATGATCAACAAATATGTAACTTGAAATATCTTAAATATCAAAAAATAATTAAAAAATTGTTTCAGTTACTATGGGCACGAATCCAATCGAATTAAGCATATATTTTTAACGTTTATTGAAATAAATCAGTAACATTGATTTGGATTGCACGGTTCCCTTTTCAATCATTTATGGACCTTGAAAAACGTCAATTGATGAAGAAACCCGGCCTTCATTTGTCTCTGTGAATATTTGTCTAACTTTTTAATAATTCGATGAATTCAAAACTGATTAGCAAAATAACTTTTTTTATTACTCCTTTTTTAAGGAGTTTTTTTTTATTATCAAAATTTTATCAACAACATGTTCGCTAATCAATGAAAACTAAAAAGAAATGGTAACTGATTGAATTTATTCTTTCCACAGATTATGTTTTTTTATTTAAAGAGCTAAATCCTATGTGAATTAAACTTTGTACCACAAAAATCTGGTATAAAATAGAAGTGAACCTAAATAGATTTTGTATAGAGATGTATTCGTCATAGCGAAGTAACACTGTAGATCCATATAAGCCAAATCAATAATGAAGTATCGAAGTTTTCACTTTCTTAGGCACATTCTTTGTGCCCTCATTACCAAGCATGCCATTTTTGGCAAAAAGTGGGAATAGGCTATGCCACTGTGGAGCATCGCCCACACTAAATTACATTTTTTGTAACCTTAATATATCGGATTAAAATCAAATCTTTCAAAATAGATTCATTGTAGCTCATCGGGAGTTCGTTCAGCTAGACAATTGTTTTGGCTTGTTCATTTTTATTTTTGGTGTGGCAACTGAGTATACAAAAGTTACGCAATAAAAGCAAATCAATGCAATTCAACGATAATTGCAACAGTTTCAAAAATATTATTCATAACAAATAAAATGTAAAAAAAAGAAAAACAAAAGAGAGCAACAGAAAAAACGATAAAAGTTTTTATCTACTGACAGGTGAGGGGCGGACAGGAATATACTTTGTACCAAACCCAGTATAATGTAATGGAGCAGCTGGAACTTGGTGGGGTGGCGCTAACGTCTGTCTGTGCTTTGGAACACATGCGTTTTATATGCTTTGATTGAAAACTGTACAGAAGAAGCCATGACAATGACAATGATGAAAGCAAATCCAGAAGCACGTTTTGGCCAGCTGCAACCAAATGCCAAGCAGATCTCTTCATTGCTCCCCAACATAAACCTAAGCACACATTTGATATACTGCCGCACTTGCTCATAAATATACAAATGCCAGTGCGTATCTAAAGCACAGTACTATGCATACACACAGCAACTGCATCCGTTTAGTCATATATAATTCAGAGCATCTGTGTGCGCGCATTTAGCGCCCAGAAACCACCCAAGGCCCGTACCCCAAAGACCCGTTACATTTGCCGCCCACTGCAGCCAGCACAAGGCTGGGCAGGAGGGCACACTGGCTACAGTGTTGGCATGCAGGTTATTTGCAATTCCAACGCAAATTTCGAAACCACAGCGGGATCTGAATGAGCAAGTGAAGTGATGTGAAGCAATGTGAAGCATAAACAAAAGCGTACAAAAACAGCGCACGGTGTTGGAAAAAACCGGAGAAA
The DNA here is from genome assembly GCA_949987675.1 of Chymomyza fuscimana. NCBI lineage: Eukaryota > Metazoa > Arthropoda > Insecta > Diptera > Drosophilidae > Chymomyza > Chymomyza fuscimana. The sequence goes on from OX465088.1 coordinate 84,629,023, forward strand.
AGTAAGAAAAATCCTGAAATAAATAAAAAATAAATAATATAATATCATTTTGTGGTTTCGCTTGAAGTTTTCTGTCAAGGCACAGTGCCTGCTGCAAGTTTACGCGACATTCAGCAGTTGCTTTCGACGTCAAAGACTTTTAGTGGTGAGATTTTGTTGGGTTGGTTGGCAGCGGGGAGATGGTTTGACTTGCTTATGGATTTCCAATAAGAAACGCAAAAGAAGACGACGCCATTTTGCATTACGCATACCATAAATGAGTAATGTTGCTCATACGCAACGTTGCCGCTAATATTTCGTCGAACTAATGAAGCATGCGGCGGTGTCATGTCTCTCCCTCATTTGGGATCTGTACAACTGATAAGCATGGGTTGGTGGAGTAGTACTTGATGTTCAAATGGGTGCCATTCTGGCCAGCTCTCCTGAGGCTGTTATATGAGAGTATAGTATATAGGTATATATGCATATATACATATAACAGACGGTAACTGTGCACACACTCACAAGCATACGTAAATATATTTATGTAGCTACGTGCTGCAGCATATATTTTTGAAATTTTACATTCTACCAGCTCGTCCGTCAGTCGGTCGGGCATTCCGGCTGGCACCTCTCATATGGTGCAATATTTCTTCTGTTTGTGTTCCCCCAACTTGTGGCAAATACTCAAAATGTACTTGTCTATGTGTGCGTTTGTGTATCTATGTGAGTACCCAGTGGCGTAGCTTGGGGGTGAACAAAGTTGGCTGTCATCCTGTAAAACTATCTTTTTTGATTTCTAAACTTCCAAAAAACACTCAAAAATAAATTATCTGACTCTATAAATATTTTCTCTATTCGAGATGGAATTGGGACGGACGTACGACATTTTTTCATGATCCTAAAACTTGCGTGGCTCCCAAAATGACTGCTATGTCTAGAAAGTTTTTTATGCAATTATATTTTTTTTACAAAATTTTATTAACTTTTTGCATAGAATATTTTTAGTTCATTATTAAGTTTTATATTGGCTGATTTTGTTGAATCTCAGTCAATCCTGTTATGTAATTTAATTATGTCAAATCATTTACTTATTATTCACGAATAGATTGTAAATAAAACAAAAATAAAAAAAAAAAATTATTTATTTTTATGGTATAGAAAATTATTACATCAGTGCTCAGAAAACTTATTTTACAAAGAAATGCTGGAAATTAAAAGACTGTATAAAAACTAAATTGGTTTGAACAAACAAATTTTTACTTTGGTGAATTGAACTTCCTTAAAGAGCCCAGCTTTTTACCTGCTGACACCCGTAATGATATTCATGAAATTAAGTGCTAAAAAAAAATTAAAAGTTGTAATGTTCAAATAGGTAACAAAGAAAATTACAGTCCTGTAAATGATATTTCCGATTGTTTCTAAGTATTTTTAAAGAATCTTTTGTCCGAGAGGATAATTTTTTTTTTTTAGTATTGTTGGAATATTTAAATAGTAATTTTTTTGAAAAATCAGGGTTTTCAGATATAACTACCAATGTTCCTAATCGATAGGATAACTAGGTGGGCTATGTTAAATTAATGGTTTGTGTCGAATTTTAACATTTTATGAGCAAAGGCTGGAGTTAAATAGTGAAAGAGATGCGTGGGGCTGGGGATGACACCGCCTAAAGGTAAAACGATTTAGTATAACACAACTAAGCTGTAAATCCCAGATGAGTCTAAATACCGATTTCATTGACTGTAGCATATTACAAAGCATTCTACATTTTTGCCTATATCGATCGAAGTTCCCAACAGATTTAAATATTTTTTAAGATCTTAAGATTTTTTAAAAAAGGAAAGCCTTAATATTGTTTGATAAAAAAAGCGGTAGAAGCTCCGAAATTCTATTGCGGGAAATGAGTCCAAATATGAAATAAACTAAAAGCATAAGAAGAACTGCACCATAAGATACACCTTGCGGCAAATATTCTTGCACATAGCACTTTGAGACATGGCTACATCCATTACTTTTGTGTTCCTGATTATTTTTGTATTGCGGTTGTTGTGTCTTTTTCGTTTCCTTTTAGGAAGCGCAAAACATTTATTTAAGCTTTCTTAATATAATTGTTTGGTCAAACTAATATGCCTTCGCCATGTACTGTAGTAATCGAATAATATCGAAATATGATCAAAATGTTATCACTTAACATCAATACACTCAATGCAAGTTGCACTCGATTCTCTCTCTAAAGCATATATGTTAAGCCAAGCATCCACCTAGTTCTAAGTTATGTTAAGTTTAATAAAATCAGTTGTGCATAGAACCTAAGACGAGTCGGAAGTGCATTTATTTTGTCGGCAATCTCAAATAAATATTATTATCATAATCTAAAGTACCGCCCAGACTGAAACTTTGTGCATAAAGTGCAGGGTTTGATAATGAAATAAGATTCCACTTTTACAAAAACTTGCTAGACAAGTATTAAATGTGATAACATCTTTGGCTCCCTCTGAGAATGCTGAGCAAGATCGTTTTTTTAATATAATACAATTTCATAAATTAAAAAGTGCTAACAGAAAAAAATTTACTTCTTTTCGTTAATATAATAAAAAGTTTAAATCAGCTTCATATTTTTATGAATTTTTTATTACCCATTTATATTAAAAGAAAAAACTTAAACCGCCTTTCAGGACAGGCGGGACGAGATCGAATTTCCTTTCCCGATTTCTACTCTTCCCCTATTGCAATATATAAAAAGTTGTATGACGTTGCGGCTTTAGCAAGTTATAATAATGTAATAAAAAAAAATTTTATAATATAATAAAATATTGTTTAAACCAAAAAAACACAAAAAATCGGTTTAAGCGAAGCTAGCATCAAATAAAAATTTGTTTTTCACATGGGGTTTTTCGGGTCCGGGCTGACACTTTATTGCGAGCGCTGATATATATGCTTCGAAGAGAAAAGTCCCCCCTATTACCCAATCCTGGATCCGCGCCTGCATTGCACTGTGGGTCTGCATGACCATTTTTTCGCTAAAATAACCTAAAAAAAATGTCAAAATATGGACCAAATGTTGGACATGATATAAAACTTATAAAGATACCCTGCTCAAAACATTTTTGATATAGTTTTATAATAGTTGCAAAACAATATAGACCTTTTGCCCTTAGTGCAGTAGTGGAACCATTTTTAATTTCACTTGAACATTCTTCGAATTTAAAACTCCTACAATGTTTTCAGAAGAGCACAGAGACTTAAAGGTGTAGTCTTTTTTCACTATTTCATTATCATTGTTTAGCTCTACAACCCGGGGTGGGTTTTGGCTTTCCTACAATCTTCCTCCATTCGTCTCGATCTTGCGCAAGGTCCTTCCCACTTCTTATACCGATTGTTCTAATGTCATCTGTTATACAATCGATTAGTCTCTTTCGCGGTCGTCCCTTTTTTCTGGTCCAAGTTGGTTTTGTATTCTAGTATCAGTCTCTGCGCGCGTGTATTGTTCATTCTAAGAACGTGAGCTATCCATCTTAGCCTTTGAGATTTTATAAATTTGACAATGTCTTCGCCTTGTGATAGCTCTAGCAATTCGGCAGGGTATCTTAATCTATATTCGCCTCTTTCATTGCGCTTTGGTCCGAATATTTTTCTTAAGATCTTTCTTTCGAAAATTCTTAGCAGTTCTTCATCCAACGTTGTCATTGGCCATGCTTCGGATCCGTAGGTGGCTATTGGTCTTATTATAGTTTTATATATTGCCAGTTTACTTTCTCTTCATAATATTTTTGATTTAAAAAGGTTAAGATGAGCAGTAGGCCTTATTCGCTCCTATCAGGCGTTCTTGTATGCATTGTCTGGTGCCATTGTCGTTTGTTATTAAGACTGGAATTGGTCTACGCCTACCGGTTTTTGCTCTTATAGTGTCGGTTCTTGGCTGATATTGGTTTGTCTGTTTTTTTATTTATTGGTAGAACTCTTTACTTCTTTCGTCGTAGAAATTTTCGTTTATACTTTCTATCTTCTTTTTGAGGGCCTCTTTTTTCTATTTTCTACGCAGCTTCGTGGCTTCCTTCCTTTTTTCGTCATACGCTTCTTTATTGGTTCTTGTATTGCATAGCAGCATTTTTTCTCTTGCTTAATTTTTTCTTTGAATTGCATCTACGCATTGGATATCCAATCTCTCTTCATTGCGCTATATTTCTTTGGCACTGGATATAATTGCAGATTTCAGTCCTTTTCAACAGTTGTCTAGAGTACTACTATTTACGTCGTCAGATAAAAAATTTAGTTTTTCGTGGATATTTTGTTGGAACTCTACTCGTTTTCCTTCTAGTTTCAGTTTATCAGTGTCCCGTTTGATGTGTTCTTCCCATTTTGTTTCTGCAATGTCGATATTCTTTGTCTTATGGTCGCTTTCACCAGGTGATGGTCGCTGTCAATGTTGGCACTTCTACAGGTTCTGACATAAACACTACCCATTTTTCTTCTTCTGTTTATTAACACATGGTCTATTTGGTTTGCATTGTTTGATCCACGTATCTTCCAAGTACCTTTATGAATGTTTTTGCGCGGAAAGTGTGTACAGCTTATTACCATATAGGTACATTCTGCAAATTGGCATAGCCTTTGTCCATGCATTCCTGCTACATGTCTGATGTAATTTTCTTTTCCAATTTTTTCGTTAAAGGATTATTGTAGTTTCGTCAGTGCTGCTGTGGTCCGCTATAGTAGAATCGAAACTCGTTTCTTTATTTCTCCTGCACCTTTCCATCTTACTTATTGTACAGCAAGAATGTCGTGCATAACACCAGCTTTAAGCATGGTTCTAATATTCCAAGTTCCGATAGTCAAATCAATTATTATTTTTCACTATTTATAATGACAATTATTATGAGGTCACTTATGACGTGGATAAAATAAACTTCATTCGACTTTTTTAGAACGAGTTTCGTAAAGGTTGTCCAAAATCGACTGTCGTCGCAGAAAATATCGATGGGGGCTCAGGCATACCTGAGCATTTATTTCGACAGCATACAATCAATGTCAAGTGCCAAGAAGTTTTGATCGCATTGTGTACGCATAACTTAACGATCCTTATCCCAATCGAAGAAAAAAATGTGTCGCTTATTATCGGGATGCAGCTGAAACATTTTCATTTCCTTTGCTCTTTTTAAAAGAAGTAGACCGTCGTGAATATTATTATTATATATTATTAATATCCAAATCATCTGGATAGAAATCGGCAAGTCCCTGGAATTTTTTCTCCAGGGCTGGCATGTATTTTTTTTTTGAATGAGTGTCGTATTTCCTCACCTAAATGCAATCCAATGGGATCTGTTTTTTCCCTGGCATACTTTGCTTATTTTTTTAAAGTTGGTTTTGCAATATTTTTACCCCGCTTCTTGTAACTACGCCACTGGAAGTAACAAAACTGAAAGAGGCTTGTCTGCAAACACTCCCAACTTCAATGCTGTGACAAACAACTTTTGACATATGATGGGCCTACACCTAGCACAGGGATTCATTACAATTGAGGAGGAGAATTTCAAATTACAAGAAAAGAATGTTACCAAGTCTACTGTAATATTGTTAATAGTTCCGATTGCATTCTCATGTTACAAAGGCACTTAAAAGCTTCTTGGAAAATTTTCAAAAATGTATAAATGAACCCTGTTTTACCCCCTCACAGTACAAAACAATTTGGCATAGCTATATTTCAAAAGCAAACAAAAAAAAGTTATGCTCAGAGACTTACTTAGTGCCCCACACTTTACCCTAGCATGCTAATCTTTAATAACCCAAAACTCAGGTGATAAACACCTTGCAGCTGTGAGATACTTACTTACCATAACTGAGTTGGTAATAATTTAGAAAAAAATGAAACGGGTATGTACAAGTGAAATAAATTAGAAGTATCCTGACTTTCTGCTGCCCTCGGACCACCAATGTACAGTTTTTTTGGGGCCACATAAAATAGATTTATTAGTGCAAAGAAGATGCTGGCATAAATCAGATTGCTCTTTAGCCATACCAGTAACATCTTCTTGATTTCCCCAAAAGTATAAAAGATGCGTTTTATACCATATGTATAGGCTGCTTATGGTTATTAAAAGCTAACATATACACATGGAAGTAGTATGCCTCACTCTTAGCTAGTCCTTGGAGCCATAAAATATTTACTCCTGTTGGACCGCTCTCGTAAATTGAGTGGCGCATAAAAAACTCAGATGCGCCGAAATCTGACATCGAAACACATTTAAGCTTAACCTGCGAAACCATTTGCCTTAATGGACAAGGCGGCGGCGCACCCTGCTTTATGGCAAACTGAACCACACACAGATACAGACACCCACACACACACACACACACAACGGTAGCTTTCTCAGAGCCACGTGCAGCTGAACAAGGTCAAAAACGCCCAAGGACATATTTTTGATTGTTTATGGGCTGCTCTCTCTCTCTCTCTCTAGGTCTTTCACTCGATATCTTCGGCACGTTTCGGTTCCGTCTGTCAGCTGCAGAGACCCAGTCCACATTGTGTCGCATCTAATGGCTCGATATTTTATGAACTTGTTTTGTCTGTAACGATAAAATATGAGCACATTAATCGGTTCTGCGGAGGCACAAAAAAAAAAAACGTATATCGAATATTTAAATCTAGCCCAAAGTTTTACTGCTAGTTAATTGTGAATTGGTGACATAAAGTTGACATAAATGCGCCATTTTATAAAATGACATCTCTCGCCCTAAGAGTGTCAGAAGTTTTTCAACGAAATTCGTAATGAAGCTGAGATTCATACCATCGTGGAATAAATTTTATATTGCCCTCATAAAAGCTGACTAGTCAGCCACAAAATTCGCCACAAAGCTCGTTTCGAATATAAGTGACATAATATGTATAAGTATATACAGTAGGTATATTTGAGTGTACATAAACTGAACTGACGCTATTTACAAATATTCAAAACATGTCTAAACTCAAAGCCATATGTGGGGCCTTTTTGGTCAGGTGTATACTCGGTAAATGTCGTTTGAACAGCAATTGCATTCCGAAAATTTCAGATCATTAAGAGAGCATTAATTCTATAAGGGCACAAATCCAATATTTAGGACTTTGAGATACAGTTTGACAATTTTTCACCAAAAATTTATAAATTCAATTAAATTTTTAATAACTTGGCGGTATTTTTTAATATTTTATAGGTCTTAGTTTTTAATAATTTTGGGGTTGTAATTTAAATAATAATACTATAATTAGTTAGCAATAATGGTAATCTTTATATAAATACGTCAAAAAAATTATTAGTGTGGTACCGATTGTGTTTGTATGCGTGAACGTATCGAGGTAAAACTTACACTGCGTGATAGCAACACTTCGTACGGTGTGCACAATGTAAGTTTCACTTCTATAGCTTGAAATCATGCAGGTAAAAACTTATACGAAACATTAAAATGTATCATAAAAGGCAGAATAGCAACGGCAGCAATAGCAACCATTGAACAACAAGTATTAATAGTTTTATAAAGCTCAGCAAATTATAACAAGAGTTATTTTCGTTCCTAAACTACAGACATCAACTAAGACTATGACTAAAGATCCCCTACTTAAGAGTTGACATATGATAGAGCTGTCTATCCTTTCATATGATAGGGCTATCTATATGGATTTTGAACCGCTGAATCCGACCCAATCGACCCGAACCTTAAAAAAACACTATAATACAAGGTACATATTTTGGAGGTTATGTCATTATTCTTAGCAATAAGGCTGTTATATTAAAATTAGGTATAAACCCCGATATTTTCTAATGGAAGTACTTAAAACCTAGACATATTGCATAAACTTTTAAGAAAATTATTAAAATTTGCTATTTAGCCTATACACTCGAGGTGGGAATCTATCGAAGGTGCCACCACTCGATAGTTTAGACTTCGATAGTTGAAACAATCGATACTATCGATAGTACTTTCGACCAAAGTGAAATATGGCACACAAAAAGGGGCACATTCTTTAGATAAGTACTAAAGAGCACAAAAATAGTATTTCAAAATGTTTAACAGAAACGTAAAACTTAACAGAAATTGTAAAAAGAGATCCTTTTAAAATTACATCAGAAGGCAGAAAACCAACATATCCTCATTTCTAGGTTTCAGTCGGTACCTTCTGTCCAAAACTATAAGGCCACTTCTACTGAATATCCATCCTCGCACTTTCAGCAGAAGCGGCAGGAGTGCATTAATATTTGTTGACTAAGTTTTGTAGTCCAATTAGAATAATTATACCCTGTACCGTATGGGACAAAGGGTATATTAAGTTTGTGCAAGCCGAAAATGTATGTAACATACAGAAGGAGACGTCGTAGACCCCCCAAAGTTACCCAAACTATGATCGGGGTGACTAGAGAAGTCGATATACCCATGTCCGTCTGTCCGTCTGTCTGTCTGTATGAACGCCTAGATCTCAGAGATGGTAAGAGCTAGAGCAACCAAATTTTCAGATTAGATGCATTATTATGTCAGGGGATGCAAGTTTATTTTATATTTTGGATATCGGCGACATATTAGCTCCCATAGGGATGTTTCAGAGGACCTCGAAAAACCTCAAAAGTTTTAGATAAATAATTCGTTTGTTTATGAAGATATCGTTACCGAATTTGGTACTCAAAAGTGTTTTAGAGTGTTTTTTCCCAATCACTGTACCAAGTTTTATCAAAATCGGTTGACTATATCATATAGCTCCCATAGGGCCAATCGGTCAAAAAAACGTTTTTTGTACAAAATTTGTTGTGTTTCGTTTGTTTGTGAAGATATTGTAACCAAATTTGGCATTCAGAAGTTTTTTAGAGATCTTCAACACTGTACCAAATTTGATCAAAATCGGTTGACTATATCATATAGCTCCCATAGGGCCAATCGGTCAAAAAAACGTTTTTTGTACAAAATTTGTTGTGTTTCGTTTGTTTGTGAAGATATTGTAACCAAATTTGGCATTTAGAAGTTTTTTCGTGATCTTCAACACTGTATCAAATTTTATCAAAATCGGTTGACTATATCATATAGCTCCCATAGGACCAATCGGTAAAAAAAACGCTTTTAGTATAAAATTTGTTGTGTTTCGTTTGTTTATGAAGATATCGTAACTAAATTTGGTACTCAAAAGTTTTTTAGAGTTCCCAATCACTGTACCAAATTTTATCAAAATCGGTTGACTATATCATATAGTCATTGGACCGATCGTTAAAAAAAACGTTTTTTGCACATAATTCATTGTATTTCGTTTGTTTGTGAAGATATCGTAACCAAATTTGGCACTCGTTTAGTTTTTGTACCAGATTCGATCAAAATCGATTGACTACATATATCATATAGCCCCCATAGGACCGACCAGTAAAAAAAAAGTGTTGGTTACAAAATTCCACTGTTTATTTTTGTTTGCTTATAATATCGTAACTAAATTTGGCAAATAAAATATCTTTTGGAGTTCTTAAGCAATATATCGGCCTTGATTGCAATGTGGTGGTACACGATATCCCAAAGTCGGCCGCGCCCGACGCCATCTTTATACCCTGTACCTATAGGTACAAAGGGTATACTAGATTTGTGCAATGTATGTAACGGACAGAAAGAGGCGTGGCAGACCCCAAGTCGTTTATACCAAAATGCTTATCATAACCTCGGGTAGCGATTGAGCCATGTCCGTCTGTCCGTCCGTCCGTCCGTCCGTATGAACGCCTAGATCTCAGAGACTATAAGAGCTAGAGACGCGAAACTTTACCAGCTGGTGCGCATATTTCCTAAGCAGATGAAGTTTGTTGAATCATGTCAATATCTTTCCCCGTTCCCCCGCAGTAGAGTTCCGCGGTTTTTAGCCACACCTTTTCATATTTTCAACTGAAATTTAACAGAGCGATTCATTGTAGTTACATGCATCTATGTGTAAAAAATGAACAAAATCGGACAAATACAACAGAAGTTATAGTCAAAAATGTGCAAATTTCACCTCCCCTTGCCAATAAACTGCGTCAATATTTGACTCTACGCAATTATGGCTACAAGTGACCTAGAATCACAATTTTTGGTAAGCTCATTCATGTGGCTCTAATGAACAAATCCACATCCAAATTTTATCGATGCGGTCCCCCCACCCCCCGCAATCCATTTACCGTGTTTTCTCCCACACCCCTCAACATACCAACTTGAAACTTACCCCGTATACTTTAAATAAGTTCTTTCTTGTAACATTCGAGTTTCATCAAAATGGGTAAAATTTTAGGGAACTTATAGGTATAAATATCGATTTTCACAAAAAAAAAAAAAAATTCCAATTGGAAAGTTCTTAGATGGAATATGCAGGAAAAATTTTTTTGACACAAAAGGTACAGGGTATTCCACTGTCGGGCACAGCCTCGACTGTACCACATTTTTTTTAGTTACATTTTTAATTATTTATACTAAACTTCCAAAAACTCAATGGATTTGCATTTTGGCTTAAATTTTGACTGGCCAAATAATGTGGAACGTCAAATATTGCTGCTACCATATTTTTAGAGATCTTCTTTTTCTATTTTTTGCAATACGAATTTTATAAAATTAGAAATTTCGGAAGCCACAGTCGTCTACTATCCGGAAATGCTTGACGTCTGTGGTAGCCTTTAAGGCTAACGCTGCATCGATTTTTGGGAAGAAGATGCGAAGAAATTTTCATAAAAATTTGACTTACTTAAATAATTTTTTATGAACTCCATTGGATTGGGTGACTCTAAAAGTGTTGGATGGTCAGAAAGGTTCGACGTGTTACCACTGGCTTTGCATTTTTTTTGACATGTTCGGCACTTTGCACTTTGTTTTGTCTGTTGATATCGATATATAGAATAAATATTCGATTGTATCCGAAAAATTAAACTATCGGTACTATCGATAGTGCCATCGATAGTATCCCACCTCTACTATACACAGCTACTTTTTATATATTGCATTTACCTCATGTGTAATTGTCGCCAATCCAGGGTGCAGGTGGAGCCATCATTGGTCATGCCATAAGGATACATCAGGCCTTTATATTAATGCTGAATTAAATTTTTTTAACGATCGTCTTTTCAATTTTTTTATTGGGTTTTCATTCAGTAAGTTTTTCGCCAGCCTATTTTTGTGTCTGGCTAGACGCTCATTATATCGGCTAACGTGTTTGTTTATTTGAAGGTCCACGGTATCCAGATTGAGGTCGTGGTGCAAGGTGGAATTCCTTACACACCAATCGCAACCACGTCTGTATACGTAAGCGATTCGAGCGAGCCACCATACCCCAGATCTGGATAGCGTACCTCCAAGTAGGTGCCACTATTGTGTTATAAAGCGCTCTTTTAAACCGTAGAGGAAGAGGACTTTTTTATTTAGCAGCTAATACATTTTGGTAATTTTAAAGCGACAACTTTTGATCGCCTGGTTAATGTGTGATCGAAATGTTAGCCGCTTGTCGAGTATCACCCCAAGATATTTCACTTCACTTTGAATAATGAGGGCTGGCTATCTAGCCATACTGCGGGTGGAGTCTTCCTCTTTAAAGTTTGGCCGTATTTAAGGTAACATTCCACCTGCGAGCCCAGCTCTGAAGCAGGTGGATGTACTCTTGTATCCCGTAGGCTACTTCATACTCGCAGGATCATGTGTAAAATATTGCCAGGTCGTCAGCGTATGAAGCGATTAGCATTTTGTCGTTCACAAAAGCCTGCATTAACTCCATTGGGGTAGGGATGTCGGAAGTGTTCAGGTTGTAAAGAAGCGGCGTAAGAACGCTTTCTTGCGGTACTCCAGCTCTCATCAGCCTGGCAGTGGAAGGCGTGTTTTTGATTTCGACTTGGAATCTTCTGTCCTCGTGGTATTATCGCAATATGCCAAAGTACGGAGCAGGAAGCAAGGTCTTAATTTTAGCCAGAAGACCGATCAGCCAAACTCTGTCTAACGCCTGTTTGACGTCGAAAAATACCCCAAAACAGTATTCTTTGTCGTCGAACGCTTTAAGAATATGATTAGCCACTCTATTTACCTGCTCTGCGGTGCCGTGTCCTTCCCTAAATTCAAATTGATGGTCAGGTAAAAAATTGTTGTGTTCATTAATCCTCTGTTTCCTAGCAATGAGAGCGATTTCCATTGGGCAGGGAAGTGCTGCGTTCTTATTATTGCATTGAAAATAAACGTAATGAAAAAGAGAGCTTTCCTTGGCAAGGCTCGCAAGGTAACATGACATATTCTGTCATGACCTGGGGCTTTTGACTTAGGAAGCTTTGTTATAGTTTCCTGGATGGATTGAACAGGCAACGTCATTTGGAGTTTCGTGTCAATATTATATTCTAAATTTTTTTTTAATTAAAAATATCGATGTACTTGAAACATATATGTAACCAAGGTGTGTACCACATCAGTTATATGATCTACATTCCCACCCCCCTTCGATAATACCACAAATGTCCTTAAAGCATCAAAATTAAAGATCCTACAAAATGAAGATTAGTATAAAACATTGATTTGTAATGAAAACATAAAAATTGGTTCCTTTGGAGTCAAGGCAGACAATTATTTTTTTTATTTTCTAAACTTTGCTCTGAATTTATTTCGTATTCAAAAGCTTTTAATATTCTATTGTCGCCTAACATCTTCAACCTGTCTGGTCTCCATTCCCAAGCCGAATATTGCTTCTACGATATGGACTCTGAGTAGAATAGTGGAAATTTTGTATCTCTCTACACTGCCCATCAAAATATGAAAATTAGAAAATTACTTCAATATACCTGATTTTACTAATACCTTTTTAGTTTTCCCTTGATTTTACAAATTTTTAGGGGTTATTAAAACAATATGAATTTTTCTTATGTTCTTCATTTTTAGTATGTTCCTTAAATATGTCAATCACCATTTTTTATTTAAACACGTGTTTTTATACGTTCTTTACTTGGTTCGTCCTATGGGATATAGTCATCCGATTTTGATCAAATTTAGGACAGTGCTTGGGTACTATAAAAAACTTCCGAGTGTCAAACTTGGTTAAGATATCTTCATAAACAAACTAATTATCCATCTAAAACTTTTTGGTTTTTTGGAGGTCCTCTGTAACACCCGTATGGGAGCCATATAATATAACTATGATATCAAAAAAATAAAATAAACGTGGGATAGTAAGGGATCTTATCTGAAAGTTTAGTTGCTGTAGCTCTTACCAACTCTGAGATCTAGGCGTTCATACAGAAGGACAGACAGACAGACGGACATCGGTATATCGACTTCTCTAGTCCTGATCATACTTTTCATGCAACTATTGACCTGTAATGCTATGTATATAAATATATTTATATATGCATATAAAGAAGGAGGGAGTTTTAAGCTGAATTTTTATTTTGAGATAAAATGAAAAATTTAACACGTCACAATGTTTCCGAAAACGGGATACATGGTCACACTAGATAAATTGCTTAAGAACTTCAAAAGATATTTTATTTGCCAAATTTGGTTACGATATTTTCATAAGCAAACAAAAATAAACAGTCGAATTTTGCACCAAACACTTTTTTTGACCGATCGGTACTGTTGGGGCTCCCAATCACTGGTGTCATAAATTTTAATAAATTGTTGTAATATTTTATAGAATACATACTTCTTGTTTTTATAATGAAAAAATCTGACTTAACATTGCTCAACAAAAGTTTTTTTTAATTATTTGCATTAAATAGTGCAATTTCAATAAATTACAATAATTTTTTTTAATACATTTTTATACCCTGTACCGTATGGGACAAAGGGTATATTAAGTTTGTGCAAGCCGCAAATGTATGTAACATACAGAAGGAGATGTCGGAGACCCCCCAAAGTTACCCAAAGTATGATCGGGGTGACTAGAGAAGTCGATATACCCATGTCCGTCTGTCTGTCTGTATGAACGCCTAGATCTCAGAGATGGTAAGAGCTAGAGCAACCAAATTTTCAGATTAGATGCATTATTATGTCAGGGGATGCAAGTTTATTTTATATTTTGGATATCGGGGATATATTATATGGCTCCCATAGGGATGTTTCAGAGGACCTCGAAAAACCTCAAAAGTTTTAGATAAATAATTCGTTTGCTTATGAAGATATCGTTACCGAATTTGGTACTCAAAAGTGTTTTAGAGTGTTTTTTCCCAATCACTGTACCAAATTTTATCAAAATCGGTTGACTATATCATATAGCTCCCATTCGTTTGTTTATGAAGATATCGTAACTAAATTTGGTACACAAAAGTTTTTTAGAGTTCCCAATCACTGTACCAAATTTTATCAAAATCGGTTGACTATATCATATAGCTCCCATTGGACCGATCGTTCAAAAAAACGTTTTTTGCACATGGTTCATTGTATTTCGTTTGTTTGTGAAGATATTGTAACCAAATTTGGCACTCGAAGTGTTTTAGTTTTTGTACCAAATTCGATCAAAATCGATTGACTACATATATCATATAGTACTTAAAACCTAGACATATTGCATAAACTTTTAAGAAAATTGTTAAAATTTGCTATTTAGCCTATACACTCGAGGTGGGAATCTATCGAAGGTGCCACCACTCGATAGTTTAGACTTCGATAGTTGAAACAATCGATACTATCGATAGTACTTTCGACCAAAGTGAAATATGGCACACAAAAAGGGGCACATTCTTTAGATAAGTACTAAAGAGCACAAAAATAGTATTTCAAAATGTTTAACAGAAACGTAAAACTTAACAGAAATTGTAAAAAGAGATCCTTTTAAAATTACATCAGAAGGCAGAAAACCAACATATCCTCATTTCTAGGTTTCAGTCGGTACCTTCTGTCCAAAACTATAAGGCCACTTCTACTGAATATCCATCCTCGCACTTTCAGCAGAAGCGGCAGGAGTGCATTAATATTTGTTGACTAAGTTTTGTAGTCCAATTAGAATAATTATACCCTGTACCGTATGGGACAAAGGGTATATTAAGTTTGTGCAAGCCGAAAATGTATGTAACATACAGAAGGAGACGTCGTAGACCCCCCAAAGTTACCCAAAGTATGATCGGGGTGAGTAGAGAAGTCGATATACCCATGTCCGTCTGTCCGTCTGTCTGTCTGTATGAACGCCTAGATCTCAGAGATGGTAAGAGCTAGAGCAACCAAATTTTCAGAGTAGATGCATTATTATGTCAGGGGTTGCAAGTTTATTTTATATTTTGGATATCGGGGATATATTATATGGCTCCCATAGGGATGTTTCAGAGGACCTCGAAAAACCTCAAAAGTTTTAGATAAATGATTCGTTTGTTTATGAAGATATCGTAACCAAATTTGGTACTCAAAAGAGTTTTAGAGTGTTTTTTCCCAATCACTGTACCAAATTTTATCAAAATCGGTTGACTATATCATATAGCTCCCATAGGGCCAATCTGTCAAAAAAACGTTTTTTTGTACAAAATTTGTTGTGTTTCGTTTGTTTATGAAGATATCGTAACTAAATTTGGTACTCAAAAGTTTTTTAGAGTTCTCAATCACTGTACCAAATTTTATCAAAATTGGTTGACTATATCATATAGCTCCCATTGGACCGATCGTTCAAAAAAACGTTTTTTGCACATAATTCATTGTATTTCGTTTGTTTGTGAAGATATCGTAACCAAATCTGGCACTCGAAGTGTTTTAGTTTTTGTACCAAATTCGATCAAAATCGATTGACTACATATATCATATAGCCCCCATAGGACCGACCAGTAAAAAAAAAGTGTTGGTTACAAAATTCCACTGTTTATTTTTGTTTGCTTATAATATCGTAACTAAATTTGGCAAACAAAATATCTTTTGGAGTTCTTAAGCAATATATCGGCCTTGATTGCAATGTGGTGGTACACGGTATCCCAAAGTCGGCCGCGCCCGACGCCATCTTTATACCCTGTACCTATAGGTACAAAGGGTATACTAGATTTGTGCAATGTATGTAACGGACAGAAAGAGGCGTGGCAGACCCCAAGTCGTTTATACCAAAATGCTTATCATAACCTCGGGTAGCTATTGAGCCATGTCCGTCTGTCCGTCCGTCCGTCCGTCCGTATGAACGCCTAGATCTCGGAGACTATAAGAGCCAGCTGGTGCGCATATTTCCTCAGAAGATAAAGTTTGTTGAATCATGTCAATATCTTCCCCAGTTCCCCCGCAGTAGATTTTCGCGGTTTTAAGCCACACCGTTTAATATTTTTATCTGAAACTTAACATAGCGATGCGTCGTGATTACATGCATCTGTGTGTCAAAAATGAGCAAAATCGGACAAATACAACAGAAGTTATAGTCAAAATGTACTAATTTCGCCCCCTTGCTATTAAACTGCCTCAATATTTGACTTTACGTAATTATGGTAAAAAATTACATACAATCACCAATTTGGTAAGATTATTCATGTTCAAATTTAGTCGATGCGGTCCCCCCGTTCCACGCAATCGATTTACCGTGTTTTCTCCCACACCCCTCAACATATCAACTTGAAATTTACCCCATATACTTTAAATAACTTTTGTGACGTAACTTTCGATTTTCATCAAAATCGGTCAAATTTATCAAAATCGGTTGACTATATCATATAGCTCCCATTGGACCGATCGTTCAAAAAAACGTTTTTTGCACATGGTTCATTGTATTTCGTTTGTTTGTGAAGATATTGTAACCAAATTTGGCACTCGAAGTGTTTTAGTTTTTGTACCAAATTCGATCAAAATCGATTGACTACATATATCATATAGTACTTAAAACCTAGACATATTGCATAAACTTTTAAGAAAATTGTTAAAATTTGCTATTTAGCCTATACACTCGAGGTGGGAATCTATCGAAGGTGCCACCACTCGATAGTTTAGACTTCGATAGTTGAAACAATCGATACTATCGATAGTACTTTCGACCAAAGTGAAATATGGCACACAAAAAGGGGCACATTCTTTAGATAAGTACTAAAGAGCACAAAAATAGTATTTCAAAATGTTTAACAGAAACGTAAAACTTAACAGAAATTGTAAAAAGAGATCCTTTTAAAATTACATCAGAAGGCAGAAAACCAACATATCCTCATTTCTAGGTTTCAGTCGGTACCTTCTGTCCAAAACTATAAGGCCACTTCTACTGAATATCCATCCTCGCACTTTCAGCAGAAGCGGCAGGAGTGCATTAATATTTGTTGACTAAGTTTTGTAGTCCAATTAGAATAATTATACCCTGTACCGTATGGGACAAAGGGTATATTAAGTTTGTGCAAGCCGAAAATGTATGTAACATACAGAAGGAGACGTCGTAGACCCCCCAAAGTTACCCAAAGTATGATCGGGGTGACTAGAGAAGTCGATATACCCATGTCCGTCTGTCCGTCTGTCTGTCTGTATGAACACCTAGATCTCAGAGATGGTAAGAGCTAGAGCAACCAAATTTTCAGATTAGATGCATTATTATGTCAGGGGATGCAAGTTTATTTTATATTTTGGATATCGGGGATATATTATATGGCTCCCATAGGGATGTTTCAGAGGACCTCGAAAAACCTCAAAAGTTTTAGATAAATAATTCGTTTGTTTATGAAGATATCGTAACCAAATTTGGTACTCAAAAGAGTTTTAGAGTGTTTTTTCCCAATCACTGTACTAAATTTTATCAAAATCGGTTGACTATATAATATAGCTCCCATAGGGCCAATCTGTCAAAAAAACGTTTTTTTGTACAAAATTTGTTGTGTTTCGTTTGTTTATGAAGATATCGTAACTAAATTTGGTACTCAAAAGTTTTTTAGAGTTCTCATTCACTGTACCAAATTTTATCAAAATTGGTTGACTATATCATATAGCTCCCATTGGACCGATCGTTCAAAAAAACGTTTTTTGCACATAATTCATTGTATTTCGTTTGTTTGTGAAGATATCGTAACCAAATCTGGCACTCGAAGTGTTTTAGTTTTTGTACCAAATTCGATCAAAATCGATTGACTACATATATCATATAGCCCCCATAGGACCGACCAGTAAAAAAAAAGTGTTGGTTACAAAATTCCACTGTTTATTTTTGTTTGCTTATAATATCGTAACTAAATTTGGCAAACAAAATATCTTTTGGAGTTCTTAAGCAATATATCGGCCTTGATTGCAATGTGGTGGTACACGGTATCCCAAAGTCGGCCGCGCCCGACGCCATCTTTATACCCTGTACCTATAGGTA
The DNA here is from genome assembly GCA_949987675.1 of Chymomyza fuscimana. Classification (NCBI taxonomy): domain Eukaryota; kingdom Metazoa; phylum Arthropoda; class Insecta; order Diptera; family Drosophilidae; genus Chymomyza; species Chymomyza fuscimana. The sequence continues at coordinate 84,647,213 of OX465088.1, forward strand.
CAAAGGGTATACTAGATTTGTGCAATGTATGTAACGGACAGAAAGAGGCGTGGCAGACCCCAAGTCGTTTATACCAAAATGCTTATCATAACCTCGGGTAGCTATTGAGCCATGTCCGTCTGTCCGTCCGTCCGTCCGTCCGTATGAACGCCTAGATCTCGGAGACTATAAGAGCCAGCTGGTGCGCATATTTCCTCAGAAGATAAAGTTTGTTGAATCATGTCAATATCTTCCCCAGTTCCCCCGCAGTAGATTTTCGCGGTTTTAAGCCACACCGTTTAATATTTTTATCTGAAACTTAACATAGCGATGCGTCGTGATTACATGCATCTGTGTGTCAAAAATGAGCAAAATCGGACAAATACAACAGAAGTTATAGTCAAAATGTACTAATTTCGCCCCCTTGCTATTAAACTGCCTCAATATTTGACTTTACGTAATTATGGTAAAAAATTACATACAATCACCAATTTGGTAAGATTATTCATGTTCAAATTTAGTCGATGCGGTCCCCCCGTTCCACGCAATCGATTTACCGTGTTTTCTCCCACACCCCTCAACATATCAACTTGAAATTTACCCCATATACTTTAAATAACTTTTGTGACGTAACTTTCGATTTTCATCAAAATCGGTCAAATTTACGGAATTTAGTGGTATAAATATCGAATTTCACAAAAAAAAAAAATTCCAATTGGAAAGTTCTTAGGAGGAAAATGCAGGAATAAAATTTTTTTTTTTAGAAAAAAGGTACAAGGAATTACACTGTGGGACACCGCCTCGACTGTATCACATTTTTTTTAGTTACATTTTTAATTATTTATACTAAACTTCCAAAAACTCAATGAATTTGCATTTTGGCTTAAATTTTGACTGGCCAAATAATGTGGAACGTCAAATATTGCTGCTACCATATTTTTAGAGATCTTCTTTTTCTGTTTTTTGCAATACGAATTTTATAAAATTAGAAATTTCGGAAGCCACAGTCGTCTACTATCCGGAAATGCTTGACGTCTGTGGTAGCCTTTAAGGCTAACGCTGCATCGATTTTTGGGAAGAAGATGCGAAGAAATTTTCATAAAAATTTGACTTACTTAAATAATTTTTTATGAACTCCATTGGATTGGGTGACTCTAAAAGTGTTGGATGGTCAGAAAGGTTCGACGTGTTACCACTGGCTTTGCATTTTTTTTGACATGTTCGGCACTTTGCACTTTGTTTTGTCTGTTGATATCGATATATAGAATAAATATTCGATTGTATCCGAAAAATTAAACTATCGGTACTATCGATAGTGCCATCGATAGTATCCCACCTCTACTATACACAGCAACTTTTTATATATTGCATTTATCTCATGTGTAATTGTCGCCAATCCAGGGTGCAGGTGGAGCCATCATTGGTCATGCCATAAGGCCACATCAGGCCGTTATATTAATGCTGAATTAAATTTTTTTAACGATCGTCTTTTCAATTTTTTTATTGGGTTTTCATTCAGTAAGTTTTTCGCCAGCCTGTTTTTGTGTCTGGCTAGACGCTCATTATATCGGCTAACGTGTTTGTTTATTTGAAGGTCCACGGTATCCAGATTGAGGTCGTGGTGCAAGGTGGAATTCCTTACACACCAATCGCAACCACGTCTGTATACGTAAGCGATTCGAGCGAGCTGCCATACCCCAGATCTGGATAGCGTACCTCCAAGTAGGTGCCACTATTGTGTTATAAAGCGCTCTTTTAAACCGTAGAGGAAGAGGACTTTTTTATTTAGCAGCTAATACATTTTGGTAATTTTAAAGCGACAACTTTTGATCGCCTGGTTAATGTGTGATCGAAATGTTAGCCGCTTGTCGAGTATCACCCCAAGATATTTCGCTTCACTTTGAATAATGAGGGCTGGCTATCTAGCCATACTGCGGGTGGAGTCTTCCTCTTTAAAGTTTGGCCGTATTTAACCTTGTATTCGTGTTCTCATGTTTCAACACATTTCCGTGTTCTAGGGTCCAGAGGACCCATAATATATTTCTTATGGAGAATAGCTATTTTTAATACATATTCATTTAAAAGACCGAAGTATTTCGCAAAATAGTGACTTTATTTTTCATTAAAAAACAGGTGGAGACAGGTGAACAAGGTAAAAAAAATAATAACGATAGTTTGGTATGCTCTGAATACGACGCAATACTAACTGACTTGCAGAGCTCGCAAAAAACGGTCAACACTTTCATAGTTTCCGAAAAAAACCGTTAACGTACTGTCAGTAAGAGTATAGAAATAATATAAAGCTCATTCTCAAGCTGCACTCAATGCATTTTGTGTTAGCTTTGAGATATGTAAGTTTATGCTCAAAGCTTGGATAAGCTTTGAGCTATATTAAGAGTTGGAAAGCTTGGATTAGGGTTAGTACAGTTACATTTAGTCATAATTTGGATCGAAAATGAAAAGAACATAAAAATATGTTCTCTCTTGTCCTTTTGACTCTTTTGTCTCTCACACACATTACAAAAATAAAGACACTTTTCGCGGCCGCTTTTTGCCACGCGGTGTTTTGCTGAGAGCCTTTTAGTGAGCGATCGCTCAAAGTGTCTTAACATAAGTGTAATTGTGTTTTGCTCAGCCGAAAACACTGACCAGAACCGAAAAGCGAAACGAAAAAAGTGTTCGGCTCAGTGAGAGACCGTTTTTGTTCTATTTTTTCTGTTTTCTACCAATATAGCATACATATGTACATACGTGAAAAAGAGACGGGTCCTATGGACCCGAGAACACGTACGCGGCATGTGTGCGTTTCGCTTCTCTCATTCACACATTTTCCAGACAAACACATTAAAACTCACACAGTAGGTAGATTTTAAGTCCGCTTACATGAATAAATTTACTTTATAGCAAAATATTACATACAAACATCAGTATTTAGTTTCAAAATTTTCTCCGGGTCCAATAGACCCAGAACACGAATACAAGGTTAAGGTAACATTCCACCTGCGAGCCCAGCTCTCAAGCAGGTGGATGTACTCTTGTATCCCATCAGCTACTTCATACTCGCAGGATCATGTGTAAAATATTGCCAGGTCGTCAGCGTATGAAGCGATTAGCATTTTGTCGTTCACAAAAGCCTGCATTAACTCCATTGGGGTAGGGATGTCGGAAGTGTTCAGGTTGTAAAGAAGCGGCGTAAGAACGCTTCCTTGCGGTACTCCAGCTCTCATCAGCCTGGCAGTGGAAAGCGTGCTTTTGATTTCGACTTGGATTCTTCTGTCCTCGTGGTATTATCGCAATATGCCAAAGTACGGAGCAGGAAGCAAGGTCTTAATTTTAGCCAGAAGACCGATCAGCCAAACTCTGTCTAACGCCTGTTTGACGTCGAAAAATACCCCAAAACAGTATTCTTTGTCGTCGAACGCTTTAAGAATATGATTAGCCACTCTATTTACCTGCTCGGCGGTGCCGTGTCCTTCCCTAAATTCAAATTGATGGTCAGGTAAAAAATTGTTGTGTTCATTGATCCTCTGTTTCCTGATCATAGCAATGAGAGCGATTTCCATTGGGCAGGGAAGTGCTGCGTTCTTATTATTGCATTGAAAATCAACGTAATGAAAAAGAGAGCTATCCTTGGCAAGGCTCGCAAGGTAACATGAAATATTCTGTCATGACCTGGGACTTTTGACTTAGGAAGCTTTGTTATAGTTTCCTGGATGGATTGAACAGGCAACTTCATTTGGAGTTTCGTGTCAATATTATAAAAAATATTAAAGATCCTACAAAATAAAGATTAGTATAAAACATTGATTTGTAATGAAAACATAAAAATTGGTTCCTTTGGAGTCAAGGCAGACAATTTTTTTTTTTTTTTTCTAATCTTTTGCTCTGAATTTATTTCGTCTTCAAAAGCTTTTAATATTCTATTGTCGCCTAACATCTTCAACCTGTCTGTTCTCCATTCCCAAGCCGAATATTGCATCTACGATATGGACTCTGAGTAGAATAATGGAAATTTTGTATCTCTCTACACTGCCCATCAAAATATGAAAATTAGAAAATTACTTCAATATACCTGATTTTACTAATACCTTTTTAGTTTTCCCTTGATTTTACAAATTTTTAGGGGTTATTAAAACAATATGAATTTTTCTTATGTTCTTCATTTTTAGTATGTTCCTTGAATATGTCAATCACCATTTTTTATTTAAACACGTGTTTTTATACGTTCTTTACTTGGTGTGAATATGAATCAAATCGATTTGGTGGAACAATGTTAAAAAAAAATAAAACAAAAATTTGTTAATGTTTTTTTAAAAAGATGGCGTACGTTAAAGTCGGGTGCGACTTTGGGATACCCTGTACCAGTAATTCCAATTAAGTCCGATATATTTCTTAAGCACTCTAAAAGACAATTGATTGCCAAATTTGGGTACGATATCTTCAAATCCTTAAATATGTCAAAAATATGTTTTTTTTACCGATTCGTCCAATGGGATATAGTCATCCGATTTTGATCAAATTTAGGACAGTGCTTGGGTACTATAAAAAACTTCCGAGTGTCAAACTTGGTTAAGATATCTTCATAAACAAACGAATTATCCATCTAAAACTTTTTGGTTTTTTGGAGGTCCTCTGTAACACCCGTATGGGAGCCATATAATATAACTATGATATCAAAAAAATAAAATAAACGTGGGATAGTAAGGGATCTTATCTGAAAGTTTAGTTGCTGTAGCTCTTACCAACTCTGAGATCTAGGCGTTCATACAGAAGGACAGACAGACAGACGGACATCGGTATATCGACTTCTCTAGTCCTGATCATACTTTTCATGCAACTATTGACCTGTAATGCTATGTATATAAATATATTTATATATGCATATAAAGAAGGAGGGAGTTTTAAGCTGAATTTTTATTTTGAGATAAAATAAAAAATTCAACACGTCACAATATTAAGGAAAACGGGATACATGGTCACACTAGATAAATTGCTTAAGAACTTCAAAAGATATTTTATTTGCCAAATTTGGTTACGATATTTTCATAAGCAAACAAAAATAAACAGTCGAATTTTGCACCAAACACTTTTTTTGACCGATCGGTACTGTTGGGGCTCCCAATCACTGGTGTCATAAATTTTAATAAATTGTTGTAATATTTTATAGAATACATACTTCTTGTTTTTATAATGAAAAAATCTGACTTAACATTGCTCAACAAAAGTTTTTTTTAATTATTTGCATTAAATAGTGCAATTTCAATAAATTACAATAATTTTTTTTAATACATTTTTATACCCTGTACCGTATGGTACAAAGGGTATATTAAGCTTGTGCAAGCCGAAAATGTATGTAACATACAGAAAGAGACGTCGGAGACCTTTCAAAGTTACCTAAAGTCTGATCAGGGTGACTAGAGAGGTCGATATACCCATGTCTGTCTGTCTGTCTGTCCGTATGAACGCCTAGATCTCAGAGATGGTAAGAGCTAGAGCAACCAAACTTTCAGATAAGATCTGTTATTATCCTACGGGAGACGAGTTTATTTTATTTTTTTGATATCGGGGTTATATTATATAGCTCCCATAGGGGTGTTTCAGAGGACCTCGAAAAAAACTAAAAGTTTTAGATGGATAATTCGTTTGTTTATGAAGTTATCGTAACCAAAGGCACTCGAAAGTTTTTGATAGTTCCCAAACACTGTTCCAAATTTGAGCAAAATCGATTGCTTATACATATCATATAGCTCCTATAGCACAGATTTTTTGTTTGTTTATGAAGATATCGTAACCAAATTTGGTGTTCCAAAATTTTTTATAGTTCCCAAACACTGTACAAAAGTTGATCAAAATCGGATGACTATATCATATAGCTCCCATAGGACCAATCGGTCAAAAAAACGTTTTTTGCACAGAATTCGGTGTGTTTCGTTTGTTTGTGAAGATATCGTACCAAAATTTGGCAATCAATTGTCTTTTAGAGGGCTTAAGCAATATATCGGACTTAATTGCAATTACTGGTACAGGGTATCCCAAAGTCATTAACATTAACAAATTTTTGTTTTATTTTTTTTAACATTGTTTCACCAAATCGAATTGGTTCATATTCACACCAAATAAACAACGTATAAAAACTCGCTTTTAAATAAAAAATGGTGATTGACATATTTAAGGAACATACTAAAAATTAAGAACATAAGAAACATTCATATTTTTTAAGAAAATGTAGTATTTCAGTAATTTAGTCACAAATAAATAAAAACGAAAAACACTTTTTTTTAAATTAAGCCGCAACGCGTTAAGTGTAAAAACCGAAATTTTCGAAACAAATTTTTTTTGCCCTATGCGAACTGGATCATTAGTTTTCAAAAATCGCTGGGGGCAACAGCCCACAAATTTCCAGTTCCTTATCCAGTTAGACCCTTTGGATCCGAAATTCTTTTCAGAGGGAACGGAGAAATATATCAAAAAACTTGATCTTCTTGACTATTATGCGCATCTTTTGGCTCCAAAACTCTTATAGACTCTGAGATCCTTTTACTCATATAGCACATCCGATATTTAAAGTAGTAACCAAAACGATGTATAATTTTTAATGCAACAAACTACTTAAGAGAGATTGGAACAGATCGATAGACTAACTTCAAGAGCGGCATATAAACAAATTAGAGCCAATGATTACTGCTGGTCTGTGATTCTATCCACTTTATCCACACCCCCTCTAGACTAAATGGAACAAATAAAATGAACCCAAAAAAGGGCTTGCACGTTTCCAACCATCAAGGAAATAAAATGTTGGACCGACAAACGGCCACAGTTTCCGCCAACACTGCAACTCACCCAACTACTTACGACACACGTCCTCCGGGCTAAACGCATGGAAAACGCCGAATCGCCAAGTCGATTTGATGCTCTGTGGTCGGTTAATGGACAAGTGGCAGCCTAAATTGGTTGGCGTTTATACGGTTTTGGTTGCTGCGTTTGATGCTGGGATGCTGGGTTGCTGGTCCGGGTTATGGTTATGTCAATCATTATGTTGATGGTTACGGTTATGGGGCTAAGGCAAACGATTACCAATAAGATGAGTTGCAATATTATACCCATTCGCAGTAATCGAAATTCGAGAGTCTATTGGCACTGCCGCTACTGCAACTATCCCAGAGAGGAGGAGGAGCAAGTTTTGGTAGCTTTCTTCATGATAGCCTGTTTGACAGTTTCTTCTTCAAGTGCTAAAAGGACACTAAATGGATTACTCACAGGATAAATAAAATCTAGGCGAGAGTTTATGTTTTTGACAGCTACCAGAGTCGGATGAAACTCAAATGCAATGAGATAATTTCATGGCCAGCCAAACGCAAAATATTGGCAGTTTTAAAATTAATCGCACCCTTCAAAGCTGTCGAATGTTGAACGATTAAGTAAACTATACGAGAACGTAGCTCAAACTGAAAGGTCGGAAACGGAAACTTGCCAATCCCCATAGACTGGCTGTCTGTTTGTCCAGTTCGTTGCTGTACACCTGGCTGGCGTCTGACTGACAGAAAACGCGAGCAACTGTCAGAGTTTGCAAATTCATTCCAGATGTAAACATTCCCAGAGGAAACCATTTCACACAAATTTTACGTCTGTTTACTCAAAATGCAGTAACTGACGTTGGGTTTGAGGAGAGCACTGAAGTGGGGCTTTGTGGTGCTTGGCATTTTGCTGGCAATACTTACTGCGAGGGCTGTCATATATGTATATTTATAGCATTGAAGTCAAGGAGCGGTTATGTAGTATTCGAAAGCCATTTTATTGTTCTTCAAGAAAAGGATGCCCTCCCGAGGATGGTATCTCTAAAATGAGCTTGTTGAACGCTTTATAAAATATCTACAAAAACTCAAACGTACTAATTACACTATGGTAGCCATGGAAAGAGTGAATTCGAAATTGGCGTGACCTCCCAACTGGGATTCAGGAAGCAGCTGGCCCAAACAGAGAGATCGTTGAGATATATTACTAATATCTTTTACATACCATGAATCTACCAAATAATCGAATAAAGAATATGGTAATACAAAAAATAGAAGAAAAAAAGACTGCGCATTAGTAAAAAAAAACACACAAAAATATATATCCTATAGATTGCCTTCTCTCAAAAATCTTTTATTTTAAAATATGTCATAATTCATGAAATTAAACTTATAAATAAAAAACCATAATTTTGTTGTATGGTACTTCATTACAATCAACCCCAACTGCTGTTGCCAGAAAATGTTGACCTCTCCATTTATTATTGATTATCGAAAGCCAAGAAATCTCTGTTTGAGTCGGTGTCGAAAAGCTAAGATTGTCGCGATGAATGAAAATCCGTCTTTGGTGATTGGTTTTCTATAAGACTTCAATAACTTCAGAAAAACAAACGGTTCAGATAAGTGCAACAGTTGCCACAAGGCTAGTTTTCAAGAACATCTTTGAAAAGGAAAGGTCTTAAACGTTTAGCAAGATTCGGTATGATAAAAACGTGTGGTCTATATGACAGCTTTGCTCTGCTGCTCTTGTTGCAATTCTATAATATTCCGAAACGTCGGGAGGCCAATCAAAGTCTACTTCAAAACAATTGTACGCGAGATAATCTCTCTTTGTAAACAACTCGCAGGCAGAAGATCCATCGCTTATACAATTTAAGGAAGGAAAGGTTACTGAAGATTGTGGTAAAAAGTAAAAGTAAGTAAAGCCATTTTTTTTTAAGAATTTAAGTCAAAATTTGTATGCAGTGGAAGATTTGCATATCCAAAGCTTTTTTATGGTATTAAATGGTTTTTCTTACAAAAGATTATCTAAACATGCAGAAAGCTACATATTACAAATCGATTCATGTATTTATTTACACGGCTACCCTCTCAATGAACCAGCGCTTCTGCAAACAACTTTTTAATGTGACCTAACCCAGAAACATAAATAGCAGCCCTCGCATACAATTTTTGCCTTTATGACCAACGCCATGAGTAAGTGCAGTTCAACTTTTGACTTCGACAATTGCTTGGCGCAGTTCGCATGTTGTAGTTTTTTATTATTTTTTTTTATTTTGAGCTGCTCCACACGAAAACAATAACAGGACATGGTACAAAAAAAAATAAATGGGTCTAGACGAAGCCTCAATGCACTTTCGACAAGGGGTCTTGACAATTCAAATTAACTTGCAAGCAGGGTTGCCACACTAACAACTCAACTTAATCTCTGCAGCTTCCAAACAAAACAACTTAATTAGTATGTAATTTGAAAGATTTAAAGAACAATTTGTCACTAATTAATGAAATATAAAGAAGGTAGTTGGAGTTAGACCAGCTTGAATTTCGCCACAGCGTTCATTTTCATCGATTATGCTAGGAAAATAAGTTTATTTTTGTAGCATTATTGGTTCCATTCAACAACAATAATAACAACAACAACAACTGCAAAAAGTCAACTTGTCAAATTTGTTCGAAAGCACTTAAAACTTTTACGCAACTTGTTGTTTTCTTGTACTATGTAGTAACATTATGGTATTTTTCCACTACATCGACTGCGCTCCACTGTGGTAATGGTTGACCCCAGCGGGCGTTTAGAATTGTAGAGTTGCCGTGGTGCCCTCCTGTCATTGTCGCCTGATTTGCCAATTTAGCACTTTCCTTTTCACAGCTACAAAATGTGTTGTGCCAAAAATCAAGCTTTTGAAACTGGGTCTGCCGATTACCAAGTACTTTGGCAGAAAACTTTTTTTTCCTTGTGCAATCTTTGGCAACTCTGTTGGCAGGCTTACTGACACTGTCCCGGGTCTGTGCCCGAGCTCGAGCCGCAACAAGGCAATTGAATGACATTTTTTCAATAAGTTGCGAGCCGCAGCCGGCCCAAAGAGGAATATGAAAGATAGTTAAGAACGGTGGGGAAAAAACGAAAAATGCCAAAAACTTGGCAACTTTTCCGATTACGGTATTTGCGAAATTCTAACATCATTTTGTACAAGGTTCGACTTTAGTCCTTTGGAGGTATGCCTCAAACCCCTCTAAGCTCTAGGTGCTTGACAATTGCTATTTGCAGAGTCTAGCTAACTCCCTAACTATAGAGCAGGCACAGCGCCCAAAAGTTTTGCACTGACAATTTGTATTTACATTGAACGGTTCCGCCTCCTCCGCTGCAATTCACCGAAAGTTTGCTCCATTTATACATTCCAACCCATGCTCCGCCTGCTGCTTAAAGCCATTTAATGATGCCATTGCCCCATCTCTAGCCGGCTACATATTTGATAGACGGCTTAATTGCCCATCGAATTGTATAGCATAAAATTAATTTTCATTTAGCTGCCGCAATCGTGTTACAGGTGTCCACTAAGTGGGTGGTGCTCCAGTCCAATCTTTATCCTGGCTAACAAAGCCATTTGCAATTTCTGGCTCTGCACACTCACACACATACAGCGGGCACTTTGCACGCCGTTTATCTCAGTATCTGTGTATGGTGCTAGAGATATATGTATCTATCTATATGGTTATTGGGGTACTCTGCAATGGGCACAGCAATTTGTTTTAATAGAGGCACAGTGGGTGCTCGGTTGGAAAACTCACTCTTTTCCATCCTCTCTGATGCTTGCTCGTCATATTGTTATGGACGTCATGTCGTTATGCCATTATAATTAGAATAAATTTAGTAGACTCCAGGCTAAGTTTGTTAAATATTTTCAAATTGAAGTACGAGCTAGCATTTTGTGGCATCAGATCAACACATATAAGTTAACGCCACACATCACTTTTCCCCTAAATCCAATACTACTACTATATTGATGCGTAAGCTCATCTGACGATCACACCACCCAAAGGCGACACCGGACGCAGCAAGCATTCGGCAGCGTCAGCAGCTAGACCATTGGCGACGATCAACAGCAGCGGCAGCGCAGCCGTAAACATAAACATTGGCGGCGGCAGCGCAGCGTTAATCTAAACATCTGCAGACAGCAGAGTCAGCAGTTATTATTTATAAATATCACTGTTAGAAGATTAAGACAGTTCAGTTGTTCAGCTGTAGTTTTAGTTTTGAGTTTGATTTGTGTCAGCTGGAGTTAGAGTTAAGAAATATTAAATAAAGTTTTTTTTAAATATAAATTAAACAGAGTTTAATTAATTGGCGCCCGAGCAGGGACCGGAAAAAAAAAACTAGTTCTCGCATAAACGGTGTTCATTGCATAACCTAAAGTACGAAGCTAAGTTAAAAATCCGGTCTAAAACCCAAATGATCGAGATAACCCTTTGTGTACGAAATCTAAAAAAATCGTGATACAAAGTGTAACTTTCGCAAATAGAAGGTGTACTCGTAAATCCAAGTAAAAATTGGTGGAGTTATAATATCTTAAAAACGGCGAAGTTAAAGTTTAAAAACTCGGTCAAAACCTTTTACCTTGTCTGTGCCTGAGACAAGAGAAATAACCGTGTAACGTAAAATAAAATACGAAAAAAAAACACGTGCATACCCCTGTTTTTGACAGGCGAGAAAAATAAAACAAAAAAACAAAAAAGTAATAATCAACAAATCGTCGCCTCGTTCTGCAAGCTCCGTGCCCAGACGAACCGGAAACAAAAGTACTCGACGTAGGATCCCGAGTAGGCCGCACCAGCTAAAAAGGAAGTCATCCACTCAGTCACCGGAAAGATGCGCCGTACGATTATATTAATGTAAGCGATTAGTTAAAAATTGAAGAAAAAAATTAAATAAGAAAAAAAATAAAAATCAAATTAAAAAGAAAAGAAGAAAAAAGAAGAAAGAAAAAAATTATATTTAAGAGAAAATATAAGAAATAAAGAGAAAAAACATAAAAATTAAATAAGAAAAGGAAAAATATTTTAATCAAAAGGTCTTAAAAAAGAAAAAAAAAAACAAAATAATCTTGCATATTTTTTTTAAAAAAAAAATAAATAAATAAAAACTATAAACAAAGAGAAAAAACATATGTAGTTATCTTGCATAAACAAGACAAACGTTGATAAATCCAATCGTATAAGTTAAGAGTAAAAGAAAAAAAGCCCATTACATTATATTGACTATATTTTGCATGAATTGTTGAAAATCTTATTGACTATACTTTGCATAAGTTATTGAAAATCTTATTGACTATATTTTGCAAAAATTATTGAAAATCTTATTTTGCATAAGTTATTGAAAATCTTATTGACTGTATTTTGTATTGGTGATTGAAAGTTTTATTAACTGTAATTCATATTATTGATTACAAACGTTCTCAATTGCAAGTTATAATTTATTGAATTTTTCTTATTGATTTATTGTCCGTCCGAAAATTTATCTTGGGAAAATGGCCAACGAAAATAATTCGCGTCCCTTGAATTTGGGCTCCGGTACAAGCTCAGCAGCCTGCGTACAAACGCTAGGCGCTCAGCAGTTAGAGAACACGGTTCTCGCTATCGTGAAAAATGTGTTAAGTGCGGGAGGGGGACAATTAATAAAAGATGTCCTTAGCCCCGAAACGCGTTACGAGGACGTGACAATCGGACGAGACTATATAAACAACGGTACTGACCACGACAAAGTGCCCGGAATGGCGGCACAAATTAGGGATTTTTCAGGCAGCAAGTCTGAGTACAGCTCTTGGAAAAAGAGCGTCGATCGGGTTCTCGCAATGTACGTAGAGAGCTCCCCGAAGTACTATTGTGCAATTGTCACAATCAGAAATAAAATAGTGGGAGAGGCAGACGCGGTTCTCGAGTCTTACAATACTCCCCTAAATTGGAAAGCAATTTCGGATTGTCTTTCATCCCATTACGCGGATAAACGCGATTTGAAAACCTTGGAGTACCAATTGTACTCTCTGTCTCAAAGACAGATGACCATTAAAGAATTTTACCAAGCTGTATATTATCAGCTCTCTCTGATTTTAAATCAGATTAATACCTTTGAATCTTCGGCAGAGACCATGAGTACTCTGACCGATTTGTACAGAGATAAGGCATTGGACACTTTCGTGAGAGGCCTCAATGGCGATCTCTCAAGACTTCTGGCCATTAAAGAGCCACGTGACTTAAGTCATGCTTTACATTTGTGCGAGCTGATCGAGAATCAGAATACTCGTAATGCCACAAATAGATTTTCCAAGCCACCTGTTCCTCCACGGAACACGTATTACCAAAGAAATGACCAAAGTCATTCAAATAAAAATAGATTCCAAAACTTCCAACCGCAGTTGTATTATCAACCGCAAAATCAACAGTCTCACTTTAGACAACCATTTATGCCACAATTTAGGCAAAACCACCAACAACAATCTGCTCCCAGAGCTACATTTAATCCATTTGCACAAAATCATGTGCCCTTACCTCCAAAGCCACCGGTACCCATGGATGTAGATACGTCCGTGCAAACGAAGCAAGTAAATTACATGAACAGACCCCAACGCAACGAATTCTCCGCAAAACGTCCCCATTCAGGTCAATTTCAACCTAATAAATTCCAAAGGAATTTTAACATACAACATAAAGAACCTGACCACTACGAGCAACTAAGTAAGAGTTGTACAGACATTGATAATATAACCTTGAAGGAGGGTGAGCCTAGAACAGCATACTCTGACCTTCATTTTTTAGAATAGACGGTTCCTCGCTTCCTTATTTCCAATGCAAGACGAGGGACAACAAAGTTTACAATTTTATGATTGACACTGGGTCGACTAGAAGTTATATCCAGTCGTCCCTTATAAGAAACCCAAGAGTTAACGATACAGTATTTACAGCAGAAACATTAGCAGGTGATCTTGATATCACCCATCATACGTTTCTAAATTTGTTCAGTTTGCCTTTTGCACTGAAGTTTTATTTACTAAGCCCTCTTAAGACCTTTCACGGTATTATGGGTAACGATTTACTTAAAGGATTAAAAACGAACGTTGACCAGGACAACAACAGAATGACTTTGAAAAATGGGCATAGTGTGACAATCAAATATCTAAATTTAGAGACAATCAATAACGTTAATTTGCAAACTGAGCATATGACAGAAAAACAACGGGACTGTATGATAAAATTGACAGAAAAACATGACACACTTTTTTCCGATCCCGACAGAAGGCTAGCCTTCATCACAAATGTCGTGGCGGAAATTCGGACAAATACCGATACACCGGTATATACTAAACATTACCCTTACCCTGCATCATTGAGAGCAGTGGTGGGAGAGAAACTAAAGGGATTGTCAGACGACGAGATCATAAGAAGATCCAAGTCTGCCTACAACTCACCATTTTGGGTTGTGGAAAAAAAAACTGGTATTCCAGATAAAAAGGATCACAGACCAGTGATCGACTATCGAAAGCTTAATCTGATAACAATTTCCGATAGATACCCGATGCCAGAGATCGGAGAAATAATCGCACAATTAGGCGAAAATAAATACTTTTCAGTCTTAGATCTGAAAAGCGGATTTCATCAGATACGATTAAAGGAATCTGATATTGAGAAAACAGCTTTTTCTGTTAATGGAGCCAAGTATGAATTTACTAGACTCCCATTCGGCTTAAAGAATGCGCCAGCTATTTTTCAAAGAGCATTGGACGATATTTTACATGAACATATCGGGAATTCATGCTACGTCTACATAGACGACATAATTGTGTTCGCTAAAAACGAAGCGGAACACATAAGAAACCTTGAAAAAATATTTAAGACCTTAGAAAAGGCTAACGTAAGATTGCAAATGAATAAATGCGATTTTTTTAAACAGGAAGTTAACTTCCTAGGATTTACTATTTCCGGCGACGGAATTAAAACTAATGAGGATAAAATCAAAGCAGTTTCGAAGTTTCCAATTCCATCCAGTCTCAAAGAGTTGAGATCTTTTCTTGGATTGGCAGGTTATTATAGGCGATTCATCCGCGATTTCGCAAAAATCGCAAAACCTTTAACTACTCTATTGAGAGGAGAAGATGGTAGGGTCGGAAAAAATATTTCCAATAAATTAAAAATAAACATTAAGGGCGAAGCCCTCGAAGCGTTTAAGAAATTAAAAGAATCTTTGGTCTCTCAGGACGTGATCCTCAGATACCCAGATTTCAACAAAGAGTTCAATCTCACTACCGATGCTTCAAACTACGCCATTGGTGCAGTTCTTGAACAAGGCGGAAAGCCAATAACGTTCATATCCAGAACATTAAATAAAACCGAAGAAAATTATGCCACGAATGAAAAGGAAATGTTGGCAATAGTTTGGGCCTTACAAAGCCTTAGATTATACCTTTATGGTAAAGCAAGAGTAAACATTTTCACGGATCACCAACCGTTAACCTTTGCTCTTAGTAACAAAAACCATAACGCCAAACTTAAGAGATGGAAAAGTTATATCGAAGAATATAACTACACCTTGAAATATAAACCAGGCACAACAAATGTTGTAGCTGATGCTCTATCTCGTATCCCAAACGAGAATATGCCTGACCAAATTAATTCGTCTACGACGCACAGTCGTTCTGACTCGTCCAGAGTAGAATCAGATGCTGCTACAATGCACAGTGATGAGAGTTCATCACACGAGTTGATTCCTACTATGGAAGTACCAATAAACGTTTAGTTAACGCCACACATCACTTTTCCCCTAAATCCAATACTACTACTATATTGATGCGTAAGCTCATCTGACGATCACACCACCCAAAGGCGACACCGGACGCAGCAAGCATTCGGCAGCGTCAGCAGCTAGACCATTGGCGACGATCAACAGCAGCGGCAGCGCAGCCGTAAACATAAACATTGGCGGCGGCAGCGCAGCGTTAATCTAAACATCTGCAGACAGCAGAGTCAGCAGTTATTATTTATAAATATCACTGTTAGAAGATTAAGACAGTTCAGTTGTTCAGCTGTAGTTTTAGTTTTGAGTTTGATTTGTGTCAGCTGGAGTTAGAGTTAAGAAATATTAAATAAAGTTTTTTTTAAATATAAATTAAACAGAGTTTAATTAATTTATATTTTAATATTAAATCTGGTAGATTTTATAAAGTTTATTAATTTAATAAATGCATTTTGCATTTTGTTGGCTTAAATTTTTACTAAGACCAGCAATACGATAAGTCTATATTAACAAAAGTTACTGGTAGTAAGTGGAAAGTAGGAGACTTGGCAGATCTAAATTGTATATAAGAAAATGGTCAACATTGACTGGGGTATTGATTTAGCAATGTCCGTTTGACCGTTCTTTCTGAACAAGTTTGTTTCAAAGACCACACTTGAACTTATAATTATCTATTTCTAAGTTATAGAACGTTTATATTGGAAACAATGTTTCAGTTCCACGGCCGGATATCTTTTGATTTATTTGAACATAATTGGGATGTGCAAATTGTCTGGCATAAATGCAAAATGACTACGAAAGCTATGGCGTTTGTGCTCAAAGAAAAAGTGTTCTAAATAGACCTTAATGGGTCTGTAGATAATTCTACATATAGGTATCTATTTTTTTAAATAACATTATAGTTGCAATTTCTTTGCAGTTACACATCGGAAAATATATATTGTGAAAAGGGCTTTCGCTCTGCTTACCTTTTATACTTTTGCCTCATGTTTAGGGTTGCCGACGTCGTTGCTCGGGCATTATTGCCTTTAGGCACTTATGCCACACCTCAAATTTATTTTATATTGAACTTTGGATGGACAGGAAATAGAAAAAAAGAGTTTTCGTTTACTTACTACTGACTAGTGTTCGCAATTTGCATTTTAGTAATGCAAAACAAACAAAAAATTGTTTAATTTATTTTTTAAACAGAACGACTTTATTACTGTACATAATACTCTCTTAAGCAAAATGAGCTTACTCCAGAGTTCCTTTAAATTTGTAAAGCGTTCCAACATATATTAATGTTCCTAAAAACAAATATGATAAGACAATTCTTGAATTCAGCCAAAAAAAATTGGCAGTTTTCCGGAAAACGAATCCGAACATTTTATTCGGATTAGTTTTGAAACCGAATTTTTGGTGCTCCCAATTTCACTAAAACGAATTTTTTAGCTGGTTTTAAGCCGAATGTTTTGTTGCAAGAGAAATTAAAACGAATTGGCAAAATAGGTTACACTGAAATCATTCTTAAATATTCTTTGATATCTTAGTTCCTATATATGCCAATTAGTTATGTATAAATAATTTTAATTATTTTTTTTTCTGAATCAAAATAATGTTAATTTCATGTCGTGGATAATTTCCCTCGAAATGTGTTAGCTGTGCTAACAATGAGCAAGGGAAATATGAGTAGATGGCGACAGTAAAACATTCGGATTTGGGAGCAAGCAAAAATGAATCCGAATAAAATTGTTCGTTTTGTTTCTTTCGTTTTCCGGAGCACGGCCGAATATCAAACTTTAATCAAGATAAAACATTTTTCTGGCTATACTAAAAATTCTCAAATGAACCAAAAATAGCCATAATCAAAAATTCTAAAAACATGACTAAAGGGTTAAATTATATAAGATAAAAAAATTAATTAATTAAGATTTGTAGCATAATACAATTTTAAACTTAAAACAAGAACAAAACCAATTAACATTAAACCTAAAGTTTTTAAATTAAGTTAGTCACACTTAGTTAACTTTATGGCTTTTCCTTACCGGAAAAGTTTTTTTGATATTCTTTTTTTTTAAACATGATTTTGACAGTCGTTGAATTCATATTGACTTCATATGAATAGATCGAATAAGCGCTTGAATATTCAAAATACTTTTTAGCCTTTTTCGTCATTTTTTTTTTTAACATGATTTTGACGGTCGTGGAATTCATATTGACTTAATATTTTCAAAATAAATATCGAATAGATCGAATAACCGCTTGAATATTCAAAATACTTTTTAACCTGCCCTCGTACTGAATGAGAAGTAACTGTTCTGGATGGATAAAAACTTGATTAGCTGTTACCTAGAGTCTAAATATTTTCAAGTAACAATTGTTGAAATCTTAGCTTAGACTAAATCGGAAACTAGATACAGGATCTTTTCAGCTGAGTTAAGATATGACTATACAAACAAAATTATGCTTAGAATTTGAATCAAATATGGTAAAGCAAAAAACATGGCAAGGAAAAGCTTAAAAAACGTATGTTAGTCAGCTGAAAACTTAAGAGGATCAAATATTAAATAGTATTGAACTGCTTGTACTCATATACATATACAAACTAACGACTGTTTTATTTGCACTGCTTGGCACATCAAATACTGCTTGCCAAATGAACAAGAAGAAATGAATGCAACAAAAATAACTTTTTACACTAAATTTTAAGCGAAAACTATGAAAATAAACCTAAATTCTTGCTCACTATAAAACTAACCCAAACATGCAAAAATCAAGATTTCAGAGAAGAATTTCAATTTTATTGCTTTAAGCCACACAGACAAACTATTTGATGGTAACTTAAACCAAAATACGATTGCCATTCCAATTAGACAAAATCAAAGTCAATTTCCTTGCTTAGTTTCCCAAGCAAAAGTTTTTTGACATCTATGAGACATATAACAAACCACAGGACATGCAAAAAAAAGGCAAATTCTTTTGAACCAACTAATAATTTATGCCAACATTTTTTGACGCCATTGAAGCGAGTGTAACCCTTGTTTGAGGTTGGGCAATAAAATAAAATATTTATGAGTTAACATTATGGGATTTGTTTTTGGTCGCTCTGCATATGTATGTATCTACGGGTATCTATAACATGAACCTGTAACGTTTGCCATGTATAGTCCCTGTGTGTGTGTAGTCCTTTGACCTGCCCCCTGTGTGTTGCGGATTGACGGCCTTGTTACTAGGCGTTTTTGCGGTTACTGTGGTGGGGGGCTATTCACATAGGCCATTCCGTACCGGTTTATTTATTGCATTCGAGGCGTTAACACGAAAGCATTTTGCGGAAATGGAAACTAAATAGTCGTGGTTAAATTATTAAATGGCCAACACAGCGGTATCCAACAATGTTGTTTCTCTTTTTTTTTTCTTTACGATCCAAAGTGTTGCCTATAAAAATTTACTGTTATTGACGGTGAGCGCAAACAAACCCAAACAAACCCCAACACATTCGTACATACTCATACGAACTCATGTTTGTTTGCGCATAAATGAATGTAAACATATAATTCTTATGTATAGTCAAGTGAGTAACAGCAGCAAGATAAATAAATCCGATTCCAAGCGAGATTCCAGCTCCACACGCACGTTTCACCAATCCCCTTCCCTTCACACACCCTAGTAGTAATTCATGAATAGTTGCTGGCAAGTGTTTGGAAACACTTTGAATATCTTTACCAGTGTTGGCAGATTTGCGAACTGGCTAGCGAGAGAGCTTATGATGTAACGATTTCCGGCTAGCTCAACGGGGATGAGCTCCAAAGCAAACATCTTATTGTCATAAAGTACAAAAACTATCTGAATATTTTTAGAAAATTGAGAGTTTGCCTTTGTGATTTTTATGCGGCCAGCAAAACTACTGAGATATTTACTCGTGTGATGTTTTCGAGAGCGTCAAGGCTAGACACAGTGGTTATGAGTATATGGAAAACGAGGTCAAAAATACGTCTAGATAAAATGTGGTGCTGTGACTAATAGCCAGCCGCAAAATGTTAAAAAACTTGAACTATCCTATGATAGCTAGAATAAAGTACATCGACTTAAAACAATGGACATATATATTTAAGGAACAAGAAAATGTTCTACAAACGATTTTCATCATGTGTAAAAAATAAATTCCTGAAAATTGAGGCATTTCAATCTAATGAAAAACCATTGCTTTTAATCTTTTATTTAATTGTTACTTTTATATAAATAAAATTTCTATTTTACACGAAAATAACTGAGGTTGCCGGACAACAGAGCATACATTTTTAATAAAGGACCCTTAAATCATGTTTGAGGTGTTCACTAAAGGCAAGAATGCCCGAGTAACGACGTGAGCAACCCTAACAAAAAGGCAAAAAGGTAAAAATGCACGATGAAATAAAAGTTACCACACTGGAAGTACTGAAGCTAGAATGGCATAGTTTTAGTAGTCTAAATCGTTCGTAAATGCCCATTTCTTTTTTTTATTGCAAATAAATGTTGAACGCTGCCCTTTTACTATTTTGCATTTATGCCAGAGTACGTGAACCACCCAATTTATTAGATGCTATGACAATTAAAGTAACATCTACAAATTTGTGAAATAATTATTTCTGCTTATGCCTAGAACCACTGTGCACAGTGAGTTACCCATTAAGCTAAGTAATTGGGTCAATATATGTATAAACAAAGTGATTAAAGAGCATAAAACAGTCGAAATTGTTATTTTTATTATAATCGCCTTTATAATTAACATATCTTTGTAAACAAATCAAATCGTTGTAGTGCAGCAACATTGAGATCCGACAAGTGGAAATGACGAAACGGGAAGCTTGTTAGCGTTTTCGCCGAAATCGAAACTTAATGTACTATGCTATAATAATATTATCTAACTTTGTTTCAGCTTGTCGGTTTGCTTATTTGTTCTCGATTGTGAGAGAGACACACGAAAAACTTGAAAAGAAACTCTTAAGTTTTGGTCAGCTGGAAACCGGTATACACTTTATGACACCCCACAACACTTTATATGAGTCAAGAGTGCGATTTTCTTTCCAAAAAGTTTATTATGTTCTGCACGGCACGCTCTTGAGTTCAAGTGTAGCGCATCTTTAAGATGCGTAGAAACAGCTCCAAGCTTAAGGCCAGGTTTACTCAAAAGTATAAAAGTAAGCGCGAAATAACCGCGTTTAGTTATAACTTAAACGCTGCCAACATGTTCAGAACAATTCCAATACTGACGCTGCTTATTTGTGGTGCAGCCATGATGGCTGAGTCCAAGCCCATTTTCATCAAAGTATTTTCACCCGGTGGTAATATATTTATGTTAAATGTGCCAGTGCTTAAAAATGTGTAATGTTCTATATTAACATTAGGTTACTCCGGCGGTAGCAGCAGCAACCAAGTCTCCAGCAGCTCTGCAGTCAATCCTCAACTCTTCACCAATCTGATATCGACCAAGATACAGCTGCTGACCAGCCTGCTGCAGGCCAAGAATTCTGGCGGCGGATTTGGTTTTAGCAAATCTTTTTCATTTGGAAGCACTACTACCACCACAACGGAGCGAACCAGTACTGCCCACACCACAGAGGTAAACACAGATTTCATACCGGAAGTTTCCTCCACTACTACTCACACAACAACTACAGGAGGTGGCGGGGGAGAGTCGTTTAGCTCCACTGAGACGCCGCAGCCCACAGTACATCCCTTCCCAGCGGTCAGCACCACGACGCCAGTAACGCCCACGAAGCATACGACAGAGGCATACGAAAGCTCTTCGGATGCCAATAATGGCTATGGCTACAAGGAACCCAGCACGACCACGGATCGCTCTAACGGCTACGGCTATCAAAATCCCACAACAACGCAACGCTCTAATGGTTATGGCTATCAGGGCCCTAGCACCAGCACACAAGGCTCCAATGGCTATGGCTATCAGGGACCTAGCACCAGCACACAAGGCTCCAATGGCTATGGCTATCAGGGCCCTAGCACCAGCACACAAGGCTCCAATGGCTATGGCTATCAGGGCCCTAGCACCCCACAAGGCTCCAATGGCTATGGCTATCAGAGTGCCAGCACCACGCAACGCTCTAGTGGCTATGGCTATCAAAATCCCATTACCAGCAGCTCCAGTTCCAGTGCTGCTGTTCATAATCAATACTTGCCAGCTCCTCTTGCCTTTTAACTATTGTTTGTTAACACAATTTTTTGAAGATCTATTATGTAACCTAGTCTGATATATGTAAATATCGTAGAACCCATGCTTCACTGATGACAATTAGAATGTATTTCATCTATGACTACAGCTGTGGTTTTATTTCTTGCGGAAGTGTTTGAAAACTAGTCTCTACGGACAGCAAAACCCACAGACAGACAGTTCGACTGATTGAAGTGTGACTTCGGTCTCATTGGAAGTTAATTAGCATAAAAACCAGTTACTGTGAGAAGAATACAGCTTATACCATAAACAAAAACCAAAAATCGATGACAAGTTGATTCTTAAGTGTGTGCTATATATACATATATGTATGGTTAGTCGTCTATGCTGGGTACATTCCCTAGTCGGATCTATCAAGGCAACCCAGCAACCGGCTGAACCACTCACTACCAGTTTGGTAGTCTTTTAAAGAGGTCGATACTGCTAAACTGTTTTAATGCCAATATTTGGCTGACTTGCATTTTGGCCCAAAAATCCAACCACAAATTAAATACGTAGGCCAGATAAATAAATCCAAAATATAAATCAATTAATGCTATGTTTGTGAGATTAGTTTTTGACAGTTTAATTGCTGTTTGCCAAAGTCCATATAGAATGGACGCATTGCTGTACATAAATTGTATTTGTTGCTCTTCCGTTGACTGATTTGGGCTCCAAAATGGCAGCAGTTTGCAAGCATAACAAACATTGCATAAGGTTATCCAATGGGCCACAATGCTCATTTGGTTTATGGCTGTTCGATAGACAAAAACAACATCAATTTGGTAACTGAGCTCCAACATGAAGCGGCTGACTGCAACCAGAATAACAAACTAATTAGTTTGCTCCATTAATGGCGCTTGCGGAAAAGGACTTCAAGGTTTAGTGCAGTTCCCCTTACTAAATGAGCTGGCGCCTGTTTCTGCATAATAAACAGCTAAAGAACTAAACGTATTCCGGCTATTCCCGCTGTTCCCTTCCAGGTGGGCCACGTGCTGGTGAATGTTGACTGGCAGCAAATGCGACCAGCTACGCTGAGCACGTATTAAATCCAATGAGGTCACACATTCACTCGCCAGAGTGATTTAATTCTGCAGCAAGTGTAGCTACTCTGACGTCACATACAGCTGTTCTGGCCAAGTTAATTTAGCAGTTAACGGCCATTTCCCACTGCCATTCGTCGGTTTTATTAAACAGTCTGTGTGTTACCAGTGTTGCAAAGTTGCCATTGCAGGCAGGCCTGCTGCAGCAGTCCTTAAGCGCCGAAACCAACAGTTGTGGTGGTAATCCTGAAAACAACTTTACACTCACTCACCACAATGCAATCCCTATGTATCTTTGCCGTTTAACACTCACACCCATGCACAAATAGTCCAGACAACCCTCATACTCCTGCTCCCGATAGCCACCCGATATCGTTCTGTTTGCAACATTCTGCATCGAGTTTCAAATGCTCATTAGCTGCAATTAGGGCTAATTGCATTATGATGCACTGTACAACACTGCACTGCACTTGCAACCCTTAGAGTGTACAAACAAACCGCTCAATCCTTGGGTGAGGGTCTCTCATACATACCCCAACGACTACTACACAAACAAAAAACGATTCCAATTCAATGCCAATACATACAACAACTAATTAGGTTGTGATTGTCCAGCTTATTTAATTAGCACTGAGTGCATTCGAAAAACATGGCAAATTAATATGAGCAGAATAAAAACTAGAGAACTATCGATAAATTTGCATACTTGCTTTGTATTATCAATTTGTGGTTATCGAAACGAAGTCAATTAATATTAATTGCATTATGTCAATTTATAATAAGAAATTGAGAAATATTGATTGAATAGTAGAGATATTAGTTGGTTGTTGAAGGTTTCAAAGTAGAGCAAAAGTTTAAATAATTGGGTAAACATTAACGTTCGTCTGCGAGACGGACTTTTTTAATTTTTTACTCTCTCTTTTACCAGCTTTTCGATGGAAATAGATTAACAGCAGTAAGTTGACTTAATTGTGAGAAATGCACAAAGAGTACGTCGCAAAGACGTATCGTTATCTTCTGTGTAAGTTTTGTGATATTTTATGTGATGACTTATACATTTTTAGTTGAAATTAATAGGAAAAAAAGGGACAGGAGCAGATAATACAAAGATTGCTAGTTTACTGGAAGCAAAAATTTTATCAGATTCTGAAACTACAACTAAATTAGTGTGAGGGCATGAGAAAAAAACAAACTGGCTCTCCTGAATCTCTCTCCTTGTACCTAGAAACATTTTGAGGATGAGCACATTCGCCAGACTGCCCAGATCTTCAAGGAACGGTTTATCTAGAAGCTGGGTGCGTTTCCTAAGAAGTGCCGGGCAATCACATAGCAGATCATCTCATCTCCGTAGGTACGGCAGAAGTCGTGATGGGGAACGTGCAACCTCTCAGCTATTTGGCCTATGGTGTAGTGTCCCGTTACGACTACTAGCACCATCCTGGATCTGTTCTTGTGAAATCGCAGGAGTTCTGATGTTTTCTTTGGTTTGTACCGTGGCCAGAGTATTCGAGAGATGTGACAACCGGAAATACGTCAAAACTGATTATAAAAATTATTTTTTGTTGTAAACTAAAGATATGTGATTATTGAAGAACAAAAAATTTATTTCTTATAGGTTATAGGATCAATTATAAGTGCTTGATCACAGATTGCAAAATGTGTGTTAGCTTTTTTTGAAGGCAAATTAGAATTCATTTTTTATTTAAATATTTAATTGCATATGTAAATGATTCTAATAGATAAAAATTTAAGTAAATACCGTGTTTTAATAAAAATCCATCAACATTTTCTTTAAAAATAGCCTTTAAGGACGTAAAGTGCAACGTACGTCGCCTAGACGTATCGTTATCTTTGCACAACAAAAAGCCCCTTTTTGGATACTCGATTTCGATTGGGATCATGTAAATTTTTGTGCCTCTTACCTTAAGGTATAAAAGTTGTATGAAGTTTGTGCTAGTTGAATATGTAAGTATGTTACATTGAGAAATAGAAGCCGGAGACCCTCAGAGTGCCTAGATAACACGAGAAATAGATAACAACCTGTTGGTCTGCCCGTTTATTCGTATGACCACCTACAAGAGGAAGACCAAGCAAACTTTGGGTTAGCTAAGCTTCTTATACATCGGGAATGCGTATATTTTATTTTTTCGATGTCGGGATTACACTACGGGGTATCACTCATACGGGTATTACATAGCACCTTAAAAGAAACCAATAATTCTTAGAGCATGATTTTTTTTTATTTACGTAGATATTGGAACAAGCTTTGGCGGTAGGAAGTTTCTGCCCAAGCCTATTTCATAAGTTTTCGATTATCGTTTCGTCACCAAGTTTCCTAGTCCCGACCGGCTATCCATATATAAACGTGGTTTCCAATGATTCGGATATTACTATAAGTACAGGTTATATTATAGTTTTAATGGACCGACTGTAACCAGCCCACTTTTCTAAACTGTAGTCGAAATTTTAAACAGCTGTATGAATCTCTCTTTTTGGAAGTACAAATTTTAACTTTTTGAATAATATAAAAATAAATATTGTGTGCTTTAAAAAGCGCGCCAAACGCAGCTACTTGCTCTAAATCAAAAACACTTCTTCTGAACGCTCCCATTAAAAAAATGGAGGACCTGAGATTTATATTTTTGATACCCTCTTCATCACATTTCAATTAAATACGGTAAATTGCTAAGGTACTTCGAAAAACTTTGACTACCAAATTTGTTTATGATATCTTCATAAACACTCTAATTATGCCCTGAAAATGTTTTTTGATCAACTCGTCGTATGGTCAATCGGTTTTGATAAAATTTGGTACAGCGCTTGGGAACGAATCTCGAATCTTCTAAGCACACTCTGAAATACTCCTATGAGAGCTATATAATATAAAGCCGATATAAAAAAAATGTTGTCGGGTTGCTTTAGCTTTCACCATCTCTGAGATCTGGGCGATCATACGGACAGACAGACAGATAGACAGGCTGACACGTGTATATCGACTTCTCTAGTCACCCCGATTATACTTTAATAAAGTTTTGGGCTGGGATTCTCTGACGTCTCCTTCTCTATGTTACATACATTTTCGGCTCTTCCAAAAATATCATCAATTTAAAATTTAAATACAATCAGCAAAAATGGTGAATTTTAAATATTTATGAGTTGCCAGAAATTATAAATAACACAAGTGCTGCCAATTAGTTGGCTTTTGGGCATATAATTAATTCAATACCACTGACCGAGTAAAAGTATGAAAATTGTATTTTGTTGGTTGCAAATTTGATATACTTTGGTACAAAATAGTTAGTTTTTCGGAATAATTGCTGCTTTGGTTGCAAAATTGTTTAAAACCACAACGACTGCAAAAGTGCTCTTAAATTTAACTGCTTTTTTATATAATTTTGATATTTAAATTATGAAAATTTTTTAATTATAATAGATATAGAGGGGTCTGCAAACGAAAGCGCAGTCTAATAAAAAGGGCTTTGGCCGAAACTCAATATAAAAGATGCTGAAAACGCTAATTGCCAAATGCGAACATGACTTGTTTGAATATTGGCTTATTTGTGGAGTCCAATGGATTTTACAATGATTAAAGTCTTTGTAAATGTGTTCCGAAAAAACAAAACAAAAAAAAATTGTCAACAAATGTATCTTTCACAATTGTTGGCTTTGTACTCTATATCGGTCAATGCCGAAGTCTGGCGCCAAAACCCAAATGAATAAACAAAAGTTCCCAAAGTACAACGAACCATTAGATGCGTGAGTTGCATATAAACATCTATTTACTTCTGTTGTACTTAATGTAAAAGGTGTTTTTCGCTACTATCTTCTGTGATTTGTTTGCTCTTTCTTCACACTTAACAAGTTTTGGATATGTTTGCCGGATAAGCTTGAGAGGGGAAATTGCAAATTTTTAATGAAAGGGTTATGCCAATGTTAGGTAAGGTAACTCAATTTTTGTTAAATTTGTAAAAAATGTGGAAAACAAAAGTCATTAAAACTTAATTAAATTTTATATCCTGTAAGCAAAGGCTATCCAGGCGTAGAATGTTTGGCATACCAAAAATTCCTTTTTGCGAAAAAATCAAAATCGATTCAGTTATGATGTTCATTTCAATACTCATAAAAATTGGAACAGTCTTATAACCTAATAAAGTTCAATCTCAAAACTTTCTTAAAATTTAACATTTTTGGGCCACAATGTGACAAATTCCAACCTTATAAATTGCAACAATACACACTTTTGATTGTAGAAATAAACAAAGATTTATGTTAACCTTAATCCCTTTGTTGGGCACTGCTCACGCATATTGTTTCTACGTCTTGTATGGTAAGCTTTGGAGTTGGCCCGATAAAATCCTATCTTTATTTAAAATAGCTTATCATAACACTGTGGAACCCGTATTCGAAACAGTTTTTTTGAGGCACTAAACCATCATCTTACTCCATTTTTATACCCTGCATTTTAAAGTACATGCGTACGAACGTAACTTTCGCAACGCAGGATTGGCCTATATAGGACGTAAAGATAATATCCAACTTATTGTTCAAGAGCATCAAAATCTGATTTAAGCTTTGGGAATTGGATAATGGTCAGGTTTATTCCTTTAATTTATCCCTTGATAAAGGTCAGGTTTATTCCTATACTTTATCCCTTATTTTCTAGAAAATATGACGAAAAACTATGACGACCCGCACGCATTTTTCGAATTTTGATTTGAAGTAAGACACGCCAAATACTGACTGACAGACTGGTATTCTAGATTTCGATTCTAAATCGACTTATTTGGGTATAAAGGTGCAACTTTGCAATACCAGTTTCCTTTTGCAAAATCTGATAATTCTAATTGTGTAATAATAGCATATCATAATCCGAAAGTTTGGTTGATCGAGCTCTTATCATCTCTTTGATCTTGGCGTTCATACAGGCGGACGATGGTCAGATGGACATGACTATGCAATAGATATCTTTGAGGTTCGCCGACGTCTCCTTCTCTATCTTACATAGATTTTCGACTTCTAGACTAGACATAATAAATTGTATCTATTGCTACCCTCCTTTTAACGGAGGCACGGTTTTGGGTTTCCCAAATTATCTGCATTGAAAATTTGATTTGTTGGATCTTCATTATCTATAGTAAATTGGCAAGGGACATATGATAAGTGTTAGAGACGCTAATGAACTGAAAAAAGTGGTGCCTCAATCCTCTTACCCAGAGATGAGATGACCACAGAGTATCGCTGCGATATGAATTTTAGTACTATCATATGTAATAAAGAGAATGGGACTACGTTAGAGGAGATGCAAGGATGGGTTTTTGACTAAAGAAGCCACAGGACTGGGAATCTGGGTAGTAAGAACGCGAATGTCAGAAGCACTGGGTACACACTCCAGCATATTTCAAGCCTGTGCCATACGTGCATGTGTTGACCTAGATAGGAAATATAGAGACAGAGACATTATATATTATATATTATTATTATATATTATATATTATTATATATTATACTGTCAGACAGTCAAGCCACGTTCAATGTGGTGGCTGGCTTGAAGATTTATTGACGTTGGTTCGGGAAATCAGAGCCAATGGAACAGAGTCTCTTTTAGATAATTCCCGGGATACCAGAAAATTCCCGGGAACCAAACAGCTGATGAACTGGCGAGAAATGGTGCTGCGAAACCACTTATAGGGCCTGAAGAAAATATCCCAATTGAGCAACAATACCCTTAGTAACGGGACACTGCAGATTTGGAAAGCACTTGTCTACTATCGACATCATGAATTCGAAAGCATGTAATTTTTTGAAACTGAGGAGGAAGAGTGTGACGCATTTGCCCTAAGAAAGAAATCCCTCTTCGACGGGCTTCGAATATCGATGCGTGTTGTCACCAGAATCATCCAAAATACTTAAGTTTGTCTTAGATATTGAGCTGGTTAAGGAGATGTAGGGTTTGAAGGGAGCACAATCCGATCCTAAGGGTCGAAGTGCAGCGTGTTTCCCAATATTATTTTTATTATGCCAATACTTTCGTAGAGCTCATGGAATACGGTAGTCTTGACCAACCCGTAAAAGGCCAAAAATCTTAGGGAGTACTTATCGCTCAATTACTCCAAGAATACTTGCATTAGACTGGTTACCAAAGTTTCCCAAAAGCTGTACTCAGACCTCCGGACTGTGCTGCTTCTTGTTGTGGTACCTACTTCATGGGGTCATTTTACTTAGCCTACAGATGTTATGCACCAAAGTTTTTTGCACTTAACAAGCCTAATGAACCACAAACACTCTGAAGAAGCCAAAAACATCGTTACAGTCTGATACTAACCGTATATGAACCACAAAACCACGAATCCAAGTGAAACAGGTTCAATAATTTTGCAATCACAAAATATGCCCATATTATGTACATATGCACAACTCTACATAACATATTAAATTACGCAATTATCAGACAATTTTCTACTCGATTTAATTTTTTTTATATCAACAAAAATAAAAATTAAACCAAAAACTAAAAACAAAAGTGCGCAAGTGTGACGCTTGGTGGAGAGCAGCGAGGGTTCGGTCAAGTGAGGAAGTGGTAACGATAACGCAATCTTTATAACATGCTTTCGGAGGCTGGACAAGAAAAAAAATGTTACAACAACCAGACTGACCATTTGGTAATTTCCGCACGCGATAAGTGAAAAAAAAAGAAATGAAGATAGAGACAGACTTAGCTGATCAGAGAGAGATAGTCGTACGAGTAGTTATAGGCTTCCATTGGCACCACCTTGTCAGACTCGACCACAGCGACATGCAACATTGAAATTAGTGCCAAAAAAACAAAGAAAGGCATTAGTCACATAGACGGCGTGACGATTGAATAACCCAAAGCCCGGCCTCAACGTTTATGATTTGTGTAAACGGCTGCCATCCGATGATTATTATCGAATACAATATCGGCAAAGATAAAGAGAAACTTTGATTATAGGCGGCTCGCGACTGCGTAACAAGATGACACAAATAATGGGCAAGGTAAATATGTAAGTAAAAGCTAAAACATATCTCTCGGCCTTAGTTGCAGCAAATGCAGGTAGTAACGTGGCTTAAAGCTAAGCTAACCACAACAACAACAACCGAAACAACAGCAACAACAACTATGCAGCACCCATGACACTGAAGTGGCAACAACAAACGGCAAGAGCGAATCAAGAGTGGCGCAACGGTGAGCGAAAGTAAAAGTCATACCAAAGAAAAGTTCGAAGTAAACAAAAATACCGGAAAGTCGATTTGAAGAATCCGAAGTTGACATACTCTTTGTGCAGCGTAATTAAAAAAGGTAAGCGAAAATTTTTTAAAGATCGTTCAGGCTAGCAAATAAGTGTTGTGGGGTTGAAAAAAATCAAAGAAAAAAAATTGTTTTGGATAAAAGTACAATTAATATTTTAAAGAACTACCCAAAAATATGATAAATGTTAGATCAATTTTTTTGTTCTCCTTTTTTATTTAAAAAAAAAAAAATATAGTTTATAAATTGAAAATACAAGTTATTGTGCAATTGAATTGATATTTCGCGATTTTTAAATAATAATTTAAAAACTAAACAAAAAAGATTACATATCATAGTTAAACTGTTTTTAAAAAGCTTTATACCGAGAAAATCTCTGTTAATTCAAGACACCGCCGTTCGGATTCGGCTCTTAAACGTAGGTCCCTGTTCTCTCCCCATGCTGGACCTAGGAGCGACTGACAAAAAAAAAAGTCAGGGAAAATTATAATTACACATTATTATTATTCCAAACATATTTGAAATGAAGAGTTCCAACTTATATTGCCAGGGGATAACCACTTACAACAGGGTCCCAAACAATCAATGAAACTTTCATGAACTAAGTATTTCTTCGAGGTAAAAATTTACTATGGCGACCATGCGATGTGGCATCACTTAAAATAGCATAACTTCTACAATTCTAGGAGTTACTACCTTTTTATTTTATTTCTTTTTTGCAGTGAATTTACACGCATAAAATGGCATAAACACTTTTTTTAGGTGTGAAATCACTTTTAAATTTTAAAAGTACAAAAAAAAATTGTTAAAAAATTAAAAAAAAATAAATAAAAAAAATTAAAAAAAAATAAAAATTTTTAATTTAGTATTTTATCTATCATGGAAAAAAATGGCTCAATATCTTTATTTATTTAGGACACATGGCTTGTCAAAGAAAAGTCTAAAAATTAAAAATCCAACTTTCAGTTATCGATAACACGATAAACCATCGGAATTTTGCAATAAAATTTGACCTGGGTACTATGGGCTAGTAACTCTACCACATATGCAAAAATCATCAATTTTCGTCGAGGAAAAAAGTAGCCCGCTTCACTTATTTTCGCCTTATTTTCGAAATAGGATTTTAACAAAACTATATGTTTAAAACGACTTAAAACTTAATATAAATTTATAAATGTGATGAAAAAATATTAAAAGAATATAAGATGGTTAATTTACAACAAATTTCAAATCGAATTTGTGCAATTGGAGATATTATTTGACATGAAGTGAAGACGTTTATCTTTAATAAAAAATACGCGTTCTATAGAAAAATGTTGATTGCATTTTGTTTTTTTTTTAAATATTTTTATTTTTAAAGTGTTGAGGCTATCAACAATTTTCCAAATTTTTTTTTAATTGAGAATATAATTTATTGTTGCGATGATAAAAAATAAATTTTTTAAGCTGAATATAATGCACACTTAAAAAAAATAATAAAGTTTTGAATATATTTAACAGTTGCTTAAAACTTTAAAAAAGAAACAAATCTAAATTTTTAAATAAACTTACCTAAAATGGAGCCAATTACAAAAAAGAGTCAATTAGATTAGTGTAGCCGGATATATTGCATTTTAAACATAAGGATTTTATACAATTGTAAAATTAAAAAAAAAAAAACTAAAAAAAATGTTTCATTAAAAATCACAAATTATGTATAAATTTAATTCTAATTTGCTCTAAAGTTAAAAACACGGCATGGTATAACTGCATTTTCAAAATTTCAGATTACAAGTTTCAGAAAAGTGCAAAATTTTTTTAATAAGCTTAATCTAAACACGAAAACAAAAGTTATTATAACTGCTCTTTCTATATACGTAAGCCGTTTCATAAAAAGATTTTCCAAACTTAGAGTTTTCAAACGTTATTTGTAAAATTCAATCGGATGTACACTCTACTGGCAAAATATAGATATCTTTATTAATGCAGCAAAAATAAAAATTAATAACAAAAATTTTGTTATATCATCAAACAATAAATATAACATTAATTTGTTTTACGCCATATACACTCCAGGCCACTTAAATCTATTCAATTATAAATTATCTTAATTATAGGAATAATGGATTGTTATTTAATGAAAAAAAAATCAAACGCAATCTTCATATTTTGAGCTCCTTAGACAACTTTTAGTTCCCATTGTTAGTTAGGTCTTCAACTCCCAAATAAATCACTCAAAAAATTCGTGGACCATTTTAAACCTTTTAGCCATGTTGGATTTCGTCTATCAGTTCATATGAATACCTAGATCTTCTGGTCTCTGGGTAGTTAAAATGAACTATGTACCTATATTAATTAATTATTTTAGTTTGACACGTCAAAAGTTTAACTTTTGGTTATTTTAAAACATAATTTTCATTTAACCTTAGACCCACGGGGAGCCCATGTATGTAATAGGCATAATGTAGCCTGGGATATCATTCTCTTTATATTAAAAAGCATGGAACCACTGCTCGTCTGAATACAAAATAGAAATATGCCCAAAAGAACTCATCCGAAAAAGTTTCTTCAATTTAGTTGATACCAACTCCCCTTTCTCTTAATGGCGAAATTAAACAAATTCGGATATGCACAAAATATATCAATACGTACTAATATGACGCCCCTTCGCCAATGCACGAGGGCAGTTTAATAAGTCAGTGACATTTTTAATTTCTCCCTTTGTAACATTGAATGCAACTCTGCATCATCTGTTAAAAGACTTCTATAAAATGTAAGGAAAGCTCGTTTTAAGTTAGCTAAGAAAAATATTTATATAATTATAATCGGGGGTTTCCGATGTCTACTTTTCTATATTGCAAGCATTTGCACAAGCTTAATGTACTCCTTACAAGGTATCAAAATCCAGGCTGCCCAAAAGAGTTCGTCATGCCAGATACAATCGCTAAAATGATACTGGGCACAACAAACAAATAAATAAGTTAAACGATTTCGATCAAACTTGACGAATTTGGTTACGATATCTTCATGAACAAGCAAAGAACCAATCGGTTCTTTAGGAGACAATAATACAGTAAGCCGATTTTGATTAAATCTGCTGCAGTGCTTGATATCTCTAAAAAACTTCTGAACGTCAAATTTGCCCTTAATTCGTTTTGATGTCCCTATGGAAGCCGATATTGAATAAAACACAATAATCTCGTTTCCCAAGACAGTCGAGGCGGTGTTCGAAAAATTAACTTTACAAATAAAGCCCTCAAGTTTTATTTACCCTGTAAGCTATAGAAGAGCGCTTGGTGGACAACGAATCAACTGTATAACTATGTCATTTTCATGCTATATAGCAGGTTATAATAGTTTTTTGGTTGTTTGAAATTATGTTTATTATTTATTATTTTCTCTCAATATAGAATTTAAATCCCCTATTTTTTTTTTTTGAATTAACCTTATCGACTTGTAAAAAAAAAAACAGCTAAGGTGCGCTACTGAAGTGACGAGGAGTGTAAATCTGCAATCTTAAATTATTGAAAAGCCTAAAATGTACGAGTATATTGCACTGCAGTACCACCTCTCAATCCCTGTCCCAGCCTATTGTGAGCACTCTCTCGATCTCTCTCTCGATCGCACTCCCGATCTCTCACTCGCGGTCTCTCCGGTCTCGGTCACTGGCAAAGCTACCGCAAGTTGCGGAATTTCTTATAACCAATAAAAAAAAAAAATCACTAACAACAAA